>OY728166.1:1180530880-1181780880 GCA_963277665.1 Viscum album
TGGAAGTGGGATGATTTCACCAGGGATTTCATGGGAGGTATCATGAGGACACTTTAGAATAATGACATGATATGGGTAATAGTTGATCAATTGAAAAAGGATGAACATTTCTTACTGATTAAAGATACTTTTACAATTGATCAATTGGGTTATATGTATGTTTGGTAGATAGTAAATTTTCATGGGGTAACTTAAATTATTGTTTCATATCATGATCCACATTTTACTTTGCACTTCTAGAAAGGGTTATAAAGGTCGCTAAGTTCCCAGGTGTTTCTAAGTATGGATTTTCACTAGCAGACAGACGGACAGTCAGAGTATACTATCCAAGTTCTAGAGGACATGCTAAGAGAATTCATCCTTGATTTTTGTGGGACTTGGGAAAATAACTTAGCGCTCATGGATTTCGACTATAACAATAGTTATATGGTGACTATTCATATAGCACCATATGAGGTTCTCTATGGTAGACCAAGTAGATCACTATTATGTTGGATGGAGACTGGTCAGTTAGAGTTGTTGGGGATGAGTCTTGTGTAGGAGACATCAGAGAAGGTTCAGTTGATTCAGAAGCGTATGACTACAACTTAGAGGAGAAATAATTCACATGTTGATAAATGTCATTTACCTCTTGAGCTTAGATTGGGTGATCCTGTGTTCCTTAAAGTATCACAAAGGTTGGGTCACCTTTGAGTTTAGAAACATTGAAAGTTGAGCCCAGGTATGTGGGGACATTTGAGATTGTGGAGAGGATCAGACCAATAGTGTACCGATTGGATCTTCCATAGTGGTATAGTGGAATGAATGATGTATTTTATGTGTCACAGCTACAACAGTATCACCCCAACCCTTCTCATGTGATCGATATTAATGATGCTGAGCTTGAGGCTGATGTGTCCTTTGAGGAGCATTTTGTTCATATTGTGGATTGCAATGAGAATGTTTTACATGGTAATACTTTTTCATTGGTCTAAGTTTTCTGGAAGCATAGTAATATCTAGGAGGAAACTTGGGAGAGGGAGATAGATATGTATTCCAAGTGTATTGACCTTTTTACCTTGGATTCTTAGTGATGCTTGGGAGTATGTCTTGATAACGAGTTTTTATAAGGTGGGAGGTTGTAAGATCTCAAACTTTTAATAAGGTGTGTTCTTATTTAAGATTATGTAAAAGTCATTTTTTTATTAATGGAATTATTCTTGGGTGAATGAGGCATATTAGGGTTGTTCCATGGGTTCGGGGTAGAAAATGAGGAAAGAAGAGTCATCCAATTCTTGTTTAATGGCTCACATACAGTTAGTAATAATCGTGCACCGTAACCGTGTGGGCTTGGAGGAGGTAGGTGCATGGTTGAGAAACCATGTAGAGGGTGATCTTGAAGCTATGTGGTCATGGAAAAATCCATCCCACATAGCCACCACATGATTTTTTAAACTGTGTAGGCTCCCTAGAAGACCATTAAATCCAAGCCCCTCTTAGACAGAGGTCGGTGCATGGTTGGCACATGTTTTGGCCAACCATGCAACCAAACTGTGCGCCTCATTAAAAATGGAGAATTTCCCATTTTACCCCCTTAGGCCTTATGAACCCTCACCCAATTTTTCTCCTATTTCACCCTAAAACATAAAGGGTTATGAAATTATTTATAAAAAACTTTCCAAGGACATTTCTCCTTATATTATTTTCCATTTTGAGTGCGGTTGGGTGTGAATCAAAGATCCAGGTGAGTCTAACACTCCTCATTCCTCTATTTTCTGGGAAAGGTCTTGTATGATATTTCTTCTCCTTCTGAATCCCTAAAAATCCTTTTTTCTAGAAGATTCTAAGTTGGGTATTTGAAGGTTGTTTGAGTTCAAATCAAAGGCTAAGGTTAAGAAAGCATTTGTCTACAAACTTGAGTTAGGTGATATATAAGTATATCCCACAGTCTTGATGGCCTAATTTATGTGTATGTGGTTGTGTGGTGGTACCCTCTTAATATCCATTTGGTTTCCTTATTTATAAATGATGATTGGGATAATTGAATGATAAATTTAACCCCTCATGATCCCAATGGGATCTATTAAGGATGAGTAGACTAGGTCTAAGGATACCCATGGGGTGTACCTATTCCTTGAGCTTGGAATTTAGTTTTTAAATATTAATTTGAAGGTTTTATGATATAGAGCCTATGAAAATTGTGTTTGTCTTGATAACATGGAATAAGGGGGCATTTGGCCTAACTTAAATGTGTTAAATGAGTAAAACATGTAAATGGTAAATGTGTTAATTGGTTAAAGAATCGGGTTTATGTGGAAAATGGCATGAGAGGGGTGTTAGACTGAGGCTCTACCCCCACAGGTTAGGATATACTAATTATCTAGGACCCAATGATGTATTTCATGGGTTAGGGTGTCAGACCTAAGCTTTATTCCCCTAACGAATGAACATGATGTGAACTTGGATTGAGGCTTCAGATCAAGTTTATATATGCATTTTTTTGTGAAATGACTCACCCTCTAACATAGGGAACTGGACTCCTCTTATGCATACTTTGATGACTTGTATGGGCCAAATCATGTTTGATGGTAATGAGTAACACACGGAACTAATGAAGAATGTGGCTAATGTAAAACTTGTTAAGTGATGGAACCCAATTTATCTTTTGTTTATCTTGTTGATTACTATACTTCTGCATACACTATTTAGACTAGATATTTTGTAGACATCATTGGTGGTGTCCTACTGAGTTTTACTCACACCCTACTCAAGCCGCTATTAGGTACCTGAGTAGACTTAAAAGTTATAGGTCGGGATAAGGTCAAGGGACCTAAGATAGAGGATTGATTTTGGGCTTAGGGATGTGCATGGATGAGGGAACTGAACTTAGTGTCGAGGCCTATTTTGGGGATTCTTCAGCTTGTCTTTATTTTGGATTTTCTTTTATATTTTCCACTGTATGACATGACATGGAATAATTACTATTTGTTGTGGGAATATACCTAGTTTTCAAAAATTGATTAGTGATTCATGTTTATTTCTTTATATTGTTTCCATTATTTCTCATTTTATCTATTGTGGATTACTCTGATAAAGAGGGTATTGTCTCCCCACATGTCTCGTTAGAACCTCCCTTCTAGTTGGTAGCCTCTACCATACAGGGGGAGGGGGTTCTTGGGGTCATATAACAAACCGGTTTGGGTCACCGGTCATAGTGGATCCTAGGTTAGGGTGTTACAACATTAAAGCCCATTACATGGCCTAAAGGTCCATATTTTGGCCGAAATACCCCTTCGGTGAATATTACTGATATAGTGCCTGGTCTTCTATAATACCATCACCACTACACTTATTGTTATAGTTCCCTCCACTGTTATAGTGTATCCAGTGCTACAGTTCCCCCACTACTACAACACCACTATAGTACTACTACAGTACTTACGTTCAATGGGTTTTGAACCCCCATACTTAATGTTGTATTATAGGGTGCTTACCAATAATCCAAACCCCAACTATAGGACATATTATTGATGGAAACAATAAAAAAATATTATAGTTAGTTAAGGCTTGATAAAAAAAATTCTCTATAAAAGACTTAATAAAGGAACCTATATTCTAAGGACACAAATCTATGAATATAGATCCAAAAGACTATTTGAACTCATTCAAAGTAAATATAATAAAAAATAATTAAAATATACATGTTAAATATATCAATATGGAATTTTTTTTCTCATGTCGTAATGTATAAAGCAATATTAGATTTACTTTCATTCCACCGATCAGATATATTGTGTATGTCACACTATATACTAGTAAATATAGGGGATCTGTATTATGTATAAATTAAAACTATCCTAATGTATTAGAGTTTTGTAGAGAATATGTTAGAGGTATATAGAGAATAAATAATACTAGTTGTTAAGGGATACACATATTCCAATTTCTATAATTATCAGTTTGATATGATATTTTAAATATGATAATGAGTGTACAATTAGTAGAAGAACCTCAATGTAGATTGTGGTTACCAATTATAATATATATATATATCATAACTTTTGATGTATCCAAATAAGTAGTATGTAAATATTTTTAAAATACCATCTATTGAGAAGTTATTCTCAATGAGATGATGTTATAGTTATTGGTATAACAATGGAGATAAATATAGCAGTCCTAGTAGCTAAATTCATACCTTAGAAGAATAATTAATTTCATGTGACTGTTAACAAATTGTGAAATATTATCATTTGGATCTTGTATAGGTTGTATTTTTTTATCATTTATATCATAGAACCAACATTATCTTATACTTTTTATTACTAGGCAATGTACTCTATTAATAAAGGTTATATACTTATCACATATTTAATTTATTTTTATATTCTGTATATGATAATTTCATTAGAAAATTATTCATTTCAATGAGTTATAGCAGTTTCCAACTATAATGAGAACCTAAATATGCTTGACGATATTGCTAAAACTATGCCCTATAATATAGATTGATTATTTAAATTGGAAAAAGGTGATGTAAGGAAATAATGTGTTATGGGATCATAATAATTTAAGATTCTTATAATTAATTTTTCAATTAGTGATATTCAAGAATGGATTTTATGAGTGTAGACTCGCTAATAGGAATTGTAACACCCTATTTTTATAAATAATTTAAAAAATAATAATTGAAAATTTTATAATAGCAGGTAAAATTCAAAAAATTTATTTAATGGGTTATGTGTTTTCCTTTTATAGAGCTTCGATTGGATTTTAATAGTGGTTTTAAATTACATCAAATAGTGATTAATTAATCATGGTGTTTTTGTTTATTTTCTAATTTTACTTAAGAAGGAAGCTTTCTTTTAGATATTTAATTCAAATCTATTATATATATAAAGTATATATAAATATTTATATATGCATACAGGTTTATATATATATATATATATATATATATATATATCTATGTGTGTGTGTTTTTTTGACACACCCATCTTGCATCCATGTAGCTAGGGTTCAAAACCCAACCACACATTTATTTGGCTCCCCATTTGTGAGGGGTAGTGGTTTATTTCCCACATCCATTTGTATGAGGGTAGTGAGCATTGATGGCATGTGATGAAAATAGGGTGAGAGGAATGACAGTGATATGGGGCTAGATAGTTTTAAAATATGTATGGATTGGAATGTCATAGGCATGGTAAGCTACTAGTAAAATGGAGAAAAGATTGTGAAGATTTTTGTCCTTTGGCCATTGGGATTTTGACCATTCTCTTAGGGCCTTTGAGCCACCACCCTCTTCGGTCATTAAGGTCATTTTAAATTATAATATCTTTTCAGAGGTTCTATTTCAAATACTAGTTATGAGGGATGAGGCTTAAACTATTTGTGTACCTATTGTGTGTGTGTGTGGAGTTTTTAATCCTCTCAACCAGAATAAAGATTATAAAAATTATCATTAGAGGATTATTTGTTGAAGGGGGGAAATCCCACATTCATCTCTTATCACAAACTGGCTCGGGTACCCTGGTGATAAAACACAATTTTATTCAATATTTTATTAATAATAAATGACATAATTTCTTCACATTGTGTTAAATATGTTTATTTATAATATATTTGGGATTATATCATTTATCTGAAAATTTTATAAAAAATCCATTTTCCATTTAAAGTTCACTGTAGTATTTTGGATATAAATATTTTTTAGTGAATTATTTAAACTTTAAAATTTGTAATTTTTTTTATGATGTAATGGGATATAACTTTAATTTAGTACATCTGTTCTAGATCATTAATTTGTGTGAAGTAAAATGGAAATGAAGTCAAAGATGGATTGGAATCTCCAGATTGGACATCACTTTAGTATTTGGGCTATAACATCTTCATATGTACTTGGATTGGGTCCAAATTTTTTGAGAATCTCTAGGAACCAATTTATAAAAAATCATACATTTTTAAGGATAGATAATTCAATATTTTTAATGGTCAACAAGGTGGTGCAACTTGACTTAAAATATTTGGCTGAATTTCCCTATTCACAATAGAAAACTCTTATAACCAATCCTCACCTCCACTCTATAAATTGGTGTTTTTCTCATTTGGAGGAGGTTTGAAATTCCTTATAGTATTTGGAGCATGTGTGAAGTGGTGCCTTTCCATTTAAATTCACAATTGGAGGAGGTAATCTATAAAGCTAGGATCTCCTCTAAAATGCTCTTCTTTTCCTCTTCTTTGTTGTAATGTTTTCATTATTGCAATAAAATTATTAGTTTCTATTTTAATTATTCTGCTTTGTTCAATTATATTATTATTTAATCATCCTATTTGGGATGAAAATAAAGACTATAAATGGGAATGATTTATACCCTTTCTAAACCTTTGCGCATGCAAAACATTTCTACGATGACTACACCACCCATAGAAGAGTAGTTTTTATTAGTAATCGATATACCTCTTACATTCTTAATTTATTTATTTTAAATAAATTAATTAATATAATTAAAATAATATTATCCATGAATTGAGTTTTTAAATTAGAAGAAACTAAGAAAACAATTTAACAATTAACACACTAACACGCGAGGTCGATATTTTTGTAAATTGTGAGAGTGAAATCTTAATTAGTAAAACAAAAACACACGAGATAAATTTTTAGAGTTAAAATATAATAACTAAACTCAATTCATCCTTATATTAATAATGGATTTATTCCCTAATTTAACACTGACCATAAGCTATCCTTAGAATGAAAATCAGAGGAGGGTGCTACAATTGCATGTTTCGAAGCTAGACTAGGCTTTATTTCACTTCATCTTTATGGTAAAGTTAATTCTCATAGGGTTTGGGGGTTAAAAATTAGGAGATCATAATTAAGTGGATATTAATTTAAATGATAATGATTAATAAGTAATTGAAAAGGTTTATTTAGATCGATTACATCTTCTAAAAATAATTTTCTAAAAAAATATCTTCTCATTGTGTTTTCCCAATATCATTTCAAAAACAAAAGGAAAAAAATAAAATCTTATTATAGCATACTTATTATAGTTTTATAATCATTAATAATACCCATAATTTTAATGTGTGTTCTTATTTTATTTTATTTTCTAAATACCTTTAATATATTGTATTAAATTACTTCCTCCTTTGAGAGAAGACCCTGGTCATCCACTCTACTGCACCTAAATAACCAAAGTCGAACATCATTTGAGAGCTCCCATGACAGCGTCTTACAAATTGGAAACATTAATGGGGAGGGAAGTAATTTATTCAACCAATTAGAGGTATTTATTTTATCTTCATTTTATTATTTTCTTCTCTTGTTTCTTTCTTCTTTCCCATTTATTGTTTTTTCATTTCTTCTTTTCTTCTTTTTTTCTCTTTCTCTTTCTTGAACCATAAATCAAACTTATTTTATTTTTATTATGGTCCACTTTTCTTCATTTAAATTTTATTTTATTTTATTTATTACACTAACTAATCCCTAGGATCTCTTAGTTATTTTTTTGATATTGAATGTATCCTTCGAGCTCGAATCAGACAATCTTAGTCTATGGGAAGTTTCAATATTCAACCAGTTAGATAATTCCTCCATTATAGTTACATTGAAATTGGAAGAAATTATAATTAAAAAATAAAACTAGAACCAG
This sequence comes from Viscum album, assembly GCA_963277665.1. NCBI lineage: Eukaryota > Viridiplantae > Streptophyta > Magnoliopsida > Santalales > Viscaceae > Viscum > Viscum album. The sequence continues at coordinate 1,180,538,515 of OY728166.1, forward strand.
CGGCTGAAAATAATAATAATGAACTTAATATAACTACTATAGAATTGCATTCACCTGAAATTAACTATCAACCAAATTGTATTTTATATCCAAATCTTGAATCAGACATTGAATTAAAAACATGATTGATACACCTGCTTCCAAAATTTTATGGAATCTCTAGAAAGGATCCCAAAAAACATCTAAAATAATTTAATGTGGTTTTCTTAACCCTTAAACCAATAAATGTATCTAAAAATAAAATTAAACTAAGATCATTCCCATTCTCACTTAATGGAACTACAAAAGATTGGATGTATTATTTACAATCTGAAGATGTAACTTGTTGGAATGATTTGAAATGTATTTTCTTGTATAATTTTTTTAGGAATCAAGGACTAATGTCATTAAAAAATAGATATTAGGAATCAAGAAAGCCCAAGGGGAGTCAATGTATGAGTACTGGGAGTGATTCGAGAAGTTGTGTGAAAGCTTACCGCATCACCAAATTAGTGAGTAAATTCTCATCCAATACTTATAAAAAGGCCTCATGCCTATAGAAAGGAGTATTGTGGATTCCACGACTAGAGGGGATTTAGTCGAAAAAACACCAATAGATGAATGTTGATTGATCGATAATATGGCACAAAACTCCCTGCAATTTTGTGATCGTGGTACACCACATGTTAGAGGAGTGCATCAGGTAAGTCTTTCTTCTCTTGAAAATCATTTAATGGATACTAAGTTGGAATAATTGACCACTATGGTGAGATAGATTTATTTGGATCAAAATACATCCCAACCCTTTCAAATAAGGCCTTGTGGAATTTACACTAAAACAGACCACGCAACTGACTGTTTCCCCCAATTACAAGAGATAGAAGATTGTTCAGCAATATTCCCTGGGAGACCATATTAGCAATAGAAACAGACACACCCCCAAAAAAAGTATGATTCCTTTGTACTAACATAAAACCAAATATGTAAGGATCAATCATACATGAGTTATGGATCTGTACAATAATAAAGTCCCCATTTTCAATAAAATTTTCAGTATCATGTGCCTTACCAATAGGGTTTCCAACAACCCCAAATGTGATTTGAAGCTCAAACATCAACAAGCCAACATCAAGGGAATACCCAACCAAAGGTATATTCTAACACTAATTTCCTTTTGAAATAAATTTTTCTTAATCAACAAAATGAGCTAAAGAGTCATGGTTCAGAGTTCAGGGAATTGAAGACATAAATGATCCAGATTGCCACCTCCCTCCAGGAAATGGTAAGTAAGAACTTTGAAAATCTACCTTCCCGACCTACTATAAATCCAAAGGGGAATTTCAGTGTCATCACATTGAGAAGTGGGAAGAAAACAACAGATGCTTCTGTACATACCATTCCACATGGATTCACTTCAACCCTAGAGAAGCCCCATTCAAGGACAACTGATGAGAATCCCAAAAATAAAGGCATAGGTAAGAAAAATATTGAAGATGTTCCTCCTAAATCCATTCCATTTCAAATAGAGTTTTACAAACCAAGAATATCGCTGAAGTGGCGATGCAAAAAGAGGTTTTGGATATATTCAATCATGTTAAGTTCAACATCCCTCTACTTGAAGAAATAAAGAAAATACCAAGTTATACCAAATTATTAAAAAACATTTTACCAATCGATGAGGGATCAAGGGAAATGAGAGGATCAATTATGGAATCCCATATTTTATTACATAAAATTTTCATTACATTGCACAAAATAGAGGATCTTTTAATGTTTAGATTCTTGGAAATAAGGTACATAATACATGAAAACTAAAATCATTATTCTAAACAATGTGAAAGGCTTCTTCATTGGTTCATATTAATTAATTTTATTTCATCTCATAACATAGGGACATATATCAAAGTAAAGGGTGATCATAAGGCCCAGTAAGAGAAAATAAGGGAAATAGTTTACTTCTGATCTTGAGGAATATCAATAAGAACTTGAGGAAATACATAAAGGCATAAGAAAGAGGCATATTATAATAATAATAACATGGATAATAACTTGTAAATGTGGATAAAACATTTAATTGATTCATTAATAAGAATACCACTAAGGTTTATCATCTAGGTATCATAAAAATTACTAAGGTTATTCGTCAAAGTATCATAAAACATGTCATATCTAGAGATTAAATTATTTACCCAATGAATTGGAGAAATATCAAGGCCCACCATTCAAATGTATTAATTAATATGATACACATATATCATAATAAAACATTTCATAAATAATTTTTGGATAATAAAAGTAACTAATTTCATATAAAAATCATTTCATTTTAAAAAGAAGTGCTTAAAGATAAGATCTTTATGTCATTATTAACCCACAAAAAAGGAAGTCAGGTTTCATGTTTGTTAATACCAGAATAAAATAGATAATTTTTACATCTAGGTGAATACCCCTATAAAATAAAGAGGTGTTGGTATTAAAAAAATAAAATAACATAATTTCTTGAGAAAAAGAGAGAAATTTTGAGGAGAAAATTTAGCAGCATAACGAATAAGAAACTTGGTTTTAGAAAACATTAAAAAGAGAAGGTACAAGGGTATATCATTAATAAAAGACTCTAAATATATTAAAGATTTCTAATAAAATGTACATAAGAACTTAGCTTGGAAATTTGAAATACATACCACATAAAAAAAGGGAACTTGAAAGGAAATGAGAAGTTGAGATTTCCCTTACCTTGAAGAGTAAATCCAAAAACTCAAATATTGGGACCTTGGGGGATTGAAGAAACCTTGGGAGGACTCCATGGGAAGTAAAAATATCATAGATTAATATAAGATGAATTGGTAAGGAAATCTAATTGAGAAATGAGTGGGTATTTATAGCAAAAGTGGGGGATTTGTTTATTAATTTCCATGGACACCTAGGTAGTGGTAAATTCAAAATCATGGAATTTACATAGTATTGGTAACATGGGACACCAATTATGTTATTATAATCCACAAGAGTCAACCATTATTTTATATTAAATAATACATCATTATGATGTCATTAAACATACCAAAAACTCAAAACTGTATTTTTACTATTCACTGAAAAACAAAATATTTTAGAAAATTCTCATAAATTCATCATAACCTAATTTTGACATTCTGATTTAAAAAATAGTGTTTATTTTATCATAATAATTCTCTAAGTATGAGAAATTGTATTTTAAAATATAAAAATACTTATTTATTAAAAATAATAGCAGATGAAAAATGCATAGTAAAATTTTTGACACATGAAAAAAATAAAATTATTTTATCATTTAAATTTAAATAAGAGTGTTTTAATCATACTATTTCATTAAAATAAACATTATTAATAGAACCTTAGTTTATTATAATTATTATATCTTTTCTAAAAAGTACAATTTCTGTCCAAAAAATCAATTTATCAAATTCATCATATTTTTAAGAAAAACTAACTAAAAATGGAATTGATGGAACAAAAATTTTATTTATACAATGGTATTATAAATTAATTAACTGAGACCTTGACACATAAACCCTTATAACACCATAATATGACCTAATAGTAATGTTTGCAATGGTGATACATTCTTGGGGAAGCTCGAATAATATCACCCGAGTAGTAATTTCCACTAACTTGAACTTCTCTCGTAAGTGATTTCATTCATGCCTCACTAGTTGAAGCTGGGAATGGGCTTGGTAAAGAGAGAAATACAAAGACATACCTCCCTCCCATGTTTTTAAAAATGATATTTGTAATACATGACTCTACTGGATGAGGTCATCGACTTTTCTTTCTAAATTAATTTTCCTTTGACATTTGTACTTATAAATAATAATTATAAAGTTAAAATTATTATTTAAGACTATAGTTTCCAAGGATCATATTGACCAATGGTCATAATTGATCAATGGTCATATAACAGTAAAAACTTGATGGTCACATTTAAAAATATACTCACATAATTATTAGAGAGATATAGTTTTATTATGTATAATATAATATAACACACATTTTCAAGAAACAATTATCATTCAAAAAGTTTGGGTTGTTACATTATTACCCCCTTAATAAATTTCATCCTTGAAATTTCAACTCATTACCTTAGTTGAAAAAAGGTGAGGGTACTTATACCTCATTGTTTCCTCTAGTTCCTATATTACTTCTTTATATTTGGGGTTCATCCACAACACTTTAATGAGGTGGGTAGTCGTGTTGCATAGAACCTTGTCTCTATGGTCCAAGATCTCAACCAGATGCTCCTCGTAAGAGAGTTCATGTTCTAGTTGTACCACCTATGGATTTAGTACATATTAAGGGTTAGTTATGTGCTTCATCAAGAGAGATATGCGGAATACATCATAAAATTGTGCTAGATTTTGAGGAATTACACGTCGATAGGCCATTTCTCCCATGCGATCAAGGATTCCATAGGGGCCAATGTACCTAGGGATAAGTTTCTCTTTCTTCCCAAACTACATGACTCTATTCTAAGGTAAAATTTGAAGGAAGAATTTTTCACGAATATCAAACTCCAAGTCCCTTCGATGGTTGCCAACTCTTCTAATGACTCTGAGTATCCTTTATGTTTTTTTGGATGGCATGAACCTTTTATGTCATTTCTTACACAGGATCAGGTCCAAGAATCTTTCTCTCACCATCTTCATCCCAACAAGTAGGAGTTCTACATCGCTTCCCATATAGAGCTTCATAAGGTTCCATTTGAATACTCAAATGGAATTTATTGTTGTATGAGAACTCAACTAATGGTAGATGTTGATAACATCCACCTTTAAATTCCATTGATCATGTTCTCAACATGTCCTAAAGTGTATGAATAGTCCTTTTAGATTGACCATCATTTTAAGGTTGATAGGTCATAATAAAATTCAATTCAGTATTCAAAGCATGTTGAAGACTTCTCTATAATTTTTATGTAAACCTTGGATCATGATCATAAATGATACAAAGTGGAACTTCATGCATCCTTACCACTTCATTCACATATATCTTGGCGAGTTTGTCAAGATAGAAATCTTCCCGAATGAAGAAAATTGGGATGTCTTAGGGAGACAGTCCACTATAACCCATATTGCATTGTTTCCTTTGGATTCTTTTGGGATACCAGTGATAAAGTCCATAGTGATATTTTCCCACTTCCATGCTAGTATGGGTAGTGTTTATAATACCCCTTTAGGAATCAATCTCTCTGCCTTCACTTTTTAACACACCAGGCACCTTGTAGTGTAGTCAGCAATCTCCCTTTTCATGATATCCCGCCAATAATTATCATGAATGTCCCTATACATTTTAGTGTTTCCATGATGTATAGAGAAAGTAGAGCTATGAGCTTCATCCATCATCTCCTTCTTTATTTTTGAAATAGATGGAACACGTAGCCTTATATGAAATTTCAGTATACCTTCTTGATCAATATTGAACTCAAGAAACTTCCCATACTTCACAAACTCTTTCTTATTTTACTAGGTCTTTGATCAAAGTATCTTCTTGAGTCCTCATCATCTCCAGCACAATAGGATATTTCCTACTTAATGCATTAGAGACTTTGTTTTCTCTTCCAGAATGATAATGAATTGAACAATCATAGTCTTTAAGAAGTTTCAACCATCTCCGTTGTTTCATGTTCAATTCGTTTTTTGTGAAAATATACTTCAAACTTTGATGTTCTATGTATATATCACATTTCTCCTAATAAAGATAGTGCCTCCATATCTTTAGAGAAAAAACAACTCCATCCGTCTCCGGGTTATGCGTAGGATAGTTTTTCTCATGAGGCTTCAACTGCTGAGATGAATAAGCAATCACCTTGTCATTTTTCATGAGGATGCACCCAAGACCTTTCAGAGATTCAACACTAAAAATATCAAATCCTTCTCCGATAGAGGGTATAGTTAACATGGGTGCAGTAACCAATATCTTATTCATCTCTTGGAAACTTTCTTCACACACATTTATCCAGATGAACTTGACCCCCTTTCAAGTTAACATGGTTAGTGGATTATAAAGTCATGAAAAGTTTTTCAAAAACCTTCTATAATATCCTACTAAATCAAGGAAACTACAAATATCAGTTACTATTGTAGGATGAGGCTACTCCTCTACAAAATTTGTATTTTTAGGGCTAATTGAGATTCCTTCATTGGTTACAATGTTCCCCAAGAAATCAACTTTTTGTAACAAAAAATCACATTTGATGAAATTTCTAAATAACATATCCTTCCATAGAGTTGGTAATATAACCCTTATATGATCCTCATGCTCCTCATGACTTTTAGAATATATTATAATATCATCAATAAAAACTACTATAACTTTATCAAGGTAGTCCTTAAAGACTCTATTCATCAAATCCATAAAAATATAAGGATCATTAGTCAAGTTGAAAGGCATAACAATAAACTCATAATGCCCATATCTTGATCGAAAGGAAGTTTTTGGAATATCTCCTTTTTTACCCTCAATTGATGATAAAAAAATTAAAGATCAATCTTGGAGAAGAATTTATCCCCACGAAGTTGGTCAAATAAATCAACAATTCTTGGAAGAGGGTACTTGTTCTTCACTGTGATCGTGTTAAGTTCTCTATAATCGATTCATAGCTGCATTGATCCATCCTTTTTCTTCAAAAAGAGGATAGGTTCTCCCCAAAGATACATTCTTGGTCAGATAAACCCCTTCTCCAAAAGATCTTGGAGTTTCTTCATTCATTCCTCCAACTCCACATTTTTCATTCTATACAGGGTCTTTGAAATTAGCTTGGAACTAGGAATGAGCTCAATAAAGAACTCTACCTCTCTTTTTGGGGGAGGTCTAGGTAACTCCTTAAGAAATACATCAATGTATTCCTAAACTATGGGTACTTTCTATATTCGTATACTTACATTTATTTATTCAACTTCACCAATAATTTCCATAAAGAAGGCTATGAGAGGTGCTTCTAGACAAAGATCAAGTCGATATATCTCTACTTTGAAGATAAATATAGGTTGTCCAATCAAGACTACTGAGATTTCTGGGCTTCTGTAACTGATTTTAGCATTATAATTTGAGATCCAATCCATCCCTAGTATAATGTAGAATTCCATCATGGAAATGACTACTGTATTTTCAATGATATTATGCTCACTAAAGTGAATACTAGAGTTTTTATACACTATTAATTCTTGGACAATCCCTCCAGGAATCTTTACTGGTAGTTCTACTTCTAGTAGTTCATGTATTGATTCTATATTATTTGAAAACTTAGAGAAATTAAAGGAATGTGTAGAACCAGAATCAAACGAAGTGCTTGATAGATTTAAGAGAACAACAAGAGTACATTCCACCACATCATTTGGAGCTTCAACTTCAATGGTCATGATATAAAAAGAACAACCTTTATCCATTGGACTATGTCGAGGTTAATGGTGATTCTCCTTCACTATATTTGGATTTGGACAATGATTATAAAAGTGCCCAAGTTTTCCACACTTAAAGCATTGAACTTTAGTCTGGGTCTACACCATCTTCCCTTTTTCATTAGTGTTGATAAGTTGAGGCTTCACCTCAAAACGAAAGTTTTGAGAAATATAGCATTATCTTCCACACTTGTAAAATTTCCCATTCCTGAGAAATTAGTTCCCTGAATGCTTATTCCTACATTTATTGCATGTGGAAAATTGAACTAGCTTTCCTCCTATTCATTGATCAAAGATCCTCCCCAAGTTTGACTCTAAATATATATTATTTTCATTCGATCTATGGGACCACTTCATCACTCCAAACTCCAGTTCAACTTTCAAAGCACTCCTCACGATCTCCTCAGAGTTGTAATAGTCTCAATTGACTATATTCGTTCATAGATGGGGTCTTAGTCCATTGAATAATCTATAAGCCTTCCCATTCAAATCCATGAAAAAGATGGAGGTGTAACGAGAAAGTCTTGTGAAGTTCATCTCACAGCTTCACATATATTCATTTTACTTCCACTTCAAATCTAATTCCTTATCCATTTTCTTTCTCATTGAAGGGGGAAATATTTTTTAAAAAAAGTTCCTCTAATATCTTCCCACTCTATAGCTTCAATATCCCCTTTTGGATTTGTGTTTTTAACTAGTGTCCACCATTGATCAGATTCTCCCTCTAAACGTTACACAGACAGGGTGACTTTATTTTGTTCCAAACAATGGAGTACAGAAAAGATCTTTTTTATAGAGCTTATCCACTATTCAGCAATCAATGGTCCAGTAGATACACTAAAATAAGGTGGTCTGACACATAAAAGACTCAATAGAAAGTTATTCCCTTCGAGGTTAATCTAATCTATTATCTTGACTCATGTTATTTCTCATAACTCAAGTTATTTGATTCATCATTCTCATGAAGTTTTCCATTCCATCTTCCATCAGAAGGCCATCATTGCCTGGTCTATTGCACTCACCATTTACGCAATTTCTCTTATTTACCGTAATTTTCTAAAATAAGAAAACTTTAGTGAGAAATGTGTTTAATTTAATAATCTTATAATTCTAAAGTAATTTCATGTCTTAAAACATCGTGCTTAAATATTTTATTCTTTAACAACAATTACATTTTCTAAAAATACTTAATAGTGGTTCATAAATAGCTTGTGATTAACCAAACATATCCCCCATGAGTGTCAAACTAGGTGCAAAGTAAGGCTCGTTGTTGTGTACCACATTACACTGAGTCAGGCCTAACACACCTTGTTGGATTTGTTACCCCTAGGTACATATATTCCAGAACCATGTCCACATGTTCATATCAAAATAGGGATTTCTTTGCTCAGAAACTACTTAATATTTCACCAAAATACCAGGATGTTTTCTTATAGTTTAACTTGTCCCTAAGGTTATTCCTAAAGTTTTCAAATCCTAATTTCCACAAATAACTAAACTATCCTTTGATACCAACTATGGCATCCTTCCATTTATTACATAAACTTTTCATTACATTGTACAAAATAGAGGATGTTTTAAAGTTTAGTTTATTGGAAATAAGGTACATAATACATGAAAACATAAAGCATTATTCTAAAAAACTTGAAAGTATTCTTCATTGGTTTATCTTAAGTACTTTTACTACATCTCATAACATGGGGACATGCATCAAAGAAAAGTGTAAGCATAATGCCCAGTAAGGGAAAACAAGGGAAATAATTTACTTGTGATCTTGAGTAATATCAATAATAACTTGAGGAAATACATAAAGGCATGGGAAAGAGTCATATAATAATAATAATAATAATAATAATAATAATAATAATAATAACATGAATCATAATTTGGAAATGTGGCTACAACATTTAATTGAGTCATAAAAATTACCAAGGTTATTCACCAAGGTATTGTAAAACATGTCATCTCTAGAGATTAATTTATTTACCAATTAATTGGAGTGCTATTAGGGAACACCCTTTATATGTCTTAATTAATGTGAGAAACATATATCATAATAAAATATTTCATAAATAACCCATGTAGAATAAAAGAAACGGGTTTCATATAAAAATCACGGCATTTTAAAAAGAAGTGTTTAAATACAAGATCTTTATGTAATTACTAACCCAAAAATAAGGAAGGTGGGTTTCATGTATGTCAATACCTGAATAAAATAGAACATTTTGAAATTTTGGTGAATATTCATAGAAAAAAAAGACGTTTTGGTTCTCACAAAAAAATGATAATTTCTTGAGAAAAAGAGAAAATGTGAGAAGAAAATTTGGTAGCATGATGGGTAAGAAACATGGTTTTAGAAAACATTAAAAAGAGAGGTGACAAGGTTCTCACATTCATAAAAGTCTCTAAATACAGTAAAGGGATATAATAAAATGGATAGAATAACACAACTTGTAAATTTTAAAAACATACCACATAAAAAGGGAACTTGAAAGGAAATGTGAAGTTGAGATTTCAATTACCTTGAAGAGTAACTCCTAAAAATAAAAGATTGGGACCTTGGGGGATTGAGTACACCTTGGGAGGACTCCTTAGGGGGAATCATTGGGAGGTAAAACTATCAGAGCTTCATGGAGGATGAATTGAGAATGAAAGATAAAGGAGAAATGGGTGGGTATTTATAGAAAAGGTGGGGAATTTGTTTCTTAATTTCTTTGGACACCTAGGTAGTGGTAAATTCAAAACCATGGGATTTCCCATGGTATTGGACACTTGGGACACCTATTATAATATTATAAACTTAAATAGTTTACCATAATTTTATATTACATAATACTTCATTTTGGTGTCATTAAACACACCAAAAACTCAAAACTGTATTTTTATTATTCACCGAAAAACAAAATATTTTAGAAAATTCTTATAAATTCATCCTGACCTAATTTTTACATGATGATTTAAAAAATGACGTTTATTTTATCATAATAATTCTCTAAGTATTATAAATTTTACTTTTAAATATAAAAATATTTATTTATTAAAAATAATAGCGGATAGAAAATGCATAGTAAAATGTATAGTAAAATTTCCGACAACAAAAATATTTTATCATTTAAATTTAAATAAGAGTGTTATAATAATAATTTTTTATTAAAATAAACATTATTAATAACAACATAGTTTATTATAATAATTATATCTTTTCTAAAAATTACAATTTCTGTCCGAAAAAATCAATTTATCAAATTCATTATATTTTTAAGAAAATATAAACTCAAAATAGAATTGATGGAACGAAAAATTTATTTATAAAATGGGATTATATATTAAGTAACTAAGGAATTGAAACACAACCACTTATAACACCTGCATATAACCTAAGGGTAAGGTGTACGATGTTGATAGATTCTTGGGGTGACTTGGATAACATCGCTCGAGTAGTAATTTCTACTGACTTGAACTTCTACTGTAAGAGATTTTGTTTAAGCTTCACTTGTTGAGGCTTGGATTGGTATTGGTCAAGAGAGAATCCCAAAGACACTACCTCCCTCCCAATTTCAAACAAATGGGATTCGTACGACACAACTCTATTGGATGAGGCCATCGACTCTTCTTTCAAAATTAACTTTCCTTTATCATTTCTGCTTATAAAAAAATTATAATGTTAAATTTATTATTCAAGAATATAGTTTCAAAAAATAATATTAAAAAAAGGTTGTATTAACCAACAGTCATAATTGACTGATGGTCATATAACAGTCGAAACCTGATGGTCACATTTCAAAATATACTCAAATCATTATTAGAGAGATATAGTTTTGTCATGTATAATATAATATAAAATAAAATTTCATGAAACAATTATCATTCAAAAAGTTCAGGTCATTACATAAATTTTGGAAGGAATTTTTCGGAACTAATTACACTAAATCAAGCAATGCCAAAAATTTCAAGGATCCCTGGACATTCACCATCCCATACACCTTAGCAGAGTTACACTTTTCTGATGCTTTATGTGATTTGGGAGCTTCCATACATATGATACCTCACTCTGTGTTATCTTCATTACAGGTTGGTGAGTTGAAGCTGATAGAGTAGTGGTGTAGTTGGCGAATATACCTACAACATATCCAGTGGGATTCCTTGAGGGTGTACTTGTTCTGGTAAGAGACGTGATATTTCCAGCAATTTTCTACGTGCTTAACATGTAGGATGATCAGGTAAATTCTCGTGCTCCCATTATCTTAGATAGGACCTTCCTGAAAACTAAAAAAAATTATCATAAATGTACATGAGGGTACACTTTCCATGGAGTTTGAAGATGAAGTTGTGATATTTAATGTTATGGACTCCATGAAGTACCCCTCATAGGACCATTCTGTTTTTTATCTCCCATTTTGAACCACCAAGTAAAAACCCCATGGATTTTGATTGTCCTATGCTTAGGGATATTATGAGCATTGGTTCTTTTTTGATGTCTAAGAGAACTTCCACACATGTTTCTAATGCAAAAACTACTATTGTATTTTATTTTGATGTGGATTCATATTCTTATTTTTATCATGTTCACTCTAATTATGACATGGTTGTTGAGTATACTGATGGATTTTATACATTATTCTCTGATTTTGATGATTTATTTTCTGATAATGATGTTCATTGTGCACATATTTCAGTTCCTTCAATATCTCCGTCCATACTACACCCTCTTTTATTGGAACTCAAGACACTACCACCAAATCTCAAATACTCATACAAGTTGAGTAGTGAGAGATTACCTATTATAATTGCCAACAATACCCCTTTTGAACATGAAGAAAAAAATTTAAATATTTTGAGGGAGAACATTGGGGAAATTGGATGCACATTGGCTGACATATTAGGTATTAGCCCCTCCATTTTCATGCATAGGATTCTTTTGGAAGATGGAAATAAACCAGTTAGGCAACCATAAAGGAGACTAAATCCAACTCTTCTGGAAGTTTTCAAAAAAGAAGTTGAAAATTTACTCAAGGATGGTATAATTTATCCCATTTCAAATTATCAGTGGGTGAGTATTATTCAGGTTGTGCCTAAGAAAAGTGGTTTTAGTGTTTTTATAAATGAGAAAAAGGAATTAGTTCCAATGACGGTGAAAAACAGTTGGTGTGTGTGTGTATTGGTTATAAGAAACTAAATCAATCCACTCTCAAGTATCATTTCCCCCTCCTCCAAATCACTTTTTCATTTTCTAAATAAAAACCAGTTTTATGGTAGAATGGAAACCTTATAGCTCCATAATACTAAATAACTTACACCATTTCAAAATTCAAAATTCAAAATAAGCGGCACATTCAAATACAGAAAACACATTCAAATTTAAAAACCATTTCAAAATCACCACACCTCATCATCATCACAGAATGTGGGCCACCTTGAGCTGTATACCCTATGCACCAGTCACAACCATCATCATCCCTACCCCATTATCATGGAGGACATGTCATAAGATCAATGACATCACTATTTCAAACAATGAACATCCTGAGATGCATCCACTGGAAACCATCACATCAGACATCAACTGAAAACTAAACCGCAAAAACCCTGTTACTAATGGAACCACCACCACCACCATCCCTTGAAAACAACAACAAACACTAAAGAAAAACACCGAATGAGAAAAAAAAATAGGGATACTAGGACCACCATAATCGTTGAGGATGAACCACCTTGAACATCAAACATCAAACCAACATGAACTTCAGGAATGAAAAGTGATCAGAAAAACAAGAAGAACTAGATGAATGGTCACAACACCAGGACACCATCAACCATCCAAACACCACCTCCAAAATCCTCTGAATGGACCACCGCAAAAAACTGAAGAAAGTATGAGCAAATGATAAGTAATCCAGAGCAAAGTTCAAGGCAGGCTAGTGCCCCAACATTTAACTGAAACCAAAACCAGGAACAAGCATCACCACAATAGATAACCGCAATAAAAAGGAGGAAGGAGATAGTCGCGGGTCGCACCCCTAGGAAACCACCACTCTCCCAACTTGTACAACCCAAACCACCACAAAGAAACCAGTGCATCAGACCAAGATGAGGTTGGAAATGTGGTAATCAGGCAATAAGATCAGAGGAAGAATCGTTGAGGACATCAGTAGAGGGTAGCAACCACAGAAGAAATCCAAAATCAATATGTTGGAGAAGTGAGGAAAATAAAGAAAACCAATGAGGGAAGGCCATCAGAAGGAATGAACGAATAGGGGAGAGGAAGGAAAGGGGGAGACAGCGCCGAGGAAAATGCACAGACCTCCCCCTTTTGAAACACCGCCAGAGAATAAACCCTAACCCGAGTGGGGTAAGAGGAGACACCACTCATAGGTCGTCATGTATTTCCCCCTCCCATTTATTGATAAAATTATTGATAGATTAGCTAGGAATACATGCTACTGTTTCTTGGATGGGTTTTCTGGATATTTTCAAGTTCCTATATCTCCAGAGGATTAGAAGACAACATTAACTTGTCTATTCAGTACATTTTCCTACCAAAGGATTCCATTTGGACTTTGTAATGCCCCACATGACTTCTAGAGATACAGGGTGAGTATTTTTTTGGATTTCATTGAGACCTGCATGGAGGTATTTATGGATGATTTTACAATGTATGGATCTTCATTTGATGAATGTATCATTAGTTTGGTAAAGGTGTTGAATCATTGTATTAAGAAGAATTTGGTTTTGAACTTTGAAAAGTGTCATTTCATGCTAGTACATGGCATTGTCTTAGGGCATGTATTGTCGAAACATGGGATAGAGTTTGATAGATCTAAGGTAGATATTATTCCATCCTTTCTATATCCTTCATGTGTGTGTGATGTTAGATCATTCCTAGGGCATGCAGGATTTTATCAATGCTTCATCTAAGATTTCAGTAAGATCTCTCTACCCTTATCTCAGTTTCTATAAAAAGATATTGACTTCATTTTTTATTATTCATGCAGGGTATTATCTAATGAGCTAAATAAGCATCTGAAAACTCCACTAATCATACAACCCCCGCGGTGGGATATTCCATTTGATCTTATGTGTGATGCTTCAAACTTCACAGTTGGAGATGTCTTATCAAAGAGGGTGGAGGGATGTTCACATGTGATTTCCTATGCTTTAAGGACATTAAATTCATCCCAATAAAACTACACAACCATGGAAAAGGAGTTTATTACCATTTTTTTTATTTAGATAAATTTTGTTCATATTTATTGGGCTCTAAAGTAGTTTTTTTCTGACCATACAACTCTAAGGCGTCTCTTGAAGAAGCCAGATGCAAAGCCCAAATTTATCTAATGGATGCTCCTCCTTCAGAAATTTGATATTGAGATAAAGGATAAGAAGGGATCAGAAAAATTGGTGGCGGACCACATGAGTAAGATTACTCACACACTAGAGGCCAACACCTTGTACCATGTACCACTTTAGGATACCTTCCCCAATGAGCATCTCTATGTCATCTCAGGTATGCATACTTGGTATACAGATTTAGTGAACTACCTTGTTTCCTATAAAATTCCTGAAAATTTAAAAAAACGCCAACTCAAAAAATTAAACACTGGGTGTAGGTTTTATGTGAGAGATAATCCCTAACCCTGGCACATGTGTAGTGACCAAGTCATTGGGAGGTGTGTGCCCAATCATGAGTTTGAGTCTGTTATACTTTTTTTCATACACTTTCTTGTGGTGGACACATTGGACCCTAATGAACAGTTAGGAAATTATTAGATTCTAGATTATATTGGCCTATCTTATTCCATGAAGATCATGTGTTTTGTAAGTTGTGCTCATGTTTCCAACACACTGGAAATATTTCAAGGACACATGAGATACCTCAATAGCCCATATTATTCTGTGAGATTTTTTATGTACGAGGCATTGATTTTATGGGTCCTTTTCCAAGTTCATTTGGTTTCTTGTACATTTTGGTTTCTATTGATTATGTTCGAAAATGGGTGGAGGCCAAGACCACCAGGACTGATGATTCTCATGTTGTAGTGGATTTTTTCAAGCCTTAAATTTTTTGCAATTTTAGAGTACCAAAGTCCAATGACCATGGGACAAACTTTTTCAATCAGATTTTGGATTACCTCCTTCAAAAATATGGGGTAACACACAAAATATAAACACCATACGACCCCCAAACAAATGGATAGGCCGAGTTTTCAAATCAGGAGTTGAAACAAATTTTGGGGAAACCCATGCAATTGAATAGGAGGTATTGGAGAAAGCGTTTGGATGACACACTTTGGGTTTATAGGACAACATACAAGACCTCCATTAGTATGTCCCCATTTCAGATTATTTTTTGGAAATCTTATCATCTCTACGTAGAGGTCGAGCATCGGGCTTATTGGGCTATAAATAAATGCAACATGGATTTGGCTCAAGATGGAATTCAATGAAAGCTACAAATTCAAGAGAATGAGAAGATTTGATTGTCATCATATGAAAACCCAAGGCTCTATAAGGAAATATCAAAAGAATCTCATGATATAATGATCCAAAAAAGGGAGTTTCATGTAGGAGAGAAAGTATTATTCTACAGTTCATGACTGAAGATGATGTCTGGTAAGTTACATTCTAGATGGTAAGGTCCTTATGTTCTATCTAATGTCTTTCCTTATGGTGTAGTGGAGATCACATAAGAGGACATGGGAAGAATATTTACAGTTAATAGGCAGTGATTGAATAAATACATTAAGGGACTTCCTACTGATGTAGTTGATTTCATCACACTCCATGACCCCATCATCACTTGAGAATATCAGGTTGTTCCTAACCATTTCTCTTTTATATTATTTTTCCTATTTAAAATTCTATTTTTCATGTGCACTTATCATCTCATAGGTTCCCATTGAGGAAAATGTAATATTTTAAGTGTGGGGGAGGGGACAACATTTTGGGGATTCTATTTAGGATTTTCATTTGTGTGTTTTGTGTGTATTATTTTAGGTTTTCTGTTAAATTTAAAAAATCAATTAAAAAATATAAAGAAAAAAACAATAAAAAATATCATATAATCATTTACATGTGGAATATATGGAAAATGCATGCTTTAAAATTCATTGGTGGCATTATAAGAATGAGAAATATTTCATTATTAAGGGTTGATTTTTATAAACATATAAGTTTTTGATGATATGATTGGTTGCGTCATTATAAAACCTTTTAGATTATGAAACCATTATTTGTGATATTTTTTCATGGTAAATTGTGTCATTGATTTCTCCACACAACTTTTTACGCAACCATGACTTGTGAAAATTTTTCTACTTAATTGAAGGTATAGCTAAGTTAGGTAAAAAATCATCTTATATCAATGGTTGGTCCATACATTCATTTCTATTCTGATCAATTTCAATCCTATACCAAATTGACCTATGGGTGTTTGTATAATATCCAACAGTTATATGCCCTAAAAAACAAAAAAAAGTTTATTATCTTAATAAATAGGGGAGTGATGAAATGTACAACACGTGGGGATATTTAGGTCGGGAGCTTAAGGATTGACTTTTGGGAATGCATAAGTAAGTGAATCTTAAAATTTGATTGGAAATGAATGTAAAACAAGTTCAGTGAATTAAAATAGTTAAGAATAATTCTTCTACTTGACCTGAATTTTCTGAATAAAAGGTGGGGATATGATCTTGAAATGGTTGGCACACACACAAGTATAGAATTAGTGGCATGGTGGACCCATAACTTGTTTTGTTATGATTATTGTCATTAATCTCATTGGATTTTATTTTGATACAATTTATGAGATAATGACTTTAAAATTTATTGTTATTGACTCTTGATGGGAATATTAATTTTCTTATATTGTAACTATGGATTGGGGAATACGAACATGCATATATCTTGTCACAATTTTTTGGAATACATGATATGAGGTTTTTCCCAAGAGTGAAAAAAGGTAAGTATGGAGGTTGATAAAACACAATTTTATTGAATATTTTATTGATAATAAATGACATAATTTTCTCAAATTGTGTTAAATATGTTTATTTATAATATATTTGGGATTATATCATTTATTTGAAAATTTGATGAAAATTCCAGTTTTTCCCTTTAAAATTCATTATAGATTTTTTGATATAAATATTTTTCAGTGACTTATTTGAACTTGAAATTTTTTAACTATATTCCTGACATAATGGGACACAACTTGTATCCAGGATATATGAGTTTTATCATGCATTTTCGTGGAGTAAAAGGGTCATGAATCCAAATATGGGTTGGACTCTTTAGATTGGACACCACTTTAGTATTTGGGATATAACTTTATCATATGTGATTGGATTGGGCCTAAATCTATAGAGGATCTTGAGAACACAATTTCTCAAAAATAATAATTCTAGAAGGATAATTGTTTCATGTATTTAGGTGGTCAACAAGGCAGTGAATGCTGGCTTAAAGTATTTGTCTGAATTTCCCCATTCACACTTGAAAACTCTTATAACCTAGCCTCCCCTCCACTCTATAAATTGGTGTTTTTTTCATTTGGATGTGGTTGAACTTTCATTATAGGATTGGGAGAAAAAGTGAAGTGGTTCATTGACATTTCAATTCCCCATTGGATGAGGGAATCTATCAAGATAGGATCTCCTCCAAAATGCTCTTCCTTTCCTCTTCTTTACTGTAATGTTTTCATTCTTATAATAAAATTCTTAGTTTCTCTTTTAATTCTTCTATTTTGTTCAATTATATTCTTATTTACTCACCCTATTTGGTTTTTAAATCAATAGAATAAATGATATTAGGTTATACCCTTTCTAAATCTTTTCACATTCAAAACGTTTCTACGATGACTACACCACCCATGGAAGAGTAGTTTTTATTAGTAATTAATCTGCCTCTTACCTTATTCATTTTTTTATTTTGAATCAATGAGATACTGTAATTAAAATAATATGATTCATGAATTGAGCTTTTAAATTAGAATAAACTAATCAAGAAATTAAACAATTAACACAAAAATATGTGAGCTCGAGATTTGTGTAAATTGTGAGAGTGCAATCTTAATCGGTAAAACAAAACCACATTGAATAAATTTGTAGAGTTCAAATATAATCTCTAAACTCAATTCATAATTATATCCAAAATGTATTTATTCCCTAATTTACCACTGATAATAAGCTATCCTTAGAATGAAAATCAAAGCGGTGTGTTGCGATTGCATGTTTTGAAGCCAGTCTAGGCTTTATTTCACTTCATATTTGTGGTAAAGTTAATTCTCATAGGGTTCTGGGGTTAACAAATTAGGGGATAATAATTAAGTGGATGTTAAGTTAAATTATAATGATTAATAATTAATTGAATAGGTAGAGTTATATTTATTACATATTCTAAAAAAAGTTTTCTAAAAAAATATCTTCTCATTGTGTTTTCTCAATCTCATTTCAAAAACAAAAAAAAATACAATCTTCTTCCAGCATAATTATTCTAGTTTTATAATCATTAATAACCCCCCATAATTTTAATTTGTGTGTTTATTTTATTTTATTTTATTTTCAAAATAAATTTAATATGTTGTTTCAAATTACTTTCTCCTTTGAGAGATGACTTTGGTCAGCCACTCTATTACACCTAAATAACCAAAATCAAATATCATTTGAGAGTGCCCATGACAACATCTTCCACCTAGTAACTCAATAACTGATATGACACTGACATGGCCGGAAGGGCGTTCCCGATCCCCATGGGTTGGAAACTATCACCTAACATCATACAAAATGAAAGTGGGAATAATTTTTCCACAAACATTGCAAAAGAAAGATAAACAATACATTATGCATGCAAGAAAAACTCCACATGGAGTAGTCTACCAAAAGTCAAACTGGTATAAAAAACCCAAAGTACTACAACAAAGAACCAAAAAACAGGATAGATAACCCAAGTCCCAATGAACGTAACTCTCCAAGTCCACAAATCAATAGTTAAAACCACCTCCAAGTCCACGAATCAACAGCTAGAACCACCTCCAAGTAGTGCTTTACCCCAACTTGAACCTGGAAGGAGGAAATCTACAAACACCTAAAGGTATAGATAGGGTGTGAGCTAAAATCCTAGTAGGTTCTCACCAAGGATTCTATAATAGATTCCAACATTTAATTAACCAAATAAATATATTTTAATATTAAATAAGTAAGTTTGACATTTCAAAAGTATATTTAAACAAATCATGCTTTACATTTCAAATGATGGAAATACTTTAAACAAATGGATTAATCAACATTTTATATAAAAATTTTTATATGAATTTATAAGTCATATAAAATAGATTAAAAACATTGTCATACATTTATATCTCAAATATAAACAAGTGAGTAATATGATCATCTTCCAAAAGGTATGATAGTTCCAGGTTATGGGATCCTCACACTCATGTGATAATAACTGCAATGTGTACACACATCCCTCAGCACTAGCAAGATAGGGCTCATTAGCATCCTAATGAGAATTATTATGTGCTAAATAATGTTCATGTTAGAGTTATTAAAGTGTCAATCTATTGCTAGGGCATTCCCATCCTAGCGTGTTTGTCCCAAATAACACACTAACTACCTAGTTTTTCATGTGATCTAGAACAATCAATGATGGGAAATTTATTTTAATAAACCTCAAAATAAAATTAAATCTCATTCTCCCGTTTCAAAAATACAAATTTTCCATTTAAAACCAAAAATAGTGTTTTAATCAAAACATATCTTTTTCTTGAGATAAAACTCAGAGGTTTATATCAAAACCATTTTAAGCCATTTTTCTCAAATAATAATTTTAAATCAATTCAAAATTCAATTTCAAATTAAATTCCCATAATTTAATTCAAAATTTTAATTTAAAAAATTTCCATTAATTTCACAATTTAAATTTCTACAATTTTCCATCAATTTCACAATCATACCCCAATTAAATGGAACTGGGGGTTTTCCCAATTTCATTCCAAAAATTCAATTTCCAAAAAACCCAATTCAATGGAATTAGGTTTTTAATCAACCAATTGAAAGTAATTTTATTTATAACAACAATTGAATTTAAATCATGAAACTTAGGGTTAATAAAAATTGTGCATCATGATTTAATCACCTACCTCAAGATCTCTAGTTCTTGAAACACTAAACCCTAAATGGGATTTTCCGAAGAAGAATGATGACCACAAAAATTGGGAATCAAACCTAGGTTTAAGATCTCAAAACAGAGGGTATTAGATCATCCTGTCAACATAGAGATCCATGAAACCCTAGGGACAAAATAGGAGAGAGCAGGAGATAGAGAATTGGAAGTGGAAACTAACCGAGAGAGGATCAAACGTCATTTTCCTAGCTTCGATTCGATTTTAAGAGGGTGTTGAGGGGACAAAAACTGATCTTTGGAGCTCCTAGGGAAGAAGAAAACAATTATGGGTCATATAGGTCTTCCGGGGGTCTAAAAAGTGGGTTTTGGGTATTTTAAAAATAATATTTCAAATTAAAAAACTCGTACGCATGGTTTTCAAGGAAGATGTGCACGGCTTAAACAAATTTTATGCCCCTTTTTCTCTAGGTGCATGGTTTCTCCTTGGTGGCGCATGATTTTTCAAACCGTGTTCTAACCATGAAAAACCCCACTGTCTGGGTTTGCATGGTTTCTACTAAGAAGGCGCACGATATGAGAAAATTGTGTGCTAACCGTGCACTAGCCTAGAAACTTCCAAAATTTTCAAACATTCCCATAAAACCACCCTAAATGAAACTCTATCAAATCAAGATTAAAAATAGGGGTTTAGGAATACCTAAAAACATTAACAGGATGTTACAACCTCCTCACCATAAAAACTTTTTGTCCCAAAAAATCCTACTCAGAAGCTTCCATGCCAAAAATATGAGACCACTTCTCTCTCATCAGTTCCTTCCTCTCCCACATCTCATGACTATCAAAACTATGCTGCCATAGAACTCAAACCAAAGGTATCTTCCTCCCATGAAGTACCTTGGTTTCAGAATCAACTATCATGACTGGTCGTTCACTCATGGATAAATCAGGTTCAACCTCAAGATCACTCCAACTCAGAACATGATATGGATCAGAAAGATACTTTCTTAGCTGAGATACATGGAACACGTTATGTATCGATGTCAGCTATGGCAGTCATGCTAACCAATAAACACCTTTCCCCACATACTCAACAACCTCAAAAGGTCCTACAAAACGAGGAGAAAGTTTTCCTTGCCTCTCGAGCCGTCGATGACCCAAATGGGGTGAAACTTTAAAGAACACTTGGTCTCCAACTGATAATTCCAACGGCCTATGATGATGATCAACATAAGACTTATATAAAATTTGTGTCATCAACATTCTCTGATTAATCAACTGAATCTTTGATGTTGTCTCTTGAACCAAGATTTTTCCAACCAAGTAACTTTCACCAATATCCGACAAACACAAAAAGGATTGGCATGGTCAGCCATACAAGGCCTCAAAAGGAGGCATTCTGATCACGGACTGGTAACTATTATTATAAGAAAACTCATCCAAACACAAATAATTTCCCCAATCTCAACCAGAGATGAGAACACAATCACATATCATACCCTCAAGAATCAGTATAACTCTTTCTATATGGCCATCTGACTATGGATGGTATATTGTTCTCAAATGTACTTGAGATCCCTAGCTTATTGAAGGCCTCTCCAGAAGAGAGAAGTGAACTGAGGATCTCCATCAGAAACTATAGCAAATAGAACTCCATGAAAATGAACAATCTCAATCACATAGATATTTCTCAACTCCTCAACTTTATTGTATCGTGAATGGTTATAAAGTGGACCAATTTAATCATCCAATCAATGAAAACTCACATCGCATTATTCTTTCTCTGGGTACATAGAAACCAAACAACAAAGTCCATAGAGATCTCATCTCACTTCCAAGTAAGGATTGGAAGTGGTTGAAGAAAACCCGAAGGCTTTTGGTGCAAGTTCTTGACCTGTTGGCATGTATAACAACGATAGAAAAATATAGAAACTCCCTATCTCATACCTAGACACCAGAATCCTCACCACATGTCATATAACATCTTCATGGTTCCTAGGTGCACATCCCACTTAG
Source organism: Viscum album (assembly GCA_963277665.1). Taxonomy (NCBI): domain Eukaryota; kingdom Viridiplantae; phylum Streptophyta; class Magnoliopsida; order Santalales; family Viscaceae; genus Viscum; species Viscum album. The sequence goes on from OY728166.1 coordinate 1,180,561,056, forward strand.
AATTATAGAAATCCCCCATAAAAGCTTTCCTTACCGCTAACGGCACAACAATGAAATTCTAACAGCATAGAATTATCTCTTGGGAGAATGACCACTCAACAACATTCTCCCCACAATAAAGAGAGTCAATAATGTTATAAAACTTTTCATCAAGCTACTATTCCTGAAGAATCATCTTGAGAAGAGTGGATGTCAACTGGACACTAGACAATGAAACCTCATCCCCTGATTCTTGGACTCCAATATGAAACTGTGCAAAGAGATCCATCAAGTTCCACTCTTAAGAAGATTCTTTCATGGATGGGGTTGGAAGTTTCCTTCTCAAAGAATCTACGATGGCATTCCTTTTCCATGGGGTATAGGTGATGTCAAAGCCGAAATATTGCAGGTATTCCACCCAATGCCTCTGGTGAATATTGAAATATGTTTTAGAGAAGATATAACTCAAACTCTTATGGTTTGAAAACATGGTAAACCTTTCGACATAAAGGTAATGTTGCCAAATCTTAAGCATGTGCATCACAACTACAAGTTCAAGGTCATGGGTCAGATAATTTTTCTCATGTGGCCTAAGATGATGAGATCCATAAGCAATGACATGATCACCCTGCATAAGAATGCAACTCAAACCTAAACCCGGTGCATTGTAGAAGACCCCATAGCCCTGCTTGGCCTCTGGAAGAGTCCACATCGGTGCAATATTCAAAAGACGTTTCATCTCAACAAAATAATTATGAAAATTCTCATCCCAATAAAACTTTACTCCCTTCAGAGTTAGAGAAATCATCAAAGAATCTAACTTTGAGAAGTTCTTAATGACGTAGTGATAATACCCAGCTAAACCCAAGAAGCTCTGAATCTCGAAAAAATTTTGTGGTTGTTCTCATGTCATAACTGACGGATCTAAACACAGTGGAAGCATGGCGGTTGGGAGGGCCCAACTTTGATTTTTCTGTAATCGATGACCAATCTGGGATCAATACGACGATGAACGCGAGTATCCACGAATTAAAATCAAAGATTTAGACAAAGATAAGAAAAGAACCAGATCCGAGAAAGAGGATCTAGCACATAATGTTTATAATTAATTTATTAATTTCTGAAGAAAACAAATACCTGGGTCTTTGGTACTTTCTTCATTGAGGATCATTGATTGTCCAAAATGACCCTTCCAGATTGCCTTTGTTGCACTCACAAGAATCCAATGTAGATTCCCTCTGGTGGTGACACACACGTGTTTTAATAGTCTTCGAACAACATCACTCATTCTCTGGGTGCTAGCGCGGTGAAGAGAATGTCTTGCATCAATCATTCTTGATCTCTTGTTCTTTAGACTTGAAGAACTTCTCTCATTCTTGAGAGGGAGAGATGAGAGGAGTCGAGGGAGAAAATGTTTGACTCAACAATTCTAAATTCACTGGGGTTTGACACAATAGACATAATTGCCTATTAATCGACATGGGGTTTCAATTACAATATTTAATTGCGAAATAGAAATTAAAAGTAATTATAACTATTAGAGAAAACTCATGTCACATAATAATAATAACAACACCATTATTTTTGTTGTTCCAACTCATGCAAAACTGAACCATAAATGAAATCCCATGCCACATAATGATAAAAGTATTATTATTATTTCTTACGCCACCTAGATAAACATTTTTTATTGACTTGTAAATAATTAATTTATCAACAGACTTGTTTTTGGTCCGTTTGAACTCCTCTTCCTTTTATTGAACACCCGAATAAAATATTTTATTCTCTGAAATAAATATGTTTATTTACAAACTAGTAAATAAATATTTATTAAATATTAAATAAAATAAATAAATATATTTTATTCATAATTTAGTGAATAAATATTTATTTAATTTATGAGATCATTTTAACTTGAATAAAAAAATTTCTCAGTCTTGAGAATAATATTTATTCCATTAATTAAATTCAAATAGAATTTAATCGAGACCACCAGCAACACTTAGTGTGTGACCCTCTAGGATTATTTCTCATTGGCATTGGGTGGGCTTGCCTACAGTCCAATATTACTATCTAGAAATGGGTCAAGGCACCCAATAGAAAGAATTTAAAGTCGCAATGGCAACATCCACATATGAACACTCACTATATGATATAATCTCTTTGTCACGATATCCCATCAAGAAGGTTTCATGATAGTATCATCAACCTATATGCTAGATACGTCATTATTTGACTACCTAAAATAAACTTGTTATTGCACCATGGACATGGAATTTAGGGCGATGGTTCTATTCCAATTAAAGGGCCGAGATATCAACTTCCATAAATGGAAGGGACAAATCCTTCTTCGACTTATCCATTAATAACATGTCATTTGTGACACACCCAACGTACCTTACTTCCCATCAACATATGGCATGACAATTTTCATTATAAAATCAAATTTTGTGAGTCATGACATATATTAATGATAATATTAAAGTCTAAGAACCATTACACATGCTCACAGATAGAAATATTCGATGACACCAAAATATGCGGAATTCCTACTGGCGGGTCTGTTCTCATAATCTCTCATCTTGAAGATTACCAGGTGCGAACTTCATGAGAAGAAGTCTCATCTGATTACAATTATTCTCACTTAATGGTTTGTATACTATGTGTCCCATCATAGTATTTCATCCAACCATAGAACTATATTTAAGAATATTATCATAACACTTCAAGGTTATCATCATAGCAGGGAACTGCAATGACCTTTTTAATGAGACAAATATTATAGGACATTATTACATTATAGTCATGAAGAACAATAAGAAATATGCAATAAAATGTTTAATATTTAAATACATTAAATATTCATTTAATCTAAGTACAAACAGTTGGTTCTAGGATACCAACTCCAAAAAACTCCCACTTGGACTAGATCCAATAGCCTATGACTTTCAGTCTACTAGACCTCACATGATGATCATGTTTCTACTGAGTCAAGGATTTTATCAAGGGGTCTACCACATTGTCTTTTTTGGAAATACTACACACTGTAACTTCACCTCTATGAGAATAATCCCTCAAGAGATGATACTTCTGAAGTATGTGCTTCGCTCGTTGATGTGACCTTGGCTCTTTTTCAAGAGCCACCACTGCAGTATTATCACAATAGAGTGTGATGGGATCTCTACTTCTAAGAACCACATATAGCTCTTGGACGAAGATCTACATCCAAACTACTTCTTTAGTTTCTTTGTAAGTTGTGATATACTCAGACTCTATTGTAGAATATGCAACCATACCTTACTTTGAGCTCTTCCATCTCACAACACCTCCATTCAAAGTGAAGATGTATCCCGTTTGTGACTTCATCTTATCTTGATTAGTCTAGAAACTAACATCTATAAATCCTATTATGACTAGTTCCTCATATCCTCCATAAACCAAGAACATATCCTTAGTACGCCTCAGATACTTAAGGATAGTCTTGACTGCCATCCAATGACATTTACCTGGATCAACTCTATATCTTTCTACCACACTCAATGCGTAGGCGACATCTAGCCTAGTACATAGCATAACATACATGACTGACTCAATCACTGATGCGTATGGAATCCTTGGAATTCTCTTTCTTTCCTCATGCGTCTGAGGACACATTTTCTTGGAAAGATGAATGTCATTTGGCACTAGAAATAATCCCCTCTTGGATTTTTCCATACTAAATCTCTTCAGTATCTTGTCAATGTATGTACTTTGACTTAGGCCTAGAAATTTCTTGAATCTATCATGATGGATCTAGATCCCAAGAATATATGTTATCTCTCCCAAGTCCTTTATGAATAAACATTTATTTAACCATTCCTTAACAAACTGTAAGACTGGTATTTCATTTCCAATAAGTAATATGTCATCAACATATACTATTAGGAAAATGACTGCACTCCCACTAAACCGTTTGTGGACACAAGACTCACATTAATTCTTTAAAAAACCAAATTCCATTATGGCTTCATCAAAATGAATGTTCCATGACCTAGATGTTTTCTTTAATCCATAAATGGATTTTTGGAACTTTCATATCTTATTGGAATCCTTTAGAGTCACAAACCCTTCAGGTTATTTCAAATAGACATCTTCTTGAAGGTTCCCATTAAGGAAGGTTTTTTTGAAATTCATTTTTCAAATCTCATAGTCATGGTAAGTGGAAATGGCTAGTAGAATTATGATGGATTACAACAATGCAACTAGTGAAAAGGTTTCATCTTAGTCAATGCCTTGATTCTATTTAAACCCTTTTGTAACCAGTCATGCCTTATAGGTACTGACTTGTCCTTCCATGTCCAGTTTCTTCTTGAATAACCATTTACAACCAATAGGCTTTACATCTACTGGAGGATCTACCAAAATTCAGACATGGTTTTTGTATATGGAATCCATTTCAGAATTCATAACTTCTTGCCACTTGGAAACGCTTGTGCCACTTACTGCTTCTTTGTAGGTTAGAGGATCATTATTATCAACTAATAATGATTCACCATCCTCGGTAACTGAAAAACCATAGTCTAACCACTCTTGTACTCCTACGCAGTACTTGTGTCTCTAGAATAGATCTTTCTTCCACAGGTCTTTGTGGAATCTGATCATGTACCAACTCTTGTGTACCTTTAGCCTCGACTCCATTGAAGCCTATCTTTCTACAACTATCTCTTTTGGAGATGTGATCCCTATCAAGGAATATGGTGTGTCTTTCCACTATAACCTTTTTGTATGAGGGTTCGTATAGGTAATATCCCCTTGTTTCATTGGGGTATCCTATAGAGATACACTTTGTGCCTCAAGGTGCAAATTTGTTAACTAAAGAGGCCTTAACAAATGTTTAACTTACCCACACATGTAAATTAGATAGCATGGATTTTCTTCCACTCCAAAGCTTGTATGTAATACCACTTATCGATTTAGTTAGTACTTGGTTTAGTATGTGTGTCGTTGTTTGTAACACATATCCCCAAAAGAATAATGGAAGACTTTCATGCCTCATCATTTATCTCACCATGTCCAACAAGGTGTGGTTCCTCCTTTCACTTACACCATTATACTAGGGCATGTAATGAGTATTGAGTTGAGATAGGGTCTCAAACTCCCATAAGTAATCAATAAAATCTTGATTAAGATATTCTCCACCTCGGTCTAAGCGGAGTTTCTTAATCTTCTTACCAAGATGGTTCTCAACTTCATTCTTGTATTCCTTGAACTTATCAAAAGAATACAACTTATACCTCATTATGTAGATATACCCATATCTTCTAAAATCATTAGTAAATGTTATGAATTATGAGTACCCACCCCTTGCTTCAACTGGAAATGGTCTGCACACATCGGTATGAACCAATTCAAGAAGCTCTTTCTCCCTTTCACCTTTCCCACTAAATGGGGATTTTATCATTTTTCCTTGTAAACATGTGTGACATACACCAAGTGGTTTTAGTTTGAAAGAATATAAATATTCATCTTGATGTAACTTTGTCAATCATTTCTCATTTACATGAGCTAGTTGGTGATGCCAAAGTTGGGTGTGGTATGATTCATGTGAGGTATCTTTGTTATTTATTGTCATTACTTGATTTGTGCAATCCAACATGTAAACATCATTATATAAATGTTCCTTAACAAAACAAATTTTATCTTTATAAAAGAATCAAAATTCATTTTCAAACTTGAAAATATATTCATCTGTATCTAGTCTGGATACAAAAATAATGTTTCTGGTTACAGAAGGCACATAATAACAACCTTTTAATACCAAAATCATCCCAGTTGGCAATGTGAGGTGGTAATCCCTGACAGCTACAGTAGGAAGTATAGCTCTGTTGGATTCTCGTAGATCTACCTCCCCTCGGTCAATTTTATTGAATCTACTTTGTTCCTATATTTGGATATATATGTGATCACCATGGACTGTATCTAATACCCAATTTGTAGAAACAGATAAATTGCACTCGATAACAAACACACCTAAATACCCCCCCTACTTCTTTAGTTGGGTGCAGTTTTTCTTCCAGTAGAACTTCTTGCCACATGAAAAATAAATAGCTTCCCATTCCCTTCCCTCCCCCTTGATCTTCATGTTCTTGGAAGGGTGTAAAGAAGCTTTGGGATTAAAGATCTTCACCTTACATTTCCTCTTATTCACTATAAGGACAGAAGTATTTTTGCACTTCATGTCTTTGTCCACTTGGTGAAGGAGGATAATAAGATCTAGTATAGAATTCTAAATGTTGTTCATATTGAAATTCAAAACAAAACTGGAGAATCTTTGAAAGAGTGATGCGAGAATGAGATCGGTACCCAGTTCTTCGGGGAGTTTAAACCCTAGAACCTCCAAGTGCTCAATGTAGCCAATGAGATTGACTATGTGAGGCCTATCTAGGGAACCATCTTCAATATTACTCTGAAATAGTTTCTTAGAGATCTCAAACCATTCATACCTTGCTCTCTCCTAGTAAAGACCACATAGGTGCTCAAGCATGCTATAGGCATCCATGTTTTTGTGAGACTTCATGAGTTCCCTATAAATTGATGATAAAATCAAACATTGAATGTCGAACGCATCATTCATATGTTTCTCATATACTAGAAACTCTTTATCACTCGCCTCTTGGGTAGGTGGATCAGGTAATGAGGACTCCATTACGTAAGATTCTTGTTCATGGTGTAGAATTACCTGAAGGCATCTAAACCTTTCCTGGAATTTACTGCTGGTGAGGATGTTGTATTTATCTAGTATTGATCACAAGGATAGTGTGGTTGAAAATCTTGTCATTTTTATTCTACAATTAAAAGATAAGATAATTATTACTTTCTTGATTATATTTTATGAGAAATAATAAATTAATTTTATTAAGCCTCCTGATATTTTATCAAGTCTCAATGACCCTCACCGTTGAACTCAAAATTTCTAGTTGCTAGAACATTTAATGGAAAGGATCTATATTACCCTTCGCATAACCCTAATAAGGCTTGGTCATGCTATTTTAAGGTATTTAGGTAGGAAGGTCTTTTACAACTGTAAACTTGCAGCTCCTTGATCCGTTGAGTGGACTCCCCAATCCTGAAATCCTGACTTGGATTCCCTCAACACTTACATCCAATTTTACACCAAGTCTAGAAAAGGATACTCCTTTTGATGCAAAATGGTTAAGTCAACCTGAAACTTTTTATAAGATCTTCCTATATAAAAGTCATTTTCACAATAAGGATTGGTCAAACACATAGTTTTATTGAGTCTTGCTCTTAATCAAGTAACAGAAGGCTTAGTCTGAATTAATATTTTATTGATGGTTTTTTATATTTTATGTGTAAATTGCCTTATTATCTTTATCATATGCTTGTTAATATTAAGTTGAACAAACTAATGTGATTAACAATATCTTAGATAATATTTATGCATAAGTCAGGTTTATTTTATTTTCATCTTGCATGCTTGTTAATTCATTAATTATGTGATCGCGACAACACATCCAAAATGAAATAACCATGAAAATAACAGAAATAAAATAAAGGTTATGATCATGAGATTATTCAAATGGTTAATATATCTAGTGGTTGATAAACTAACCACTGACCTAGGGGAGAAACACCTTGAACTGAGGTTCATGTTCACAGATTTCCTTTGGTCCACCATTATATCTCCTTTGATTGGTTTCAACTTAGCTCCTGACTTGGACTACCTCCACAACCTTAGGAGCTCCATCCATTACATATGATTTTAATCACACACAGGTGAGGGGTAAAAAATGGGGTTTATATAAAAATAAATCATGGTCACACAAGCCCTACATATTAATGAGGAGAGATTGCATGCATGCCAATAATTTAATTTAAAATAAATTAAAAAGAAACTAATCACATACAAAGGTTTGGTCTATCTCATGATCATCAACATACATGCAACGAATTATGCATTTAATAAAACTATCATTAAATTATTTAACCGTTCTTGTTAAGATAAATCGTGCCCAAATCAATTAATTGTTATCTTTAATTAATCAATCCTTTTATCTTAATCTTTTTCTAAATTTCCCTAAGATTCTCATCCATAACCTTGAAGGTAACATGGTGAACACTCGTTTGAATCTACATGATATGTAATTCTGAACATTAAACAAACATTAAAGTTTTAATTTTGTGTAATTTGGTAAAGTACACGGCATATAGTTCTGAATACACGGTGTGTATTGTATTCACCATCTTATCTGAAGTACACACCTAGGGACACGATGTGTGAGGCGTACTTCGAAAATTTCGGAGTACATGGAATGGCCAGTGAACCACATGTCATGTTGTCTCTAGTTTACACAGTTACCAGTTGTCTTAGTCATGTATGGGATACATGGTTTGGCCCTTGACCCAAAGGGATTGCACGCCGTGTCTAGTGGGTCACACAGTGTGTAATCCAGCTGATCGTGCGCCAGTCAATCCTGTTCAACACGTGGTGTAAGAATTAACTACATCGCATTTCATTAATGCACACAACTTGGATAATTGATGAATTACTCTCAATGCACTAAACACAACTACACGATGTGTAATCCGGATTTCATGGTGTGTATGGCAGATTACATGGTGTGTAACTCCGAATACACGGCGTGTACTATCGTGTTACCTGGACAGAATCTTCAGTGCCTCTTAATGAGATCCTCGATTTAATTTTAATCAAAAAAATTATTTGTCTTTGTTATATCTACGAGAAATGAAGAGGAAGAACATATCTTGAAATTAATATTACAAGAACGATTAAACCGGAATTGACAAACTAAATTAGTAAAGTATAAATCATTAATGAATTATTTAAATAATTATAAATGATGATGAACCTCCCTCTAATACTAGTTGAAGGATCCAGATGCAGCAGAAGCATGGCGATTGGGAGGGATCAACTTTTATTTTTCCATAATCGATAACAAATCTGGGATAAATGCAATGATGAACGTCAGTATCCATGGATTAAAATAAAAAAATTGTCAAAGAGAAGATGATATTATTTCTTGTGCCAACTGGATAAACATTATTTATCGACTAGTAAATAATTAATTTATCAATGCACATGGTATTGGTCCGTTCAAACTCTTCTTCCATTTATTGAATGCCCAAATAAAATATTTTATTCTCTTAAATAAATATTTTTATTTAAAAACTAGTAAATAAATATTTATTAAATGTTCAATAAAATAAATAAATATATTTTATTCACAATCTGATGATGATATCATTTTAACTTGAATAAAATTATTCTCCAATCTTGAGAATAATATTTATTCCATTAATTAAATTCAAATATAATTTAATTGAGACCACCAGAAACACTTAGTGTGTGATCCTCTAGGATTCTTTCTCATTGGCATTAGGCGGGCTTGCCTAAAATCCAAATTACTATCTAGAAACGGGCCAAGTCACCCAAGAGAAATAACTTAAAGTCATAGCGATGACATCTACATACGAACTCTCATTATGTAATATAATCTCTTTGTCACAATATCCCATAAACTAGGTTTCATGATAGGGTCATCAACCTATATACTTGATATGTCATTCTTTGACTACCTAAAATAAACTTATTGTTACACCATGGCCATGGAATTTAGGGAAATGGTTTTATTTAAATCAAAGGGTCGAGATATAGACTTCCATAAATGGAAGGGAAAAATACTTCCTCGACTTATCCATTAATAACATGTCATTCATGACATACCGAACATACCCTACTTCCCATGAATATATGGCATGATAGTTTTCATTAGTAAATCAAAGTACGCGAGTCGTGACATGTATTAATGATAATCTTAAAGTATAAGGACCATTACACGTGCTCGCAGATAGGAATATACGATGACACCAAAACATGTAGAATTCATATAGGTGGGTTTGTTCTCATAATCTTCCATATTAGAGATTACCAAGTGCGAACTTCATGAGAAGAAATCTCATTTTATCACAAGTACTCACACCTGACGGTCTGTATACTATATGTCATATCATAGTATGTCATCCAACCGCAGAACAATATTTAAGAATATTGTCATAGCACTTCGAGGTTCTCATCATAGTAGGGAATTTTTATGACCTTACTAATACGAAAAATACTCTAGAACATTATTACATTATAGTCATGCAGAATAATGAGCAATATGTAATAAGATCTTTAATATTTAAATATATTAAATATTCATGTAATCAAAGTAAAAATAGTTGGTTCTAGGATACCAACTCCAAAAATAACAACCTTCACCTTCTTAGGATCAACTAATATTCCATGTTCTGACACCACATGTCCCGAGAACTGCACTTCCTGAATCCAGAAATCACATTTCAAAAGATTGACATAAAATTGGTGATTTCTCAACAATTTCATAACTACTCTCAGATGATGCACATGATCCTCCTTGGACTTAGAGTAAATGAAGATTTTATCTACAAAGACTAACATAAAGGTATCAAGATACTCATGGAAAATCATGTTCAAAAAATCCATGAAAACTATAGGATCATTGGTTAGACCAAAGGGCATGATAAGGTACTCATAATGGTCGTACCTACTCTGAAAGGTGGTTTTCTAAATGTCAGGTTCTTTTATTATTAACTGACAGTAACCAGATCACAGGTCGATCTTCAAGAACCACTTCTCCCCTTTCAACTAATTAAATGGATCATCAATCTGTAGCAATGTATATTTGTTCTTTACCGTGACTCGATTGAGTTTCCAATAATCAACACATAGGCAGAGTGAACCATCATATTTCTTGGAAAAGATAACTGGCACCACCCAAGGTGATGCACTCAGACGTATAAATCCTTTCTTTATAAGATCATCCCACTAAGTCATAAACTCTTTCATTTCAGTTGGTGACATGTGGTAAGAGTGGATATAAATTGGTTGAGTATTAGGCACTAAATCAATAGAAAACTCACCCTCCCTTACCAGTGGAAAACCATATAAGTCGGAAGGAAACACATTGGGAAACTCAACGACAACTCAAGGGAGATCGCCACTCAAATATTCCCACTCTAGATCAAAAGAAAGCACATATATCACTTTCCCCAACTTCGGATAAGAAGGTTTGGCTCTGCTCAACCTTGGGGTCCCATTTTCCTTAGAATACATGACACACGCCATCAGGTGAGTGAAGGAGAGCCACTGAAGATAAAAAACAATCAAGGCTTTATTGAAAATGAGTCAATCCATCCCGAAAATGACGTCAAGAGATTCCATGTATTGATCCAAAAAAACTCTAAGAATGATCAACATCTGATAGAGAGAAAACACAAGAAGGGATACAAAGACTATACACTCTCTTTTTACCAAGGAGTGTAGTAATATTTATTACATATGATAAAATATCCATAGGAAGATTTAGAAGATTAACAGTATGGTAAGTCCTTCTTTTATTGATAATCATTTAATTGATACTAAGTTGTAAGAATTGACCATTATGGTGAGATAGATTGTTTTGGCTCAAAATGCATCCCAACCTTTTACACTATTGAATGTGAAAAGAGCTTCAAGGATTCGAAGAAGATATTAATCAATGTACATGTACTGACACTACCCATAAGTGGAGAAGGATTTTTTATCAACATTGATGAGTCAAATAAGGGCTTAGGTTGTGTACTAATTCAAATGATAATGTGATATCCCATTCTTCAAGATAGTTGAAAATTCATGATAAAAAATATCTGATTTATGGTCTGGAGTTGGTTGTAGAAATCTTCACATTAAAGATTTGGAGGTATTATCTATATGGAGAAAAGTGTGACATATATAATATCTTGAACTATATATTTACATAGTTTAAGAACAACATGAACCAACAATGATTTTCAGGACTGATTAAGGTCTATGAATACTAAATCCATTACTATCATTGGAAGGTGAATAAAGTTTCTAATTCTCTATGTAGAAAAGATCATGCAACCATATCCATGTTGAGGATTTATAATGATACAATATTTTTAGACATACAATGGATGGACATGGGAATTATAAAGAAAGGAAAAACATCCTACCTTGCATAAATAATTTTTTAACCATCAATTATGGAGAAGATTAAGAAATCCCAAAGGGAGAATATAGAGATACAAAAGAATGTGGATATAATAAGAAAGGGTAAATCCACATAATTTAACATTGATAAAGAATGAGTTATGAGATTTAGAACATGTTTATGCATGCTATGATTTCTTAAGATAAAAAGAGAGTTATCGAATAATGTTTATAGATTAATATTCTCTATCCACCAAGGGAGAATAAATATGTATATAGATCTTTATGAGCACTGATGGTGGGGAAATTAAAATATAAAGATTTTAGAATATACATAAAAGTTCTTAGAGTGACAAAAATTGAAGAGAGAAAGAAGAATGTTTGAGGGGATGATGAAACCATTACCCATACCTGCATGGAAATGGGATGACATCATCATGGGTTTTTTAAGGGGTATTCCAAAGAAATCCAATGGAAATAATGTCAGATGGGTTGTAGTGGACCATCTTACAAAGACTTCTCACTTCATTACCATTTGAGAAGACTTCTCACTAGATCAACTTCCAAATATATATGTTAGAGAAATGGTGAGGCTATATGGTACACTACAATTATTTTCATTAGATTGAGATCTGAGGTTCACCTCAATGTTCTAGAAAATACTTAAACATATGAATTGAACATAAATTAAAACTTCAGTACAATCAATTACCCCATAATGATTCCCAATATGAAAGGATTGTCTAGAGACATGAGGATATGTTGTGAGTTTTCTTTTTAGTCTTCAAAAAAAGTATCAACATCTACCTATAGTTGATTTATTATACAACAATAGCTTCCACATGATTAATAATATGGATACTTATAAGGCCCTATATGGGAAGAAATATAAAACTCTAACATGTTGGGATAAATTTGGAGAGCATAACCTATTAAGACCTGAATTGGTTGAAGAAATAGTATATACGGTTAAATCCATTCGATGATATGTCAAAGTAGTACATAGTTAAAGAGGAGTTATACAAACAATCATCAATGAGACTGGGAGTTTGAGGTTAGTGATAAAGTGTTCCTTAGTATATCTCTATAGAGGAGAGTCGTGAGTTTTAGGATGAAGGGAATGTTAAGTCCTATATTCATTTCCCCCTTTGAGATTCCTCATCACATTGGAGTTGTAGCCTACCGAATTTCACTCCCACCAAAACTATCTCAAGTTTAATACATGTTCCAAATATCCCTATTGAAGAAGTATATAATGGATCTCTCACATGTGCTAAATCTAGAGGTGATATATTTGGAGAATGATCTCTCTTACGAGGAGAAGCTAGTGGAGATCATTGATCATAGAGACAAAGTTATACGAATCAAGACAACTCACCTTATCAAATTACTATAGAGAAACCATAAGTATGAAGAAGAAACAATGGAACCTAAAGAAGAAAATAAATGAAAAGTACCCTCATTTTATTTAATCTTAGAGTGTTATATGGAATTTCAAGGATGAAATTTCGAGGATGAAATTTCAAAAATTGGAAGAATGTAATGAATCGGAACTTTTCTACATGAAATTTTCTTTGCAATGTATACAGGTGTGTTATTTAGATATAAGATATAATTCACCCTATAATAAAAATTAACATGATTTTATTACACTAACATAGAACATTACATGAAGTATAATCCATAAAATTGAAAATATTACAAGGAAATAAATATAAGTAAATAATAAAACGAGAATTTGATATTCATGTACATTGTGGTCCCCAAAAATTATCAAGGATGTGAATCAAACTATAAAAAATAAAATAAAGATATAATCATAGTTTTGTAAATGAAAAGTATATAATATTGAGAGGAATTGTAGTGAATTATGAATGATGAATATAAAATATATTTTTAGGATGTGTAAAGGTTATATGACCATTGGAAATATAACCCTTAGAATGGTAACTTAACTATTGGAATAGTAAAATAATATTTAGGTATTTTAAGAATTAAAAATATGAGTAATTTATATCAAACGATAATTAATTAAAAGTGTTAAATAAGATAAAAAAAATATTTGACATAAAAAAAATTATTATTATATTTTTGGGAAAACAAATATGTTTTGTTTATGTTAAAATACATTTTTATGAAAATTTAAAATTTTTAAATAAAAAATATTTTTCATAAAATGGGGTTATAAAATTCCAGTTATCTATATAAAAATAATAATATAATTTTATGAAATAATTTATAATTTTTCTAAGTGTCGGAAATTTATTCATTCCAAAAAAAGTTAATATTTTTTAATAAATAATGACTTAATTTAAAAATAAATTTATCATATTTAGAAAATTATTTTTAAAATAATGGATTTCAACTATGGAATCAACATTTTGAAATTTTGGTTAGGGTGATGATTTTATATTTTTCATAAATAGTAAAAGACAGAGGTGAATTGTAAAATATTGTATAAGTGTCATATTTTTTAATAGATTAATCAGATTTATAGATGATATATTAATATTTTAATGTTTCGTATACTATTAAATAGCAATCCCCTTACAATGGAATCACGTGTTTGATCACTATTTGAAGATATAGTATTTTATTCTAAAATATCCCTCTCTACCCTTATAAATATCATCCTTAACTATCCCACTTATCCTCGTGACTTAAGATTATTAGATTTTATAAGCTCTACTAAAATCTATCTCCAAATGTATTATACATATTATGGAAGTTATTTTCTCATCAAAATATCACCCTTCAAAGAAATAATTCAATTAGAAAAGGATTTTTTCCAAAGGAGTAAGGTAAGAACTCATAGTCACTCTTTTTCATTTATATTCCTTAAAATATTCCTCTTCTACCCTATAAATGTGATATCCACGTTAAATTTAGAAAAATATATGATATTATTCTACATTCATATAAATATTAACAAAATATAATGACTCAATAGTCATTTCATAAACAAACATTCGTTCATGGTTGATACAACCACCTATGAGGATGTTGTTTTTAAAAAACTGTTACCACATTCATGGATGGTTGTAATAAATAATATTATTTTAAAATATGAACTTAATAATTATATTATAATATTATTGGTATTCTGGAATGTTTAAATAATCATCAAATTAAATAAAACAAATTAAGTTTGTAATGGCTGGTAAAACCGCCAAAATGAATGAACTATTAAACAATAGCATTCATACACATTGAACTGTGCATATGTCCAAACAAATTATCAATTTTTAGAAGAATTTAATCTTTTTTAATGTAATTAACATAATATTATAAAAAATCTAGATTAATGGAGTCGTTTAACAAGATTTTACATCATTATCAATAAAATGATGCTACCTCGGAACCAATAAACAGTTGTGACAGTGAACATGAACATAATGTCTTCATAAAATGATTATAAATGTACATAAACTAATAATAATAAATATAATATATATAAAAAAAATTTGAATCAAGAATTTAATCAATTTAATTTTATTATTCTGGAGATCAGACACACGTACCAAGCGAGTTGGTACCTGTGGTAAAGGAACTCCAAAACAAACATATTGTTTTTTTGGGTTAGGATTATATATATATTTTCCTCTATTTAACACTATTTTCTTTACATGTACTTATTATATATTCTATATATATGTTCCTTAAATATATACCTATTTTATCTTCCCTTTCTTTACTATGGATATGAAAGTTTTTAGGTTCCCCTCTCAATCCTTTCTTTAAAGAAATCCTGATTAAAGTGAATGTTTCTATTCCTTATTCATTTTTATGTGTAATTTTTTTAATTTATATTACCTCCTATTATTTCTAAAAATAATAACTATTTTTGGGAAAACTATTCTATTACATATATAATTTTTTAAGGTAAAATTTTTTTTATTATATTTTCTAAAGGTCCTTTACTCAAAACATCATTTAAGAGGTCCATTTCTATACCTACTTATCTACTCATTTATTATGATTTTTCCTTCACATGAAGTCCATATTAATTATATATGCTTCTTCATTAAATTATGAACATCTAAAAATCATTAATATCTTTTTTTTCTTTGGATTTTTTATAATATACCATTCGGTTGTTCTATGAGACAAGATTATGAAACTCATTCCCTTCTCATGGTTTTCTCATGATTATGTTGTGTGTGTGATTAAATATGCATGTACATATTAATATATTATGGTTGGGCCTAAAATTATACAACCCTAAATGTATTTAATAATAATTTTATCTCATGAGATATCATTTATGGTGCATGGGAAATAAGCCTAGCACACTATGTTATGTTGTCTGGTCAGTGAGTCTTAACTTATGATTATGAATCCATATTTTATGTTGATAAAAAATTATTATTATTACATTATAATATGATATAAACTCATTTATACCATGTTTATATGTTATTATATACGATTATACACTTTTACGACATCATGTTATACTTCATTATAATGTTTTTTTTCCTTATTGGGATTTATAAGTGAACCCTTTTCACTTATGTATTCCCCCAGGGTATCATTTGTAGTAATATAATAAAAAAGTGATTTGGATCACATTATAGAGATCTAAATAAAGATAATGTATTCTATTTTTATGTGGATCTATTATGTATCTAATCTCCTAATGATATTATAACTCTTGATTTCTAGGTAATGATTTATGGATTTTAATATTAAATATCATGTAATTATGTATATTTATATATGATATTCAATGTGTTATAATGTGAGTCCCCCTAAAGGTTAATGATGTAAGAAGATATGAGAAAAAGATAAGAGAACATCTCGAATGATAAAAGCAAGAGAACACCACCTTTACTTTCTCACAATGGAACTACTACTCTATTAGGGTTCACAATACCCAATGTTTTCTTTACATGTGATTACTAAACCATTAATTATATTCATATTTATTATATACTTATCATATATTGAATTTAATTATGAATTATTTATGTGATAGTGCTCTTAATTTTTTTTCACCAACTCGTTATAAGGGTTCCCCCTATAATGACAACCTAAAGAAGCTAGAAAGATATTCTTAAAACTATGTCATATGGTCTAAATACATAAGCTTGACAGAACGCAGGAAATTTTTGACTATCAAATGTTGAGAGCTCATAATCATTTAGAGTTCTTCTCATGAAGTTTATTCATAATGGTCTCTAAGAGAGGAAGTCATGAGAACAATCATACCAATAGAAACACCATATAATTATTGTGTTATTGGATGTTTCTATCATGTGTATTTTAACATATAATTGATAGCATTATAAATGTGTATTATGATTTACCTTCATAGATTCACAATTAAAGGAAAGTGTTTTTAGTGATGGAGAAGTGGCACGTTTCATGTGTATCCAGACTAGAATGGAATTGATTGAATGGTCAAAATATATTTTTTACATTCTCTGTTATAGAAGAAAACCCTTTGATTGAGATGGAAGTCTTACTAGAATCCATGTCCATAGTAGTTTATAGATAGTTTTTTCTTCTAAAGTCAGTGAAATCAAAATCAAGTAGAGAATCATATTCGATTAAAAACTTTTCTGGGAAATTTCTCTCGATCCAATGAATGGCATGGAGGCAGGATATAGCCTCTTCCTGTAAAGTCAACTGAGTTACAAATTATTTAGTAAAATCCTATAGGAATAAACCTTTATCATTAAGATCAATCACAAAAATTCCCATATAGAAAGTGGTGAACAAAGCGTCTATGTTAATTCTAAAAAATCCCTTCGGAGGGGGTGTCCAGGCTGTAGACTCTAGAGTGAGCCTAGTTTTAATTAAGCAAGTGATATTCATCATTTAAAAAAATCTATAATCCAAACTGGAATGGCCAGAAGGGGTCTAGCAGAGGAAATAAAATAAAAGAGATATTTTATATCTTCAATTGTGTGGGTGGCATTAAACAAACCCCCATATTATCCAAGATATAGTTAGATAAATTAACTCATAAGATACTTTCCATCCTTTGGGTTCAAAATGATCCCAAAACTGAGAACTGTGATCAAGACAAGTGTTCATTTGATCCACATTGGGGGAAAACTATAATTTCCATAAAATTAACCACAAATTATTTTAACCTCCTCACAATTAGGAAATAAGTGATCAACTGTTTCACTATTTATATTATATAGGACACATCTAAAAGGTTGGGGAATAGAAAATTTAGACAGGGCATCATCAGTAGGAAAAGCATTATTAATTAATCTCTTAAAGAAAATGGAGAGTTTGATGGAATATGATTATTACAGATAACATTTCCAAAAGGTGATTCCCTGTTCCTTTTATGAATGGAATTATAAACATCGTTAAAATGATAGGTGATGAGCTGACTAGTAGTCATAAAAAACTAAGAGGGTAAAACATCCCAAGCTCGGGTAATGGCCTTCCCAGAAGATGAAGGTAAGATATTCAAATAATTAATGTATATTTGCCTCATGAATCTGGTATGGAGATTTTAGACAAAAAAACCTATTTTAAAGGTGAATCATATAAGTTTTGTTAAGTCTTTGATATTCCTTAGCATAAACTATTTTTTGAGGTTAGATGGCAAATTATTTTCCAATAAATCCAATTCCTTTTGGGGCTAAAATCAGTGTCTCCAAAATATTTTTTCCATATTGAAATTAAAAATATGAGACATGTCTTAATAGAGGTGAAACCGAAAGGTATTATCTAATGAAGGGAATAAGTACAGAGATAATTAACTGAAGTTTTCCTCCCATAGAGAGAAATTTATTCGTCCAATTAGACAGTTTCTTATGAAACTGGTCAATCATATTGGGTAAGTGATAATACTTTGATTTTTTTAGGCTAGTAGGTAACCTAGGTAATGAATGGGTTGATGGGATTTAATCATACCTAAATGATTTTTTATGAGTAATAATTTGAAGGGAAGTTCCTTCCCACCAGAAATTTTCTTTTGAGATATTTTATGGTAAGGCTAGAAGTATTTTTGAATCTTGAGAAGAAGGGCCTCACGGTTCCTAATGAATTATGATTCTCCCTTAGTGAGTATAAAGAGATCATATGCATACTTCATATGAGTAATAAAGTAGAAATTTCTAGGAGTTCCAAAAGGTTCAAGGGTGCCCTGATTAGAGAGACATGATAAGACCATTTGAAGGGCTTCGAAGACAATAATGAAAAGAATTGGGGACATAGGATCTCCCTGCTAAACTCCTGCATCAGTTGGAAGAATCCAGTAGGGAACCCATTTAATAAAATAGAGAACCTAGTATAGGGAAGGAAGTTCTTGATAATCTTTGTAAATTGAGATCAAAATCCAAATTTAGACAAGTCATCAAGTAGAAAGTCCCATGATATAGAGTTGAAGGTTTATTATAGGTTTAACTTAAAAATTAATCTATGAACTCTTATTTTATGATTTAGGAGTTTCATCATCTCTTTCTCCATGAGAATGTTGTCTTGAATATGTCTATTTTTGAAAAAATCAGACTGATATTTAGAGACAATGGAATCAAGAAGGAAATAGAGTCATGCCTTGAGGACCCAAGAGAGAACTTTTATAATAAAAGTAGAGAGAGAAATATGCATGAAATTGGTAGGATTTTTAGTTTTGGGAATAAGGAAAAAGGAGGAACTTCTCACTATGAATGTCATGGGAGTACCCAGGAGGAAATCATTAGCTTCACTAAGGAGGTATTTACTAATAACGTCCCAGTAGTGATTAAAAAAGATACCATTAAAACCATCAAGGCATGGGGAACTACTAGAGTTAGAGTCCCAAACCACTGTTTTATGTTTTTACAAGGTCATAAAAGCTATCAGAACTTCATTTTGGGTGTTATTAACAATATTAGGAACACAATCAAGGATATCATAGTCTTTGAAAACTAGATCGGACTTAAATAATTCTGAGAAAAAATCAGTGGTCATCTATTTCAATGAAATGGGGTCATCAATGAAATGGGGTCATCAATGAAATGGGGTCATCAATGAAGTTTACATTATTAATTTTTATCACTCTAATTACAGATAACTTATTCTTATTCTTAACTTGAGCATGAAAAAACATGGTGTTAATGTCCACTTATTTAATCCATTGAATAAGAGATTTTTATCTTTAGAAGGATTCAATATTTTTTAAGGTTAAAATAATATTGGCCTTAGTTTTGTTAAGGGTCTCTTGGTTGAGGTTAGTAAGAGAGGAATCATATATGGACTTGAGAAATTTAATGTCACCTTTAATCAAGGAAGTCTTATCAAACACATTACTGAATGTACATTTGTTCCAAGATGAAGAGAAAATTTGATGCTTTTTAGTTTCTCCCCAAGGCCATGCATACCTAACCAAGGGTTTGGAGGCTCATAGCTAGCTTGGACAGTTGATAAGAAGCTATCATGGTTAATCCACATATTTAAAAATCTAAATGGCATAGGTTGGGTCTAGAGTCTATAAATATATTGATAAGGATTTGTGCATGGTAAGAGGAAGTGAAACTTAAATATAGAACCTTAAAGTTATCCCATAGATCCAATATTTAATAAGAAATCAAGAATCTATCAAGTTTTCACCACTTAAGTCCATTTGACCTTTTACCAGCCCTAGTGTAATTATTTCCTATACACGGTGGGTTGATAATATTGTTGGATGACATAAAATGATTTAAGCATTCAATCATAGAGATATTTGGATTACAAGAACCTAAACTCTCCGATGAGTTGTGTAAAATGTTGAAATCACCTCCTACAATCCAATTTTTTTAAGAATAGGGTTAAGGTTAGATAATTTATTCCGTAAGGGTAGTCTACCTACTCTCATATATTTGGCATACTCAATGATCTAGTAAAAATCAAGTTTTTTATTGGGAGAAAGATTTCTAACATGGAGAAATTTTGGGTCATCAACTTCAACAATAATGGAAAATTTGGAGTCCCAAAAGATCCAAATCTTAATGGATACATTATAGGTAGCACTGAAATATCCTAATTTATGATAAAAATATAACAATTTATGGCTAGATATAATGGATTCCAAAATAGAAAAGTAATTGAGCTTATGGGATTTAACCAAGAGCCTAAATCTTATGAAATAAGATTGAGTACCCCAGAAATTTCATATAAGAGATTTGAACATTAATTACCTGAAAAAATGAACTTTTTGGGAAAATGAAACATTAGGGTTCCTAGGATTTACAGTCTTGTTGTGCAACCTAGAATTTTGTGCTATTGAAGGGGAGGTTGCAGGAATGGATAGGTCATCCTTTGACTTCGGAAGGGGGTTTCTATCTTACAGGAAAAAGGAAAAGGGTCTTCTTTAATTCCTTATTCATCATCCTGGTCCTCCCTGAGGATTTCAAAATATTTTCTAGTGGCCAAAGATTTATTAGGGACAGGAGGAGAAGTGGGATCCTTAGATATTCCTAGAGGGTCACTGGTAACAGGAGAATAGATAGTCTTGAGAGACATATCAAGATAGATATTTAGAGAAAATTGGGGGGGGGGGTTTAGTTTGAGAGTAATAGATAAGAAAGGGAGGAGGTGTGTCTTGATCAGGTATCAAGGGGGGTCAGGAGTAACTAAATAAGGAGGGTCTGATGAAGGAACATTGGTTGAAGTTGAAGGTAAAGAAGCATGGGTGATCATGGTAGATGAGGAGGGGAAGGATATGGGGGTTTCATGAAGAATGGATTTATCTTTTTTCTTAGATGAAATAGAAGATACTGGATTCTATTTTTTAGGAGGGGGAGGAGGTAGTTTAGGGATACTGCTAGCCAGATCAGTCAGTTTAGACAGATGCGGAGTAAAATTTTGAATGACAGTGATCGAGTTTATAACAAAAAGTACATAAAGACAACAGTTCTTCATAACATACATATTGCACGAAACCATGCTTACCAATAAATATCCATATTGGGGAAGGTGTGGTTGAAGGAACATCCACTTAAATGCATATCCTAGATATAGAAATTCAAGATCCAGCAAGAGTGGCCACATCTGATTTAATGGGTTTTTTGTTTTTCCTACCAATTTCCATGAGTGTATCCTTATCCATTTGGTGGACTAGTAAAATTGGGATTGCAGCCCAAATAAGCATAATGAGGGACTCTGGATCAATATATAAATCTACCAACTATATGAGGATTTTCATTGGGTATTTTTTGATCATCCAATATTTCCTAATACAATATCTATAGTATTCTTCCTCCAAGTTAAAGTTGAGAAGAACATGAGAATAGTTGATGAGTCCAACATTCAAGCCAATGAATTCAATAACTTCAAATGACTTCCTTATGGACTGCAAGTTAGGATAGCATATAGAGAACTATTGGGGTAGCGAAGCTTCATGGTGATGAAATCAAATACAAAACAAGAAGAAAACGGATCAACGCAAGAATTTACGTGGTTTGGCAATGATGCCTACATCCATGGGAGAATAGGTTGCTGGTTTGTATTATTCTCTCCGGATAATCAGCGGAGGATACACAATGTTACAATAGGGTCTTTTTTTCGATTAAAATTCATGGGAATCATACCTGTTTTATAGATACTGAAAAACAAAGTTGTTAAGGGTTGGTTCATCAACCCTTGACATTTCTCCCACTTCCAACTACGTTAAAAGATGGCTGCTTCAAAGGTACAAGGAGGTGTCTTGGTAGGTTAAAACCCAAGAAGATATCGTTTCTGCTGATAGAAGTCTTCTCCCACAAATGGGAGTGTCCCCTACAAATCTCCCCCTCACGAACAATTTGGGGTAGAAACTAGACGTGCAGTCTCCTTGCAGGCGTCTAACTTCTCTTTCAGTAAAACCTTCATCATCATGTCTTCCTCATTATCATTGGTCTATATTTTCTCAACTTTCAACAATTTTTCTTCCAACACATTATGGATCAAGTGATATCACATGTTGATGTGTTTGGACCTGGAATGAAATATTAGATTTTTGCTGAGATGAATAGTGCTCTGACTATCAAAATAGAGAATATAATTCTCCTGACTCTGTCTCACCACCTGTAAAAACTTATTCATCCATATCATCTTCTTGTAGCATTCTACGACCGTAATATATGCTGCTTCTATGGTGGAAAAGGAAACAAACTTCTGAAGTCATTATTTCCATGAGACTACTCCCCGTACAAATGATATCAAGTATCCGAATATGGATTTCCTCATGTCCACATCTCCAGCCATATTTGCATCTGTGTATCCTTCAAAAACAGGTTTATCACATCCAAAACATAAACAAGGACAAGATGTATCTCAAAGATAAATCAATATCCATTTGACCATTGTCTGGTGCTTCTTTCCTAGATTTGATAAGAACCTGCTCACAACGCTAAAAACGTGAGCAATATCTGGTCTGGTGCACACCATGGCATATATAAGACTTCCAACTACTAACTGATAATGAACTTTTTCCATATCTTTTCTCGCCTTCTCAGTTGATGGAATATGACTTGTTGTGATCCTAAAATTACTCACAAGTGGAGTGATAACTGGTTTTTCCTTTACCATGTTGAATCTTTCAAGAACCTTCTCAATGAACTGCTCATGAGATAGCAAAATCTTGTGATTCCTCCTATCACAAGTAATCGTCATACTAAGAATCTGAGTTGCATCTCTCAAGTATTTCATTTCAAAAGACTTGTTCAACTCCTTCATAAACCTATCAATCTTGGTGATATCTTTACTAATAATCATCATATCATCATCATAAAGCAAAAATATAATGAAATCACCATCATAAAATTGTTTGATAAAAACACAATGATCAGTAGTTGTCCTCCTATACTCATTTTTCTCCATGAATGAGTAAAATTTATTGTACCACTGCCTCGGTGCCTATTTCAGACCTTATAAACTTTTCTTAAGCTTGAATACCAGGTTTTATTTTCCTTTTTCGTGAAATACCTCTAGTTTCTCCATGTATATCTCCTCCTCAATATCACCATGTAAGAATGTTGTCTTTACATCCAGTTGTTAAACCTCCAGGTTCAAACTAGCTGCCAATCAAAGAACTACTCTGATAGAAGACATTTTGACCACAGGAGAAAAAATTTCATCAAATTCAATACCTTTCTTTTGACCAAATTCCTTCACAACCATTCTAGATTTGTAGTGCAGTTGTGAGCTTCCATATTCTCCTTTAATTCTGTACACCCACTTGTTCTTGAGTGCCTTCTTTCTGTGTGGTAATTCTACCGAATCAAATGTATGGTTCTTCAGCAAGGATCTCATCTCCTCTTGTGTGGCCTTATTCTATTACATATTCTGTTGAATTCTGATCACATAATCATAATTTTCTGTCTCTCCCCCATTAGTGAGTATCACATACTCATTTGGTGAGTATCTACAGCTCAGTTGTCATTCTCTAATGGATATCCTCAACTGTTCTTTAGGGGGAATCTGTTATGGAATATCATATAATGAAGACATATTAGTAAATGGAAAAATTTACTTGGTAGTGATGTATCATCAGTGTCACGTATCTCTCTCGTGGTAGTTGGTATTGATGCTGGTGATACTCGTTCCAAACTAACTGGAATTTCCCCAGGATGTGAATTATTTACACTTTCTAGCTTCTCAAAATCTTCAATCTTCTGATCCTCAAGAAACACCACATCTCTGCTTCTGAAGATTCTCCTATTGATAGGATCTCAGAGTTGGTATCCAAACTCTTCATGATAGTATCCCAGAAAGATACATTGTTTTCATTTTCCATCCAGCTTTTCCCGCTCATTTTTCAGGATGTGAACAAATTCCATGCAGCCAAATACTCTCAAGTGTTTGTATGAAACATCTTTACCTGTCCAGACACTTTCTGGAACATCATAGTTCAGTGGAATTGATGGAAAAAGGTTGATAAGATCAACTACGGTCATTAGTGCCTCCCCTAAAAGGTGTTTGACAGCTTTTCATTTGAGATCATACATCTGATTCTCTCGCAAATTGTTTTGTTCATCCTCTTAGCAACACCGTTATATTGAGGCGTCTTCGATACTGATTTTTCCATCCTAATGCTAAAACTATTGAATTACTCCTCAAATGGGCCACATTACACTCCTCTATTATCTTCTCGCACACACTTTAACCGCCTGCCTGTTTCTCTTTCCACCTTCACATGAAACTCCTTGAAAACATCCTGAACTTGATCTTTAGTTTTCAAAGAAAAGGCCCAGTCTTTTCTGGAATGATCATATATGAAGGTAAAAAAATAAATAACACCTCCCATTGTCTTAGTTCTCATCATGCAAACATCAGTGTGAATCAAATATTAAACATTTGATTTTCTGGATGGTATATAACTACAGAACGATACTCTGTGTTGTTTTATAATGATGAAATCAACACAAGTATCCAAAAGTGTACCTTTTATTCCTAGCAAGAGATCTATTCTGGAGAGAATTCTGATTCCTCTCTCACTCATATGACCCATCCTTCTATGAAAAACTTCTGCAGGAACATCTTTTCTAGGTGCATTTACTTCTCCTCCACACAGTCTTGCATCTGTGAGATAAAGAAAAGTATCTTTCTTTCCTTTAGCAATTACGAGGTTACCTTTGGTAAGCTTACATTTCCCATCACTGAAGGAACTAACATATCCCACATCATCGAGCATTCCAATAGATATTAGATTGAGGTGAATATCAGGAAAATGCCTCACATCCTTCAATAATAACCTGTATCCAACATTAGTTTCCAAAAAAAATATTACCAATACCAGTAATTTTAGATGCACCGTCATTTCCCATCTTCACATGTCCAAAATTTCCTGAACAGTAAGATGAGAAGAAATATATTCTGGATGTGACATGGTAGGAGGCTCCATAATCGATCACCCATGTCGAGTCTTGGCTTGAAATACTAACCTGATTATCTTCTTGAACAATAATGATTTCGTCATTGACAACCACAACATCATTATTTTGGGTCTTACCTTCCTGATTCATGTGCTCTACCTTCATCCTTCTACACTCCCAGATGAAGTGTCCAGGATTTCCATAGTGGTGGCACTTCATGTCATATCTTGATCGATATTTTGACTGCTTCCTCCTTTAAATACTTTTTTCATGGGGTTCTATTCCTCTACTTCTTCCTGGCCATTTCTTCTTACCTTATCTTTTAGTGACAAGAGCCTCTAATTCAGGTGTATGTCCCTCGTCCTTTCTTTTGGACTCTTCATTCAGCATTCTGTCATTCACCATATCCACAGTGAGAGTTCTTTTTGGATTAGAATTGCTGACCGACACAACTAATGTGTCCCACGTCATCGGTAAATAACTCAACATCAACAGTGCTTTCAACTCATCATCAATCATTGTTTTAATAGAATTTAGCTGATAAATAGTACCTTGGAACTTTATCATGTGCTCTAATACATTGTTCTCATCTTTGTAATTCAAGTTGACAAGATGACGTATCATGTTTTTTTTGTGCAGCTGTCCTTGCATACATCTTTTCCAATTTTCTCCAATGAATGGAGGCATCGTGTTCATTGGAAAAAATTTGGAAGATACTCTTGTCGATCCACTGTCTGATTTGAGAATCGCACATCCTATTGAGTATGACCCACTCTGTATCCACTGGCGGGGTACTGGCAGACGTCTTCTCATCAGGTTTACCGCTTGTTGACATTTCCTCCACTTGTGCTACACAGGCATAGTGGTTTCCATAATAGGTTTCCACTATAGGCTTCCACAAATCTTTAATATACAAAAGGCCCTCCATTTTCGGTTTTTAGATGGAACAATTAAATGTAGTGAGTTTAATCATATTACCGGTATTTTCATCCATTTCTCGAGTGAGAATTTTGAAAATCTAACAATACGGATGTGTCCAGAATAGTCGCAATACCTAGAATCGACTCTTCGATCGCTGAAAACAAGCTCCGATTGGCCGAGTTATGTCCAAAACAATTTCAACAGTCTGGATTGACCGTTGATGTGGTGTGTCAGAACAGTGGTCAGAAAATTCACCGGAATGTTGCTGGCAGTGTGCATAGTGTCGGCTTCTCTGGCACAGGGGGTACTGTAGCACCTACGGTTTGACTAAACTTTGACCGAGCTTATCTCTTTCGTTTCAACTCCGTTTTTGATGCTACTTACACTGTTGGAATTGTCTCACTATGCTCTTCACAGTTCTAGGCTCAAAAAAAATTCTGAGCAACATAAATTTTCCGGTCGCTGGAAAATTTTGGTGCAGCATTTTCGTTTCACTCTCAAACCCTCTGATACCACTTTGTTGGGGTAGCGGAGATTCTTGGTGATGAAATCAAACACAAAAAAGGAAGAAAACATATCAACGCAAGAATTTACGTGGTTTAAAATTGATGCCTATGTCCACAGGAGAAGAGGGGCCAGTTTCTATTATTCTCTCCGGATAATTGTCAGAGGATACACAAAATTACAATAGGGTTTTTTATGATTACAATTCATGGGAAACATACCCGTTTTATAGATACTGAAAAACAAAGATGTCAAGGGTTGGTTCATTAACCCTTGACATTTCTCTTGCTGCCAGCTGCGATCAAAGATGGCTGCTTCAAAGGTCCAAGGAGGCGTCTTGGTAGGTTTCTGCCTAAGAAGATATTGTTGATGCCAACAGAAGACTTCTCCCACAAATGGGAGTGCCCCCCCACAAGAACTTTATGATCATAGAGAAATGATACCTCTCTGTGAGTTCCCCCAATTCAACTTCATCAAATTCGATTGTGTTCATGCCCTTGTGACGAAACGGAGTTTTTGTAGTGAAATGGACTCTTGGTCATTGATGGTGAGAGGGAAAATTTCTTGGTTTGAGAAATTATATGAACAAAGAATGAGATGTATTGGGGATTCCATCGAGAGGAGTGACAATGTTTACCAATGGCGTATCAAAGTAGGTTATATCAGGAGGAAGGGAACTTGATAAAAGTGGACCGCAGGCCATGATGAGATGAAAATTTCCATTGTATACCTAATTTATTCACAAGATTAATAAATATAATATGTATTTATTCATGTGATGATTGAATATAATATTTAATTATTTTTTATATAAGTTAACAAATTTATTTTATTAAAAGCATATAATTATTTATAGTTCAAGGTTTAATAAAATTTTGTGAGATAATTCAAACCGAGCTAATGGTAAAGAAATACATATTTTAAAATAATTTAATATAAATAAAATAATTAATTACTTTTTGAAATGATATTAGATACATGCCACTTAAAATAATAGTTATTTATTTATTATTATTTTAAGAAGTTTCTTAGAGACTTTGTTTGGATTAAATTAAAAGTAAGGACCTTTGTTCAATTCTTTTAATTTTAACCAAAATATAAAAATAAAAATATGTATATTTGTTAAACATGGAATTTATTTATCTAATTACCTTCTCAAGACTTAGAGATAGAATTACATTAAATCCCCCTCATCTTTCAAGATTCTTGAGAGAGAAAGTAAGAGTTTACTATATCCTATCAGGAATGAATGATGTAAAGCACCTAGAATCTGAACTATCAAAAATGAAATTTTGATATTTGTGTAATGTGATTGTATATCATTAGAGTAATGATTATTTATATTCATGATGAAACAACAACATCTATATGATTGGTGACCATACTGGCGACGTCAACATCAATCAGAAATCAAATAAAAAATAAATTTTTTGAGGTAATTATTTTTTAAATATTAAAATAGAAATTACTTATGATGATCTCATTAAAGGATTTTAGATAATTTAATCAAGTAAAGATAAAAAAAAAATTAAATGTGTGTAGCATCACATTACTTTCATCATGCCTGAATCCTTCAAGTGGTATTAGAGTGGTCACACTAATTGATAATTAGTATTTCAATTTAATTTATTAAAATCAATATCAAGAGTCTTATTTTGGTTCCAATAGTCAAGAGTTCATGTTAATTGAAGTTATTTTGATGAATAATGTGATAGAAAGGGAAAGGAATTGATTCATAAGAATACAATTATTTTATTTACTTATTTATATATTTATAATTATATAAAGTTTTATTTACAAAAAAATATATAATATGATATAAATATAAAAATAAGGGGTTCATCCACCCCTTCCCCCCTTGCGTAGGGGGTGGGGGGATTTTATTTAAATAATAATAATTCAAATGGAGAGGCATGACAAGCCCCCTCCCCATTATATTTTTATACTATATATGTTTAAATGATATTATAAGAACACACACACATATATATACGTATATTTATATTAAATGTTATAAAAAATATAAGATTCAAGAATTATAAAATTGAATTTATGAGTTTTTAAATAGGACTCAAAGGCCATAAGTGGAACTAAGAAAATAATTTAAATTATTTAATGGATATCGAGATTTATTTTACCAATATTATTCACTATAAAATTTTATTACATTTTTAATGATCCTGAGATAGAACGACCTATGTACGTTTCAATTATTATATTTAATTTAATTTAATTATTATGTGGTTTAAATTTATATTAATTATTATTAAATTATTTTTTATTATTTGTGTATCTTCCCTCCATTAAATTATATAAAGGTCTGCATGTCCACATTTAAATGTTAAATCTAATTATTAAAATATGAGATCCTATCACCTATGTGTGAGTATATAATTTTAAAGATGGTGATTACACAACAAAGTTGTTCAAGTGGTAATTCAAAGTTAAATCAAAACAATAGTGATGCATAGGAGAATGGTGGATGATATAACTTCAGTCAAGCTTGACTCTTGGAGTTTATCTAATTGTGTTCTAGGTTGGTTTGTTTTTTTCTTGATAAACCAAACTATAGTTTAATGCTCATGATCATGTCATATATATTTATCTTTGCAAGGTTAATTATTAAATTTGATTTTGATCATATAATTTATAAAAATTAAAAATAACTCTTATATAAAAATGTATTATTACTCATAAAAAGTGTTCTATAGTTTATGGTTAATTACTAATGTAAGTTTTCACATTGAATAATTAACAAGAATGATATGTAAAACTGGATTTTAAATTCAATTTTAATTAAAACCCCACAAAATAAAATATTAAATCTTTAAACACCTTACATTAACTAAATTAGAATACAACCATAGTTTTAATTGTTTCTTTGTCCATATTTGAGAGTATTACAACATATAAAAAACTTAAAATGATAGTAAATGGTTGACTTAACCAAATTGGAATCAAATGTAAAGTCTATAGTTTACTTGGTGTAATTTGAAGGTAAGCATTAAGTAAATCTGAGTATAGGATTTAAGGATTATGGATTCCTCTCAAAAGATCAAGGATTTGTGAGTTAATATAGGTATAAAGAGTAAATCCTGCCTAGAAACCATTGAGTAGTATCATGGACACAATCTATCTTACAATAATGGAAATATGGATCTTGCCACTAGAATATCCTAGTTGTTGGATATTCCAAACCTAATATTAAGGGATATTATGATTTGATAAAATAGTAGGAGATATATATGATTCATTAATAAATATATTCTAAAGTTATCATCACTATAAAGTAATAAAATTTTATTTTATTTATTATACATAATGGAAAGAAACGCCATAATATCATTATCACCATGATATATTTTGAACAAATAAAATATCCTTACCGATGAAAATTTTCAGGTGTTGTATAGATACCTGCACATCATACAATAACAAGAAATAAATACCATATATCAAAAACCCCATTATTTTTTAAACCATCAATATATTCCTATAAGGGTGGGAAGGAGGTCTATATGAGGTACAAGAATGATGTATATGATGTTTATGGCATCATGTATTAATCAATGTTTATTGAGTTGCAAGTACAACATGTTAGAATGGATAAATACACCATGTTTTCATATATATAAGGATTTTATTGGGACAATGTGATTCAGGAAAGAAAGAAAATCATTGATATTTAATTCACATGTAAGATAGAAAAAGGAATATTTTTTGGTCCTCATGTGATCAAAATGATTGGGTGCATAGAATGATTATCACATTTGGATTTTGAGATGAATCAATATTTATCTATTCATTTAATTCTTTCATCATTACCAATTAATTTCTCTTGTATCATTGATAACTATTAAATGAATCATATGAGGAAAATTCTTCTAGATCTTTTGATTGTGATTATCCAAGAAGATAATAATTTGATGAAAAAATAAATGTTCATTTTTTTAGTGAAAAAAGATGGAAAATGCTAAGTGATTAATGGTGTAGTTAATGAAAAAGGGTCTTAATAAATTTAATGGTATGGTATCACACATTTAAATAATGGTTTAAATATATAATTGAGTTGGTAAATCCTAAATTATAAATAAATGATAAATTAAATTCACACAACTCATATTACATTGACTTGTTTCATGGTCAACTTGATTATGTAAATAATAATCATTTTAAAAAAATTAAACCTAGAAAGGTATTTAGATTATTTTAAATTAAATCCCTGGGTTATTTTTTATACTTTCTTAAAAGATAAAATGACTAAAG
This sequence comes from Viscum album, assembly GCA_963277665.1. Lineage (NCBI taxonomy): Eukaryota > Viridiplantae > Streptophyta > Magnoliopsida > Santalales > Viscaceae > Viscum > Viscum album. Next base: position 1,180,592,544 of record OY728166.1, read on the forward strand.
TAAATTTTATTCTTAAAGGTGAAAAGGGAAAAAATATTCTAGAATTATTTCATACATATATTGATGAACTATTTATAGTATAAGCTAGATATGGGTTCTTATATATCATTATTTTTTAGAAGATATTAATATATAAGGATATATCTACTTTAATAGGCTTAAATAATATTCCTATAATATGTTAAGGAATATAAATTGAATAAAATAATAAACTATGTATGAAGATAAAGAAATGATGATAAGTGTAAGATCCTAGATTTCTCCGTAAGGTATTTTTTACTTACATTTTAGTTTAATTCCTTCCTTTTGGATGAATAAGTGTTTTTCACATCCTTAAGAAGGATCATGGGTGTTCTGGGGGTTTGGGACATGAAAAAGTGGGGAAATGATTTTTTTGGGCAACCCACATGGTCTGCGCACGGTTAGTCCTGACCGTGTGGACAGCCCAGGTAAACTGTACAGAAGAAGGATTTTTGGATAGTAGCCTTCACACAGGTTGTGCACGATTTGGAAAACCGTGAGGGTAAACTATGTGAGGGGATATTTTTGGGTAGTATCATCCTCACGGTTTGCGCATGGTTTGGAAAACCGTGCGGGTAAACCGTGCAGCCTAGAAACTTTTAAAAAATTACAAATATTCCATTATGGGATTTTTATACCTAACTCAGTATTTCCTCCTTTATTCCTCCATTAGACCCTAGGAATGAACCAAAGCCTCAAATAGCTTCCAAGGATCAATATCGCTCATATTAGGGACATTTGGAGCATCGTCTGTTGCAGATGGAAGATCTGATTAAAGATAAACCCCTCTTTGATTCTTTTCTTGATTTGGGTTGGTATCTCTCTCTTATATTTTTTTCTGAAGATATCAAGCCCTTCTTTTTCAATGAGTTTTTGATTGAGGCTTCAAAGGGTGTTTGAATCAGGATATAAGGCCTCAGTTGGTAGTGTGTTCGCCAACGGATTCAAGGTATGTGGTCTACAATTTATATCCCTTAGTTTTGTGTAGATTTGTGCATGTAGGGTTTTTATTCTTGCCCTATTTTGATGAGTTATTGGTGCCTTTGACATGACATGATGTATTGGGTGTCTAAAAAACCTAACTAAACCCCCATGATCCCCGTGGGATGCATGGAGGATGATGTGGACTATTTTATGGCCACCCATTGGGTGCTCCTACCCTCTCGAATGACTAATGGAAACATAGGGTGTGAAATGGATTCATGTTGATATAGATCCATAGAGAATGTGTTAATTGGTTTAAATGGGTTAAATGGAAATAATGTGGATATGATAAGGGATTATGTTTACACATAAATATGCTAAGTGATTTAGTCATGGGAAATGGGAAATGGAACTAAAGGGGTAAGTATTACAAATGATGAATGTGTTAATGGATTGAGGCATAATGTTAATTTCCCATTTATTGAAATTATTATGATGTTGTAAATGATATTGGATATGCTTGTTGTGATTTGGTTAATTGTGGTGAATGAAAAATAAGCATGTGCACATGGCTTGGTAGTGTGGGGTATAGACTTGAGGTTCTACACCTATGGGTCGGGTTGGACTGAGGTTCTAGTTCCACCCTAAATGCACGGTTTAGGGAAGGGGACAAAGTTCAATTCCCCTAACGGTTGCATTCCACCTAGAATGAGGCTTCGAGGTGAGGATTATGAGATTATTATAATGTGATACCTATTGAAATAGGACTTGAATTTTATTATCATATGCTTTAGAACATTGAACATGCCTAATCCATTGAACACATGAAAAAGGGTAGATTAAGTCATGAAATTCCTAAGTAGTGAACCTGTAATCAATGGTAATATAATTAAAAGGAACATAGTCTAGAATGGCCAATTGAACTGTTTATCTCTACTTGCCATTATTTATCACTTGCATGCACTATCTACTTTTGTTCGATATTTTGTAGACACTGTTGGTGGTGTCCTGCTGAGTTATACTCACACCCTGCTCAGGACACCATTGGGTAACTGAGCAGATTTCATGCTTGCAGGTCAGGACAAGGGCAAGGACCCTATGCTAGGGAGTTGCATTGGATGTGGAACATGTATGGGTGAGGTTCCAGAATTAGAGTCTGGACCATTTTGGGGATCCTGTTGTTTTCCTTTCTTTGGGTTTTGTTCACTTGGTATTATAGCATGGCATGACTTATTTATGGTTCCATATTGTTGAACCCAGTTTGGGAATTGGTTATTTATGCAAGTTATTGATTATTTCCTTTTTTTTCTGCTATTTAAACTATTTTATGATTTGGATTACTCAGGTAAAGAGGGTATAGTCACCCCATGTATCCTATTATCCCATCCACATTTTGGTATATTCTAATGTACCTACTATATTTTTTTTATTTTAAGGTTTGAAAAAAAAACCTTATATGACTTTCATGCTCATCTTTACTTTTAGAATATACCAAAATGTCATCAATAAACACAACCAAAAACTTATCCAAGAAATCATGGAATATTCTATTCATAATATCAATGAATATAGCAGGTACATTAGTTAACCCAAAAGGAATAACTACAAATTCCTAATGGCCATATCTAGTATGAAATGCGATCTTCAGAATGTATGCTTCCTTTAATTTCAACTAATGGTACCCCAACCTTAAGTCAACCTTCAAAAAATATTGTGATCCCTGGAGCTGATCAAATAAATCATTGATATGAGGCAAAGGATACTTGTTCTTAATAGTGATGTTATTCAGGGATCTATAATCAATGCAAAGTCTCATTGAACCATCTTTTTTTTAGCAAGAAAGATAGGGTCACCCCATGGTGATGTACTAGTTTGAATGAAACCTTTATCTAATAACTCTTTCAATTGCTTCTCTAACTCTAAAAGTTCAATTTCATTCATTCAGTAAGGGGGTTTTGAATTTGTCTTAGCATCCAGAACTAATTCAATAGTAAATTCAACTTCCCGATCAGGTATAATACCAGGAAACTTATCAAAAAAAACATCAAGGTACTCGTTTTCCACTAGCACATCATTAATCTGAACATTTCCTTTGTTTTCAACAATATGTGCAAGATAACATTCATTTCCATATTTCAATGGTTTCTCATCTTCTAGATATTTTATCAAACTTAAGGGTTCATTTTTGTATACAAACTGAAACTCTTTTTGAAAAGAAACCGCTTTATCTCTATAGTAAATCTTAACATGGTAAATAGAAAGCCAATACATACCCAAAATAATATCAAACTCTCCTAGAGGAAAAACAACAAGGTTTTTAGGTAAATTCTTTCCACAAATAAGGATAATAATATTCTTATAGTTTCTTTTTGCCTTCTCTAAGTGTTTTTACCATAAGTTCTGGATTCATTTCTTGAGGTGGAATTATCAATTTACCAGAAAATTTCTCAGAAATGAAAGAATGTGTAGACCTTGAATCAAATAACAAATTGGCATAATCTTAATAAACAAACAATGTACCTGATATCAATTAATTATATGGCCCAACATCTGTTGAACTAGTTTCAAAGGATTTCACCACACACTTCTACTTATAGTCTAGCTTCTTTTCATTATTAGAGTTTTTCATCAGACACTTGTTCACATAATGACCCATCTCATTGCACTTAAAACATTTTACTGACTGTAAATCCAATTTTATCTTACCACTACCTTGATCTTTTTCAATTAAATTACAAGCCTTATGTCCCATCTAACCATATCATAAGCACTTACCAAAATTCAAAAGGTATTCCCTAGTGTGATTCTTACCACATTTTCATAAACTATAAACTTAATTTTCTTACCATCATACTTTTTTGAAGAATTTGTTCCTTTTTCCTACCACATGGACTTCTTATTATACTATTTTTCAAAGAACATATGATCATCAACAAACTCCAATTCCACCTTCTCCGCACATCAAATAAGTTGTTCATAACTTTTAAACTTAAGAGAAGCCAATGCCCTTCGATAATTTGGATTTAATCCTTAAGTAAAAACGATTGATTTTACTATCAAGATCTCAGATGAAATTTGGAGTGTACCATGACCATCAAGTAAATTTCACTTTGTATGCAGTCACTGAGTCATCCTCCTTCCTTGATTCCAAGAATTTTTTTCCATCATAATTCAAACAACTTTAGGAAAATATTTATCAAGAAACATACCTTTTAATTCATCCCAATCAAGAGAATCAATCTCCTCACTATCCCTAATATTACTAACCATCAACCACCACTGATCGACTTCATCTTCAAAATGGTAAATAGAAATACTAAACTTTAAATTTTATGAACACCCCATGACGTTAAAAATATTTTATAGTGATTTAATCTACTCTTCAGCTAGAATAAGGTTAGATGATCCTATAAATAATGGAGGAAATTTCCACATGAAATGATCCACTACTGATATGTTTCTTTATGGTTGATATTGATGATCTCATGGACGGATACCACCTCTATTTATATCCTGAGTCAACTGAACCATCACTGTAAAAAACTATTTAGTTCCAATTCCAACCATCTCAGGTTACTGATTTGGAAGGTTTCTTTCATCTTGATGTCGTCCAAGCATAGCCTCCATATTTCCTCTGTGGAAAACCATTATGAACAAACATATATTAAATGAAGAAACATGGTAATCTTCAAATTATATATCATTTCAATTTGACCATAAAGTAAAAATCATTTATGGATATTCTATTAATAATATCCTAACCCCTAAAGTTATCTAAACTGACCTCTGATACCAACTATAAGGCCCCAACCTTAAACATTGCATAATCTTGAGTTAAGTCAATAATTCAAATTGATGATCTCTCCAGGTTTATAGTTTTAGAGAATTAGTTCATATATATTACATAAAAACTCAAATTTATACAAAGTGGATACAACTATATTAATATCCATTTATTACAAAATATAAAACTTTTAAAAGTAAACATGATTTATTTTTCTTAATAAAAATATTCTTGGCTTCTTCCTTTATCTTACCCATCCTTATACCCTGTGAAAACATTTTAAAAAAATTGGGATGAGCACAAAAAGCTCAGTAAGGGATATAAAACAAGGAAATAAAATGTTGTTCCATGAATATTTATAAACCCATGAAATCATAAGAATCCTAAAAAACTTCATAGAAATCATAAATCATAAAGGTAACTTGTGTAATCTATATTATACGTATATTGTATCTTTCATAGTTACATAGGGAGTAACTTTTACGGTTACGTTTGTAATACCCATCATAGTATATTCCATAAATATCTTAGAAGAAACCTTATTATTTAACTCCATCTCATTACCCAATGAATTGGAGAGATATCACAAGATCACCTGCCCTCAGTTTATCATGGAATCACCAGTATACATAATCAATTCCCAAGAACCATAACATAATCATAACACATAAAACAAGCATAAAGTAAAAAAATCTACATTACAATCATGAGATATCATTTAAAGATATTGATATAATCAATACATTCTCAAAACCATTTTCAATACCAAAATACTGAAAAAAGGAATATGGTATTTACTTTTCTTTTAAAAACATTACGACATATAGATGAATCCAAATACCAAATAATGGTCAAAGTGGCAGAAAGGTCGTTTTCGTTGCATATGTTAAAAAAACATTTCTTTTTCCAGTTAGTAAAACACTTTGTATAAACAATATTCTTTTTAAAAACTGTTGAATGAAATTAAAAGTCAAAGGGGTTTATTATACACTGTATAAAATAAGGTGGTGTATATTATCAAAATATGCCTCAATGAAAGGAGATTGTGACGAAGTCCCTTACTGTGAGTCTGACTCATCATGTACATTCTTTATATTCCTGAATAATAAACATAGATTAATTTCTAATTTCTTGAGAACCTTTTTGAATTTTATTATTTCTTTTATATCACTTATTACCATGTTATAAAACTTATATAATTATTTAAGTCCATATCAGACGTTCTGTCGATATTCGGTACTTGAGTCGAAAATGAACTTGTTATGAAGTAAATTGTTCAAGTGGTTATAATTAAATAATCTCCAGAATATTATTCATGAAATGATCATAAAATTTATGAATTAATTATACTTTTTAAATCAAACTCTTAATTATGGTTATGAAAAATGAACAATGTTATAATCATGGAGACGGTCGATCATACGTACGCATGAGTAACATTTTCCATTATTCATTGATCATTATGGAAAAAAGGTAATTATTATTTTGTATTTACAGAATTATAATAAAATTATTAACATCATAATAATCATTTAAATATACTTATATATATTATAAAAGTCATGTGGTGAATAAAAACGATTTGCATCGCTTTGTGGAGGTGATAGTTCACACATACGCACAAACGACATTATTGATTTTATATGCATGGAAGGTAAGAAAATAATTGAAATATAATACTTCTAAAATGATAAATATGTCATGAATATCATATATAAACATTTATTTAATCATTATAACAATAATTTATGGACAATAATGAAAAACAAACTATATCAGTTCGTGAGGCGGTAGTCCGTCGTACACACAAACGAAATGTTCATTTCCCATTTGATGAAATTAGAGATAGATTTAGGTGATGATATTAAAATAATAACATATAAGTATATATATTATATTGGAGCTATTATTTCATCTTATAATATGAATATTTAAATGAAATTTAAGAATAAATAAAATAGAAACACTTAAAAAATGATACATGTTCTTCAGTTGATCACCTTTGAAGAAAACCTTGACACCTCTAAGAAGTGTGTTATACCTAAACTAAGGCCTTAATAATATGTGTAGGGATTTTGAGAAGGGGTTTGGGTAGATAATGGCTGAACCAAAGGGTTCTTGAAGTGTGAGTATTAGAGAATACTGGGTACCTTTTTATAGGAGAGGGGAGGGACACCCTTTGAAACTCTTAAAATATTAAATTAATATAAATTAATTTTTTAATCCCAATGACTCCAACTTGAGATATGTATAATATTTGATAAGGATAGTTCTAAATACTCTTATACAATAATTTTTAGACATGTATTTATTTTATTTCAAACCTTATCATATCGTTTTACCATTAATTATTCTCTTTTAATTTTAATTATAGTAACAACATTTTAAATATTACGAGACTATAAATTTTACTTATATGGGGTAAATTTTCCATAATTGGACACTTAATGAATTTTTAGACCTTATAATAGTCACCATGTGATTTTAAAATATTTTTATTATTTTTAAATAATTTAATAATTTGTTATTTTTATTAAATGTCAATTATGTCGATTTTTACAATATTCATTTCATCAAATTTATATAAAATCCAAACATAGAGATAAATTCAAAAAAATCATTAAATAGACTTATAACATTTCATAGTCACCTATAAAATTTTTGGATGTCATAAATTGTGTAAAAGAATATTTATTTTAATATTTATAATATCATTTATTTGATTCTTTCATTAATAAAGCAATCACTACATCATCATTGTGACATAATTAAATTTAATTATTTAATGTCTATAAATATAATACCATGTTATAGTTAATATTTTTATCTTTATAATTACTATTTATAGTCAAAGAGATCATTTATATAACCCCATATTAAAATAATTAGTAATAAGAGTCATGTTTTGGATAATTTTGCCTTTACTTTAAATTAAAAGTTATAAATGTCATAATCACACCCAAGTGGATTCCAAAGGACAAATTTTAATCCCAAGGGTTTTCTTATTCAGGAATATATCATCTAATAATATTATTACAAGTTTTAGGGTAATTTTATATTATTATAATATTATTCTACCATTATTTACATGGTTTACCCTTTAACCGCAGTAAATAAAAATAATTACTAAAATTACTATTCATAATGTCCAAAAAAATAAAAGGACTTATTTACATAATTTGGACCTTCTAATTAAAAATATGGAATCTATTTTTTCAAATTAAAAACATAGAAGTTTTTTTAATTAATTTAAAATTAATCCATGTTGTCAAAATGAGAAAATGAGTTTTTTTTAAGTAAAAACCATCAAAAGATTAACATGTGTTTATATCTAATTTCAATGTGAAATTACTTCCAATGACCAAAATTGGATTAAATGATAAAAAACTTTATTTAATTACACTTTAAAATCAATTAAAAGGATAATCTAACTATATAATTAAATTATATGAAAATATATTTTTGAATTAAAATGCAGTATTTTTTTCACTAATCATTAAAAAATTAATTTTATCATAAAAATACAAAAAAAATAAACCAAAGTGAATTTTTATGTCCCGCTTCTAAATAAAAAGTTTATTTTGTCAAATATAACATATAAAAGTGAAAAAAACGGGATTTAAAAAAGGGTTCACCATCAAAAGGCGATAAATCTACTTTTTAAAAATATTAGAGTATTTTATACTTAAAATTAGATTTATTCTCATTTTAAGCCTCTAAAATTTATTAGAAGAAATTAAAAAATTTTAATAAAAAATTTTAAACATAATATAGGTAGTTCTGTTCATTACCTCTAATACAACGACTAGGCATTAACTACCATTTAAAATAATAATATTAATAATGTATTATTTTTCAGTATATCTTAGTCTTGTGTGCAATATAAGAATTCATAGAAACTCATTGTTGCGTTTTGGGTACACTATCAGAAAAATCCTCCCTTTTAAAGTAAAATTAATATCTAATATATATATATATATATATATGTATATATATATGAATATTTCTTATTATATAATTATTTGGGATGTTATATAGAGGGTGGCACACAGTTGGTACACGGTTTGGCCAACTATTTGGCCAAACCCTGAGCCTCATTAAAAAGGGGTAATTTCCCATTTTACCCCCATGGACCTTATGAACTATCGCCCCATTTTCTTCCCATTTCACCCTACAGTAGTAAGGGTTATGAACTTATTCCTCCCAATCATTCCAAGGTCGTTTCTCCTTCGATTCTTGGTCGTTTAGAGTATGGTTGGGTGCAAATCGATGATCTGAGTGAGTCTAACACTCCCCCTTCCTCTTTTTTTTTGAAAATGTCTTGTATAATCATTTGTATCCTTTTGAATCCCTAAACCCCCCTTTTATGGTATATTCTAAGTTGGTTCTTTGAAGGTTGTTTGAGTTCAAATCAAAGTCTAAGGTTAAGTGAACATTCATCTATAAACTTGAAGTGGGTGGTCTATAAGTATATCCCATAGGCTCTATGACCTAATTTATGTGTATGTGGTTGTGTTGTAGTAACTTCTTACTATCCATTTGGGTTCCTTGGTATGAAATGATTATTGGGTTAATTGAATGATGAATTCAACCCTCCATGATCCTAGTGGGATACATTTATGATGAGTAGACCACATCTAAGGACACCCATGGGGTGTGCCTTTTCCATGAGCTTGGAATTTAGTTATTAAATGTTATGTTGAAGGGTTTATGATATAGATCCTATTATAATTGTGTTTATCTTGTTAACATGGCATAAGGGGGTGTTTTTCCTAACTTGAATGTGTTAGATGAGTATGACATGTAAATGGTAAATGTGTTAATTGGTTAAAGAAGAATGATTACATGTAAAATGATATGAGAGGGGTGTTAGACTAAGGCTCTACCTCCATGGGTCAGACTAGACCGATGATCTAGTCCCCACCAAGGTATTTCATGGGTTAAGGTGTTATAATGAGGCTATGTGACCCTAAACAATGCACATGATGTGAATGCATGGACTGAGGATCCAGTGCAAGTTTATATATGCATTGTTTTGTGAAATGAGTGTCCCTATAATGTAGGGAACAAGACTCCACTTATGCATATTTATATGCCTTTTATAGGCCAAATCATGATTGATGATGCTGGGTAAAACACTAAAACTAATGAAGAATATGGATAATATAAAACTTGTTATGTCATGGAACCTATTTTATCTTTTGTTTATCTTGTTGATTATTATACTTCTGTATACACTATTTAGACTAGATATTTTGTATACACCATTGGTGGTGGCCTACTGAGTGGTAATAACACACTTCTTAGGACACCATTGGGTACCCAAGAGGACTTCATGGTTTCAGGTTAGGATAAAAGAAATGGCCCTATGTTAGAAGATTGATTTGGGGATTATGGATGTGCATGGATGAGGTAACTGGAATATTTGTCGAGGCCCATTTTGGGAATTCTTCAGCTTGTCTTTTTTTTTTGGGTTTTCTTTATATTTGGAACTATATGACATGAAATGGAATATTCACTATTTTTTTCTGGCATGTACCTAGTTTTAGAAAATTGATTAGTGATGCATGTTTATTTATTTATACATTTTCCATTATTTCTCATTTTATCTACTGTGGATTACTCTGATAAATAGGGTATAATCTACTCATGTGTCTCATTATACCCTCGCTTCTAGTCGGTAGCCTCTGGTTCATGGGAAGGTGTGACTGAGGTCACGTAACAAATCATCTTGAGGCACTAGTCATAATGGCTCATGGGTTAGGGTGTTACAAGTGGTATCAGAGGGTTTATTTTATTTTATTTATTTTATTATTTGATGGTAGATAATATGTTAGGATGTTTTGATCCTTGGAAATGATCTTGTGCATGGGATTATCTAACCCATGTATGGGGGGGAAACCAAGTACCCAAGGTGGGAATTATTGCTCTGGATATTCGTTGTAATAGTGGAATGTTATTTCACCTTGGGTGATGCACTTGATGTATGGTGTTATTGTTTTTTGGGATTTTTCTTATGGGAAAAAATTAAATGAGGTTTGTATATGCATGAATCATTTTAAAAACTTAGGGATATATGTGACATGCATCATGTTAGGCACACATAGGAAAATAGGGTATGGTTGGATATGGAAATTGGGAATGCATTGTAACCCTAATGTGATTTTAAGGAAATAGGTTCCTAATAAAGATATTATAGAAATATAAAAAATTGAAAAAAATTGTTGAATAGTTGATAATAGTTCTTAATGATAAATTTGTAACTATTTAAATAATTAAAGGATGTGGGATGAAAAGGGTTGGCATGGTGTTTAACATGAATTATTGGAATGTGAAAGTTTGGTTGCCTTATGTTAGCCATGACCCATTATATTGATGGTTGAGGGTAGTGATAGATATGTAGTTATGTTCACTATGATAGTATATATGGAGTGAGTTATTCTGTATAGTAGTGAGACAACCTTTTTGTAACTCTGAAAACTTTATGTTATTTGTTTTGAGATGGGTGTTTTCCATTGTATAGAGATCCCACCATGACAATTCCCACTGGTTGGGCGACATGAGGACATCACCGAGAATACTCCTCCAGTAGTGGGGAAAGAGAACCCATTGGTTCTAGGTAAAATATGGGAGGATAAGTTCTATAAGAATTTTTATCATTTTATGTAGTTTATGGAGTGAGACCCAAGGCGGGTTGTATTGAGCATGTTTGATATAACTAGGGAGTTTCATTTGTAGCACCCTATAACATTTTCCAAAGAGGGTGAAATTGAGGCAGTCGAGTTATGGATAGAGTCCATCTAGATGATTCTGGATCATTTAGATACTCCTCCTAATAAGTGAGTCAAGTTTGAAGCCTATATGTTGTGAGGACCAATGAAGTGATGGTGGGATATTCTGGTTCAGATTGAGTAGGGAAATGGCATACAGTGTAAATATTTCAAGGAAAAGTTTTTGGAAAACTTTTATCTAAAAACTATAAGATGGGTGAAAGATGAATATTTTATGTGGTTGACTTAGGGTACTATGTACATTATGGATTATTTTGTCCACTTCATTGACTTGGAACGATTTTCTCTAGTGTTGGTAGGGTATGAGGTAGCCTCCATGAGATGTTTTCAAGAGGGACATAGATATGAGAGCAAGTCCCAAGTAAATATTTTCTTTTTAAATAGTTTTACTAAGGTTGTGGATCTGACTCTTATTTCAGAAGGGAACCTAAAGTAGGATTCTGGTGGTTGATATGTGGTTTTATTTAGGCAGCCCAATGGAATAGTTTACAATAGTATGAAGCAACATTTCAAGGTTTTTTATGAGGGAAGTGGTAGATAGAGAATCTAGGGGAGAGTATTGATATCTCAAGGTGGTGACCCTATGTTTTGTTATCAGAGCTACAAGTTAGGATACATGCATGGTCAGTGTCCCAGACCACCAGTTGAGTGTCGAGCATACAACATGATGGGAAATGTATAGAGGTTCTGTAGGGACCCTCACCTGGTGGGAAGTGATGGAGGATCAAGACAGATGCAGAGTATAGGAAAGGGGTCTAGTACCCCATACCAAGAAGGAAGTTGGAGTTCTACTAGCCATACCATTCGAGGTGGCAGGTATGGTGATTTGGGACAAGTGCATCCTTATCAATAGGGTAGTGTAGCACTAGGAACCTAGATCGAAGCCTAAAAGAGAGGGGTAGTTCATCTGCATGTAGTTCAACCTACACTTGGTGGTCGTGAGGCTGAACCATTGAAAATTTGAGGTACTATTCCTGTGGATTTCATGATTTATAGTACTTTATTTGAAACAGGGGCCTCACATTATTTTATATTTTCTCAATTTGTGAATTCATTGGGTCTAGTAGTAAAATATATGTGTGGGCTCATGCTGATTGATACACCATTAGGAGTATAAACAGAGAATATATGGAAATTTAAGAAGTGTAGTCTTGAGGTTAGTGGGTGATGTTTCTATTGGGTCTTGTTTTTTATTGAGATGTAAGGTTTTTACCATATATTAGGGATGGATTGGATAGTGTTGTATCAATACCATATTAATTGTTACTACCAAAGGGTAACTTCCATATCGCTTGAGGGTGACACTTATGTTCACTGAGTTGAATGGAATATCTAGGTTGGTCATGCAGGACCAGTTCATTAACAATTGGGTGAGCTTATAGACCAAGTGGCATGTCTCATACTTGATGATGGGGGGGGGGGGGTAGAGCATGATGTATTTTCTCCTATGGTGGATCAGTTTCAAGACATGTTTCCTAAGGATTTCTCGAGGTTTCCACCTGAGACAGATGTTGAGTTCATGATTGAGTTTGTAGCTGGAGCTGAGTAAGTTTCCATTCTTCTATATAGTATAGAACCAATATAACTTCAAGATATTATAACTCAATTGTATTAATTGGAGAATAAAGGGTTTATTCACCCAAATATGTCACCTTGGGGATCTCTAGCTTTGTTTGCTAAAAAGGGTAGAAGGATTTTGTGGTTGTGTGATGATTTCTAGAAGTTGAATTGAATGTAAGTTAAGAACCAATATCCCCTTCCACATATCAATGATCTTTTTTACGAGATGAAATATTCTTATATTTTCTCCAAAATTGATTTGAGTTCTGGGTATAATCAGTTAAGGGTAAGACCTTATGATATACTATGAACTTTTTTCAGGAGAAGGTATGGTTTTATGAGTCATCATGATACCTTTTGGGTTGAGAAATGATCCTACTGTATTTATAGACTTAATGAAGTGAATCTTCCATATGTACTTGGACCAGTTTGTAGTTGTTTTGCAGATGAAGTCTTAGTGTACTCCCAAACTCATGAAGATCATTCCCAACACCTTGACATCATCCTGAGTACACCAAGAGACTGTAGGCTATATTCCAAGATATCTAAGTGTTAGTTTTGGATCAACAAGGTATATTTCTTGGGTGACATCATATATGTGGAATGTGTGTCAGTGGACCTATAGAAAGTGTAAGAATTGGTATCTTGGGAGAATCCCAATAATGTTTTTGATATCATGATATTTTTGGGTTTGATGGGCTGTTACCAAAGGTTTATCAAGGACTCTTCTTTCTTAGTAGAACCACTTTAGGGATTGACTAATAAGGGTGTAAAGTTTGAGTGTTCTGGATCATGTGATAATCCTTTCCAGAAGTTGAATAGTCGCTTGACTACCATATTGATTTTGATCTTACCCATGCCGAGTAAATAGTATACCTTGTTTTGTAATTCATTTGGTATTAGACTTGGGGAATTGCTGATATAGGGAGATCAAGTTGTGGTGTATGGGTCATGATAGTTGAGGTAGCATAAATGAAATTACTCAACACATGATCTTGAGTTATCCATGATGGTTTATTATTTAAAGTATTGGTGGCATTACCTATTAGGTGAAAGGTTTGTTGTGTATACTGACCATAAAATCCTGAATTACAACTTTTATCAATAAGATTTTAACCTTCAACAACAACGATGGGTTGAGTACATTGAATCTTTCGATTTTGAGTTAGCCTATATGCCAGGAAAAGGGAATAGTGTTGTAGATGAACTGAGTCAGAAAGTACAAACTCGGGAAGTTCATGAGTCAAATTTTGAGTGAAGGATGATGGCCTTGTTCACTAAGATGCATATAAATATTTGGGAGGTACAATAACATATGAACCTTGTCTCATTTTTATCTGAGTCCACACTTTTGAGACGGATCAAGGAGAGGCATTATGAGGATCCATAGTGTTTGGCCTTAGGGAAATCCTTGAAGGTGGGGAGTCATATTTCGACTAGACTATCAAGGATGATGAGATTTTTTATGTTTAAGGTCATGTTGTTGTGACTATCTATATGTGAGATGAGCTTATATGTGAGTTTTATTCCTCAAAGTTGGAAGTGCACACATGCTTGACCAAAATTTAATTTGATATTCAGAGATAGTATTGGTGGCCCAAGATGAAGAAAGTGATTGTAGGTTTCATGGCACTATGATACTCTTTTCATAAGGTGAATGCCAAGCATCTATGACCGAGTGTCTTGTTATGGTTGTTACCTATTCTAGAATTGAAGTGGGATGATTTAACCATGGATTTCATGGTAGGTCTCCTGAGGATTCCTCGTAAGAATGATATGATATGGGTAATAGTAGATCAATTTAAAAAGGTGGCACATTTCTTACTGATTCAAGATACTTTTACGATCGATCAATTGTGTGACATGTATGTTCAGAATATAGTATGTTTTTATTGGGTAACTCATAATATTGTTTCATATCTTGATCCACAGTTTACTTCACACTTTTGGAAAGAGTTAAAGAGGGTTCTAAGTTCCCATGTTTTTCTGAGTATGTTTTTTCACCCACAGACAAACAGACAGTCAGAGTGTGCTATCCAGGTGCTAGAGGACATATTGAGAGAATGCGTCCTTGATTTTGGTGGGACTTAGGAAAAGAACTCAGCACTCATAAAGTTCACCTATAAAAATAGTTATCAGGTTACTATTTATATATCACCATATGAGGTGGTCTATGGTGGGCCAAGTAGATCACTATTGTGTTGGATGGAGACTGGTGAGTTAGAGTTATTGGGGATGAGTCTCGTGCCGGATACATCTAAGTAGGCTCAGTTGATTCAGAAATATATGGCTGCAGCTCATAGTATGAAGAAGTCGTATGTTGATCATTTTTTTTGAAATCTTGATTTTAGAGTGGGTTATCATATGTTCCCCCCAATCAACACAAAGTTTGGGTCACCATCAAGTTCGGAAACATGGAAAGTGTAGGTTCCAAGTTCAGCGTAAGTGTAGGATGGGCATGTACCCAACTTTTCAAATTTCCATGATCAATGATTAATTTGGGATCAATATGATGATAAACTCCAGTATCCACATAATTGAATAAAATATAAAAGACAATGGAAATAACCTGAAACCGAGAATAGTGGATCGACATATTTTGTTTATAATTAATTTAATTTAATTAAATAATTACCTCCAAGGTGATTATTTCATCGTTGATGTGTTTGACCATGGGTACGAGGTGCGGCTTCATTGTGATGTAGAATTCAAGGATAAAAATACTATAGAGGTGATCTACACGTGCTCCACATATCTATGGACATTTCCGAAGGGGTCTCAGGGTGTTAGTGTAGAAGATACTTGTGCTTGTGATGTCTTCATTTGATCGCCTTGAGAATCACTTCTAAAGAATTCTCCTAAATCCAGTGGAGTAGGATCTCTCTCGTTCTTGAGATCGTTCTTGGAGAGAGAAGAGTTCTCTAGGATCAAGATATTTTCTCCAAGGATGTTGTGCACACAACCATTAGATAGATTATGGAATGACCCCTTGGCTAATTTAGAGAATAATAATATAACGGGGAATTCAATTCACCAAGAAATAATAAA
This sequence comes from Viscum album, assembly GCA_963277665.1. Taxonomy (NCBI): domain Eukaryota; kingdom Viridiplantae; phylum Streptophyta; class Magnoliopsida; order Santalales; family Viscaceae; genus Viscum; species Viscum album. Next base: position 1,180,608,672 of record OY728166.1, read on the forward strand.
TAATTAGCACAAGTGTCGTTACTTAGTTTATTATTCCATGTGAAAGTCCATCTTAAATAATAATAGAAATGATATTATTTCCATGACATGTGATTAAATTTCAGGTTATATTTAAATATTATTTAACCAAATATTTAATATTATTTCTCACCAGACCCATAGCTTGGTCCGCCAATCCTCCTCAATATTTACTAGGCCTTGAATAATGACTATTTATTTATTAAAAAAATATAATTTTATTATTCACCGATAAATAAATATTTTTCTTCAATATATTATCTCAAATAACTAGCTTTGAAATAAATGCGATCAGACATACTTGAATAATTATTAAACCACAATTGGGAATAATATTTATTCAACTTTTTAAATAATAAATTATTCAACTAAGATATTAGATACACTTAGTATGTGACCCTCTAGGCCTCTTTCTCATTGGCATTAGGCAGGCTTGCCTAAAGTCCAAGATTACTATCTATCAATGCTTTAAGTCACCCTAGATAAAGAAGTTAATGCCGCAATGAAATGTCATCTCATATGAACACTACCATGTAATATAATCTCTTTGTCTTGATATCTCTAATCAAGCGAGTTTCATGTAATTTTCATCGACCCATGTGCTAGATTTCTCATTCTTTGAATTCTCATAATTGAACTTTCCCATAGAACACCATAGCCATGGATTTAGTTAGGAAATATCATTTCCATCAAAGGGACTGATATAACTACTTCCATAGAAGTGACAAATCCTTTCTCGCATTCATTAATGCAGTATTACTCGTGACGCAACCAACATATCCTACCTCACTGTGAACATATATAATCATAGTTTTCGTCAATAAATCGAAGTGTGTGATTCATAATACCCATTAATAATAATCTTAAAGTCTAAGGACCAATACACATGTCTATAGATAGAAACATACAATGACACTTAGGAATGTGGATTTCCTACTGGTGGGTCTTGTTCTCATAATATCATCCTAGATATTACCAAGTGCGCACACCATGAGATGGTGTCTCAAAGTTTCATGAGTCCCCACCCCTGATAGCCTATATCATCTGTGTCCCTTTAAATGATTTCATCCATCCATAGAACATATATTCAAGAATAGTGTTATGGAACTTCTAGGTTCTCATCATAATAGGGATTCGCTATGACCTTTTAGTGAGATAGTTATTCTTAGTACATTGTCACATACTATGTCATGCATAAGAACAATCATGATGTGATAAGGAGTTTATTAATATTCATCCAATTAATATAGGTTTATCATAAACTACAAAGAATTTGGTTTTTAGGGAAACAACTATAACAAACTCCAACTTTTACTAGATCCAACTACTAACAACCTTTAGTATGGTAGCTATCACATGATATTTATGCTTCTGCTAAGATAGGCCTTTAGTCAAGGGGTCTGGCACGTTCTCTTCTATGGATACTTTTCTCATTGAAACTTCACCTCCTTGATATAAATACCTAAAGAGGTGATACTTTAGGGAGTATGTTATTTTTCCATTGATGTGACCTTGGATCTTTTTCAAGAGCCACTACTATAGTATTATCATAATACAATGTAATGGGATCTTTACTGATAGGAACCAAATCAAACTCTTGGATTTTTTTTGGAATTTTGATGGATTCCTTGGATGCATCAGAAGCCTCTATATATTCAAAATCCACTATATAATTAGTGACAACTAGCTGATTTGAACTCTTCCAGCTCAAAGGTCCTCCATAGAGATAGAAAACATATCCTGATTGTGACTTCAGATCATTCTGATCTGTCTGAAAACCATCATCAGCATACCCTCTGATGAAAAGCTCCATGTCTTCTCCATACACCAGGAACATATCCTTAGTTCTTCTCAGATACTTAAGGATAGTCTTCACAGCAGTCCAATGTTGTTCTCCTAGATATGCTTGATATCTTCCTACCGTGCTCAGGGCATAGGAAACATCAAGTCTGGAACATAACATGGCATACATGATAAATCCTATCACTGAAGCGTATGTAATCTTAATCATCCCATCTTTCTCATGTTGTGTCTGGGGATGAATTTTCTTGGAAATATATATACTGTGTGACACTGAAACCAATCTGTAATGCCCCGACCCTAGTTACCCAGAGTCGGTGTATTATTACATAACATTGGCATGATCACAAGAAAGATCAAATCTCGAAAGACCGATTGGTTTAGTAGCCTTAGAAACACTAGATATATTCATAATGTTTTACATTACATCATAAAGTGAAAAACTACTATGAAAACATAATTTCTCCATAGTCCACACTATTATCCCCTCATAATATCCCTGCAGGTCATTCATAACTTACTTCTTCACATCCTGGAAAAAATAAAACATAGAAAATGGGTGATCTCAAATGCCCAGTAAGTATAACAATATAACAGAACATTCAAAAATAAGAATAAACATTTAAGGCAATGCATTAATAAAACAAAAGACTTTTAAACTTGAACTTCAACATGGTATGGCAAAAGTAAAATGAAATAATTCCATTTACTTATTCACATGGATATTCTACTAATCGAATAATCACATGCAATATCAATAACCACTTTCATAATGTCGGAATGCAATATGCTGAACTTTAATTTCTTTGTCAAGGCCTCGTCCCAAGACCTAGGGGCTAACTGTAACCGGAACCCAACCCGGAGTGCCTCTAATAACCGGACACCCACCCGGAGTGCCTCTAATAACCGGACACCAACCCGGAGTTCCTCTAATAACCAGAGACCAAACCGGAGTTCCTCTAATAATCAGAGACCAAACCGGAGGGCTTACTTTTACCGGTCCCCAACCCGGAACATACTTTTCTAACACATTCATCTGAATGAAAGGTTAAAATATAACATAAACATTCAGATTACAAATAACTTATGAAATGTCAATACTCTAAACAAAAACCATGAGCGACATAAGAATAACTTATCCACAGTAAAAAATATCACAAAACCTTCAATAAAATATGGATGTTTTGTATCATAATAAATCAACTTCAAATAAGCTTAAAATCCATCAAAGGATGTTGACATAGATGAAATAAAGACTATTTTAGAAAAATATCCCTTTCTATTTTGAAATCATTTAAGAGTCTTATATTTATGAAATAAAAAAAAAAAATTGAAAATATTCTTATTATCTTGTAAGGGAAGCTTCGACGATTTTATAACGGTAGAAAATAGCCACACCCGCCGTATAAGTTAAAAAAACATTCTTACCTTAATTTTGTCGAAAAGGTTAAAAAGCACCTTGTTTGGAAAACGACGGAAAGATTCCTTTATAAACCTCTTATAAAAAAGTCAAAAAAGGGTATAAATGACTTTAACCCATATTCTAGTAAATAGTAAAAATGTTTTGAAATTCATTTTTAAGAAACATGGATGTGGATGATAAAGAGATCCCAGTAGATTATTACGTATAAACAACCTCGGATAATGTAGAGATTGCGAAATAACCCTTACCAATTTGGTAACTTATGAAACATACAACCCATGAAAGAGGTATCATACAATGAATATGTAAATACACATAAATTAGAGTGTATTACACAAAGAATATAATTATGGGCAGTACATACACCACACAAAAGGTGATGGTGGCAATATGGCATGAATCTCACGGGAATAAGGAGTGAGATGAAAACCCCTTACCTTGTACTTTTTCTTGGTTGGGGTAGGTTAACCTCCTGTATAATGGTGAAATAATTGTTATTAAATTATACAAGAATCATATATATTAATATGATATCATATATGATCTTTTAATATTGATTTGATAATAATATCTTAGTATTGTCGTTGTTTCAGGTGTTAACTTACTTGTTTTCTTTTATATGCTTTGTTACGTAAGCCATGTTTGTAGTGGATAGGTTGTATATTATTTATATCCAGAATGATATCAAGTCCTTAAAAATAATTTTTAAATCATCAAATGATAACTATACTTGAATGGATACGATGGAGAATGAATCTCATCGCGTTCGTGGATACGGTAGTCCTTACGTACGCACGAGCGACAATATCATTCTTTTGAAATAATATATAAATGGTTGTTATATCATATATACAGAATCATTAAAATGTTATATTTATTATTTACATGAGTTACATATCATCATTATACCCATCCAAATAATAATATATTGAATAACAATTACACCACGACGTGGAGACGGTAAGCCGTACGTACGCACGTATGGTGACATGTTATTCAAAGGGTGGATAGAATACTGAATATGGTTGTACCATATTTATAATAACATCACAGTATAAATATGATACTGGAGTTATTATTTTAGAATGGTAATAACAAAGGAAGAAGAAGTGGAAGAAGAAAGGAACTTGGAAAAGGGTGGTGAAATCATTACCTCTTCTTCGGGTTCTTCCTTTTGATTTGATCAAAAGGGCTCCTTAGGATGGATTTCTGATCAAACTAAGGCCTCTAGGTTGTATTGAGGGAAGTTGGGAGAGTATTTGGGCAGATTTTTTCTGAACCAAAAGGTTTTTAAGGTGTGTATAAATGAGAAGGAGGAGTGCCCTTTTATAAGAGGGGTGAGGGGCACCTTTGGAAAATCTAGAAATATTAGATTATAATAAATTAATATTCAGTTTCTAATGGCTCCAAAGTTGATTATTTAAATTTTAAGGTGGGGATGGGTCAAAAACAACTCAACCAATAGAATTTAGACAGGTTTGGGTACTTATATTAACCTTATCTTTAAGTATTAACTCTAAGTTAATTAGTTTCACTTTTACAATGTCTCTTTGTATTTTTATATAATATGGTTAATAAACTTACTATATACATCCAAGCGACCCCCAAGTGGTCCATTAATGATTAAACTATAATTATATAAGTCTCTTGGCAGAACCTAGATTTTTAGGAATTTAATATCAATTAATAATATAATATTTGTTTTAAGAACTCTTTTATGTCAATTTTGACACTATTCAATAGTTGATTTTTGTGAAACTCATAACAGATTGATTACTTCGAACAAAGTCAATTAAATCAATAATAATATATTATATTATCCTATAAAATTAGTTTAATTCATTAAAAGTTTCATATTATATTTATTTGGGTATTTATAATATCAATTATTTTGATTTTTCACTATTATAGTAATTACTGCATCATCATTGTGTCATAAATAAATTAAATTATTTAATGTCTAAAAATTATAAAAAAATATCATTATGTAGGAAATCTTTTTATATTTCTAATTAATATTTATAATCTAAAATCCAACATATATAACCCTATGTAAAAATTGTTTTTCTAAACGATATATGCTTGTGTCATTTTTGTATTCATTTTAACTTAATTAAAATAAAGTGTCCCTATCACCTACAAGTGGCACCATGGGGTCCCAAAATCGACCCAAATATGCCTATGGTAGAACATGTATCAACCAATAAGGATACGACACGTTTTAGGGTAATTTAGTATTATTATAATATTATTTTTTTAACCCTTATTTACAGGATTTACCCTTAACCATGGTAAATAAAATATTTACCGTAGTAATTATTCAAAATGTCTAAAAATAAAAGTTACCTATTTACACAATTTTAACATCCTGATTCCAAATATGGAATCCATTTTTCTAAATTCAAAACACAGAAGTGGCAGAAATTAATTTAAAATTAATTCCCGCTATCAAAACAAAAAGCGTGTTTTTAAGAGATAATAACTATCAAAAGATTGACACTTGTTTATGTTCGGTTTAATTGTAAAATTATGTCCAATGACCAAAATTATATTAAATGGTAAAAATATATTCTAAATATAATTTAAAACCACTCAAATTCATAATTTATCACTATTAATTATTTTGATTAAAAAAGTTGTTTTTAATTAAAATTTAGTAATTTTCACTATTCATCAAAATATGAAAGTTATTCGAAAAGTACCAAAATTTCACCTTAGGCTTAATTCTATATTCCAAATCCAAAAATGAAGTCCATTTTGAAATATAAAATATATATAATTTCAAAAAGTAGGTATTACTATTCATAACGGCTAGTTTGATTGGTTGTGGTGTGTGTTAAAACTCAAGGTTGCGTACAACACACGCTACTGTATTATTCAAAGAAAGCATATCGTGGAAGCTTGGGATGTTTCATTTTAAATTTTTGATGTCCCCATTTAGTCAAAAAGTTTAAAATATTGTATTTAAAAAGGGTTCACTATTAAAAGTTGATAAAAGTGCAATACTGAAAATGAATTTGTTCTTGCATTATGTCTAAGATACTCATAATATGGAAACATTATAAAGATTATATAAAGTTTAAAATTTAGTTAATACTATTCATAACCTCTTTTGAATGGAATTTTGGTAAGTCATGGTGCAATTGAACTCGGTGTTGCGTGTAGTGCAAGTTATTGAATTATTTTGAAGAAATAACACACTATGAATTCTTGGGGTGTTACACAATCCCCTCTTGGATTCTTCTGTACCAAATATCTTTAGTGTCTAGTCAATGTATGTACTTTGACTTAGTATAAGTAGCCTCCTGTATCTATCACGAATGATCTTGATCCCCATAATGTGGGCTATTTCGCCTAAGTCCTTCATAGATAAGTACTTGTTCAACTAGTCCTTGACTGACTGCAAGACTGGTGTGTCGTTTAAAATAAGTAATATTTCATCAACATACACTACTAGGATAATGACCACATTCCCATTAAACCACTTATAAACACATATCTCACATTCATTCTTAATGAAATAAAATTCTCTTATGGCTTCATTGAATCTAATGTTCCATGACTTAGATGCTTTCTTTAATCCATAAATGGATCTCTGCTACTTTCATACCCTTTTAGAATCACCTAGTGTCACAAACCCTTCTGGTTATGTCATATAGACATCTTCTTAAAGGTTCCCATTAAGGAATGTAGTTTTGACATCCATCTACCAAATCTCATAGTCATGGAATGCTGTTATGGACTGTATGATTCTTATGGATTTAAACATGGAAACTGGTGAAAAGGTTTAATCATAGTCAATTCCTTGATGTTGTTTAAAACCTTTATCCACCAACCTTGATTTATATGTACTAACTTGACCTTCCATGTTTAGTTTCTTCTTGAATACCCATTTACACCCAACAGGCTTTACATCAACTGATGCATCGACCAAAACCCAGAATTGGTTCTAATACATGGAATCCATCTTAGAATTCATAGATTATATTCATCTTGCAACTTATGAGATCTCTACTACTTCCTTATATGAGAGAGTTTCATCATTTTCCAACAATAATGAGTCTCTATCCTCAGTGATAAGGAAACCATATCTCTCTAGTTCCCTTACCTCTATTGTACTCCTATGCAGTACTTGTGTTTTGGGAACTACCTCTACCACAAGGACCTGTGGAACTTGTTCCTGTACCAACTCTTATGTATCTTGAGCATCAACTTCATCAAAGTCAATCTTTCTACCATTATCCTTTTTGAGGATGTGCTCCCTCCCAAGAAATATGGCTTATCTGGAAACAATCACTTTCTTTTCTGAGGGGTTTATAGGTAGTATCCCTTTGTTTCCTTGGGATACCCTATAAAGATACAATTCATGACCCAAGGTTCTAGTTTGTTGCCTAAGAAATCCTTCACAAATACCTTTCATCCCCATACACATGTATGCAAAAAAAGTGGGTTTATTTCCACTCCATAGCTTGAAGGTAATCCCATTTGCCGCCTTAGTTGGTACATGGTTTAATGTGTATGTCGTAGTTTGTAATTCATATCCCCAAAAGGATAATGGAATATCTGCATGACTCATCATTGGCCTTATCATATCTAACAAGGTACGATTCCTTATTTCACTAACACCATTCCATGATGGTTTATAAGGTGGATTTAGTTAAGATAGAATCCCAGACTCCTGTAAAAGGACGATGAACTCTTAGTTGAGATAGTCTCTACCTCAATCTGCTCAAATCTTCTTTATCTTCTTACCAAGCTGATTCTATACTTAATTCTTGAACTCCTTGAAATTTTCAAAGGGCTTGGACTTATATCTCATTAAGTAGATATAACCATATCTACTAAAGTCATCAATAAAATTAATGTAGTAAGAATATCCACCTATAGCTTCTACTGGAAATGGTTCACACACATTAGTGTATACCAATCCTAGAAGCTTTGTGGCCCTTTCACCCTATCCACCAAATGGTGGTTTGGTGATTTTACCTTGTAAAAAAGCGTGACATTTATCAAGAAGTTTTAGCTTAGAAGATTCTAAATAACTATCTTAAAAGAGCTTTGTCAAACACTTATTGTGTACATGACGGAGACAGTGATGCCACAACTGGGTGTTGTATGAGTCATGTGAACTTGGTTTGTTATCAATTTCCAACACTTGGTTCTTCTAATTTAATACATACATTCCATTATTTAAATGTTCCATGCCATAACATATGTTTTCCTTATAAAAGTAATAAAATTTATTTCTGAACTTGAAAATAAATACATTTGTATCTAAACTTGATACATAAATTATGTTCTTGGTAACACTAGGTACATAATAATAGCCATGTAAAACCAAAATCATTCTCGTCGGTAATGTGAGGTGGTAGTAACCAATGGTAAGAGAAACTAGCCTCGCACTATTGTTAGCTCGCAGATCCACCTATCCTCTAGAAATTTTCCAAAATCTACTTGGTTTCTCTATTTGAATACAGATGTGAGCACCACAAGTTGTGTCTAATACCCAATGTGTAGAAATGGAAATATTGCACTCGATAACAAATTCACCTTTGGCTTCCCCTTTCCTCTGTATGTAGTTTCTCTTCCAGTGGCCTGACTTGCCACATGCAAAGCATACTACCTCCTTTTCCTTACCCTGTCTTTGTATCTTCTTCTTATTGGTTGGACAGTTCTCAGAGGCTTTAGATTGTTTATAAATCTTAGTCCCCTTTGCCTTGTCCTTCCTCTTCTTATTAACTATAAGGACTATATGTTTTTCACACCCCATGTACTTATCCACTTAGTGAATCAGGGTAAGAAGCTCTGATAGACTCTTCTCATTATTTCTCATATTATAATTCACAATAAAACTAGAAAAGGTATTGGGTAGTGATGATAGTATGAGATCTGTACAAAACTCATATGGTAATTTAATCCCAAAGATGTCTAGACACTCAATTTTGACAATGATCTTGACTACATGTGTTCCAGCTAGCATAGACTCTCTAATATTAATAGTGAACAAATCATTGGAGATCTCATACCTCTCATGTCTCTCCTTCTCTTGATAAAGATCCTGAAGGTGAGACATCATGATATAAGCATCCATTTCCTCATGTTTACTCAAGATATAATTGGTCGTGGATGATAACATGAAGTACTAAACATCCATAGCCTCATTTAGATGTTTATCATACATAGAGAGTTCCTCATCGCTCACCTCATTTCTAGGCACAACTAGTAAAGACTCTTCCAGAACATAAAGTTTCCTCTCATGGTGAAAGATAACCCAAAGGCGCCTTTTCCACTCCTATAAATTAGTACCAGTGAGAAGGTTTTCCTTCTCAAGTATGGATCACAATGATATTTTTGATGTCATTTCAATTACTATTTCTACAATTTAAGATGAATAGCATTTTAGTAATTTATCTTGATAAATATAGACAAATAAATTAATTAATATTTATTAGTCTCCCACTATTTTGTTGAAACCCAATAGCCCTCACCATTGGCTTCGGAATATCCTGTTGCTTGGACATTATAGCGGCAAGGATCCATATTTCCCTTCACATTACCCCAACTAGGGTTGGTCAAGTAACTTGAAAGGTTTTAGGTAGGCATTCCAAATGCCAACTACATTCACTCATAGATGCTTGATCTGTTAAGTGGACTCCCCAATCTTAAAATCCTTAATTTTGGATTTCCTCAACCTTTGCCTCTCAGTTTCACCAAGTCCTACTAGGGAAGTCAACCCTTGATATAAACTAAGTCAAGTTAACCCAAAACCTCAAATTATAATTCCCTGATAATTGAAATCACCCCAACTAGGGTTGGTCAAGCGCTTTGAACTATGGTTCAATTCTAACTAAAGTAATGGAAGGCTATATCGACTTAATATTTAATTGAGGGATTTTTATCCTTTATGCATAAATTACCACTTATTATATTTTTACATTATTGTTAATATTAAGTATGATATACTTAAGTGATTAACCATGTATAGATAATATTTACACATAATCCATTTTATTTTTACTTTCGTCTTGTATGCTTGTTAGTTCATTAATTATGTGATCGTGTCAAACATCCATAATGAATAACCATACAACTGATAGAAATAAATAAAGGGTATCATAATGATCTTTAATATTGGTTAATTTATATAGGGGTTGATAAACAAACCCTGAACTAGGGGAGAAACACCTTGAACCATTTAAGGTTCGTGTTTACAGCTTTCCACCTATCCACCTTTGTATCTCCTTGGATTGGTTTCACCTCACCTCTTAACTTGAACCACCTCCACTAGCTTGGGAGCTCCATCCATTACATATGCTTTTGACTCACATGTAGGTGAGGGGTAAAAAGGAGGGTTACATTAATGAAACCATGGGCATGTAGGCCCTATATATTAATTAGGAGAAGGCATGTAGGCCAAAAATTTTAATTTAATAAATAAATTAAAAGGGAACCAATCACATACAAAGGTCTGGTCTTGCTCATGATCATCCACATACATGCAACAAATTACGTATTTAATAAAACTATCATTCAATTCTTTAATTGTTATTATTAAGATAAATTACACTCAAATCGATTAATCGTTATCTTTAATTAATCAATCCTTTTTATCATAATCCTTTTCTGAATTTCATTGAGATTATAATCCATAAACTTGTACATAACTTATACCTTGGAGGAAACTCGGTGAATACCCATCCAAAACTACCCAACATGTATTTATACTTGTATACAATTTATTCTTTGTGACATGTATCATGCATGCATAATTATAATTGTAATAAAACTCATACATGATGTGCGGATCTTTGAACATTACACAGATGTTAATTAAACATATATATATATATATATATATTTATATATATATATATATTAAACACCTATCACATGTTGTGTCCCAGATTTATGCCCACACAAAGTTACATGTCTCAAGGGTTAAATAATATAATAATAGATTTTCAAATCTACGTAATCTAGAAAAGGTACATGGCATGTAGATCTGACTACACATCGTGTACCCTCCTCACGGTCCATCTGAAGTACATGCCTGGGGAAATGGTGTGTGAGGTGTAATTCGTAAATCTTCAGAGTACACAACATGTCCAGTGGGCCACACATTGTGTCAACTCCACATTACATGGTCACTAGTCGTGCAATCCATGTATGGGATACACGAATTGACCATGACTCGAAGGGACTACATACCATGTCTAGTAGGTCACACGATGTGTAATCTAGCTAACTGTGTGCCAGTCTGTCCGGTCAACAAGCGGTGTAAGAATTAATTACACCATGTGAGATAAATTCACATGGTTTGAGTAATTGTCGAATTAATCCTGATGCATTGAACAAAAATACACGACGTGTAGATCCGACTACACGACATTTACTCTTATGTTATCTGGATAGAACCGTCAGTGCCTCCTGAAGAGATCCTTGATTTAATTTTAATCATAAAATTATTCATTTCTGTTAGATCTGTGAGAAACGAAATAGGAAGAATATATCGCAAAATTAAGATTATATGAACGATTAAAAATGAATTAAAAAACTAAATTATTAAAGTGTAAGTCATCAACGAATTATTTAAATAATTATAAATGAAAATATGACCCCTCTGATACCACTTTTAGGTTCTGGGCATAGTGGAATCACATGATGGGCATGTACCCAACTTTTTAAAATTTCATAATCGATTATTAATCTAGGATCAATACGACGATAAATGCTAGTATCAACATAAATGAATCAAAGATAAAAGATAAAGGAAAGAACCCAGAACCAATAAGAGAGGATCAACATATTTTATTTATAATTAATTTAATTAAATTAAATAATTAACTCCAAGGTGATTATTTCTTCATTGATGTGTTTGACCATGGGTTCGAGGTGTGGATTTTTTGTGATGTATAATCCAAGGATAAGAATCCTCTAGTGGTGATCCACACATGCTCCACATATCTTCGAACATTGCCAAATGAGTCTCTAGGTGATAGCATAAAAGATCCTTTCATTTGAGATGTATACCTTTGATCGCCTTGATAATCGCTTCCAAAGTGTTCTCCTAGATCCAGTGGAGGAGGATATCTATTGTTCTTGAGAGCGTTCTTGGATAGGGAAGAGTTCTCTAGGATCGAGATCTTTTCTCCAAGGATATTGTGCACACAACCATTGGATAACTGGTGGAATGAACCCTTGGCTAATTTAGAGAATAATAACATAATGAATAATTTAATTCACCATGCAATAATAAATAATTAGCACAAGTTCCGTTACTTATTTTATTATTGCATGTGAAACCCCATGTCAATTAATAATAGAAATGTTATTATTTCCATGACCTATGCTTAAAGTTTACGTTATATTTAAATATTATTTAACCAAATATTTAATATTATTTCTCACTGGACCCATAACTTGGTATATTAATCCTCCTCAATATTTACCGAGCCTTGAATAATGACTATTTATTTATTAAATAAATATAATTGCATTATTCATCGATAAATAAATATTCCATCCTCAATATATTCTCTTGAATAACTAGTGATGAAATAAATGCGATCAGGCATACTTTAATAATTATTAAACCACAATCGGGAATAATATTTATTCAACTTGTTAAATGATAAATTATTTAACTGAAATACTGGTTACACTTAGTGTATGCCCCTTTAATACTCTTTATCATTGGCATTAGGTGGGAATGCCTAAAGTCCAAGATTACTGTCTAGAAATGGGTCAAGGAACCCAAGAGAAAGAAGTTAATGTTTCAACAAAATGTCATCTCTTACGAATTCTTACCATGTAATATAATCCCTTTGTCCTGATATCTCTAATCAAGTGGGTTTCATATAAGTGCCATCAACCCATGTGCTCGATTTATTATTCTTTGACTTCCCAGAATTGAACTTTCTTGTAGAACATAATGGCCATGTATTTAGTTAGGATATATCATTTCTATCAAAGGGCTTGATATATCTACTTCCATAGAAGTGAAAAATCCTTTCTCGCATTATTCATTAATGCAGTATTACTCGTGATGCAACCAACATATCCTACCTTGACATGAACATATGTCGTCACAGTTTTAATCAATACATCTAAGTGTGCAATTCATAATACCCATTGATAATAATATTAAATTCTAAGGACCAATATACATTTCTACATATAGGAATATCCAATTACACTTAGTAATGTGGATTTACTATTGGCGGGTATGGTTCTCATAATATCCTCCTAGATATTACCTAAGGCACACACCATGAGAAGGTGCCTCAAAGTTTCATGAGTCCCCACACATGAGAGCCTGTATCATTTGTGTCCCTTCAAATGGTATCATATGACCATATAATATATATTAAATAATAGTGTCATGCCACTTTTGGGTTCTCATCATAGTAGGGATCTACTATGACCTTTTAGTGAAACAACTATTCTTAGGACATTATCACATACTATGTCACACAAAAGAACATTCATGATGTGATAAAAAGTTTATTAATATTCATCCAATGAATACAAGTTTATCATAAAGTATAAAGAAGTTGGTTTATATGGAACCAAATCCAACAGAAAGTTATCACCCAAGTATGTGGGGCCATTTGATATGGCGGAGAGGATCAGACCAACGGTGTACCGATTAGATATTCCATAGTGGTATAATGTAACGAATGATGTTGTTCATGTGTCACAGCTACAAAAGTATCACCCCAACCCTTCTCATGTGATCAATTTTGATTATTTTGAGTTTGAGTTTGATATATCCTTTGAGGATCATTTGGTTCATATGGTGGATTGTAGTTAAAAAATTTTACGTGGTAAGACCGCGTCATTGGTTTGAGTGTTGTGGCAACATAGTAATATCTAGGAGGAAACTCGGGAGAGGGAGATAGATGTGTGGGCCTAGTGGCTTGAACTTTTTACCTTGGATGCTTAGTGAATCTTGAGAGTGTATCTTTAGGGAGAGTTGTTATAATTTGGGTAGGTTGTAATATCACAAACTTCTAATAAGGTACGTTATTATATAAGATTTGGTTAAACTCCTTTTTTGTTAATGGAATTGTTCTTAGGTGAATGAGATATCTTGCAGGTGTTCCATGGGTTTGGGTCCTGAAAGGAGTAAAGAAGGTCCATCTAGTGCTTATTGAATAGTTATCACATAGTTAGTAATAATCATGTTCCGTAACCATGTGGTCTTGGAGGAGGTAGGTGAATGATTGAGAAATCATGTAGAGGGGGAACTTGAAACTGTGCGGTCTTGGATAGATCTATCCCACATAGCCACCACATGATTTTCCAAATTGTGTGGGCTCCCCAGAAGACTGTGTGACCCAAGACCCTCTTGGAAAAAGGGTGGTGCACAGTTGGTGCACATTTTGGCCAACTGTGCGCCTCATTAAAAAAATAGAATTTCCCATTTTACCCTTGATCTTTATGAAATGTTACTCAATTTTACTTCTATTTCACAATAAAATTGAAAGGGTTATTAACTTCTTCCTCCCAAAATTTACAAGGACATTTCTCCTTCGATTATTGTCCATTTGAAGTGCAGTTAGGTGTGAATCAAAGATCCAGGTGAGTATAACAATCCTCCTTCCTCTATTTTCTAGAAAAGGCCTTGTATAATCATTATTCTCATTTTGAATCCCTAAAACCACTTTTTATATAATATTATAAGTTGGGTCTTTGAAGGTTGTTTGAGTTCGAATCAAAGTCATTGGTTAAGCAAGAGTTTGTCTACAAACTTGAGTTAGGTGGTCTAAAAGTATATACCATGGTCTTGATTCCCTAATTTATGTGTATGAGGTTGCATTGTGGTACCCTCTTACTATCCATTTGGTTTCCTTGGTTATAAATGATGATTGGGTTAATTTAATGACGAATTTAACCCCTCATGATCCAAGTGGGATCCTTTAAGGATGAGTAGACCGAGTATAAGGATGCCCATGGGTGTTCCTATTCCTTGATCTTGTAATTTAGTTTCTAAATATTAATTTGAAGGTTTTATGAGATAGAGCCTATGATAATTGTGTTTTGCTTGTTAACATGGAATAAGGGGTCATTTGGCCTAACTTAAATGTGTTAAATGAGTATGAAATGTAAATGTTAAATGTGTTAATTGGTTAAAGAAGCATTTTTACATGGAAAATGGCATGATATGGGTGTTATATTGAGGCTATACCCCCATGGTTCAGGATATACTGATACTATAGGACTCACTGATGTATTACATGTGTTAGAGTTTCAGAATGAGGCTTTATGACCCTAATGAATGCACATGATGTGAATGCTTGGACTAAGGCTTCATGGAAAGTTTATATATGCATTTTTTTAAATGAATTTCCCTATAATGTAGGGAACTAGACTCATATTATGAATAGTTAGATGACTTGTATGGGCCAAAGCAGGTTTGATGACAATGAGTAACACACAAAACTAATGAAGAATGTGGATAATGTAAAACTTGTTAAGTGATGGAACATGGTTTATCTTTTGTTTATCTTATTGATTAATATACTCTTACATACACTATTTAGACTAGATATTTTGTAGACATCATTGGTGGTGGACTAATGAGTTCTAATCACACCTTTCTCAAGCCTCCATTAGGTACTCGAGTAGACTTCGCGGTTGAAAGTCAGGAAAAGGGAAAGGGCCCTATACTAGAGGATTGATTTGGGGCTTAGGGATGTGGATGGATGAGGGAATAGGACTTGGTGTAGGTGCCTATTTTGGGGATTCTTCAACTTGTCTTTATTTTGGGTTTTATTTTACATTTGGAACTATATAACATGATATGGAATATTTACTGTTGTTCGTGGACATATACCCAGTTTGGGGAAATTGATTAGTGATTCATGTTCTATTATGGATTTCTCCGATAAAGAGGGTATAGTTTCCCCATGTGTCTCATTAGACCCTCACTACTATTCAACAACTTCTGCCATATGGGGGGGGGGGGGTCTTGAGGTCATGTAACAAACTAGTTTGGGGCACCGGTCATAGTGGATCCCAGGTTAGGGCATTACAACATTAAATCTCATTTCCTGAAGGCCCATATTTTGGCCCAATGAACCCTCTGATGAATAATACTGATACAGTACCCAGTCTTCCATAGTACCTTCAACACTACAATTCCTGCTACAGTTCCCTACACCTCTATAGTGTATTTGGTTCTATAGTTACACCACTACTATAATACCACTATAGTACTACTACAGTAACTTGTGCTCAATGGTTTTTGAATTCAGATACTTGATGTGATATTAAAGGGTTCTTACCACTAATACAAACCCCAACTATAGGACATATTATTGTTGGAAACAAAAAAAAATATTATAGTCATTTAAGGCTTGGTTAAAAAGATGTTTCTCCATGAAAGACTTAATAAAAGAACCTATATTCTAGGGATACAGATCTATGAATATAGATCCAAGAGACTATTTTAACTCGGTCAAAGTAAATATACTAAAAAATAATTAAAATAAACATGTTAAAGAAATCAAGAGAGGATTTTTTTTCTATGTCACAGGCCATAAAGAAAGATTAGATTGACTTTCACTCCATTGATCAGATATATTGTGTATGTCACACTATATACTAGTAAATTCAGTGGATCTATATTATATATAAATTAAAACTATACTAATGTATTAGAATTTTATAGAGAATATTTTAAAGTTATATAGAGAATAAATAATACTAGTTGTTAAGGGATACACATATTATAATTTCTATAATGACCAGTTTGATATGTTATTGTAAATATGATAATGAGTGTAAAATTTTTAGGAGAACCTAAATTTAGCTTGCGGTTTCTAATTCTAATATATATATATCATAACTTTTGAAGTATCTAAAGAAGTAGTATGTAAATATTTTTAAAATACCATCTATTGAAAAGTTCCTCTTAATGAGATGATGATATAGTTATTCATATAGCCATAGAGATAAATATATAAGTCCCAATGGATAAAGTCATACCTCAGAAGAATAATTAATTTCACATGGCTATTAAAAAATTGTGTAATATTAGCATTTGCCTCTTTTATAGGTTGTATTTTTTTAGCATTTCTATCATAGAACCAAACTTATCTTATACTTTTTATTACTAGGCCGTGTATTCTATTAATACATGTTATATAATTATCAAATATTGAATTTATTTCTATAGGATTTATGTGATAATTTCATTAGAAAATTCATTGCTTCAATGAGTTAAAGAGGTTTCCAACTATAATGAGAACCTAAATATGCTTGACGGTATTTCTAAAACTATTCCCTATAATATAGATTGATTATTCAAATTGGAAAAAGGCAATGTAAGGAAATACATTATTACGAGATCATAATAATTTAAGATTTTTCTAATTAATTTTTCAATTAGTGATCTCCAAGAATGAATTTTATGATTGTAGAATCGCTAATAGGAACTTCCACCCCCACTTTTTATAAATAATTTAAAAATAACAATTGAAAATTTTATAATAGCTGGTAAAATTCTAAAATTTTATTTAATGGGTTATGTGTTTTCTTTTTATAGATCATTGATTGTATTTTAATAGTGGTTTTAAATTACATAAAATAGTGATTAATTAATCCTAGTGGTTTAGGTTATTTTATGATTTTACTTAAAAAGAAAAATTTCTTTTAGATATTTCATTAAAATATTATATATATATATATATAAAGTGTATATATATATATATTTTCATATAGGTATATGTGTGTGTGTGTGTGTTTGACACACCCATTTAGAATCCATGCAGTTGGGGTTCAAAAACCAACCACACATTTATTTGTCTCCCCATTTTTAAGGGCTAGTGGTTTATTCCCCACATGAATTTGTATGAGGGTAGTGAGCATTAGTGGCATGGGATGAAAATAGGGTGGGGGGGAATGAAGGTGAGATGAGGATAGATAGTTATAAAATATGAATGGATTGGAATGTCAAAGGAATGGAAATATTCTAGTAAAATGGAGAAAATATGATGAAGATTTTTGTCTTTTGGCCATTGAGATTTCAACCATTCTCTTGGGGCCTTTGAGCCACCACCCTCTTAGGTTATTAAGGCCCTTTTAAATTATAATGTCTCTTTATAGTTTCTCTTTAAAATCCTAGTTGGGTGGGATGAGGCTTAAACCATTTGTGTACCTATAGTGTGTGTGTGTTTAGTTTTCAAACCCCTCAACCAGAATAAAGATTATAATTATTATTATTATAGGATTATTTGTTAAAGGGAGAAATTACTACATTCACCTCTTGTCATGAACCAACCTAGGTACATTGGTGATAAAACAAAATTTTATTGATTATTTTATTGATAATAAATGACATAATTTCCTCACATTGTGTTAAATATGTTTATTTATAATATATTTGGGATTATATCATTTATTTGAAAATTTGATGAAAATTACAGTTTTTTCCTTTAAAGTTCACTGTGGTATTTTAGATATAAATATTTTTCAGTGAATTATTTGAACTTGAAATTTTTTTACTATGTTCCTGATGTAATGGGATACAACTTTAATTCATAACATCTGAGTTGGATCATGAATTTGTGTAGATTAAAAGGGCCATGAATTCAAAGATGGGATGGAATATCCAAATTGGAAACGACTTCAGTATTTGGGTCATAACATCTTCATCCTTGGTTTTATTGGGTCCAAATTTGGAGAGAAGATCTAGAACCCAATTTCTCACAAATTATCCTTCTTAAGTATATATGGTTCTTGCATTTTTGTGGTCAACAAAGTGGTTCAATTTGGCTTAAAATATTTGTCCGAATTTCCACATTCACACTTGAAAACTCTTATAACCTAGCCTCCCCTCCAATATATAAATTTACGTTTTCACATTTGGAGGTGTTTGAACATTCCTTAGAGGATTGGGAGTAGAGGTCAATTGGTGTCTTTCCATTTCAATTCACCATTGGAGGAGGGAAGCTATCAAGCTATGATATCCTCCAAAATGCTCTTCTTTTCCTCTTCTTTATTGTAATGTTTTTATTCTTACAATAAACTTATTAGTTTTTATTTTAATTATTATATTTTGTTAAATTATCTTCTTATTTACTCATCATCTTTATACTATAAATCAATAGTATAAAAAATATTAGGTTATACCTTTTCTAAACCTTTTCACATGCAAAATGTTTCTACAATTACTACACTGCCCATGGAAGAGTAGTTTGTATTAGTAATTGATCTTCCTATTACCTTCTTCATTTATTTATTTTTGAATCAATGAGATACTGTAATTTAAATAATATGATCCATGAATTTATTTTTTAAATTAGAATAAAATAATAAATGAATTGAACAGTTAACACAAAAACACGTGAGGTCGAGATTTGTGTCAATTTTGAGAGCATAATCTTAATCGATAAAACAAAAACACACCGGATAAATTTTTAGAGTTAAAATATAATCCCTAAAATAAATCAATCCTCATATCTAAAACAGATTTATTCCCTAATTTACCACTGAATATAAGCTAGACTTAGAATGACAACCAAAGTTGGGTGTTACGATGACATGTTTCGGAGCTATCATAGGATTTATTTCACTTAATCTTTGCGGTAAAGTTAATTATCATAGGGTTATATGGTTAATTAATTAGAGGATCATAATTAATTGGATATTAATTTAAATTATAATGATTAATAATTAAGTGAATAGGTAGAGTTATATTGGTTACACATTCTAAAAAAGTTTTCTTAAAAATATATTCTCGTTGCATTTTCACAATCTCATTTCAAAGACAAAAAGAAAAAAAATACAATCTTATTCTAGAATACTTCTTCTGGTTTTATAATAGTTAATCAACCCATAATTTTAATTTGTGTGTTTATTTTATTTTCAAAATACCTTTAATATATTGTTTTAAATTACTTCTTCCTTTGAGAGATGATCTTGGTTAACCACTCTATTTCACCTAAATAAACAAAACCGAACATCATTTGAGAGATCCCAAGATAAAGTATTCCAAATTAGTGTCATTTACATGGGTAAAATTAATTTATCAAATAAATTAGAGGTGTTTTTTATGTTTATTTTATTATTTTATTCTCTTTTTTCTTTCTTCTTTCCACTTTCTCAATTTTTCTTTTCTAATTTTATTTTTTTCCCTTTCTCTTTCTTGGACCATCAAATCAAACTTATTTTATTTTTATTATAGTCCACTTTTCTTCATTTAATTTTAATTTTAATTTTATTTAGGAAATGAAATAATCCTAAGGATATCTTAGATCTTGAATCTGATATTAAACATAGCCTTCGAGCTCGAATAAGATAATCTCAGTCTACAGGAAGTTTCAACATTCAACTAGTTGGAGAATTCCTCTATTTTGGTAACATTGAAATTGGAAGCAGTTATAATTCTAGCATAAAACTAGAACCAATGGCTGAAAATAATAATAATGAACTTAATAGAACCATTTGATAATTGGATGCACCTGGCACTAACTATCAATCAAATTATATTGCATATCCAAACCTTGAATCGGGCTTTGAATTAAAATCTAGATTGATACACCCGCTAACAAAATTTCATGGAATCTCTGGCAAGGATACCAACAAACATCTAAAAGAATTTAATGTGGTTTAATCAGCCCTTAAACTGATAAATTTATCTGAAAATAAAATTAAACTAAGAGCATTCTCATTCTCACTTGATGGAACTGTAAAAATTGGATGTATTATTTACAACCTAAAGATGTTACTTGTTGGAATGATTTGAAACGTCTTTTCTTGCAGATATTTTTTCTGAAATCAAGGACAAATACCATTCTAAAATAGATATTAGGAATCACTAAATCTAATAGGGATTCTATGTATGAGTACTGAGAGTGATTCAAGAAGTTGTGTGCAAGATTCCTGCATCACCAAATTAGCGAGAGAATTCTCATGCAATACTTCTACAAAGGCCTCATGCCTATGAAAAGGAGCATGGTGGATGTCACAGCTGGAGGGGATTTGGTTGAAAAAACACCAGTAGTTTCACATTCATTAATCGACAAGATGACACAAAACTCCCAGCAATTTGGTGATCAAGTTACACCACATGTTAGAGGAGTGAATCGGGTAAGTCATTATTCTCTTGAAAATCATTTAATTGATACTAAGTTTGAAGAATTGACCACTGTGGTGTGATAGATTTATTTGGCTCAAAATAAATCCCAGCCCTCTCCAATAAGGTATTAGGGAATTTTCACTAAAACAGGACACCCAACTAAATGTTTCCCCCAATTACAAGAGATAGAAGATTGAGCAGCAGTATTCCCTAGGAAACCATATCAGCAACAACAACAACCACATCCCCAGAAGAAGTCTGATTCCATTCACCAACATACAACCAATGATGTAAGGATCAAATAGACATAAGGTATGGCTCTAAACAATAACAAATTCCCCCTTTTCAATAAAATTTCTAGTATCCTCCACCTTACCAATAGGGTTTCCAATAACCCAAAAGGAGATTTAAAGATCAAGAATCAACAAGATAACAATAAGGGAATCCCCCAAAGAAGGTATATTATAACACTAATGACCTTTTGAAACAATTTTTTCTTAATTAATAGAATGATATGAAGAGTCAAGGTTCATATTTGAGGGAATTGGAGGCACAAATGAGCCAGATTATCACCCCCTCCATGAACCGGTAAGTAAGAACTACAAAAAAATACCTTCCCAAACTACTCTAAATCCCAAGGGGAATTTTAGTGCCATAACATTGAGAAGTGGAAAGAAAATGACAAATACTTATGCACATAACATTCCACAAAGATTCACCTAAACCCCAGAGAAGCCCCGTTCAAGAAAAAATGATGAACAACCCAAGGAGAAATAAAAAGGTAAGAAAAATATTGATTATGTCCATCCTAAAACCCTTCCATTTCCTAAAAAAGTTGTACAGACCAAGAAGATGGTTAAAGTGATGATGTAAAAAGAGGGTTTGGATACATTCAATAATGTTGAGATCAATATCCCTCTACTTGAAGCAATAAAGAAAATACCAAGTTATGAAAAATTCTTAAAAAAACTATATAAAAATCGATGAGGGTCAAGGTAAATGATAGTATCAATTGTGTAATACCACCTTTTATTACATAAAATTTCCTTTACATTGCACAAAATATAGGATCTTTTAAAGTTTAGTTTCTTAGAAATAAGGTACATAATACATGAAAACTTAAAACACTCTCCTAAGAACTTTAAAGACTTATTAATTGGTTCATCTTAATTACTTTTACTAAATATCATAACCTAGGGACATAAATCAAAGGAAATGGTGATCATAAGGCCCAATAAGGGAAAATAAGGGAAATGATTTACTTGTGATCTTGAGGAATATCAACAAGAACTTGAGGAAAAAAATAAAGGTATGAGAAAGAGGCATTTAATAATAATAAGAATATGAATAATAACTTGTAAATATTGTTAAAAAATTTAATTGAGTCATTCATAATCATATCATCAAGGTTTATCACCAAGGTATCATAAAAATTACTAAGGTTATTCACCAAGGTATCGTAAAACAGGTCATCTATAGAGATTAAATTCTTTACTCAATGCATTGGAGCGCGATCAGGGTGAAAAATTAATATGTATTAATTAATGTGATTCACATATATCATAATATAATATTTCATAAATAACCCATGGAGAATAAAAGAAATAGGTTTCATATAAATTCATGGCATTTTAAAAAGTAGCACTTAACGACAAGATCTTTATGTCATTATTAACCCAAGAAAAAGGAAGGCTGGTTTCATGTATGTTAATCCTAGAAAAAAATAGATAATTTTTAAATATAGTTGAATAACTATAAAAAATAAATAGGCTTGGGTATTCACAAAATAAAATAAGACAATTTCTTGAGAAAAAGAGAAATTTTGAGAAGAAAATTTGACAGCATAACGGGTAAGAAACATGGTTTTAGAAAACATTAAAAAGATAGGGGAAAATGTTGTACTATTCATAAAAGACTATAAATACAGTAAAGGGATAGAATAAAATTTATAAAATAACATATTTTAGAAATTTAAAATACATACCACATAAAAAGGGAACTTAAAAGGAAATGAGAAGTTGAGATTTCCCTTACCTTGAAGAGTAACTCCTAAAACTCAAATATTAGAACCTTGGGTATTTAATAAACCTCAGGAGGACTCCTTTGGAGTTAAAACTTTAATAGATTCATGTATGATGAATTGGTAATGAAATATAATGGATAAATGGGTGGTTATTTATAGAAAAAGAGGGGGATTTGTTTATTAATTTCCTTGGATACCTAGGTAGTGGTAAATTCAAAACCATGGGCTTGCCCTTGGTATTAGAAACTTGGGACACCTATCATGTTATTATAATCAAAAATATTATACTATAATTTTATATTACATAATACATCCATATGATGTCATTAAACATACCGAAAACTCAAAACTGTGTTTTTACTATTCGCTGAAAAACAAAATATTTTAGAAAATTCTCATAAATTTATCCTAACCTAATTTCGACATGATGATTTATAAAATGATGTTTATTTTATCATAATAATTATATAAGTATGATAAATTTGACTTATAAATATAAAAATCCTTATTTATTAAAAATAACAGTAGATAGAAAATGCATAGTAAAATGCATCGTAAAATTTCTGACACTTGAAAAAAATAAAATTATTTTATCATTTAAATTTAAATAAGATTGTTTTAATCATAATATTTAATTAAAATAAATATTTTTAATAACACATTATTTTATTATAATAATAATATCTTTTCTAAAAAGTAAAATTTATGTTTGAAAAATCAATTTATCAAATTCGTCATATTTTTAAGAAAAACTAAACTCAAAACCAAATTGATAGGAAAACAATTTTATTTTTACAATGGGATTATACATTAACTAAGTCCTTGAAACATAACCTCTTATAACACCTGCATACGACCTAAGGGTAAGGTGTGTGATGGTGATAGATTCTTAGGGCAGCTTGAATAACATCACTCAAGTAGTAATTTCCACTAACTTGAACTTCTCTCGTAAGTGATTTAGTTCAATCCTCAATTGTTGAAGCTCGGGTTGGGCTTAGTCAAGAGTGAAGCCCAAAGTCGATACCTCACTCCCAAGTTTTAGCAAATGGGCTTCATACAACATGACTCTACTAGATGAGGTCATCGACTCTTCTTTCTGTATTAATTTTCCTTTATCATTTCTTCTTATAAACAATAATTATAATATTAAAATTATTATTTAAGAGTATAGTTTCCAAAGTTCATGTTAACCAATGGTCATAATTGGACAACAGTCATATAACGGTCAAAACCTGGTAGTCACATTTCAAAATATACTCACACCATTATTAGATAGATATAGTTTTGTTATGTATAATATAATATAACACACATTTTCAGGAAATAATTATCATTCAAAAAGTTTGGGTCATTACATTCTTCCCCCATTAAGAAATTTTGTCCCAGAAATTTCAACTTGTTCCCTAAATTGAGAAAAGGTGAGGGTACTTATGCCTCATTGTTTCCTCTAGTTCCCACATCTCTTCTTCATATTTTTGGTTCCTCCACAACACTTTTACAAGGTGGGTGATCTTGTTGCGTAGAACCTTGTCTCTATGGTCTAAGATCTCCATCGACTGTTCCTTATAAGAGAGGTCATATTCCAGTTGTACCACCTCTAGATTTAGTATATGTGAAGGGTCGTGTATGTACTTCCTCAGGAGATATATGTGGAATATATCATGAACTTGAGATAGATTTAGAGGAATTTCAAGCTGATAGGCCACTGGTCCTATGCGATCAAGGATTTCATAGGGGCCAATGTACCTAGGGCTAAGATTCCCTTTCTTCCCAAACTTCATGACTCTCTTCCAAGGTAAAATTCGAAGGAAGAATTTATCACCAACATCAAATTCCAAGTCCCTTCGATGGTTGTCATCATATCTCTTCTGCCGACACTTGAGGACATGTTGAGAACATGCTATGCTGAAAATCATCGAAGGCATATCACCCTCAAATTACATTGAGCATATTCTCAAAATATCCTCAAGTGTTTGAATATTCCTTTTAGATTTACCATCATTTTGAGTGTGATAGGCCTTACTAAAATTCAATTTAGTATTCAAATCATATTGAATAATTATCAATAATTTTGATTCGAACCTTGGATCATGATCAGAAAGGATATAAATTGGAACTCCATACAGCCTTACCACTTCCTTCATGTATATCTTGGTGAGTTGTTCAAGGGAGAAATATTTTTAAATGGAGATAAAATGGATATTCTTGGTGAGACATTCCACTATAACCCATATTACATTATTTCCTTTGAATGTTTTCATGAGACCAGTGATGAAGTCCATAGTGATATTGTCCCACTTCCATGCTGGTATAGGTATTGATTGTAATACCCCTTTAGGAATATATCTCTCTACCTTCACTTGTTGACACACTAGGCACCTTATAGTGTAGTCGATAATATCCCTTTTCATGTTATCCCACCAATAATTATCATGAAGGTTCATATAAATTTTAGTGCTTCAAAGATGTATAGGGAAAGTAGAGCTATGAACTTCATCCAGCATCTCCTTCTTTATTTCCAAAATAGATGGAACACATAGCCTTGTATGAAATTTCAGTAGAACTTCTTGATCAATATTGAACTTAAGAAACTTCCCATTCTTTACAGCCTCTATCTTTGTTTGCAACAAAGGACCATCTCTTTGAGATTTCTTGATCTTATAGAGTAATGATGGTTGAGAAATCATTTGAGATAGGGTTGATGATGTCCCTTCCCTTATAATCACCATGTACAGCTTTACTTGGTCTTTAATCAAATGATCTCCTTGAATCCTCATCATTTCTAAAAAAATAGGGTCTTTCCCACTTAATGCATCAGTGACTTTGTTTTCTCTTTTAGGATGATAATGAATTGAACAATCATAGTCTTTAAGAAGTTTCAACCATATCCTTTGTCTCATGTTCAATTCCTTTTTTTTGAAAATATACTTCAAACTTTTATGGTCTATGTATATATCAAATTTTTTCACATAAAAATAGTGCCTCCATATCTTTAGATAAATAACAACTATATTTATCTCTAGGTCATGCGTAAAATAGTTCTTCTCATGAGGCTTCAACTATCGAGATGCATAAGC
The DNA here is from genome assembly GCA_963277665.1 of Viscum album. Lineage (NCBI taxonomy): Eukaryota > Viridiplantae > Streptophyta > Magnoliopsida > Santalales > Viscaceae > Viscum > Viscum album. The sequence continues at coordinate 1,180,635,098 of OY728166.1, forward strand.
AATCATCTTTTCATTTTGCATGAGGATGCACCCAAGAAATTTCATAGATGCATTGATAAAAATAATGAATCCCTCTACAATAGTGGGTAGATTTAACATGGCTGCAGTATCTGATCTCTTCTTTAGCTCTTGGAAACACTCTTCACACCCCATTTTTCTAGAATAACTTGACCCCTTTTATGGTCAACTGAGATTCCTTCATTGGTTATAATGTTCCCCCAGAAAGAAACTTATTGTAACCAAAATTCACATTTTCTGAACTCTCCAAATAACCTATCCTTCCTCATAGTTTTCAATATAAAATTTATATGATCATCATTCTCCTTGAAACTTTTGTAATATATTAGAATATCATCAATAAAAACTACCAAAATGTTATCAATGTAGTTCTTAAAGACTCTATTCATCAAATCCATAAAAATAGAAGAAGAATTAGTCAATACTAAGGGCATAAAAATAATCACATAATGCCCATATATTGATCGATAGGTGGTTTCTGGAATATATTTTTTATTCACTCTTAATTTATGATAACCTGACCAATGATCAATCTTGGAGAAGAATTGAGTCCCATGAAACTGGTCGAATGAATCATCAATTCTTGGAACAGGGTACTTGTTCTTCACTGTGATCCCATTAAGTTCTCTATAATCAATGCATATCCACATTGATCCTGTAAGAACCTAGTTTTTTCTATAAAAGACTTTGTAATATTCTTGATGTTATTCCAGAGCAGCGCCTTCAGACAACGTGGGATTCCGAGCCCTGGTTTGGCCGGAATTAAATTTTCAGTGCGTTCGCACTGGGAACACCAAATAAATGAAATAACTCTTAAACGGTAGCTTGGAAAAGAAAACTGAGGGCACCGTTGAGTCTGGAACGTGCCTCTTACCCTAGGAGGGGTGTAATTTTTGCGGGTACGGGCCTTCTGTGAAAAATGTCACCGGGGGTGTTTTTGTAATTTAGCGGCCTCGGGCGTTAAATTTTATAAATTTCAAATGGAAGCTCAGAATAAAATTCTGAGATCGCCATTGAGCTCAAAATGTGGATTTTACCCTAGGAGAGGCTTAATCTCAACCCCGCTGAGGGTTCGGGAACAGGCCTACCATTGGAGGATTAAGTAATAATTAATTAAAGATTTCAATTAATTATTTATTTAAGTCCAAACCTACCTCTCCCCTTCTTCATTTCCTAATCCTTTAGAGGAAGGAAACTCAATCAAGGGACCTCCTCCAATAATCTCTCCTCCAACTCCTTCTACTCTCCAAGGTGTGGTGGTCGACAGATCGTTGCGAAGCGGCGGGCTAAGCCCCCGAGGTAGGATCGTGCGTTATTTGTTTTCAATTACCGCATATACTTTGAGCTTAAATTACAGCATGAAACCTCTGTTAAATTTTTTATCTAGGACCATACACGATTAGGGATAATTCTAAGCTTTCCAACATTTGTTTCATTTTGAAAATCCGAGTCCCGAGGCGACCGCAGTGATCCGACGAAGTCCGGGGAGTTTTTGGGGTATTTTTCCGACGGATCTGGGTTCTCCGGCGGGTTCACGCGGTAGTCCGGCGGGCGGTCTGCGGCGGCACGATGATCGGGCACGGCGGTCGGCCGGGTGGTCATCGGCAGCAAGGCGCCAGCAGGGAGCGGCGGGCCAGCGAGGCGGAGACCCGGGCCGACCGGCTTTTGCCGGTCGGTGAGCTTGCGGGAGACCGGGGTCTTCAAACCCCGGCTGGTGAGACAAGGGACCCACGATACATGGGTCCCGTGGAGATAGAACCGGACTAGCTTAAGCCGGTCTGGGCGAGGTGAACCGGCCTGCGGGCGGGCCGATCCATGCGCATGGTGGGCCGGCCGAACCGGCCCGACCCACCGGTTTTCGTCTAATATAAATTAAAACACCCGTAGAACTCAGAACAGGTGTCGAACTCACATGCCGTCTATGGAGACGCATCCCTTAAATCGAGATGAGCATTTTTAGATGGTTTCAGAAGTTTTTAATTCCCAAAACGTGGGGCCTCGGTGGCGCAACACACCTTTAAGTGGATTGGATTTTTTCAGGGGGTTCTTGTTTTGGGCGGCGCAGACACATCCGGAGTCCGTTTTGAGTGCCGTTAGCGGCGTTGGGACCCTAGCTCCGAGGCATAATTTTTCAGTGTGGTTTCCAGCATTGAAACTGGAGTTGAGGAGTGGGCCCCACGACCCATCTTTTAATCTACGAGCAGCGATTAGCAACTTTTTCATCGGACGTCTGTTCGGGGCGTGCGAGCAGTCATTTCTGAATGTTTTTATGAGGGAATTTCAATAGAGCAATCCGCCCGCTTTAATTATGCATGATGGTGCAGGCCCCACAAGGGCCGTTTTCGGAGTTGGTGGTTATTTCCATCTTTATCACTGGGTGTCCGTTTCGGATAAGTGGATAGTCAATCTTGTGTACTTTTTCGAGAGGATCGCAACAGTGTGATCCGTTCATAGTGCTTCGGGACAGGGATGTGGGTCCCATGTAGCACCGCTCGTGTGCGGCATGGAGAGATGTATCTTTTTCTCTAGATATCTGTTCCACTCAAGAGAGCAATCAATTTGATGTGTTTTTATGAGGGGATCTCAATGGTGTGATGTGCCCGACTATTTTCGGATCGAGATTCGGGATCATGGGATGTCGTTTGGGCGTAAAGCGGTGTTGGACAAATTTTTCATTTGATGTCTATTGGAGGCGAGTAAATAGTCAATCTAGGGTATTTTTTTTCGCAAGGATTACAACGGAACGATCCATTTGGATGTGCTGAGACTCATTTAATATCTCATTAAATGTGGAAGCATGAAAGGTGTACCAGTGGTGGTTCTTCCTACGGTGTTTGTAGGGAACCCTTGGCATGTGATCGCATTTACTCCTATAAGATTGAATTTAGTGTTTAAAAAGGAGTGGTTGGTCGTGCTAGGGCCATGGAGGAAGCAAGTTGGCGAAGTTACATTTACACCCTTCGTGTTGGCGTTGGGTGTTGTGTGCACGATATCCTTTGGGCTGGAAATTTGGTATACTCTAGGAGTATACAGGAATTCCTAGAGGTTCATGTTGTGGTTTGTACCCAAGGTCATTTGTGCTTAGTTTGGTGATGAGTTGGGTACACATGTCGTGAGGACCCCATATGTGCGTCGTGTTCTGCTTTACGTACCTTTGATCTCTTGCAACGTAGAGGGTCCCTCTGTTCACGATGGTTTATACCAGCAGGATTGAGTGGTTTCCCTTGGTTCTGTTCTCGACGGTGTGATCAGCGGAGTTGTTTGGGTTCCCCTTTTTTCCTTTAGTTGTGTGGGATTTCAATATCATGTCCCTTCGTGTTCCCTGGTAGAGTTTTTGAGGATTATTTGTGACCAATACATTACGCGGGCACTGATCCTCTACCCAGGAGGTTGTTTCCAGTAGGGTACGGAGCCCCAGTGAGCCTGGGCGTAGATTCCCTAGCTGATTATCGAGATCATATCCTCCTTCCGCGATCTACCGTGACATGTTTCCCTAGGCAGAGCTCTAGGTATAGGCGTGACCCATACTACACGGGAGCTGAACCTCTACTAGGTGAATTGTTCTAGATTTGGGTGGTTACGCGATACCCACTCCGTGTTCTGTTGGCTAGTGTAGTACCATCCAGTAGGGAGGGCCAATGAAGTTCCGAGTTTACCCTCTAGCAGGGCTGGGCAGTGGGTTGTTCATCGACTTCTTCGGGTTTACCCTCCAGTGGGGATGGGCAGTGGGTTGCTCATTGACTTCTTAGGGTTTACCCTCTAGCAGAGACTGGGTAGTGGGTTACCCGACAACCTCTTAGGTTTTACCCTCCAGCAGAGACTGGGCAGTGGGTTACCCAACGATCTCTTAGGGTTTACCCTCCAGAAGAGACTGTGCAGTGGGTTACCTGACGACCTCTTGGGGTTTACCCTCTAGCAAAGAATAGGAAGTGGGTTACCCGACGACCTCTTAGGGTTTACCCACCAGTAGAGACTGGGCAGTGGGTTACCCGACGACCTCTTAGGGTTTACCCTTCAGTAGAGACTGGACAGTGGGTTACTCGAAGACCTCTTAGGGTTTACCCTCCAGCGGGGCTAGGCAGTGGGTTAGTCGACGACTTCTTTCAGACTCAGTCCTTTATACTAGGCTAGTCTATGGCTTTACTCCGTGACTACCAGAGTGGGACCCTTATTTGTACGGGCCAGTGATGTGACATCTTTGACTTTCACAAGACCTCTCGACTGTGTGATAGTGAAGAGGTGTGGTTTGACTTTCCCCAGAACTCTCAAGTACGAGGGGCGCTTTCCCCACTAAGACGCGTCCTTGTGACACGACCTAAAATTATGTGGGCAAGTTAGTGCTGCCCAAAGAGGATAGTGTTAGGGTGCGGTGATTTGAGCCCCTTGGTTTGCAGTTCGGGGCAGATGTGCAGGATGTTGGGCATCGATGGTGTTTACTTCTGGAACTGTTGGCTTCTCAATTTCTTGGGCTGAGCTACAGTATGGAGACCCCCTTACGATCTTGTTTGGGTTTTTTATTGAGCATATGAATATGTATATACCTTGTTCCAGTACCCACTCCTTGGGTTTGGTTACTCTCCTTCCAGGAGAGGTGAAGACGTGTGGGGTATGTCACGTGATTTCTGTGTCTAGCTTCTCGTGGTTGGATGAGTCTACTCTCCTACTATAGGTAGTGAAGACTCGATAAGAAGTTTCATTTTCTCACCATTTCTAGCTCCTTTTGTTTGGATGAGTCTACTTCCTTTCTCTTATTGGGTTGAGTTGTGACTCTACTATACTCTTTACTACACTCTCTGTTGTTCTCCTTTACTATTCCCTATTTGATCTACTTTTCACCTCTTCAGTACCTCCTTTGTTGATCCCTCAAGCCTTCGGGGTATCCTACTAAGTATTTTTATACTCACCCCTACTTGGGCTTTTCCCACAGTTGGTGTGCCCTTGCAGACGACGGACAGGTCGATCGTGATGTCAAAGTAGCTTAGGAGTTCAGGAGCTTGGACCGCGTACGGTGGTCGTAGTCGGGTTCTAGGTGAGGGACCCTCCCAGCTGTTGTACTTTTGTTTACCTGTTTCCAGGTTGTGTCACTTTTCTGGCTGGCCGCATGTTTTTTCCTTTTTCTTTTCAGTTTACCTTTATTATTTACTTTGTATTGTTTAGAGGTCGATGCACTTTTGTGGTTGTTTATAGCAGTTAGTACTTTAATTTTCCTTTTACTCTGCACTTCTGCATTGAGTGGGTTGTGTGTGTGTGTACAGGTACTCAGGAAAAGGCCTCCCTGAGTTGTGTAGCCTTCGGCGCTTGTTGCCATCCCCTAGCCTATAGAGGCGAGCTTGGGGTAGTTGCGGCTCGAGCCTGGGTAGGGTCGGGTTATGAAAAAGTGGTATCAAGGGTGGTTCATTCCTTGGGATGTTGTACAGACATACCTAAAAAGAAATTGGTTGGGATCTAGGGCAATAATGTCGACGTGTCTCGAGAGCGGCTCTCAGGCCAGGGAGTCCAGTGACGGTGCGGCGGCCGACGTATCCATTCACCAAGACCCTGATAACCTTCTTGTCGACTCGGCATGCTGAGAGACTCATTGTAGAGAAATTGGTTTGTGCATCACATAGGATTGATTCTTGACTGTCCTTCTTGATTCAGCTCCCCATTGTTGTTATTGTTATATACATATATTCTCATCTGACCGCGGCACTCCTTGATAACATTCAGGATGTCTCTGCAAAGATAGCCATCCAGGATACCAGCTTTGGTTCATGATAAAGACCCCTTGAGCGATGAGGTCTCAATCCAGGACCCATCATGTGAGTCCCTTTCTCTGGGTGGGCCGGTAGCATCACCACCACCTGGTGAGTAGCAGACAGCTCCAGTAGAGCAGACGGAGCTTGAGCGTAGGTTGAGCACACTCTGTGAGTTACAACGATAGAGACCGCTAAGGTTCAGTGGAAATCCAGACCCTCAGAAATCAAAGGTTTGGCTCAAGACAGTGGTTTGCCTCTTTAGGCTTGCGCAAACATCGGCAGATCAGATGGTGGCTTTGGCAGCTAGCCTTTTCCACGGAACAGCTAGGCATTGGTGGATTCTGGTGACTCAGTTACTTGATGAGTCATCACTTTCATTGGGTGACTTTCAACTGTTTTCTCGTGAGGAGTTTTACTCCTCCTTCTTACGCTCCGTTCAGATCCAGAATCTCCTGTAGTTTTAGCAGGGAGGGATGACGGTTACTGAGTACGCGACTAGTTTCGCCGACCGTGCACGTTTTTACCCAGACTTGGTCCATGACGGCAACTTCCAAGCGCAGAAGTTCGATCAGGTTCTCCGTAGAGATATTTGTGCTATCATAGTACCCTTGGGCATTACCACTTATGTCAAGGTGCTAAAGTAGGTGCTGGTGACAGAGATCTTCCTGTCACGTTCTACATTTGGTGGTGAAAGTAGGCACGATGGAGCCGAGACATCTGTCGCAACTAGAAGGCATCAGCATACAGAACCTCGATGTAGGTGGCCTTCCACCCACCGGTTTTGGAGACGTGGTCGTGCACCACTGTGGCAGCAAAGCACAGGGGCTAAGCTGAGGAGACCCTTCCGTGAGCAGACCCAGGGTCAGGGTCGTACACCATAGTGGCGCCGGAGGGCCCCAGGGAAGCCTGGAGAGCGTTGGTGCTATTCTTACGATGGGCGAGGTCACTTCGCACGTGGCTTCCCGACCAAGTATGATGAGAACTTCGGGCAGGCAGTAGGTGCACCACCATAACCGAGGTAGTGTCGTGATCGGAGTGGTACCCAGAGAGGTGGTACTAGAAGAGGAGCGAGAGCAACTGGAAGTGGGGGAAGACATTACGAGGACTTCCCATCACCACCAGGAGGTCCACGTCAGGCCCCAGGAGCTGACAGTTGGGACCGGGGACAGCCATGAGCTTTGAATTTTTACGATCCTGCAGAGCATGAAGTGACAATAGGTACTCTTTATGGCTCTTCTACTTTTTTCAGTATAATTGTTAGACTCTGTGTGTGAAATTATTTTGTCCCTGCTCCTTGCTTGAGTTGTTACTAAGGTGACGTGGGGCATCAGTATAACCCTGTGTTAGTGGAATAGAAGGCATGTAACCTTTCTCTTTGGTCGATGGTGGTAACTCCTTCGCCTTTCGAGCATGTAAGAGAGTCTTGGTCATGGGACATCGACTGTGAAATCTTGTGTGACCAGATATCCTTGGGTGTTTCACCATATGGATATTCTGAAGGAGGGAATCACCAGGATTTTTTCTGGGTCCAAACAGTTATTATAGTCATAGCGTGCGATGTGGAGGTGCGACCGAGGAGGTGAGCTACCCCTAAGGTCCTTCAAGCCATTTGAGACCATGCGAAGGGATGGCAAGGTCCCCACCACCTTGCCCTAAACCCAAAGGCTAGTTTGGGTGCATAATGTCTCTCATGTGACTCACCTGAGAAGAAGTGTGCATGTACCTATGCATTTCGTCAGCGAGGTTAGACCCCACACGAATAGACCAAATCCTTTGGTCCATGCGCGGTGATGCAGAACTGTGAAAGAGTTCTTCTGGGTACGGGAGATCCAAGTTTGGGCTTAGTACCCTGAGTTGTTTCCCTATTTTTGCTTTTCGGGGATGAAAATATTGGAGGATGGAATGATGTAAGAACCTGGTTTTTTCTATAAAAGACTTTGGAATATTCTTGATGTTATTCCAGAGCAGCGCCTTCAGACGGCGTGCGATTCCGAGCCCAGGTGTGGCTGAAATTAAATTTTTAGTGTGTTCGCACTGGGCACACCAAATATATGAAATAACTCCTAAACGGTAGCTTATACAGGAAAACCGAGGGAACTGTTGAGTCCGGAGAGTGCCTCTTACCCTAGGAGGGGTGTAATTTTTGCGGGCGCGGGCCTTCTGTAAAAAATGTCACCGGGGGAATTTTCTTAATTTAGCGGTCTCGGGTGTTAAATTTTATAAATTTCAAATGGAAGCTCAAAATAAAATTCAGAGACCTTAATTGAGCTCAGAACTTGGAGTTTACCCTAGGAGAGGCTTAATCTCGACCCTGCTGAGGGTTCGGGAATGGGCCTACCGTTGGAGGATTAAAAAGAATTAATTAAAGATTTCATTTAATTCTTTATTTAAGTCCAAACCTACCTCTCCCCTTCTTAATTTTCTCATCCTCTGGAAGAAGTAAACTCAATCAAGGGAGCTCCTCCAACAATCTCTCCTCCATCTCCTCCTCCTCTCCAAGTTGTGGTGGTCGGCGGATCGTTGCGAAGCGACGGGCTAAGCCCCTGAGGTAGGATCGTGTGTTATTTGTTTTCAATTACCACATCTACTTCGAGCTTAAATTATAGAATGAAACCTCTATTAAATTGTCTAGTGAAGCCCATATACGAGTAGGGATCGTTCTAATCTTTCCAATGCTTGTTTCGGTTCGAAAATCTGAGTCTCGAGGCGACTGCAGTGATCCGACGAAGTCTAGGGAGTTTTTGGGGTGTTTTTCCGATGGATCTGGGTTCTTCGACGGGTTCGCGCGGCGATCCGGCGGGCGGTCTGCGATGGCATAGAGATTGGGCACGGAGGTTGGGCAGGCGGTCTTCGGCAGCTCGACAGTAGGGCGCCAGCGGGGAGTGGGGCACCAGCGAGGCGGAGACCCGGGCCGACCGGCTTTTGTCGGTCGGTGCGCTTGTGGGAGACCGGGGTCTTCAGACCCCGGCTAGTGTGACAAGGGACCCGCGATACGCGGGTCCTATGGATATAGAACCGGACCGGATCAATCTGGTCCAGGAGAGGCGATCCGGCCCGTGGGAAAGCCGGTCCAGGCGCATGGTGGGCCGGCCGAACCGGCCCGGGCCACCTGTTTTCGTTTAATAAAAATCAAAACACTCGTAGAACTCAGACCAGGTATCAGATTCGCGTGCCTTCTATGGAGACGCGTCCCTTAAATCGAGAAGAACATTTTGAGATGGTTTGGGGGGTTTTTAATTCCATAAACTTGAGGCCTCAGTGGCGCGAAACCCCTTTAAGTGGATTTGCGTTTTCCAGGGGTTCTTATTTTGGGTGGCACAGACACATCCAGAGTCCGTTTCGAGCACTGTCAGCGGCGTTGGGACCCTGGTGCCAAGGCGGAGTTTTCCAGGGTGATTTTAGGCATTGAAACTAGAGTTGAGGCATGGGCCCCATGGCCTGTCTTTTATGCTGCGAGTAGTAATTAGTAACTTTTTCATCGGACGTCTGTTCGAGGCGTGCGGGAAGTCGTTTCTGAGTTTTTTTCCTAGGGCATTGCAATAGTGAAATCTTACCACTTTAATTATGCATGATGGTGTGGGCCCCATGAGGGCCGTTTTGGAAGTTGGCGGTGATTTCCATCTTTATCACTGGGTGTCTGTTTCAGATAAGTGGATAGTCAATCTTGTGTACTTTTTCGAGAGGATTGCAATAGTGTGATCCATTCGTAGCGCTTCGGAACCGGGATGCAGGTCCCACATAGCACCGCTCATGTGCAGCATGGCGAGATGCATCTTTTTCTCTAGATATCTGTTCCACTCAGGTGAGCAGTCAATTTGATTTGTTTTCCTGAGGGGATCGCAATGGTGTGATGTGCCCCACTGTTTTTGGATCGAGGTTTGGGATCACGGGACATTGTTCGAGCGTAAAGTGGTGTTGGACAACTTTTTCGTCAGATGTATGTTAGAGGCGAGTAAATAGTCGATCTCACGTGTTTTTTTTCTTGAGGATTACAACAGTATGATCCGTTTGGATGTACAGAGACTCATTCGAGATCTCATTAAATGTGGAAGCATAAAAGGTGTACCGGTGGTGGTTCTTCCTACGGTGTTAGTAGGGAACTCTTGGCCTGTGTTCGCATTCACTCCTGTAAGAGTGAAGATAGTGTTTAAAGAGGAGTGGTTGGCCGTGCTAGGTCCATGGAGGAATCAAGTTGGTGAAGTTATGTTTACACCCTTCGCGTTGACGTTGGGTGTTGTGTGCACGATAGCCTTTGGGATGGAAATGCGGTATACTCTAGGAGTATACGGGAATGCCTGGAGGTGCATGTTGTGGTTTTTACCCAAGGAAATTCGTGCTTGGTATGGAGATTAGTTGGGGCCACACATAGTGAGGGCCCCATATGCACGTCGTGTTCTGCTTTATGTGCCTTTGATCTCTCGCAACGTAGAGGGTCCCTATGTTCCCGATGGTTTAGACCAGAAGGGTTGAGTGGTTTCCCCTAGTTCTGTTCTCGACGGTGTGATCGGTGGAGTTGTTTGGGTTCCCCTTTTTTCTTTAGCCATGTGGGCTTTTAGTATCACATCCCTTCGTGTTCCCTGGTAGAGTTTTTGAGGATTTGTTGTGACCAATACATTATGCGGGCACTGATCCACTACCCAGGAGGTTGTTTCCAATAGGGTACAGAGCCCCAGTGAGCCTAGGTGTATATTCCCTAGTCGAGTATCGAGATCATATCCTCCTTCCGCGATCTACCATGACATGTTTCTCTAGGTAGAGATCCATGTATCATCGTGACCCACACTACACGGGAGTTGAACCTCTACTAGGTGAATTGTTCTAGAGTTGGGTGGTTGCGTGATACCCACTCCGTGTTCTATTGGCCAGTGGTGTACCATCTAGTAGGGATGGCCAGAGCAGTTCCGGGTTTACCCTCTAGCGAGACTGGGCAGTGGGTTGCTCATTGACTTCTTAGGGTTTACCCTCTAGCAGAGACTGGGCATTTGGTTACCTGACAACCTCTTAGGTTTTACCCTCCAGTAGAGACTAGGAAGTGGGTTACCCGACTACCTCTTAGGGTTTACCCTCTAGCAGAGACTAGGCAGTGGATTACCCAATGACCTCTTAGGGTTGACCCTCCAGCAGAGACTGGGTATTGGGTTACCCGGTGACCTCTTAGGGTTTACCCTCTATCAGAGACTAGGAAGTGGGTTACCCAATGACCTCTTAGGGTTTACCCTCCAGTAGAGACTAGGAAGTGGGTTACCCGATGATCTCTTAGGGTTTACCCTCCAGTTGAGACTGAGCAGTGGGTTACCTGACGACCTCTTAGGGTTTACCCTCTAGCGGGGCTGGGTAGTGGGTTACCCTACGACTTCTTTCAGAATCAGTCCTTTTTAATAGGCTAGTCTGTGCTGTTTCTCCTTGACTACTGGAGCGGGACACTTGGTTGTACGGGTCAATGATGTGACAGCTTTGACTTTGAGAAGACCTCTCAACTGTGTGACAGTGAAGAGGTGTGGTTTGACTTTCCCCAGAACTCTCAAGTACAAGGGGCTCTTTCCCCACCAAGACACATCCTTGTGACGTGACCTAAAACCGTGTAGGTGAGTCAGTGCCGCCCAAAGCAGATAGTGTCAGGGTGCGGTGATTTGATCCCCTTGGCTTGCAGTTTGGGGCAGACATGCAGGATGCTGGGCATCGATGGTGTTTACTTCTAGGACTATTGTATTCTCACTTTCTTGGGATGAGCTACGGGATGGAGATCCCCTTATGATCTTGTTCGGGTTTTTTTGATTGAGCATATGGATATGTATATACCTTGTTCTAGTACCCACACCTTGGGTTTGGTTACTCTCCTTCCAGAAGAGGCGAAGACGCGCGGGGTATGCCATGTGCTTTCTGTGTCTAGATTCTCATGGTTGGATGAGTCTACTCTCCTAATATAGGTAGCGAAGACTCGACGATAAGTTTCATCTTTTCACCATTTCTAGCTCCTTGTGTTTGGACGAGTCTACTTACTTTCTCTTGTTGGGTTGAGTTGTGACTCTACAGTACTCTTTACTGCACTCTCTATCATTCTCCTTTACTATTCCCTGTTTGATCTACTGCTCACCTCTTTAGTACCTCCTTTGTTGCTCCCTCGAGCCTTCGGGGTATCCTACTGAGTATTTTTATACTCACCCCTTATTGGTCTTTGTCCGCACTTGGTGTGCCCTTACAGACGATGGAAAGGTCGATCGTGACGTCAGAGGAGATTAGGAGTTCCGGAGCTTGGACCATGTACGGTGGTCATAGTCAGATTTCAGTTGAGGGACCCTCCCAGCCGTTGTACTTTTGTTTACCTGTTTCCAGTTTGTGGCACTTTTCTAGTTGGGTGCATATTTTTCCCTTTTTCTTTTCAGTTTACCTTCAGAATTTACTTTGTACTATTTAGAGGTCGATGCATTTTTGTGGTTGTTTATAGTATTTAGTACTATACTTTTCCTTTGACTCTTCACTTGTGCATTGAGTGGGCTGCGTGTGTGTGTACAGGTACTCACACAAAGGCCTCCATGAGTTGTTTAGCCTTCAGCGGTTGTCGCCAACCCCTGGCCTATAGAGGCAAGCTTGGGGTAGTTGTGGATCAAGCCCGAGTAGGGTCGGGTTGTGATAGATCCATCCTTATTATTTACAAAGAGAATAGGTTATCCCCAAAGAGATGTACTTGGTATAATAAATCCCTTCTCCAAAATATCTTGGAGTTTCTTCTTTAATTCCCCCAGCTCCACATTTTACATTCTATATGAGGTCTTTGAAATCATCTTGGAACCAAGCATGAGATTGATGGAGAAATCTACCTCTCTTTCTAGGAGAGATCTATGTAACTCTTCAAGAAATGCGTTAATGTATTCTTAAATGATGTGGAGTTTCTCTATTTGTATACTTTCATTTCCTTCTTTATATTCAATGATAATTTACATAAACAAGGCTATAGGAGGTGATTCTAGACAAAGATCAGGTCGATATATCTCTCCGTTGAAGATAACTATAGGTTTTCTAATCAATACTACTGATATTTCCTTTCTTCTAAAGTTGATTTTAGCATTATACTTTGAGAGTCAGTCCATCCCTAGTATAATCTTTAATTCCAGCATGGGAATGAAAACTATATTTCTGATGAGATTATGCTTTCCAAAGTGAATGCTAGAGTTTCTATGCACTGTTGATGCTTGGATAATCCCTCCAAGAGTATTGAAAAATATTTATACTTCTATCAGTTCAGGGATTGATTCTATATTCTTTGAAAAATTAGAGGAAATAAAGGAATGTGTAGAACCAAATCAAACAAAGTACTTGATGGATTTTAGAGAACACCGAGAGTACCTGCCACCACATCATTTGGAGCTTAAAATTCAGCTATTGTGATAGAAAAAGCACAAGCTTTCTCCCTTATCCTATATTGATTTTGATGGTGATTCCCCTATAATGTCTTCATATTTGGACAGTGATTGGCAAAGTGACCAGGTTTTACACACTTAAAGCATTGAACTTCTGGTTGGGCCTTCACCATCTTTCTTTTTTTGTTAGTTTTGTGAAGTTGAGGCTTCACCTCACTATAACATTTATGAGTAATATGGACTTATCTTCCACACTTGTAACATTTCAAACTCCCAAGAAAGCGGTTCCCTGAATACTCTCCCCACATTTGTTTCATGTGGAAAGTTACACTTGCTTTCCTATTCTTCTTTAATCAAAGATCATCCCCAAGCTTGGATCCAAAGATCTCTTTTTCATTTGATCTATGGGAACACTAGGTCTCTATGAACTCCATTTCAACTTTTATAACACTCCTCACAATATCCTCATAGTTTTCATAGTCTTGGTTGGCTAGATTCTTCCATAGATGGGGTCTTATTACACTGAAAAATCTATCAACCACCCTATTAGGATCCATGAAAAGGATGGAGGTGTAACAGGAAAGTCTTTTGAAATTCATCTCATAGATTCCCATAGATTCATTTTTCTTCTGGTTCAGCTCTAGGAATTCCTTCTCCATTTTTGTTCACATTGAACGAGGGAAATATTTTTTGAAAAATGTTCCCCCAAACTCTTCCCAATCCATTACTTCAATCTCCCCTATTGGATTCATGTTTTTAACCAGTTTACACCACTAATTAGCTTCTCCCTCTAAATGGTACACAACCAGAGTGACTTTATTTTGTTCAAAACAATGAATTACATAAAATACATTTTCTATAGATCTTATCCACTGTTCAGTATTCAATGGTTTGGTAGATCCACTAAAAGAAGGTGGTCATTGATGCATAAAGGACTTAATAAAAAGTTATTCCCTTCGAGGTGAATTTGGTATCTCATCTTGATTCAAGTGATTGCTCATAACTTGAGTCATATGATTCATTATTCTCATGAAGTTTTCCATTCCACCTTCCATCAGAAGTCCTTCAGCTCCTAGTCCATTGTGCTCACCATTTACACGGTTTCTTATATTTCCTACCATTTTCTAAAAGAAGAAAACCTTAGTGAGAAACATCTTTTATTTAATAATCTTATAATTTTAAAGTAATTTCATGTCTTAAAACATCATGCTTAAATATGTTATTCTTTAACAAAAATTACATTTTCTAAAAATCCTTTATAATGGTTCATAAAAAGCATGTGATTAACCAAACATATCCCTCCATAGTGTCAAACCAGGTGTACAATAAGGCTCATTATTGTGTACCACATTACACAAAGTTAGGCCTGAAGAACCTTGTCATATTTTTTACCCGTAAGTACATCTGTTCCAGAACCATGTCCACTTGTTCGTATCCAGACATGGATTTATTTGCTCAGAAAATACTTACATAATATTTCAACAAAATACCAGGATGTTTTCCTAAATTTTAAGTTGTCCCTAAGGGTTTTCCTAAAGTTTTCAAATCCTAATTTCTACAAATAACTAAACCATAATTTGATACCAACTATGTAATCCCTCCTTTTATTACATAAACTTTTCATTACATTGCACAAAATAGAGGATATTTTAATGTTTATTTTCTTGGAAATAAATTACATAATACATAAAAGCTTAAAAACATGAAAGGATTTTTCATTGGTTCATCTTAAGTACTTTTACTACATCTCATAACCTAGTGGAATGCATCAAAGGAAAGGGTGAGCATAAGACCAAGTAAGGGAAAACAAGGGAAATAGTTTACTTGTGATCTTGAGGAATATCAATAAGAACTTGCATAAATATATAAAGACATGAGAAATAGGCATATCATAATAATAAGAAAATGAATCATAACTTGTAAATGTGGATACACCATTTAATTGAGTCATTCATAAGCATATTACCAAGGTTTATCACTGAGGTGTCATAAAAATTACCAAGGTTATTCACCAAGGTATCATAAAACATATCATCCCAAGAGATTAAATTCTTTACCCAGTGCATTAGAGTGCTATCAGGGCACACCCTTAATATGTATTAACTAATTTGATTCATATATATCATAATAAAAAAATTCATAAATAACCCATAAAGAATAAAATAAAGGGGTTTTATATAAAAATAATGGCATTTTAAAAAGAAGTGCTTAAAGATGAGATCTTTATGTCATTATTAACACACAAAAAAGGAAGGTGGGTTTCATGTATGTTAATCACATAATAAAATAGAAATTTTTTAAATCTAGGTGAATACCCCTAGAAAATAAATATTTTTGGGTATTCATAAAGGAAAATAAGAGAATTTCTAGAGAAAAATAGAGAAATTTTGAGAAGAAAATTCAGCAGCACAATGGGTAAGAAACATGGTTTTAGAAAACATTAAAAAGAGGGGAGAAAAGGGTATCCCATTCATAAAAGAATATAAATACAGTAAAGTGATGGAATAAAATGGATATAATAACACATATTATCAATTTGAAAGTCATTCCACATAAAAAGGTAACTTGAAAGGAAATGAGAGGTTGAGGTTTCCTTTACCTTGAAGAGTAACTCCTAAATATATAAGATTGAGTTAAAATTTTGAGGAATTATTGGGAGGTAAAAATATCATATATTCATGTAGGATTAGTTGGAAATGAAAGATAAAGGAGAAATAGGTGGGTATTTATAGAAAAAGTGGGGGTTTGTTTATTAATTTCCTTGGACACCTTTGTAGTGGTAAATTCAAAACCATGGGCTTACCATAGTATTTTAAACTTGGGAAACCTACTATGTTATTATGATACACAATAGTTGACCAACATTTTATATTACATAATACAACAATATGATGTCATTAAACATACCGAAAACTCAAAACTGTATTTTTACTATTCACTGAAAAACAAAATATTTTAGAAAATTCTCATAAATTCATCCTAACAAAAATTATATGTGATGATTTAAAAAATGATGTTTATTTTACCATAATAATTCTCTAAGTATGATAAATTTTACTTTTAAATATAAAAATATTTATTTATTAAAAATAACAGTGGATAGAAAAAGCATAGTAAAATGCATAGTAAAATTTCTAACACTCGAAAAAATAAAATTATTTTATCATTTAAATTTAAATAAGAGTGTTTTAATCATACTATTTAATTAAAATAAAAATTATTAATAACACATTGGTTTATTATAATAATTATATCTTCTCTAAAAAGTACACTTTTTGTCTGAAAAATCAATTTATGAAATTTATCATATTTTTTAGAAAAACTAAACTAAAAAAAAAAATTGATGGAAGAAAGATTTTATTTATACAATGGGATTATACATTAAGTAACTAAGGCCTTGAAACATAACCGCTTATAACACCTATATATGACCTAAGGGTAAGGTGTGCGAGTGTGATATATTCTTGGGGTGGCTTGGATAACATCACCCGAGTAGTAATTTCCACTATCTTGAACTTATCCCATAAGCGATTTTGTTCAAGACTCAATTGTTGAAGCTTGGATTGGGATTGGTCAAGATTGAAGTCCAAAGATGCTACCTCCTCCCAAATTATGACAAATGGTCTTTGTAGGACATGACTCTACTGGATAAGGCCATCGACTCTTCTTTCTGCATTATTTTTCCTTTATCATTTCTACTTATAACCAATAATTATAACATTAAAATTATTATTTAAAAGTATAGTTTCCATAGGTCATATTGACCAACGGTCATATTGACCAATGTTCATCTAATTTTCTAAACTTGATGGTCACATTTCAAAATATTCTCACATCATTATTAGATAGATATAGTTTTGTTATGTATAATATAATATAACACACATTTTCATGAAAAAATTGTCATTAAAAAAGTTCAGGTCGTTACATCAATATTGGAATGAATGTTTCATCACTAATTACACCAAATCAAGCAATGCCAACAAAGTGAAAGAATCCCAGGATATTCACTATCACATGAACCATAGGGGAGTGAAAATTTTCTGATTCTTTATGTGATTTGGAAGATTCCTTAAATGTGATGCCTCACTCTGTATTTTCTTCTTTATAGTTTGGTGATTTGAAGCCGATGAGAGTAGTGGTTCAGTTGAAGAATAGAGATACAACATATCCATTGGTAGTCCTTGAGGATGTACTTGTTAGGGTAAGAGACATGATATTTCTAGTGGATTTCTATGTTCTTAACATGGAGGATGGTCAGGTAAATTACCATGTTCCCATTATCTTAGGTAGGACCTTCCTAAAAATTGAAAAAATGGTCATATATTTCCATGAGGGTATACTTTCCCTGGAGTTTAGAGATTAAGTTGTGATATTTAATGTTATGGACTCCATGAAGTACCCCTTAGAGGACCATTCTGATTTTGTTATGTCCCATTTTGAACCACCAAGTAAAAACTCCATGGATTTTGATTGTCCTATTCTTTGATAGATTATGAACATTGGTTCTTATTTGATGTCTTGGATCACTTCAAAACCTGTTTCTAATGAACAAACCACTCTTGGATTTGATTTTTATGTGGATTAATATTCTTATTTTTATCATATTCACTCTGATTATGTCATGGTAATTGAGTACGTTGATGGATTTAATACATTATTCTCTTATTTTGATAATGTCTATTCTGATACTAAGGTTTATTGTGCTCATATTTCAGTTCCTTCAATGTCTCCATTCATACTACACCCTCCTTTATTGGAACTCAATACACTACCACCAAATCTCAAATACTCATAATTGTTGAGTAATGAGAGATTACCTATTATAATTATTAACAATATCCCTTTTGATTATAAAGAAAAACTTTTGAATCTTTTGAGGGAGAATATTAGGGAAATCAAGTGGACCTTGGCTAACATATCAGGTATTATCCCCTCTATTTGCATGCATAGGATTATTTTGGAGGATGGGGATAAATGTAACAACCCGGACCCAATCATCCACCCAAACAGTGCTAAACGGGTCGAGTGCTACTACCTTAGGCGCACCTCCCTGAATGCCAAAGGCTGCCGACTAGCAGCGAGGGTCTTATAGGTATAGTGGGGAGGCTATACCCTCTTGAAGGATAAAAATAATGGTACTGGTCCAAGTATAACAATAAATATGCAGCGGAATAAATGATTCAGTAGACTCAAACCAGACCCGCAGAGCAGAAACACATTAAATATTGATAAACAGCAGAAGTAATAAATATAACAACAGTAGCGGAAAGTAAACACAACAGCATGCTGAACACCACTTGTAACTAGCACTGAACAACAAACATGCATCCAAAACAGGTCATACATGTATTTATATATAAAAAGGTGCCAATGGCTATCCAACTGTAGCTACATAACAAATAAGCATGCTAATATAGGAATGAAAACAAAACAAGGTAATCTCCATCTAGGAAAGACCTCAAGGTCCATACCATCTCCATGAAACAGCTAATGCAGCCCAACTCCTGAAGCTGGACTCTTTCCTGTACGTAAATCCATAAAGTCTACACACGTCCCAAAGGGCCCGTGCAGGGTGTGAGACAAATCTTAGTAGGATACCACCCAATGGTGCATGTAACGCCCCGACCCTAGTTACCCAGAGTTGGTGCATTATTACATAACATTTTCATGATCACAAGAAAGATCAAATATCGAAAGACCGATTGGTTTAGTAGACTTGGAAACACTAGATATATTCATAAGTTTTACATTACATCATAAAATGAAAAACTACTACAACAACATAATGTCTCCACAGTCCACACTATTACCCCCTCATAATATACCTGCAGATCATTCATAACTTACTTCTTCACATCCTGGAAAAAATAAAACATAGAAAAGGGGTGAGCTCAAATGCCCAGTAAGGATAACAATATAGCGGAACATTCAAAATAAGCATAAACATTTAAGGCAATGCATTACTAAAACAAAAGTCTTTTAAACTTGAACTTCAACATAGTATGGAAAAAGTAAAATGAAATAATGCCATTTAATTGTTCACATCGATATTCTACTAATCTAATAATCACATGCAATATCAATAACCACTTTCATAATGTTGGAATGCATAATGCCAGACTATCATAATCACATAGCCAAGGCCTCGTGCCAAGACTACAAATAAGATTTTGTCAAGGCCTTGTGCCAAGACACTAGTTTGTCTCATGAGACCTACCGATGAATCGAGGAGCTATAGCGGCCTCCACCCATCACATATTAAGTCCAATGCATTCCCATATGAAAAGGTTTAAACATAACATAAACATTCGAATTAAAACTAGCATACGAAATGTCAATAATTTCACCATAAACTATGAATGGTATAAAAATAGCACATCCACAGTCAAACATATCACAAAACCTTCAATACAATATAGAAGTTTTGTATCATAATAAATCAACTTCAAATAAGCATAAAATCCATCAAAGGATGTTGACATAGATGAAATCAAAACACTTTTTAGAGAAATATCTCTTTCTATTTTTGAAATCATTTAAGAGCCATATAAAATAAAACATTTTCTTTGAAAATATTCTTATAAGCTTGTAAGGAAAGCTTTGAAGATTTTATAACGGCGAAAAATAACCGCATCCACCGTATATGTTAAAAAAAACATTCTTACCTAAATTCTGTCGAAAAGGTTAAAAAGGACCTTGTTTTGAAAACGACGAAAAGATTCCTCTTATAAAAATTCAAACAAGGGTATAAATGACTTTAACCCATATTATTTTAAATAATAAAAAATTTTTGAAATACATTTAAAAAAAACATGGATGTGGATGGTAAAAAGATCCCAGTAGATTATTACATATAAACAACCTCGGATAATGAAGAGATTGTGAAATAACCCTTACCTTGTACTTTTCCTTGGTTGGGGTAGGCTAACCTCCTGTATAATGGTGAAATAATTGTTATTAAATTATACAAGAATCATATACATTAATATGATATCATATATTATCTTTTAATATTGATTTGATAATAATATCTTAGTATTATCGTTGTTTCGGGTGTTAACTTACTTGTTTTCTTTTATATGTTTTGTTACGTAAGACATGTTTGTAAAGGATAGGTTGTATATTATTCATATACAGAATGATATCAAGTCCTTAAAATTCATTTTTTAAATCATCAAATGATAATTATACTTGAATGGATACGATGGAGAATGAATCTCATCGCGTTCGTGGAGACGGTAGTCCGTACGTACGCACGAGCGACAATATCATTCTTTTGATATTAAAATAATATATAAATGGATTGTATATCATATATACAGAATCATTAACATGTTATATTTATTATTTACATTAGTTACACATCATTATTATACCCATCCAAATAATATTATATTGAATAACAATTACACCACAACGTGGAGACGGTAAGCCGTACGTACGCACGTATGGTGACATGTTATTCAAAGGGTGGATAGAATACTGAATATAGTTGTACCATATTTATAATAACATCACATTATATATATGATACTGGATTTATTATTTTATAATGGTAACAACAAATGAAGAAGAAGTGGAAGAAAAAAGGAACTTGGAAAAGGGTGGTGAAATCATTACCTCTTTTTCGGGTTCTTCCTTTTGATTTGATCAAAAGGGCTCCTTAGGTTGGCTTTCTGATCAAACTAAGGCCCCTAGATTGTAGTGAGGGATGTTGGGAGAGTATTTGGGCAGAGTTTGGCCGAACCAAAATACTTTTAAGGTGTGAAGAAATGAGAAGGAGTTGTGCCCTTTTATAAGAGGGGTGAGGGGCACCTTTGGAAAAGCTAGAGATATTAGTTTATAATAAATTCATATTCGGTTTCCAATGGCTCCAAAGTTTATTATTCAAAGGTTAAGGTGGGTATGGGTCTAAAAAAACTCAACCAATAGAATTTAGACAGGTTTGGGTACTTATATTAACCTTATCTTTAAGTATTAACTCTAAGTTAATTAGTTTCACTTTTACAATGTCTCTTTGTATTTTTATATAATATGGTTAATAAACATACTATATAAATCCAAGAGACCCCCAAGTGGTCCATTAATGATGAAACTATCATGATATAAGTCTCTTGTACGAACCTTAGATTTTTAAGAATTTAATATCAATTAATAATATAATATTTTTTTTAAGAACTCTTTTATGTCAATTTTGACACTATTCAATAGTTGATTTTTGTGAAACTCATAACAGATTGATTACTTCAAAAACAGTTAATTAAATAAATCCTAATATATAATAGTATCCTTTAAAATTAGTTTAATTCATTAAAAGTTTCATATTATATTTATTTGGGTATTTATAATATCAATTATTTTAATTTTTCACTATTATAGTAATTAATTCATCATCATTGTGTCATAAATAAATTAAATTATTTAATATCTAAAAATTATAAATAAAATATCATTATGTAGAAAATCTTTTTATCTTTCTAATGAATATTTATAATCTAAAATCCAACATATATAACCCTATGTAATAATTGTTTTTCTAAAAGATATATGCTTGTGTCATTTTTGTATTCATTTTAACTTAATTAAAATAAAGTGTCCCTATCACCTACAAGTGGCTCCATGGGGTCCCAAAATCAACCCAAAGATACCTATGGTCGAACATGTATCAACCATTAATATTAGGACACGTTTTAGGGTAATTTTGTATTATTATAATATTATTTTTAACCCTTATTTATCGGATTTACCCTTAACCATGGTAAATAAAATATTTACCGCAGTAATTATTCAAAATGTCTAAAAAAAAGTTACCTATTTACACAATTTGAACATCCTAATTCCAAATATGGAATCCATTTTTCTAAATTCAAAACACAGAAGTGGCAGAAATTAATTTAAAATTAATTCCCGCTGTCAAAACAAAAAGCGTGTTTTTAAGAGATAATAACCATCAAAAGATTGACACTTGTTTATGTTTGGTTTAATTTTAAAATTATGTAAAATGAACAACATTATATTAAATGGTAAAAATATATTCTAAATATACTTTAAACCCACTCAAATTCATAATTTATCACTATTAATTATTCTGATTAAAAAAGTTGTTTTTAATTAAAATTTAGTAATTTTCACTATTCATCAAAATATTAAAGTTATCCGAAAAGTACCAAAATTTCACCTTATGCTAAATTCGATACTCCGAATCCAAAAATGAAGTCCATTTTAAGAGATAAAATTTCTAAAATTTTAAAAGGTACGTATTACTATTCATAATGGCTAGTTTGATTGGTTGTAGTGTGTGTTAGAACTCGAAGTTGCGTACAACACACGCTACTATATTATTCAAAGGAAAGCATACCGTGGAAGCTTGAGATGTTTCATTTTAAATTTTTGATGTCCCCATTTATTCAAAAGTTTAAAATATTGTATTTAAAAAGGTTTCACTATTAAAGTTGGTAAAAGTGCAATACTGAAAATGAATCTGTTCTTGCATTATGTCTAAGAAACTCATAATATGGATTCTAAAATTATAGGGATTATATAAAGTTTAAAATTTAGTTAATACTATTCATAACCTATTTTTAATGTCTTGTTTGGTAAGTCATGGTGCGCTTGAACTCAGTGTTGCGTGTAGTGCAAGTTATTGAATTATTTTGAAGAAATAACACACTATGAAATCTTGGGGTGTTACATTCTCCCCTCCTTCAATAAATTGCGTCCTCGCAATTTGAAATTGTTCTTCGAAAATAAAAGGTTTAAAATAGAAAATATCTTTGTGGAAAAACCCACATCGGAAATTAGGTTACTAAAATCTAGTCTTAATATGAGGAAAAGAGAAATGAAAGGGTCACCACCAAATTATGATCTCGGTTAGGAGAACATTGGTGGTAATTAGAGACATATAATTGGAGGGAAAACGTAAATATTTATAGGTAGTGATTGAGGTCATCAATCACAAACAAGTATAAAATTTAGGTCCTTAAACTCATCAATCTATGATGATTTGAAATACCATCAGTTCAACAAAACATAGGGTATTAGGATAACACATTTTTGATGTTTCAAAATATCTTAGTTGAAATCCCACATCGAAAAATGAATTAATGAGGCCTCTATTTAAAATAAAGAGTGGAAAGTATGAAGATTACTGAAAATAACACATACTAGGGTTCCATGTAGGAAAATATGGATATGGAAGAAAAATCTAACCATCAATTATCTGATGGAGAGTGGTAGAGAACATGGCTATGAAAAGGCCAACAATCCCAAAGTCATAAATTAGTGATGATTTAAGGTACCATCTAGGACAAAATTTTTGTTCTAAGTTTCTTTTCTTAATTTTGAGGAATTTATTTATGAGATTGGATAAGATCATAAGGATATATACTTACTTTATAATTAGAGTTTTATCCATTAATAAATTTCTACCACAAACTCATCTTTCACTCTAAAAGATAATAGAACGTAAAAAAATTCTATTTATACTATTCGTACAGGGTTCAAAAATAAATAAATTTATAATTCATCTACCAGATCTTTTAAAAAAAACTAAATTATTTAATCCAGGACATCTCGTGGGCCAGTGGTAGGTGATACACCCTTGTCGCCCTTCGGTTGCGGGTTTAAGTCTCGTGGCCTTTCCGGTCGCGATGGGTTGTCGCCCGACCTCCGGGTTATCCTTTTATGGCAATCCAAAATTAATCCCAAACTAGAATTTATCCAAAATACTTCTGTCCAAACTCACAGTCCAACATTTATAAGGACGGTAAACATAATTTATATCCTTTTTACCTCGTAATAGCATATTAATACCTTCATCATGTATTTTTAAAACACTGAA
Source organism: Viscum album (assembly GCA_963277665.1). Classification (NCBI taxonomy): domain Eukaryota; kingdom Viridiplantae; phylum Streptophyta; class Magnoliopsida; order Santalales; family Viscaceae; genus Viscum; species Viscum album. The sequence continues at coordinate 1,180,659,055 of OY728166.1, forward strand.
ACATCCTGAATTACCATAATCCTTATTGATTACATTCATGCTCCCTTATTCCATATATAATGTTGGATATACTTCATCAATCCAAAAATGTTTTAAACCCCAACAATGATGGAATATACAAATCATTAATCAGCTTCAAGGTAGTCAAGAATATCCAATATAATTTATCCAAATCAATCATGTATTATTATAAAATCACTACCTCGGTATCAGAACCATATTATGGTTTATCTTTATCTCAACCATATATTTTCCAAAAATTTAACCTGCTATTGAGTCACTTTTCTTTGTTCTACACAATCTCAAGTCCTTAATGAAATAGTACTGCAGTACAATCCTTATATACTCCATAATTATTATAACAAGTACATTGTTGATACAACACTCAAATGACATAATCAACATAAGAACTCTAATCATTCCTCTTCATCTGTGGTAGTATCATAACTTGATTATTATCCAATAACATCATTTGCGGCATAGTCTGATGACTGGGACATAGGTTCGCGTAGTGTCCAAACTCCTTGCAAATGAAACATTGTACATTTGAAACCATTTTCTTACCCTTGCAGTCACGTACTCTGTGCCCTTTTCCTCCACACTTATAACAAACTCCCATTCCTTTCAGGAAAGTTCCAGGGTGTTTCTTTCCACAGTTATCACATATGGGAAAATTCTTCTTTTCCCTCTTCCCTTTATCCATCTTTCTCGCTTCCATCCTTTTCTTATCTTGCTTCCCTTCAAAGCCATAGGACTTAGTAAACTCTTTACTTATCTTATCAACACATGATATTATTTCTTCATATGATGATAATACATGCGAGACTATTTCTCTTGTAAATTCTGGCTTAAGACCATAAAATATATTATCCTTCTTTCTCTTTGTATCATGTGCATTGCTAGAGTTCTCATTCCTTCTACTGGGCGCCATTTCTAAACAATGGCATACATTAGATTAGTTTATGAATAACAATACCTAATCCCAAACTTGTAAAACACATAACATAAATTAAATAGTTTATGGATATAATCCATAATCATAAAAATGTTTTCTTTGAGGAAGTATATACTCATAAACCCTTCATATTGATTTGTAAAGAAAATGAGAGTTATCCTAAGCATATCCCCCGAGAGTGTCGTAACCAAGAGTGCAGCAAGGACCGTTGTCGTGCACCAGTTCCCGTTCGAGTCTTGCTCAAAGCGGTGTTTTCGGGTTTTACCCCTAGGTACATCTGTGCCAGAGCCGCCTCTACCTGATCGTATCCAGACAGGGATGTATTGCTCGGAAAACTCACAAAATCTCTACAATACCAAAATTCTAGGAAGTTCTTCTATACTAATCCTCAAAGTTCATCTTAGGTCTACGTGCTCTAATCAGAGTTTATCTAAATCTAGCTTCCAAGGTTGGTACTAAACTTCCTCTGATAACAACTGTAAAGTCCCGACCCTAGTTACCCAGAGTCGGTGCATTATTACATAACATTGGCATGATCACAAGAAAGATCAAATCTCGAAATACCGATTGGTTTAGTAGCCTTGGAAACACTAGATATATTCATAAGTTTTACATTACATCATAAAATGAAAAACTACTACAACAACATAATGTCTCCACAGTCCACACTATTATCCCCTCATAATATCCCTACAGGTCATTCATAACTTACTTCTTCACATCCTGGGAAAAATAAAACATAGAAAAGGGGTGAGCTCAAATGCCCAGTAAAGATAACAATATAGCGGAACATTCAAAATAAGCATAAACATTTAAGGCAATGCATTACTAAAACAAAATCCTTTTAAACTTGAACTTCAACATAGTATGTCAAAAGTAAAACGAAATAATGCCATTTACTTGTTCACATGGATATTCTACTAATCGAATAATCACATGCAATATCAATAACCACTTTCATATTGTTGGAATGCATAATGTCAGACTATCATAATCACATAGCCAAGGCCTCGTGCCAAGACTACAAATAAGATTTTGTCAAGGCCTTGTGCCAGGACACTAGTTTGTCTCATGAGACCTACCGATGCATCGAGGAGCTATTGCGGGCTCCACCCATCACATATTAAGTCCATTGCATTCCCATATGAAAAGGTTTAAACATAACATAAACATTCGAATTAAAACTAGCATACGAAATGTCAATAATTTCACCATAAACTATGAATGGTATAAAAATAGCACATCCACAGTCAAACATATCACAAAACCTTCAATACAATATATAAGTTTTGTATCATAATAAATCAACTTCAAATAAGCATAAAATCCATCAAAGGATGTTGACATAGATGAAATCAAAACACTTTTTAGAAAAATATCTCTTTCTATTTTTGAAATCATTTAAGAGCCATATAAAATAAAACATTTTCTTTTAAAATATTCTTATAAGCTTGTAAGGAAAGCTTTGAAGATTTTATAATGGCGGAAAATAACCGCATCCGCCGTATAAGTTAAAAAAACATTCTTACCTTAATTCTGTCGAAAAGGTTAAAAAGGACCTTGTTTTGAAAACGACGGAAAGATTCCTCTTATAAAAAGTCAAACAAGGGTATAAATGACTTTAACCCATATTCTTTTAAATAATAAGAATGTTTTGAAATAAATTTTTAAGAAAACATGGAGGTGGATGGTAAAAAGATCCCAGTAGATTATTACATATAAACAACCTTGGATAATGAAGAGATTGTGAAATAACCCTTACCTTGTACTTTTCCTTGGTTGGGGTAGTATAACCTCCTGTATAATGGTGAAATAATTGTTATTAAATTATAAAAGAATCATATACATTAATATTATATCATATATGATCTTTTAAAATTGATTTGATAATAATATCTTAGTATTATCGTTGTTTCGGGTGTTAACTTACTTGTTTTCTTTTATATGTTTTGTTACGTAAGACATGTTTGTAAAGGATAGGTTGTATATTATTCATATCCAGAATGATATCAAGTCCTTAAACATCATTTTTTAAATCATCAAATGATAATTATACTTGAATGGATACGATGGAGAATGAATCTCATCGCGTTCGTGGAGACGGTAGTCCGTACGTACGCACGAGCGACAATATCATTGTTTTGATATTAAAATAATATATAAATGGATTTTATATCATATATACAGAATCATTAACATGTTATATTTATTATTTACATGAGTTACACATCATTATTATACCCATCCAAATAATATTATATTGAATAACAATTACACCACGACGTGGAGACGGTAAGCCGTACGTACGCACGTATGGTGACATGTTATTCAAAGGGTGGATAGAATACTGAATATAGTTTTACCATATTTATAATAACATCACAGTATATATATGATACTGGAGTTATTATTTTATAATGGTAACAACAAAGGAAGAAGAAGTGGAAGAAGAAAGAAACTTGGAAAAGGGTGGTGAAATCATTACAGCTTCTTCGGGTTCTTCCTTCTGATTTGATCAAAATGGCTCCTTAGGTTGGCTTTATGATCAAACTAAGGCCCCTATGTTGTAGTGAGGGAAGTTGGGAGAGTATTTGGGCAGAGTTTGGTCGAACCAAAAGGCTTTGAAGGTGTGAAGAAATGAGAAAGAGGTGTGCCCTTTTATAAGAGGGGTGAGGGGCACCTTTGGAAAAGCTAGAGATATTAGTTTATAATAAATTCATATTCGGTTTCCAATGGCTCCAAATTTTATTATTCAAATGTTAAGGTGGGGATAGGTCGAAAACAACTCAACCAATAGAATTTAGATAGGTTTGGGTACTTATATTAACCTTATCTTTAAGTATTAACTCTAAGTTAATTAGTTTCACTTTTACAATGTCTCTTTGTATTTTTATATAATATGGTTAATAAACTTACTATATAAATCCAAGAGACCCCAAAGTGGTCCATTAATGATGAAACTATCATGATATAAGTCTTTTGGCCGACCCTTAGATTTTTAGGAATTTAATATCAATTAATAATATAATATTTGTTTTAAGAACTCTTTTATTTCAATTTTGACACTATTCAATAGTTGATTTTTGTGAAACTCATACCAGATTGATTACTTCGAAAAAAGTCAATTAAATCAATACTAATATATCATATTATCCTATAAAAGTATTTTAATTCATTAAAAGTTTCATATTATATTTATTTGGGTATTTATAATATCAATTATTTTAATTTTTCACTATTATATTAATTAATTCATCATCATTGTGTCATAAATAAATTAAATTATTTAATGTTTAAAAATTATAAATAAACTATCATTATGTAGGAAATATTTTTATCTTTCTAATGAATATTTATAATCTAAAATCCAACATATATAACCCTATTTAATAATTGTTTTTCTAAAAGATATATGCTTGTGTGATTTTTGTATTAATTTTAACTTAATTAAAATAAAGTGTCCCTATCACCTACAAGTGGCTCCATGGGGTCCCCAAATCGACCCAAAGATGCCTATGGTCGAACATGTATCAACCATTAAGATTAGGACACGTTTTAGAGGAATTTAGTATTATTATAATATTATTTTTTAACCCTTATTTATCGGATTTACCCTTAACCATGGTAAATAAAATATTTACCGCAGTAATTATTCAAAATGTCTAAAAAAAAGTTAACTATTTACACAATTTGAACATCCTAATTACAAATATGTAATCCATTTTTCTAAATTCAAAACACAGAAGTGGCAGAAATTAATTTAAAATTAATTCCCGTTGTCAAAACAAAAAGCGTGTTTTTAAGAGATAATAACCATCAAAAGATTGACACTTGTTTATGTTTGGTTTAATTGTAAAATTATGTCCAATAACCAAAATTATATTAAATTGTAAAAATATATTCTAAATATACTTTAAAACCACTCAAATTCATAATTTATCACTATTAATTATTTTGATTAAAAAAGTTGTTTTTAATTAAAATTTAGTAATTTTCACTATTCATCAAAATATTAAAGTTATCCGAAAAGTACCAAAATTTCACCTTATGCTAAATTCGATACTGCGAATCCAAAAATGAAGTCCATTTTGAGAGATAAAATTTCTAAAATTTTAAAAGGTAGGTATTACTATTCATAACGGCTAGTTTGATTGGTTGTAGTGTGTCTTAGAACTAGAAGTTGCGTACAACACACACTACTATATTATTCAAAGGAAAGCTTACCGTGGAAGCTTGGGATGTTTCATTTTAAATTTCTGATGTCCCCATTTAGACAAAAGTTTAAAATATTTTATTTAAAAAGGTTTCACTATTAAAGTTGGTAAAAGTGCAATACTGAAAATGAATCTATTCTTGCATTATGTCTAAGAAACTCATAATATGGATTCTAAAATTATAGGGATTATATAAAGTTTAAAATTTAGTTAAAAATATTCATAACCTATTTTGAATGTCTTGTTTGGTAAGTCATGGTGCGCTTGAACTCGGTGTTGCGTGTAGTGCAAGTTATTGAATTATTTTGAAGAAATAACACACTATGAAATCTTGGGGTGTTACAGTGCATACCTAATATAATTGTTTAAGCAGACATAAATTTACAAGGAAAACAATAAACAATACGATGCACAAATAAACACAAACTCCCCTGGTGCTCAGCGGCCACCATGGAGTGTCACCTGCTTCATCCAATGCTGGAATCTCTGTCGTGTAACCCAGCACCATGTCCCCCCTGACACCGTGTGTCTCAAGTACCGATGTCCCGAAGGCACGCCCAAGAAGTAACCCAGAGGAGCAGCGATGCCTATTCGTAATTATATAACCGGAGGGACAGCGATGTCTGCCCTCAAATAAATAGCCGCAGGGACAACGATACCTGCCCTCAAATCAAGAAACCGAAGGGACCGCGATATCCACCCTCAAATAAGTAACCAGAGGGACAACGATACCTGCCCTCAAAGCACGACGATCCTTATCCCCCAACCCGATAGCCTCAAAGCTATCCCATGGAGGCTCCTCACCTCCCACATGGCTTCCTACGACAAGCACCCCTAACCCAAGTACATAAAACTCATCTAAGGGGGCCTCTACCCACATGAGTGGTAAAAACCACCTCATCACAGAGTATCTCTGTGGGCACACTACTCAAGTTCTGGGTGAGTGATAACCACTAAAAATAGTACCTAAGCCACCACACATCTGACACCTCGTGTCCCTGCGACCATGCCACTCATGTCTGATGGTCTCCTAATCCCAGTAACCTGGGCCATGCCCAACCTGACAGTCATGCTGCCTCAAGCCGACGTCCATGATGCCCAATCCCATGGTCAAAACCACCCAAAGTAACCCCAGGACAAGCCCAACCTAACAGTTTTACTCCCTCAAGCCGATGTCCATGACGCCCAATCCCATAGTCAAAACCACCCAAAGTAACCCGGGCCATGCCCATCACAACCCGAAAGTTCCAGCATATGCAATATCACAAATCACATATATAATTGCATTTAAATAGGAAACATAACAGGTAAAACCATCTAAATAGATGAATTTCACTAAGAAAGTTGTGTCCCATACCAGCACTAAAGTTTTAAGGTCTCCAACAATTCATATCAAGGTTTAAATAACTAAACCTAACTGTTTAAACCAATATAATTCAAGTATTATCATTTTGGAAACCCCGACCAAAATTCCCCATGTGAGCAACAGCCTCTCGCCTGGCCCTGATCAATCAAGACAGGACAAAGGGCATACCCAAAGGTATCCCATAGGTCTAATAAACAATTTAAATAAGCAATAGCAGATAAATTAGTGTCTCTCTCAAAATACCCGAAAACGCAATGAAGGCCACACTACCCAATTGACCACAAAAACACAAAAAGAGGTATGCACCACCTACCTCGTACTAGTATGATGTTACTCCTCCGATAAAAGCCTCCAATTTGGCCTAAAACTTGGTAGATCTACAAAAGAATCAAACCCTCTCAAACCCCAAAAACTCATTCTAGAACAAAAATCAAGAAAAATGTCTCAAGAGAAGTCAAGGCCTTACCGAGGGGGTTCTAACGGATCAAACGGTGATCGAAACGGAGTTCGAACAAAGATCTAGGAAGGCTTTCAAGGTCCAGCCGGTTCTCCCCGTGCGAGCCACAAGAGGGAGGAAGAAAAGAGGTAAGAATGGGAAATCTTGAGTGGCCCAAAACTTAAAAACCCTAACTTTAAGTTGTCGCACGGTTACCCCACATGGTTTGGAAAACCGTGTGCCAACCGTGCGGTTGCTACTGTCTCACCCAAGGACTTTTCATGGCTTTCCCATATGGTTTGTTCAGACCGTGTGCCAACCGCGCACACCTACACAACCTCCTCAAATTTTAAAAGTTTTTCCCCAGAAACAAGTCAAAAATTTCAAATAGGTTCGGGATTTTGACTTGTTCTGAAAACTCAGGTTCTTAAAAACTCCCCACCTTAACATAGCTCATCCAAGAGCTATCAAACGAAACCTGGAGATGACACTGAACATACCGCCCCAATCAGAGTAACCCGGACTTCCCCGGTCTTAAAGGTCCTGGATAAATTCCTCAAGGGACTCCCCACCTTAGGAATTGCCTAACTCGGTCTCAACCTGACAAAACTCAGAACAAGAAAATCTTTGCTAACCTGTTTCCGAACTCATGGTCCTCTTGTGATGCATCATCTCCCATGTGCCTCATTGGCACCCCCATGTCATTTCTGACACCCAAACGCATCTCGCACCGCATCGGTGTCCACCTCCATGAGGTTCTACATCCCATGGATGCTCAAAACGAACCTGATGCCTAGCACCTCAAGTAACCCACATCCCTGATGCCCCAATGCCCATGGCACCTCAAGTAACCCACATCCTCGATGCCTCGATGCCCATGGAACCTCAAGTAACCTGTATCCTCGATGCCTCGATTCCCATGTAACCTCATATATATATATATATATATATATATATATATATATCACACACCTGAGATGGCGCCAATCCCACTGACCAGCATCTAGTCAGTCCACATAAATCTTGTGCACCTCGTGCACTCAAAACGAACGTGCCTCTACAGGTCATGCCAAAAGAGAACAAGGAAATCACGGACACACCTGTGGTGTACCTCTAATCGTCGTTAGCTCACCAGCATGTTCAGCCTTTGGTAGCTCCACGATGTGCACCTAGCCTGAAACACGGCTGCCTGATGCCTGACCTCCTTGCGGTGCTGCTCCAGTCACCGGCTACTAACCCCTCAGCTGGATCCCACTGTCTCTGTCACATCCTCCACATGCAATTGAACCTCAGCTACCCTCTCCTGGTACTGAACCTGAACCAACTCTAGATTCCACTGTCTGTCCTGGTCCCTGCCTGCCGGCTATCTGAGAAGGCTTCCTGCATAACCTATCTAGATGCCCGACCTGTCCACATGCTCGACACTCCATTGGAGGCCTATCACACTAATTTCGAACATGTCCTGGCTTCCCACACTGGAAAAAACCACTGAAGAACTACTACGAGGTGGTCTAGCTGAGTCGTTGGCATGACTGCCCTGCTGGAACTCATCCCATCCTCGCTTCTTGCTATATGAACCGTCACCTGAAACTGTTCCCTGGCTAACCTAGGGCCTATCCCTCTAGTTTCCCTATACTATAAGCACCTGATTCACTACCTCTAAAAAAGAACCCAACCTGAAGATATTCACCTGGATTCGAATGGCGTGTCACAATCCATCCTCAAATCATCTCACCCTAGCCGCGTCATCGCTTACCATACCAGGTGTAAAGTGAGACAACTCAATAAAAGTAGCTGCATAGTCTATGACAGGCATGTCTTCCTACTGAAGACTCAAGAACTCCTGAGCTCTCTCTACCCTCAGTGTCTCCAAGTAAAAGTGCTCAAAGAACCTGTCCTCGAAGTCATTCCATGACAGTCCCTCATGCCTGCGAGCCTAAACCTGTATATCCCACCAGCGCTTTTCCGGTCCTCGCAGCATGTATGTCTATAGCTTTACCCTCTACCCGAGAGGCATCTTGATCTGCTCGAAGATCATATGCATTCTCTCTATCTAGTTCTCATCCACCTGCAGACCACCCTCACCCTAAAAAAGTGGCAGTTGCTACGATTGGAACTCTCACATCAGATAAGCCATAAATGGATCTGTACCCTGTGCACCTCTGTCGATCCCCTGCAAGACACGTACCAGGATAGCTCAGAGCTGTTCATCGAGCCATGGTTTGAACACAGCCAAACCCAGTTGTTGTCCTGCCTGCACTGGATCCTGAACCCGATCCTGTCCCTAAGCCTGTACCTGCGGCTCCTGCTCTGCCTGCACCGGATCCTGAGCCTGATCCTGCACTTTCGGAACTGTACCATCTCCCATCTAATGCTCCATCTGATTCGCCCAAAAAGGAACCCTCTGAATAACATAAATGGCCAGACAACCCATATATATATAACAATATATATTCAATGCAGATAAGAAAGAAGTAAAAGGAATCACACAACTACCACCCTTACTCTTCCCCACTACAACCATGCCCCACGGCATCCCGGCCTCATGGCCTCCTTACCCGCCCCTAACAGAGCCAAGTATCAAAAGTACCTCAGGCCATGCCCGTCCCGACAACCAACGTTTCCTCAAATCGATGACCGAGTCGCCCAATCCTGGTGATCATAATCACCTCAACCATAGTATCTTCATGCTCTTACAAGATCCAGAACCAATTACCCTGCCACATGAAATTCTAAAAATATACAAATCATGACATAACACATTGCAATCAACAAGAAATTATATCAGGAATTTCACCTATTCAAATTTCAAGCATAAATAGCATGGAAATTGATATTATTCACATGGAATTATCACATCACAAAGCATATGTGCAATTATGAAATTGAAATACCCTAAAATGTTCCTATCAAAATCCAAGAAACAAACCTTGCCATACCGGGTCAAGGTCCAATTCTCCCTTACCGCACCAGGTCAAGAGTTACACATCACAATCCATAACATCACACACCAAGTGATCCACCGAGGTGGAAATCATATAAAATATAATCTGAGAAAAAAGAAAAATAGCAATTCCCACCCATGGAAACTTGGTCCATCCCTCGTACATGGGGCTGCAGGCACCCAAGAACAAGCTAGGAACCCAGTTCCAGTAACAACCTATCTCCATTCTACCATATCCCAAATAGTAAAACCAGCATAAATAAAAAAGAGAAGTATCAAACTCATTAGTATCCAACAAAACACTTCTACTAAATCCCTGTGAATAACTCCTCTGATACCACTTTGTAACGACCCAGACCCGATCAACCACCCAAACAGTGCTAAACGGGGCAGGTGCTACTACCTTAGGCACACCTCCCTGAATGCCAAAGGATTCCAACTAGCAGCAAGGGTCTTATAGGTATAGTGGGGAGGCTATACCCTCTCGAAGGATAATAATAATGGTATTGGTCCAAGTATAACAATAAAGATGCAGTGGAATAAATGACTCAACAGACTCGAAGCAGACCCGTAGAGTGGAAACATATTCAATATCGATAAACAGTAGAAGCAATAAATATAACAACAACAGCAGAAAGTAAACACAACATCATGTTGAACACCACTTGTAACTAGCACTGAACAACAAACATGCATCCAAAATAGGTCATACATGTATTTATATACAAAAAGGCACCAATGGCTAACCAACTGTATCTACATAACAAATAAGCATGCTAATACAAGAAAGGAAATAAAACAAGATAAACTTCAACTAGGCAAGACCTCAAGGTCCATACCATCTCCATCAATAGCTAATGCATCCCAACTCCTGAAGCTGGCATCTTTCCTGCACGTAAATCCATAAAGTCTGCACGTGTCGTGAAGGGCCCATGCAGGGTGTGAGATGAATCTTAGTAGGATAACACCCAATGGTGCGTACCTAATATAAGTGTTTAAGAAGGTATAAATTTACAAGGAAAATAATAAACAGTATGATGCACAAATAAACACAAACTCCCCTGGTGATCAGTGACCACCATGGAGTGTCACTTACTTCAGCCAACACTGGAATCTCTATCATGTAACTCGGCACCATGTGCCCCTTGACACCGTGTGTCTCATGTACTGACGTCCAGAAGGCATGCCCAAGAAGTAACCTCGAGAAGCAGCAATGCATATCCTCAATTAAATAACTGGAGAGACAACAATGTCTTCCCTCAAATAAATAGCCAGAGGGAAAGCGATACCTGCCCTCAAATCAAGTAACCGGGGGGACGGTGATATCCTCCCTCAAATAAGTAACTGAAGGGACAGCGATACCTACCCTCAAATCATGGTGAGCCTCATCCCCTAACCTGATAGCCTCAAAGCTATCCCCTGAAGGCTCCTTACCTCCCACATGGCTTCCTACGACAAGCACCCCCAACCCAAGTACCTAAATTGTATCTATGGAGGCCTTTACCCACACGAGTGGTCAAAACCACCTCATCACAGAGTATCTATGTTTTCACACTACTCAAGTTTCGGGTGAGTGGTAATCACTAAAAATAGTACCTAATCCACCACACATCTGACACCTCGTGTCCCTGCGACCATGCCGCTCAAGTCTGATGGTCTCGCCATCCCAGTAACCCAGGACATGCCCAACCTGACAGTCGTCCTGCCTCAAGCCGACATCCATGATGCCCAATCCCGTGGTCAAAACCACCCAAAGTAACCCTGGGCCAAGCCCAACCTGACAGTCGTACTACCTCAAGCCGATGTCCATGACGCCCAATCCCGTGGTCAAAACCACCCAATGTAACCCGGGCCATGCCCATCACAACCTGAAGGTTCCATCATATTCAATATCACATATCACATATATAATCGAATTTAAACAGGACACATGATAGGAAAAACCATCTAAACAGATGAATTTCACTATGCAATTGTTGTCCCATACTAGCACTGAAGTTTCTAAGGTCTCCAACAATTGATATCAAGGTTTAAATAACTAAACTTAATAGTTTAAACCTATACAATTCAAGTATTATCATTCTGGAAACCCCATCAAAAATTCCCCATGTGAGAAAAGACCTCTCGCCCGACCCTTCTCAATCAAGACAGGACAAAGGGCATACCCAAAGGTATACCATAGGTCTAATAAGAAATTTAAATAAGCAGTAGCAGATAAATTAGGGTCTCTCTCAAAATACCCGAAAACTCACTGAAGGAAACACTACCCAAATGACCAAGAAAACGCCAAAAGAGGTATGCACCAACTACCTCGTACTGTTATGATGTTAGTCCTCCGATAACAACCTCCAATTTGGCCTAAAACGTGGTAGATCTACAAAAGAATCAAAACCGCTCAAACCCCAAAAACTCATTCTAGAACAGAAATCAATAAAAGAGGATAAAGAGTAATCAAGGCCTTACCTAGGGGGTTCCAATGGATCAAACAGTGATCGAAATAGAGTTCAGACAAAGATCTAGGAAGGATTTGAAGGTCTGTCTGGCTCTCCCCACACGAGCCACAAGAGAGAGGAAGAAAAGAGAGAAGAATGGGAAATCCCGAGTTGCCCAAAACTTAAAAACCCTAACTTTAAGTGGCCGCATGGTTACCTCGAATGGTTTGGAAAACTGTATAAAAACAGTGTGGTTACTACTGTCTCACCCAGGGACTTCACACGGCTTGCCCGCATGATTTGTTTAGACCGTGCGCTAATTGTGCGCACCTACACAACCTCCCCAACTTTTAAAAGTTTTTCCCTAGAAACAAGTCAAAAATTTCAAATAGGTTCGGGATTTTGACCCGTTCTAAAAACTCGGGTTCTTACACTAAACCAGTTAGGTAGCCACAAAAGATAATGAATCCAACTCTTCTAGTAGTTGTCAAAAAAGAAGTTGAAAAATTGCTCAATGCTGGTATAATTTATCCCATTTCAGATTTCTAATGGGAGAGTCCTATTCAGGTTGTACCTAAGAAGAGTGTTTAACTATTATTAGAAATGAGAGGGAGTAATTATATCCAATGAGGGTGAAAAATAGTTGGTACATGTGTATTTATTATAGGAAATTAAATCAATCCACTCACAAGGACTATTTTCCACTCCCATTTATTGATCAAATGCTTGAGATATTAGCTGGGAAGACACACTATTATTTCTTGGATGGATTTACTAGATATTTTCAGGTTCCTATAGCTCCATAACATCAAGAGAATACAACATTCACTTGTCTATTTGTTACATTTTCCTACCAAAGGATTCTATTTGGACTTTTCAATTCCCCATGTACCTTCCAGAGATACATGGTGATTATTTCTTCAGATTTCATTGAGACCCACATAGAGTTATTTATGGATGATTTTACAATGTATGAATCTTCATTTGATGAATTTATCTTTAGTTTGGTAAAGGTGTTGAATCATTTTATTGAGAAGAATCTAGTTTTGAACTTTGAAAAGTGTCATTTAATGGTAGAATATGGCATTGTCTTAGGTCATGTAGTGTCAAAACATGGGATAGAGGTTGATATATCTAAGGTAGATATTATTTCATCCTTTCTATATCCTTCATGTGTGCGTGATGTTAGATCATTCCTAGGGCATGTAGGATTTTATCAATGCTTAATATGATATTTTATTAAGATCTCTATACCATTATCTTGATTACTATAAAAATAAATTGAATTAATTTTTTATGATTTATGTAGGGTATCATTTGATAAGATAAAGAAGTGTCTGACTACTCCACCAATCATACAACCCCTATAGTGGGATATTCCATTTGAGCTTATGTGTGATGATTCTAACTTCATAGTTGGATATGTCTTATAATAGAAGGTAGAGGTAAGTTCACATGTGATTTACTATGCTTCTAGGATATTTGATTCATCCCAATAAAACTACACAACCGCGAAAAAAAAGTTTATTGTCGTCATTTTTTCTTTAGATAAATTTTATTCATATTTTTTGAGCTCTAAAGTAGTTGTTTTTTCTGACTATCCAGCTCTGAGGTGCCTCTTGAAGAATATAGATGAAAATACTAGACTTATTTGTTGCATTCTCTTCTATAATAATTTGATATTGAGATATAGGATAAGAAGGGGTTAGAAAACTTAGTGGTAGACCACATGAGTAGGATTACTCAAACACTAGAGGCTGACACCTTAGACTGGGTACAACATTGGGACACTTTCCCCAATGATCATCTCCATGTCATCTCAGGTATGCATCCTTGGTATTAATATTTATTGAACCACCTTTTTTCCAATGAAATTCTTAAAAATTTAAAGAAATATCAAGTCCAAAAGTTGAAGAGTAAGTCTTGGTTTTATGTGTGGGATGATCCCTACCTATGACACATGTGTAGTGACCAAGTCATTAAGAGGTGTGTGCCCAATCATGATTTTAATTCTATTTACATTTTTTTCTATACACTTACTTTTGGTGGACACTTTAGACCCCAACAAATAGCTAGAAATGTCTTAGATTCTGGATTATATTAGACTAGCTTATTTCATGATACTCATGTGTTTTGTAATTCATGCTCATGTTTCCAACACACTAGAAATATTTCTAGGAGACATGAGATGCCTCAATATACCGTATTATTCTGCAAGATTTTTGATGTATGGGGAATTGATTTTATGGCTCCTTTTTCAAGTTGATTTAGTTTCCTGTAAATTTTGGTTGTTGTTTATTATGTTAGAAAATTGGTGGAGACCAAGACCACCAGGAGTGATGATTCTCATTTTATAGTGGATTTTTTTAAGGCTCAAATTTTTTGTACGTTTAGAGTACTAAAGGCCATCATCATTGAATATGGGAGACACTTTTTCAATCAGAATTTTGATTCCCTCCTTCACAAATATGGGGTGACACACAAAACATAAACACCATACCACCCCCAAAAAATGGCTAGGATGAGGTTTCAAATCTTGAGTTGAAACAAATTTTAGAGAAAACTGCGCAGAAAAATAAATGGAGAAAGCACTTGGATGATGAACTTTGGGCTTATAGGATAGCATACAAAACCCCCATCGGTATGTCCCTATTTCAAATTATTTTTGGTAAATCTTGTTATCTCCCAGTGGAGGTCAAGCATCAGGCTTATTGGGATATAAAGAAATGAAACATGGATTTGGACCAAGAAGGAATTCAACTAATGCTAAAAATTAAAGAGCTTGATAAAATTTGATTGTCATCATATGAAAAATCAAGGCTCTATAAGGAAATATCAAAAGTTTCTCAGGATATAATGATCCAAAAAAGGGAGTTTCATGTGGAAGAGAAAGTCCTACTCTATAGTTCATAACTGAAGCTTATGCTCGGTAAGTTGCATTTCAGATGGTAAGGTCCTTATGTTGTATAATGTCTTTCCTTGTAGTGCATTGGAGATCACACAAGAGGACGTAGGAAGAATCATTAAAGTT
Source organism: Viscum album (assembly GCA_963277665.1). NCBI lineage: Eukaryota > Viridiplantae > Streptophyta > Magnoliopsida > Santalales > Viscaceae > Viscum > Viscum album. Next base: position 1,180,674,433 of record OY728166.1, read on the forward strand.
AATGGGACATTTTTGAAGAAATACATTGAGGAACTTCCTACTGATGTAGTTTATTTCATCACACTGCATGACCCTATCATCACTTGAGAATATCAAGGTGTTCATAACCCTTTCACTTTTATATTATTTATCCTATTTAAAATTTTATTTTTCATGTGAACATATCATCTCATAGGTACACATTAAGGATAATTCAATATTTTTAGTATGGGAGAGAGGATAACATTTTGGGGTTGCTATTTAGGATTTTCATTTATGTGTTTTATTTTAGTTTTTCTATTAAATTTAAAAAAAACAATAAAAAAACATATCATATAATCATTTACATGTGGAATATATGGAAAATGCATGTTTTCCAAATTCATTAGTGTCATGATAAGAATGAGAAATATTTCATTATTAAGGGTTGATTTTTATAAACGTGTATGTCATCGATGATATGATTGGTTGTGTCATTATAAAACCTTTAATATTATGACACCATTCTTTGTGATATTTGTTCATGGTAAATTGTTTCATTGATTTATCTACACAACTGTTCATGAAACCATGACTTGTGAAATTTTTCCTACTCAATTGAAGGTATATCCATGTTAGGTAAGACAATCATCTTATATCAATGGTTGGTCCATACATTAATTTATCTTTCAATAAATTTAAATACTATACCGAATTGAAAAATGTGTGTGTACCTGATATTCGACGGTTGTATTCCCTCAAAAAAAATTAAAAAAAAACAAAAACAAAACAAAAATATTTATTATCTTAATAAAGAGGGGAGTGATGAAATGTACAACACATGGAGATATCTAGGTCATGGGCTTAAGGTTTGACTTTTGAGAATGATTAAGTGAGTGGGTCTTGAAATTTAATTACAAATTAATGTATAACAGGTTTGGTGAATTAAACCATGTAAGAATAATTCTTTTACTTGACCTGAATATGCTGAATAAAGGGTAGGGATGTGAGCTTGAAATGGTTGGCACATACACACTTGGAGAATTAATGGCATGGTGGACCCAAACTTGTTTTTCTATGATTAGTGTCATTAATATTATTGTATTTTATTTTGATACAATTTATGAGACAATGAATTTAAAATTTATTTATATTGACTCTTGATGGGAATCTTACTTTGCCTATATTGTCACTATGGATTGGGGAATATGAACATTCATATATCTCTTCTCAATTTTTTGGAATATATGATATGAGGTTTTTCCCATGAGTGTAAAAGGGTAAGTGTGGGGGAGTTGATAACACATAATTTTATTGATAATAAATGAAAAAATTCATCACATTGTGTTGAATATGTTTATTTATAATATATTTTGGATTAGATCATTTATTTGATAATTTGATGAAAATTACAGTTTTTCCCTTTAAAGTTCACTGTAGTATTTAGGATATATTTATTTTTAAGTGACTTATTTGAAATTGAAATTTTGTAACTATGTTCTTAACATAACGGGTTACAACTTTCATCCAGGACAACCTAGCTGGATCATGCATTTGTGTGAATTAGAAGGGCCATAAAGTCAAATATGGGTTGGACTCTCTAGATTGTACACCACTTAATTATCTAGGATATAACTTATTCATACGCGCTTTTATTAGAACCAAATTTGAAGAGGATATTTAGGACCTGATTTTACACAAATAATTCTTCTATAATCATAGTTGATTCATGCGTTTAGGTGGTAAGAAAAGCAGTGTAAGTTGGCTTAAAATATTCTGCTGAATTTCCCCATTCACACTTGAAAACTATTATAATCTAGCCTCCCCTCCACTCTATAAATTGGTATTTTTATCATTTTTAGGGGTTTTAAATTACTTAGAGGATAGGGAGAAAAGGTGAAGTGGTGAATTTCCATTTAAATTCACCATTGGAGGAGGGAAGCTATCAAGCTTGGATCTCCTCCAAAATGATATTTGTTTCCTCTTCTTGGTGATAATGTTTTCATTCTTAAAATAAACTTCTTAGTTTCTATTTTAATTATTCTATTTTTTTCAATTATATTCTTCTTTAATGATTCTATTTTTTCTATAAATAAATATTAGAAACAATATTGGTTTATACCCTTTCTAAACCTTTGCAAATTTAAAATGTTTCTACGATGAATACATCACCCATGGAAGAGTAGTTTTTATTAGTAATTGATATGCCTATTACCATCTTATTTTATTTATTTTAAATAAATTAGATAATGTAATTTTTATAATATGATCCATTAATTGTTTTTTCAAATTATAATAAACTAATCAAGCAATTGAACAATTAACACAAAAACACACGAGGTTGAGATTTGCGTAAATTGTGAGAGCGCAATCTTAATCGGTAAAATAAAACCACACTGGAAAAATTTGTAGAGTTAAAATATAATCCCTGAACTCAATTAATTATTATATCCTGAATTGATTTTTTACCTAATTTACCACTGACCAAAATCTATCCATATAATGAAAATCAAAGCAGTGTATTGCGATTGCATGTTCCGAAGCTAGACTAGGCTTTATTTAACTTCATCTTTGTGGTAAAGTTAATTATCAAAGGGTTTGGGGGTTAAAAATTAAGAGATCATAATTAAGTAGATATTAATTTAAATTATAATTAATAATAAGTAAGTGAATAGTTAGATTTAGATCTATTATTCCTTATAAAAATAGTTTATTTTTAAAATATCTTCTCATTGTGTTTTCTCAATCTCATTTCAAAAACAAAAGGAAAAAATACAATCTTCCTCCACCATAATTATTATACTTTTATAATCATTAATAACCCACATAATTTTAATTTGTGTGTTTATTTTATTTTATTTTCAAAATACCTTTAATATGTTGTTTTAAATTACTTCCTCATTTGAGAGACGACCTTCATTAGTCACTCTATTGCACTAAAATAACCAAAAATGAACATCATTTAAGAGAACCCATCATAGAATCTTCCACCTGGTAACCTGATAACTGATCCAGCACTGACATGGACCTAAGGGATTTTCTGATCCCCATGGGTTTGCGACTAGCACCTAACATCATAGAAAATGAAAGTGGGAATGATTTTTCCACAAACATTCTGGAAGCAAGATAAACAAGACAGTATACATACAAGAAAAAATACATAGGGAGTAGTGTACCAAAATTAAAATCGATATAAACAACACAAATTACTATAACAAAGTACCAAAAAAATAGGATATATAACCCAAGTCCCAACAGACACAACTCTCCAACTCCATGGATCAACAGCTATAACCACCTCCAAGTGGTGCTTTACCCCAACTCGAACCAAGAAGGAGGAAATCTACAAACACCTTAATGTATGGGTAGGGTGTGAGATAAAATCCTATTAGGTTCTCACCAAGTATTCCATAATATATTACAACATTTAATTAACTAAATAAATATATCTCAATATAAAATAATTAGGTTTTTCATTTCAAAAGCATATTTAAAAAAATCAGGCTTTACATTTCAAGTGATGGAAATACTTTAAAAAATGGATTAATCAAAATTTTATATAAAAAATTTATATAAATTCAGAAGGCATATAAAATAGATTACAAACATTGGCATGCATTTATATCTCAAATATAAATAAGTGAACGACATGGTCATCTTCCAAAAGGTATGATAGTTCTAGGTTTTGGGATCCTCACACACTCATGTGATAATAACCGCAATATGTACACACATCCCTAAACAATAGAAAGATAGGACTCATTAGCATCCTATTGAGAATTATGATGTGATAAATAATGTTAATGTTAGAGTTGTAAAGTATCAATCTTGTGCTAAGGCATTCCGATCCAAGTGTTCTTTTCCCAAATAAATCACTAACTACATAGGATATCATTTGCTCTAGAACAATCAATGTTGGGAAATTTATTTTAAGAAACCTCAAAATAAAATTAAATCCCATTCTCTCTTTTCAAAAATTCCAATTTTCCATTGAAAAAACAAAATGTGTTTTTAAACAAAACATGCCTTTTTTCCAAGATAAAACTCAAAGGTTTCTATCAAAACCACTTTAAGCCATTTTTTCCAAAGAATAATTTGAAATCAATTAACATTTTAATTTAAAATTAAATTCCCACAATTAAATTGAACAATTTATTTTAAAAATTTCTATTAATTTCACAATTTACATTTAAAATTTAAAATTTCTACAATTTCCCATCAATTTCACAATCACACCCCAATTCAATGGAGTTGGGGGTTTTCCCAATTTCATGCCAAAAATTAAATTTCCAAAAACCCCAATTCAATGGAATTTTGTTTTTAATAAACTAGTTGACATCAATTTTATTTATGAAATCAATTTAATTTAAATAAATAATTGAATTTAAATCAAACAACTTAGGGTTAATAAAAATTTGGCATCATGAGGGAACCACCTACCTTAGAATCATTAGATCTTGAAACACCAAACCCTAAATGGGATTTTCTGACGACGGACAATGATAATGGAAATCAGGAATCAAACCTGGGGTTATGATACCAAAACAGAGGGTATTAGATATTTCTATCAACATGGAGATCCATTAAACCATAGGGAGGAAAGAGGAGAGAGCAGGAGATGGTGAAGGGGAATAGGAAACTAACTAGGATAGGCTTGAAAATCATTCTCCTAGATTTGATTAACTTATGAGAGGGTTCTAGGAATAGAAACTAATCTTGGGATCTCCCAAGGAATAATAAAATGATTGTGGGTCATACAGGTCCGCCCGGGTTCTAAAAAGAGGGTTTCATGTATTTTAAAAATAATATTTTGTATTAAAAATCTCATATTCACGGTTTGCTGGGTAGATGCACACGATTTAGAAAAACTATGCAACCCTTTTTCTCCAGGTTCATAGTTTCTTCTTGGTGGCACATGATTTTTTAAACTTTGTGCTAACCATGAAAAAAAAAACAGTGTTTGGGTTTGCATGGTTTCTATTGATAGGGTTCACAGTATGAGAAAATTGTGCACCAACAGTGAACTATCCAAAAAACATTCAAAATTTTCAAAATTTCCCCTAAAACCACCCTAAATGAGACTTTACTAAAGAAAAATTAAAAAGAGGATTTTAGGAATACCACAAAAGAGTAACGGGATGTTACAACCTCCCTATTATAAAAACTTCTGATCTCTCTAAAGCCTACTCAGAAGCTTCTATTCCAAAAATATGAGACCACATCTCTCTCATCAATGCCTCCCTATCCCACATATCATGACTATTAGAACCATGCTACCATATCACCCGAACCAAAAGAATCATCATCCCATGAATTACCTTGGTTTCAAAATCAACTATAATGACTAGCCATTCAATCATGGATAAATCATGTTCAGCCTCAAGATCACTCCAACTCAAAACATGAGATGAATCAAATAGATACTTTATCAACTATGATACATAGAACATGTTATGTATCGACACCAACTATGGTGTCAATTATAACCAATAAAAAACTTTACCCACATACTCAACAACCTCAAAAGGTCCCACAAAATGAGAATCAAATTTCCCTTACCTCTCAAGCCATCGATGACCCAAATAGGATGAAACTTTCAAGAACACCTGGTCACCAACTGATAATTCCAATGACCTATGATGACGATCGACATAAGACTTATAGAGGCACTATATAATCAACATTATTTGAAAAATTAATTGAATCTTTGATGTTGTCTCTTGAACCAAGATTCATCCAACCAAGTAACTTTCACCAATATTTGACCAATACAATGAAGATCTACATGGTCAGTCATACAAGGCCTAAAGAAGGATCCATTCTGATCACGGACTGGTAACTATTATTATAATAAAACTCAACCAACCCCAAATGATCATCTCAAGTTCCACTAAAGTGGAGAATACAATCACAAATCATAGCCTCAAGAATATGTATAATTATTTGTGTCTAGCCATCTGACTGTGGATGGTATGTTGTGCTCAAATGGACCTAAGATCCTTATGCATATTAAATTCCTATCTAGAATTAATAAGTTACTTGAGCATCTCTATTAGAAACTATAGTAGTTTTAACTCCATGAAAATTAACAATCTCTTTCACATAGAGATTTACCAACTCCTCAAATTTTGTTGTATCATAAATGGGTATAAAGTGATTCGATTTAATCGAACTATTGATCAAAACCCATATCAAATTCTTCTTTCTCTAGGAACATAGAAAACCAACCAAAAATTACATAGAGATCTCATCCAACTACCAAGTTGGGACTAGAAGTGGTTGTAGTAAACCCAAATTCTTCCAGTGATCGGTCTTGACCTATTGGCACATATAACAGTGAGAGAAAAATCCAGAAATGCCTCATCTCATACCTAGCCACGAAAATCATTTTCATATTCTATAGAACATCTTCATGGTTTTTGGGTGAAAATCCCATTAGGAATTATAGAAATCCCCCATAATATCTTTCCTTACAGCTAACGACACAACTAAGTGATTCTGATAGCATAGAATGTCCTATTTAGAGAACGACCACTCAGCAATGGTCTTCCCATCATAAAGAGAGTCTCTAATGGTACATAACTCATCATCAATATGATATTCCTAAAGAATCATCTCGAGAAGAGTGGATGTCAACTGGACACTAGACAAGGAAACCTCAAACCATAATTCTTGTACTCCAATATGAAATTATGCAAAGAGAGCCATCAAGTTTCACTCTTATAAAGATTCTTTCATGGCCTGGGTCATAATTTTCCAGCTCAAAGCATCTGGAATGGAATTCCCTTTTCCTGGGGTATAGGCGATGTCATATTCAAAAGATTGAAGGTATTACACCCAACGCCTCTAGTGGTGATTGAAATATTTTTTAGAAAATATATAACTCAAGCTCTTATGGTTTGAAAACACGGTAAACATTTCTACACAAAAGTAATGATTCCAAATCTTAAGTGTGTGCATCACAGCTACAAGTTCAAGGTCATGGGTTGGATAATTTTTCTCATGTGGCCTAAGATGACAATAGTTATAAGAAATGACATAATCACTCTACATAAGAACGCAACCCAAACCTGAACCCAATGCATCGTAGAAGACCACATATCCCTACTCGACCTCTAGAAGATTCAATATTGGTATAGTATTCAAAAGACATTTCATCTCAATAAAATAATTTTTAAATTTCTCATCCCAAGAAAACTTTACGCCTTTCTGAGTTAGATCAGTCATCAGAGAAGCTAACTTTGATAAGTTCTTAACAAACCGGTGATAATACCCAACTAAACCCAAGATGCTCTAAATCTCAAAAACATTTTGTGGTTGTTCTCATGTCATAACAGCCTTTAACTTCTCAGGATAAACTATTATTCCATGTTCTGGCACCACATGTCCCAAGAACTACACTTCCCTAATCTAGAAATCACATTTTGAAATCTTGGCATAAAATCGTTGATTTCTCAACAATTCTAGAACTACTCTCAGATGATGTACATGATCCTCCTCAGATTTAGTGTAATCAATAATTTTATCTATAAATACTATCACAAAGGTATCAGGATACTCATGGAAAATCCTATTCATTAAATCCATGAAAACTTCATGAGCATTGGTTAGACCAAAGGGCATGAAAAGGTACTTGTAATGGTCATACCTACTTAGAAAGTCAATTTTTTGAATGTCAGATTCTTTTATTCATAACTAATGGTAACCATATAGAAGGTTGATATTCGAGAACCACTTCAACCCTTTCAACTAACAAAATGGATCATCAATATGTGGTAAAAAATATTTCTTATTTACCGTGACTCGATTGAGTTTTCGATTATCAAAACATTGGCAGAGAAAACCATCAGGTTTCATGGAAAAGAGAACCAGTGTCTCCCAAGGTAATGCACTCAAGTGTATAATCCTTTCTCTAGAAGATCATCCAATTGAGTCTTAAACTATTTCATTTCAACTGGTTCCATGTGGTAGGAGTGAATAGAAATTGGTTGAGTACTAGACACCAAATCAATAGAAAACTTCACCACTGTTACCGATGGAAAACCAGATAAGTCATAAGGAAACACATAAGGAAATTCAACGAAAACTAGAGTGAGATCACCACTCAAATATTACCACTCCAGATCAAAAACAAAAACAGATATCACTTTCCCCAACTCTAGATAATAAGGTATGTCTCTGCTCGACCTTAGGTCCCATTCCCCTTGGAAGACACGACACACACCATAAGGTGTAGTGAAGGAGAACCATCGAAGATAATAATCAATCTGGTATTTATTGTAAATGATCCAATCCATCCTAAAAATGAAATCAAAATATTTCATATCGAGAACCAAAAAACTCCAATTAAGCTCAATATATGATAGAGAGAAAAAAAACTTATGGGTCTATAGAGACCCCGCTCTCTCTTTGTAACAAGGAGTGTAGTAATATACATTACATACGATAAAAGATTTGTATTACTATTTAAAATATTAATAATAAAGGTTGAAATAAATGAATGAGATGAACCGGTATCAAATAAATCAGTCACTAATGATGAAGCTATAGTGATGGTACCTCTCACGATAGATAGACTTGTATCTGCTTCCTCTGGAGACTCTTCCACTGCATGAAAAATATTTATTCTGAATACCTATGGCTAGAACCCTTTTATATGTGAATAATATGCCTACGCCATAGTTTTTTAAGGTAATGATGATCTCATGGATTTAATTTGAGTATAATAAACATGAAATAATTTCTGTAAGTGACCTGAGTATCCATAATAACCACGTACCTTGGGTGCCTCAGTACAAACCCTCTTAGAATTCCCTGGCTTGTCACACTGATAAAAAATCAAAGGGACTCTTTCAGGAACTGTATAAGGTTTATAATTACCCTAATTTTAAGATACACCATGGGAATCATCACACTTCCACTTTACTTTAAAGGAAATTTAACCACCACTGGTAGAGAAAGAAACTCCTGACAACCCTGACTTGACAACCATGTCTATTTTCACCATCAACGCTCTATCCAGCACATCAGTATAAGAAGGTAGATTCAGTAAGAAAACCTAAGAAAGAATATCAGATCATATCCCCAAGTCAAACATCCAATCCTTCATCTTCTCATTAGATAGTATCTCAGGTGAAAACTGCACAAGATCAGCAAAACAGTTTGCATACTCTATCATGGTCTTGTTAGCCTATTCGAGTTTAAACAACTCAGTAGCCTTGGCTAGAAACATCGACTCTAGATAGAACTGGTCAATTAAAATAAATTTTAATTCTTTCCACTCCAATCCCTCATGATTCTTCACCATCTCCATAGTGTTCCACTATCTCCTACTCATATCCCTTCAAGCACGAAGGTGGCATACTTCACTTTGATTTCGACAGGTGTCTTCAATAACCCAAAAAAACATTCCATCTTGCTCAGCCATTCCTCATACTCTCAAGGATCATTTGATCCTTTGAACGATGGTATCTTCTGTTGAAGGAATTCTTGAGAACAAATCAGGAGATCATCCCTTTGAGGTTCCACAATTATAGCATTGATGGGAGATGGTGGTGGTGCTTGTCCCAGAGCTTGGACAATGCGCAAAATCACCTCAACCAGATTCAAGTCCATAAGAGGATTCACTCACTGTGGTTAAACAGTAGATTCCTCCTAGATCTGATTCACACATCTTCTCGAAGGCATGATGCTATACAACATCAGCAAATAGAAAATAGGAAATTATATTAGCACTCAAATAGAGTAACAAGGGAGATTAATTCCATTAGATAGAAATACAAGATTTGGATTTAAAACTATCCAAATCAAAAGTAGGGAATAGACTAGAACTAATCCTCAAGATGTCTTTCCCAAACCACCCCTGGTGACTTAAGTTTCATTGCGGTGAGATATGGCTATACAATAAATCTCAACTACCTCCTAAGTCCTGATAGGATTACACAATGCATACTGACTTCAAGACAATAAGATCAACCTAGAGATTTGATACCACTTTGTCACGAACCAACCCAGGTACCCCAGTAACCTAATAACTGAGTTGACACTAACATGGTCTGAAGGGAGTTCCTGATCCCCACGGTTTAACGACTAGCACCTTACATCATACAAAATGAAAGTGGGAACAATTTTTCCACAAACATTATGAAAGAAAGATAAACAAGACAATATGCATACAAGAAAAACTTCATAGGGAGTAGTGTACCAAAATTCAAACAGGTATAAACAACCCAAAATACTATAACAAATTACCAGAAAAATAGGATAGATAACCCAATTCCCAATGGACATAACTCTCCAAATCCATGGATCAACAGCTAGAACCACCTCTAAGTGGTGTTTTACCCCTGCTCGAACCTGTAAGGAGGAAATATACAAACACTCAAAGGCATAGGTAGGGTGTGAGATAAAATACTAGTAGGGTCTCACAAAGGATTCCATAATAGATTCCAATATTTAATTAACCAAATAAAGAGATTTCATGTTTAAATAAATAGGTTTTGTATTTCAAAAGAATATTTAAACAAATTATGCTTTACATTTAAAATGATGTAAATATTTTAAAAAAATTTCTTAATCAGAATTTTATATAAAGAAGTTTATATAAATTCAGAAGGCATATAAAATAGATTTTAAACATTGGAATACATTTATATCTCAAATATAAACAAGTGAGAAACATGTTCATCTGTAAAAGGTATGATAGTTCCAAGTTATAGGATCTTCACACACTTATGTGATAATAACCGCAATGTGTACACACCTCCCTCAACACTGAAAATATAAGACTCATTGGCATCCTACTGAGGATTAATATGTGTTAAATGTTCATTTTAGAGTTGTAAAGAATCAATTTGGTGCTAGGGAATTCACTTCCTAGCACACGTTTCCTAAATAACTCACTAACTTCCTAGGATTTTATGTTCTCTAGAACAATAAATGATAGAAAATTTATTTTAAGCGACCTAAAAATAAAATAAAATCCCATTCTCCCATTTAAAAAATGAAAATTTTACATTTAAAAACAAAAAAACACATTTTCAATCAAAAAATGCATTTTTTTCCAAGATAAAACCCAAAGGTTTCTATCAAAACCATTTAAGACATTTTTCCCAAATAAGAATTTGAAATCAATTCACAATTCAATTTCAAATTCAATTCCCACAATTAAATTCAAGAATTAAATTTAAACAATTTCCATAAATTTCACAATTTAAATTCAGTAATTTAAATTTCCACAATTTTTCATCAATTTTACAATCACACCCCAATTCAATGGAATTGGGGGTTTCCCCAATTTCATGACAAAAATTCAATTTCCAAAAACCCCAATTCAAGGGAATTGGGTTTTTAATCAACCAATTGAAATCAATTTTATTTATAAAAACAATTGAATTTAAATTAATAATTTAAATTAAATTAATAATTGAATTTAAATCAAGCAACTTAGGTTTAACAAAAATTGGGAATCATGACGGAACCACCTACCTCGAAATCGCTAGATATCAAAATTCCAAACCCTAAATAGGGTTTTCTAATGAAGAATGATGACAATGAAAACCGAGAATCCACCTAGGTTTAAGATACCAAAACAGAGGGTATTAGATATTCCCATCAATATATATCCATAAAATCCTAGGGAGGAGAGAGGAGAGAGAGAGAGATAGATAATAGGAAGAGGAAACTAACTAGGAGAGGATCGAACATCATTCACCTAGCTTCGATTTGCTTCTGGGTGGGTGTTGAGGGGCCAAAAACTGATCTTGGGGGCTCTTAGGGAAGAAGAAAACGATTATGGGGTGTACAAGTTTTTTGGGGGTCTAAAAAGTGGGTTTTGGGAATTTTAAAATAATATTTCAGATTAAAAATCTCAAACGCGTGGTTTACTAGGAAGATGCACACGGTTTAGACAAATCATGTAACCTAGTCATGTGCCCCTTTTTCTCCAGGTGCATGGTTTCTCCTTGGTAGCTCATGGTTTTTCAAACCGTGTGCTAACCTTGAAAAACCCCACTATCTGAGTTTGTATGGTTTCTACTGAGAGAGTACACGGCTTGGGAAAACCATGCACCAACCGTTCACTAGCCCAGAAACTTCCAAAATTTTCAAACATTCCCCTAAAACCACCCCAAATGAAAGTTAATCAAAGAAAGATTAAAAATAGGGTTTTAGGAATACCTTAAAATAGTGAAAGGTTGTTACACCTCTCTTATTGGGAACATGAATGAGTTGGGGCATGGAGGGGGGATTCCTCTCCACATTTCTTCATTTTTTTCTTATTCATTTGTTATGTATATCTAAATTCGAGGCAAGGTTAGTCTTCTTCTCCTTCTTCTCTCACCATTTTCTCCTCTATATCTCCTCTATCATGTTCCAAAATGTAGAATTTACACACCACTATTTATTTTGTTGTGTGGTTTCTCTAAGTGATGGAGAAACCCTCAATTTTGGAAGGGGATTTTTCCCTAACATGGAAGAGGAAATAGAGGATAACCATATACATCAGATTTGAATATGAGGCATCACTGATTGGATTTTCAATGAGTATGTAAACACCTAGTCCCTAGTAAAACCTTGTTTTCCCTATTATTAAGTTATCTCCTTGTTTTTATATATTATATTGGGGGTTAAATATTTGTTTTGTGATTTCTTCGCTTGATGAATCACTTGTTGTCATTGACTTCTAAGAGTAGGGAGTTCTATAACTCATCTATTATTGATACAACCTTTCATTCTTTCATTTTTTAAATATCATTTTTAATAAAATAAAAAATTATAGTTAACACTTATGTTTTATTAATGGTGATCCCATGAATATTTTATTTTTTTGGACTTTTTATATCGTAAATGAATGTTTTAAAGGAATAAACATTGTTTTTAAATAAGGTTGTATAAAAAGTGTTTATAAATATGACTTAGTGGTTTTAAAAAGATATAAATGAGAATGGTTTTTATAAAATGACCAGTTATGATCTATAATTAATTTAGGTATTTTTTCATAAATAGTCTCCATGTAATAAGGAATGATGTCATGGTTTAAACTAGGTATCATATAGGTTACCTTTTTGGTGTTATTTCCCTTTCTTTTGATATGAGTTGATTTTATATGAATTTGTTGTATGTGATGATTGAATTTTAAATAAGGGGATAATGTGTATTTGATTTTAAATTTTCTTAAACCCCTTGAGTATATGATGATATCATGGGAAGACATAGGTACCTAGGTGGAATCCTTGGACAAGTATTGAATCTCAATGGTGTTACTTATTACAGGACATGAAACTCCCCTCATTACCTATTATGGGACATGGCTCTCCTTTCATCACTTATCATTGGGCATGAAACTCCCTTAGACACTGGTGTGTAGGGCTCAATGCTCCCCTTTCAACTAGTGTTTTGGGATATCATGGTGCTCTCTCGAAAACCTATTTATAGAATTATGATAATGATATAAAGACCCATGGAAACCCAAAACCTTAATTCTTATTTTTCGTAGATGTTTCTTGTTTTAAATACATTATTCTATATTGTTTTATTTGTAAAAACAAAGAATGTTATTTAATTCTATAAAACCAAGAATTTCATACTTTTATATGTGTATTTCAAGCTAGCGTGATAGTTTAAATCATTGTATAGAATTATTATAGAACCCTTCTGGGAAATTCCTACTATGTATGTGCATACTCACCCCCAGCATATGCACTCTAGTGCATATGTAGATTTTTTTTTCATTTTTTGTTTCATGTAATGCATAAAAATCATTCATGGTCATATTCATTGATAGTTAGCATTTCCTCTTGGAGTTCATAGATGGTTTGATGGTGCTTTATAGAGGATCACGACCACTTTGTCCATGTGTTCCATTTTTGTATATTATTGAATTTTTGTGACTTATATTGGATGTATCTGTAATTATTGTATGAAATTTATACTTTTAATATAGCTATATTTGATAGGTTTTAGGGCCCACAGTAGAAGTTGGTGGGCTGAGGATTTTAAAATTTTCATTGACGGATCGATGGAACTTGTCAACGTCGATGATTTGAGTCCTGATAAGGTTTGAGGATCTCATGTAAACTATAAAGACCACAAAAATTAAAATGAAAACATACCCGTTTCAAATTTGAAGTCATGGTTGACTGCAACTCATCACCGGTGATAGTTTCTTGAAGGATCCATAACAGGATCCCTCTATATTGTCCACAAACACTTCAAGAATCCACTGGAATGTCGATCGTTGAATTTTGGGTGCTAGCATGATGATCCGACGATGTCTTCGACGTCCCGACGATCATCACATTGAGATCCCTTCGATTCTTGAAGAAGATCTTGATCCATGATCTTGGATCAACTGCTTCTCTATCTAGGAAGCGGTAGGAGATAGAGGCTCTCATTTTCATTCCATGAAAATGAATGAATAGTTACATGGAGAGAGAGTCTCACCTCTATTTATAGTGGAGTTTCTAAATACCTAGTTGGGTTCCCCGGCTCCTGTTTATTTCAACGTCCAGTTAATAAATAATTATGATAAACTAAAGTGCATCAATATTATTTATTATTTTATCACATACATTTAATATATATATAATATATTACGTGATAAAAATCAATCCATTTAACTCGACTCACAATCCCTCTTAATATTAAACGAACCTTGAATATTAAAATAATATTCGTTCGATTAATATTTTCCCATATTTATTTAACTTGAAAATACATTAAATAAATTCAATCCCAAATATTCATAACTTGAATAATAATTAATTTATTTAATTATCATTGATCGATAACTTGGACAACACTCGGACCTCATGGTGGGGCCCACTATGTCCATGTACCTATTCAATTGAATAAGGTGGATTCTTGAATACACAACCCTCTAGGACCTTATCTCGATAGCAGTGAATAAAATCCATAGATCAAGAGAGGAGTCTAGTAACCCATCATGGCCCCTGAAGAGATAAGGATTGTCATGGAAACACCAACTAACCTACGAACACTGACGGTGTACTATAATCTCTTTGTCATTAAATATCTCATAAAGAAGGACACACACTAGTATCATCGCCCTTTTCTTGCTTTATTATTTTTTGATCTTTCAAGATAGATTTACCTTTTGACTACTTTGGCTAAAGACTTATGAAGGTATCACCATCCTGATCGACCAGGCCTGAGATATACAGGTTCCTAAATTTGGAAGTGAAAAATCCTTTATTGACCATTCAACCAATATCATACCACCAAGGACACACCCTACACAAGCTACCTCGACCCAATTTTAATACCATGGTTTTTGTCTTGCATCAAAGTATGAAATAAAATGATACACATTGGTAATGGTCTCAAGTCAAGAGACCAATACACATGTCTGTAGATAGGTACGATCAATGACACCCAAAACATGTGGTGTTCCTACTGGAAGGACTGTCCTCATGATCTCACTACTAGAGATCACCAAGTGTAAACTTCATGAGAAGAAGTATCAATGCTTATGAGCCCCCAACACCTGATAGTCGAACATCTACTGTGTCCAGTCAGTAAGATGTATCTATACCATAGAACATATATTTAAGATTAATCTCATAGTATCTCAAGGTTCTCATTATAGCCTGGGATCTGGTATAACCTCTATACATGACAATAAATCTATGTACATTACCATTATATATTGGATTCATAAATATCTACACTATAATGGTAATAATATATCTTGTATAACTAACTATACACATGATATAGTAATCAAAAGTACGGTATAATTGGGTCTAGGGAACCCACTATTTCAATACTCCCACTTGCACTAGAGACAACTTGCTAACCAAACTTGTTAGCTACTCACATGATAAAGATCATGATCCTGCTGAGTAATGGATTTAACTACTGAGCCTACCACATTTCCACTGTGTGTCATATCTGTTGTATGCGACCTCGTCTCCTTGAGTAAAAAATTTCAAGAGATGGTATCCCTGAGTAAATCCCTTTTGTCCATTGTCATAACTTGACATCTTGTATAGTGAGAATTTCATAATTTATATTAGGATAATACTTTTATCACTAGGTGAGATTCCATGAACTGGAACAAATCATTGTGAGTGATAATTTCTTCTTAGTTACCTTAGAAACTACAACGTACTCGGTATTTGTAGGTATGGCTACCACTAGCTTCTATGATATTGACTCTCTCAACACCTTATCCTAACTACGATACTAGATCAAATTGATCTAAGGATTAATAGTTTGTGTCCCATAAAAACTAGTATAGCTTATTCTCTATATATAAGGTATATATCATTTGTACTTGTTGAAGTACAAGATGATAGTTCTGACCGCTTAACTTGCAGTGCTCCTGGAAACAATTGATATTTGTCTAAAATAATGTATATCCTAGAAGTATCAATTCATGTATATATAATGGCATACGTGATTGATACTTCGGTGAAGAATATGGTACTCAATTCAAAACTTCAATCTCTTCCCATGTTCCGAACATGTCAACCTGAATAGATTAAGCCATGTGACATTGGCAACAATTCTGAACATGAATTATTCCAACTTGTATTTTTCAATACAATGTCACATTATGTATGATTAACTAGGTCCAAGAAATCATTAGATCTACTTCAATAGATACATTTCCCTAGAACTTGGGTTGCTACTTTAAGTCAATCATTGTAGAATTACTTTTATCCTGGTCTTATCTAGCTGTAAGACCAAGATCTATTTTCCATATGTTTCAATACATATTTTTCTTGGAAAACATTAGTACTCCCACTAACCTTTGGTAGACATAAGGCAAAGAATCATTTGAAATTAATTCTCTAAGATATTTTTTCTTACTTTAATCCAAAATTGGATTTCAGTAACTTGAAAACTACATTGGAATTTGATGGTGTCATCATCCCTTTTTGGTTGCGTCATATAGACACCTTCCAAGAAAGATGATATTGACATCCAATGACCAATATAATGATCTTAGAAGTTAGCTATGAAAAGTAAAATTCTAATGGATTTATTCATAATGAATTGGTATAAACAATCAAGCCTTATTGGTACCAGGCTTGTACCATCCATGTATCATCTCATTTGAATACCCACTATAATATTCAATTTATAAGGCCCTTTGAAATTTGATACATGGAATCCATTATTGAATTTTAATTTGTCTTTTCAATCTTAGATAATTTACATATACTACTTACTTGTAGGAATTATTATTCTCAATGAATAATTTATCACCGGCCATGGTGAATATAAAACCATAACCATGGTTTCATGCTTCCTACATAGTATGTGTCTCTGGAACAATCCTATTCCACATGCACTTGTGGAACTTGTTCCTATGCCAACCATCTGTGCATCTAAATCATTGACTAAACCGAATTCAATCATGATCCCACTATCTCTAATAGATATGTTCACCCTTATATAGAAATGTAGTCTAATAATTGACTACATATTTTCTATCTTAGGTATTTATGTAATATCCTAAGAAGCTTTTAAGATATTTACTTAGATGCACCATGTGTTTAGCTTGATGCGTGTTTGTTTATATCTTAACAAACTCTTTGCACCCTAACACATGATCTATGACATAATGTATTTTCATCATACAATAACTCATATGATATCCATTTATCATTTATTAGTTGGAATATTGATTATGGGATTTTGTCGTTATCTGTAAAGCACATAATGAAATATAATGGAAGTTTCTACAACTTGCAACATTGATACTCCATACATCATAACACTAATGTATAAAATGTGTGTTTAGGAATTGTTGTATGCTAAATTTTGTTGATCAATGTTAATTTGTAAGACTCATCATTGATCCTCCTTATGAACATCAGTATCGTGATGTAGATAAGGTAACATGCGTTTAGGAATTGCTTCATGTTACATTATTATGATTGATGATTGCTTGGTCAATATATTCTTTGACATCTTAATCTGAAGCAAATCATATCTTCTAACCATGCATATAATTCACTATTACATTCCTTAATAACTTAAAGGAATCTTATTAAGTATCTTTACCTCTAGATTTTCTTTGGAATAGTTCACACTCTCTTGTTGAACTAACCCCAAAAGCTTTGTGGCATACCTTTATTTCTAAAGTTTTCATTGTCTAAACTAAAGATGTCAATAATACCAAAGGTGTTTAGTTGTGTCGAGCCTAAATACCATATAGGGTATATTCTTGAGCTCCACTTTTAGTTTTACTTTACAAACAATCATCTTGCCACAACTGGATAATTCTTACACTCTATATTCAGCACTCATTGCCAATGATTCAAGTACCACTGAACTATTTATTGAGTATGAGACACCACAAACAACATTCATTCCAAAACATGGAATAATGTCTCATTGTGTCCAAAGGTAATGTGAGATAAATGTTTTGGTTATAATCAACAACTTGTTCATCTAGAATCATTCACTTGGAAAACAGAAGTTATGTGTTTCTCACTGTTGACTTAGGAATCACCCTTTCTCAGCTACTTGGAGAAGACACTTTAATTCTTATAATGTTCCTATACTTACTTGGCTACTGTATTTAAATACACATATGTTATTGGAATATTGTATTCAATAACTAAGAAGTATATTAGAGACATTAATTTATATTGATGAATATACCTGAACGAGAAGTGGGTGCTTGCTTCTTGTATTTCAGTTCATTTCATTTTTAAACTTCCACAAATTTATTTCATTATATGCGATGAAAATAACCACCTGTTAAATAACCAGCCTCATCATTAAAATAAATTGTGAATGTACCTTTGGCATTGCACTTTCTATTAGCATTTTAATTTATTCTCCATAAGAACAAAAGATGGTGTTATCTTTAATATTCTTATTACTTGGAGAATGTTACCTTAAAGGTAATGAAGAACTTATTCTATACGGTTTTTTTGTATCCTTAAACAAAACTGGAGTAATTGGGTGTAAAATCCATGGAAGATTATGAAATTTCTTTCACTTTACACAAAGTGAGTGCAATTATCACATTCAAATCTTGCTTAGCTTTCTCCTTGGAAACTTCTTGGATATGAGACTTCTTGTAATATCATCCATGTCGTGATGTAGCGAATGCAACTAAAATCAGACTTAGATGATAGAATTATGATAGAACCATCATATTCTTAATTCATGAGTCTCCTATAAGAAATTTACACCCACACTTCCTGAGGTGGATTAACAGGTTGAGACATAAGCACCTTGAATTTCTGATATAGTAATATTATGCGCAAGCTTCTGTACTATATTTGAAATTTGTGCTAGTTTGGACATTAACTTTGTCCAATATTTATCGTAGTTTTATTGTGGTATTACTTATCATTATCTACAAATAAACTTTAGCAGATTAGTGCCTTTTATGTTGATTACCGATTTAGACATAACTGATTATTTTATCATTTGATGTCTCCCACTATTTTTATCGAATTATAAGAACCCTCTGTATTAGAATCAGAATACTCTATCATTTGATTATTCTAGTAGAAATGATCATTGAACCTCGCTCATAGTCTACAAGCTATGTCTACACTACTACTCGGAGGGTTCAAGGTAGGATTTTGGCTAGCCAGCTGCATTAACTCGCGGTTCCTTCATCTGTTGAGTGAAGTCCCAGCTTCAAAAATATTAACTTGATTTACTCAACGCTTGCCTCTAAAATTACAATAAGCTAGCTATGGCTATTTCTTTGCTGCAATTTTAGTTAAGTCAACCCACCACCCTAATAAGAACTCCTCGGTAGTAAGAGGCACCCTCAGCTATGGCATGATCGGCACCCCAAACACCCGGTTTTGTTCAAACTTGAATGAAGGAAGGTTGTTGTGACTTAATATTTCTTTGAGGGTTTTATGTGTTTCTCTCGACGAATGTAATCCATTTCTATTAATCTTGTCCATCTATGTTGTTGCTCTCACAACTGAACATTAATAGAAAAACACACGTCGCTTATTTATGCATTTTATTATTCATTATTTTATGTATTTTCCTGCTGTTTTGAAATGCATAAAATAATAAATAAATGCATAAATATAAACTACTACCCGACTGTTCTAACATCTAAACGACCTGGGGGTATCATACCTGAGTCGAAACTTGACTCTTGATGCAGCTCACCTTGTCTTGTATGTTCGCTTGTCTTCTGGAGAATCACCATGTCTTAGCGGGGTCCTTATCACATTCTTGGAGTATCGCCTCATCTTGGCGGTGTCCACGTCATATCTTGGAGTACCGCCTCATCTTGGCAGGGTTCACGTCACGTCTTACATCATCAAGGTCTGAAGTACAAGAATACTCACGCGCAGGCAAAGGGGGCTAAGGATATAAATATACATCGGGTAAAATTGGGCACACAGACCCTTATATATTTTAACTGAAAAGAAAGACGATGCGCAGATCATCTATTTAATTAATTACAATCATCTCACACAGTTAAATAATTAATTAAACAATTAATTAAATGCATACATACAAGGGTAAGTGCTCAAGACCAGTAGGCGGGTAAAATAAAGCGCGATAAAAAATTAAATTGCATTAAATAAGTACGAGGGTTATAAATTAAATTAAATGAATTAAATAATTCAAATAATTTAATTATTTATTGGTCCTTTAATTAATTTAATTTTTTATTCCAAAATTAAATTAAATAATTAATTTAATTTGATTACAAAATTAAATTAATTTATATCCCGAGTATTAAAATAATTAACCAAAATTAATTTTAATTAATTTAATTTATATATTAAAATTAAATTTATTAAATTTATTTATTTTGATTAATTTAAATGGTCGGTTCCTGAAACATCACTGCACGGCCTGTGCGGGTAATGCCAAACACACACAGGGCCATACCAGGCTGTGCATGGCCAAAATGGGTCGGGCCGATCTGCCCAAACCTGTTCTGGGTTGGGAAAATCTACCAGACAATTTCGAGGCTAATTTTGCCCTGGGGAAAAACTTGCTGGCAAAATAAAGGAGTACCTCCTGGGTGTAGATGGAATCAGACTGGGTCGGTGCCGAAACTGCAGCTCGAAGGAGGTGCGGCTGCTAGGACGGGGCGACGCGGCGGCGTCTGAGCTCTAGATGACAGCGGGGAAGCAGTACTAGTCGGGTCTATCCAGCGCGGCCCGGTCCGGCGAGAGGGGCGCGCCTCCGGGGCTTGCGATGGAGGTCGGTGCGGCGCACTCCTAGTGTGGAGGAGGAGGAGGTCAGGTGGTTCAAAGGCGGGGCCGCGATATGGGAGGAGGGAGCCTGGGGCGGCGTCTGTCGAGGGGAGGACGCAGCGAGGGCGGTCTGGTGGCCGGGTCGTAGCGCTATGGCTGGTAGGCAGGGCGCCCGTGGCGGTCGAGGGAGGCAGGTGTAGGTGAGGGTACCCGAATGTCGGGTACGCGGCGGTGGCCAGGGGGCCAGGATCTAGCAGCGGTGGCAGGAGGGTGTCGTCGGGCTGCTTGGGCGATGACGCCTGGGAGGAGGGCGGCGGTGGTGGCCGAAAGCTGGCCGGTGCAGAGGTCGGGTGCTGGGTAAGGCCACGGGGGGTCGCGGGTCGCCTGGTGCAGGGCGGCGCCTTCCTATGGCGTACCGAGGAAGGGGGCGACCTAGGGGGTCCACGCTACCCCCAAATCCCTTTTTATGTCTTTTTTAAACCATCGCCCCCACCCCCTTTTGCTGTTTTTTTTATTCCCTAAGTCTCCTCTTCCTATTTTTTTGAAGTCTCCTCCCCCTTTTTTAAAGAAGACTCCCCACTTTTCTTCTTCTTCTTCATATGTGGAATTCCACATATCAATCCAAAATTTAATTTTCAAAGGCTACTTAGCCTTTTAATATAATAATAGTAAAATTATTATAATAAAATAATAATTTATTATTATATTATTATAATAATAAAATAAATATTATTATAATAATAAAATTATTATGCAAATTAGAAAAATTGTAAAATTTATAATTTGCATATAATTTTAATTATATCCGATGAATCGATCTAAATTTTATCGGTCATTCGAAATGAATAAAATTTAATAACTAAAATCAAACCACAAATTCGATTCAATCCTGAAATTTAAAATGGTCATAACTTGGCCGTTCGAAATCGGATCGATGTGCGGTTTGAACCATTTGTGACCGTCTTTGAACCCTCTGCTTAATTGCAATGCAAATTTAATTTTCTACGCTCAGAAAATCAACACAATTGCTTTGATACCACTGATAGGTTCCAGGGCTCGCAGTGAAAGCCGGTGGGCCGGGGATTTTAAAATTTTCATCGACGGGTCGACAGAACTTGTCGATGCTGATGATCCGAGCCTCGATAAGGTCCGAGGATCTCACGTAAACTATAAAGTGCACAAAAATTAAAATGAAAACATACCCGTTTCAAATCTGAAGTTGTGGTCAACTACAACTCATCGCCGGCGGTCGTCGCTTGAATGATCCATAGCAGGATCCCTCTAGATCATCCACACGCGCTTCAAAAATCCACTAGAACGTCGATCGTTGAATTTTGGGTGCTAGCACGATGATCCGACGATGTCATCGACGTCCCGATGATCACCACATTGAGATCCCTTCGATGCTTGAGGAAGATCTTGATCCATGATCTTGGATCAATTGTTTTTCTCTCTAGGAAGCGGGAGGAGAGAGATGCTCTCATTTTCATTTCATGAAAATGAATGAATAGTTACATGGAGAGAGAGCTTCACCTCTACTTATAGTGGAGTTTCCAAATACCCTGTTGGGTTCCTTGACCCCCGTTTATTTCAAAGTCCACTTAATAAATAATTCTAACAAACTAAACTGCATCAATATTATTATAATTTTATCACATACTTGTAATATATGTAAAATATATTATGTGATAAAAACTGAGCCATTTAACTTGACTCGCAATCCCGCTTAATATTAAACGAACCTTTAATATTAAAATAATATTCATTTGATTACTATTTTCCTGTATTTACCTAACTTGAAAATACATTAAATAAATTCAATCCCAAATATTCATAACTTGAATAATAATGAATTTATTTAATTATTGGTGATCAATAACTTGGACAACACTCGGACCCCGTGGAGGGCCCCACTATGTCCAAATATTTATAGTGTCATCACCATTTACTTACTTTATTATTTGTTTATCTTTTTGGAAGGATTTACCTTTCGACTGTTTTGGTCAAAGACTTATGAAGGTTTCACCATCCTGATCAACCAGACCTGAGATATACAACTTCATAAACTTGGAAACGATAAATCCTTTCTTGACCATTCAACGAACGTCATACCACCAACGACACACCCAACACAAGATATCTCGCCATAATTTCAATATCATGGTTTTTGCCTTGCATCAAAGTACGTAATCATATGATACACATTGGTAATGGTCTCAAGTCAGGAGACCGATACACATGTCTGTAGATAGGAACAACCAATGACACAGAAAACATGTGGTGTTCCTACTGGCGAGTTTGTCCTCATGATCTCACTACTGGAGATCACCAAGTGCGAACTTCATGAGAAGAAGTCTCAATGCTTATGAGCCCCCATCACCTGATAGTCAAACATCCACTGTGTCCAGTCAGTAAGATGTATCTAGACTATATAACATATATTTAATATTAATGTTATATTGTCTTGAGGTTCTCATTATAGCCTGAGATCTGATATAACCTCTCGACACGACAATTAATCTATGGACATTACCATTATATAGTGGATGAAAAAATATCTGCACTACAATGGTAATAATAAATCATGTATAACTAACTGTACACATGATATGGTAATCAAAAGTACGACATAGTTGGGTCTAGGGTACCCACTATTTCAACAATTTTTTGATGTTGTTTTATTTTAGTTGACTACTAAAATCCAATATATGGATTATTTGTATTTGAGGGAAAAACGTCCCCCCTTAGTGTTAGGTCATCCTTCACCACTTGTCAAAAGCCTCTAGCGATTATGGGATACATTCCTAAGGTTGGTGGTGGTCTATCATGGGTTCAGGGTATATATGGGGTGGTTCGTGATAGGAACATGACATAATTAATGTCTCACTCTATGTTCCTATCTACAGGCATGTGTATTGGTTCTAAGACTTGAGATCATTATCAATGTGTATCATGATTCATAACATAGATGCATGATGAAAACTGTGATATATTTAATCATAGTTAACTAGATTTCATTAGGTGTGTCATGACTTATATTACATTGATAAAATGGAAAAGATATAATTTCATCCATTTTGAATTATAGAAGAGGATATATATTGTCCTTTAATTGAGATGGAAGTGTCCGACTAAAATCAATGGTCATGGTAGTTTATAAATAAGTTTATCTCAATAATTAAAAGAAATATAGATCAAGTATAAATGATTGTAACACATGTATGCATCCATCTTAAGGAATTTTTGGTCGAAAATGGATTGTATTACATAGTAGCATTCAAAGGAAGGTTGTCATTATTGTTTCAATATCATATTCATTTTTTATAGGGTAATGATGTGTTTCTAGATACCACTTTTGGTCTATGGAATGAACCTAATGCCACTGAGAATAAATTTGAGAGGGTCACCATGTGACTTTATTTTAATATATTTTTTCCACATCTCATTGGCGAAATAATTTGGTTTTTATTTCCAAAACATGGTTTTGTTTTTGATATTTTGAATCTTGATCATATTGTGTTAATTTTAGTTCTTTCAACATTCTTATTAAAAAGATGATGCAGAGCCCTACCGAACTCAAACTGGGGGCAAATTGAGATAGAGTCTTTTGACTTCGATGTCCCCTGATCTGTTTCAAGGCTGCAAAGACCAAAGCTACATCTCTTGGAACCAAATCCGTGAATGAAAAGGATCATCTGATCCTAGATCTGGGGCTCTATGTCAAGACGATTGAAGGGTGATGTTGATCCAATTGATTCTAACTGAGCACTGAAGATAGTTCTCGGATTGAGATGACCGAGGTTTCAAACTATTGAAGACCCTCGTCACTGATAAAACTATGTTGGAGGAGATCATCGAACCTGCTTCGAATGACGAAATTCATCCGAGCTTAAAGATGAAGATGGACCGAGTCTCAGTCCACAAACGGACCGTTGAATCAAATTGAAGAACAATATTGATCGATTTGAAGATAGGAAATGGGTTGGGCTTATTGACGTACAGAGGTAGCCGAGCCACGCATGTGCTTGCTGGTGCAGAACAAGCTCGCTGAGGAATAAATGGTGAGCAGGTATCACTACAGAAGAGGATTCTTATTTGAGGGTATTGTGTTTGTTTGTATCTCTGGTTCTTAAAGAATGGAGGGGGGCGTTGAGTTCAAAAATTCTAGGGCTTTTGTGATGAGTTTTGGCGCACATGAGGTGCTCGACGCATTGCTTAGTGAAGAGAGCCAATCCATCATCGAGAGCTGCTGTCGAGACTCAGTCTAACTGACTGAAGAGGTGAGGTGTTCTTCAGCCACCGAGTGACCAGTCGAAGCTCCAGGAAGATGATTATGGGGATGGTCAAAATTAAAAATTCATTTGATGATTTGAGGATGAAGCTAGAGGAAATTCAGTCACCAAAGAGGAGTGTCGGTTGTGTACTGAAACAGCTGTTGAGGTCATTTCTGTGATGCAAAAGTTAAAAAATGCTTGTTGTGACTAAGACAATTGATGCAAGCTTGGTTCAGAAGCATCCACATCCTTTGTGAACTCGCAGTGGAGGCATGTTGGAATCTGGAAGTGTACAAGGAAGCGTAATTAATTGATACATGGAGTCAAAGGCTGAAATTATTTGATTGACACCCGAGAGGGCACTCAATGAGTGTGCAAACAGAATAATTTTTTAGAGAGATCTATTAATGTGGCAGGGATAGTGACAGAATGTCAAAGTGAAGTAAACTTGTGAGTGATGACCCCCAGTTCAGATCAAAAAAACTATGTTGGTGATGAAAAAACATCTAAAAGGGGAAGGAGATAATCTCATCAGATAAACTTCTTATTCT
This sequence comes from Viscum album, assembly GCA_963277665.1. NCBI lineage: Eukaryota > Viridiplantae > Streptophyta > Magnoliopsida > Santalales > Viscaceae > Viscum > Viscum album. Next base: position 1,180,700,392 of record OY728166.1, read on the forward strand.
CTTCTCGTACTTCCTATATTGTTGTATCATGTTGTTCACATTGAATATTTTTGTTGTAGAAACTATGTGTGACTAAATACTAAAGGGGAATCAGATCGAAATGATTTGAAAATTCTTAAATTTTTTTTCCTCATGTTTTCACAATTGTTTGATATTCTTCTTGAGCTTCAGTGTGATCTTTTTGTTTTGTGTTCTCTTTTTCATTCTGCATGAGCACGTTTTCTACACTATTCTACATAGGTGAAAAAAGTGGATTCCTTTCCATTGAGACTTCAACTGAATTAATTCAATTGGAAATGGTTGATGCCTCTCTTCTCCATTAAAGGGACAAGAGTTGTGATTGAAAAAACATTTCTAGAGAGAGTTCATTAAACTATGTTGATCACCGAGTGATAGTTAGCTATCTCTAACTATTTTCTTCACAGCTTCAATAAAATTTTAATTATCATGATGCAAGAGCATAAATCTATTTTATTCAATTCAAATAAGTCTGGTTTCCCTAGCTTTTCCCCTTCTCAACTTCGGTTATTTACCTCGTTCTCTCTACTTCTTCTCCATGTTCATCACTTCTTCTCCATGTTCATCACACTTGTTATTTTTCGTTGTTTTTGTTTGTTTGTTTTCACAACCTTAGCTGCCTTTGTGGTTCTACCTCACTTACCATAGTAATACTAGTTCATAGGATTATAAATAAATAAATTTGTGGCAAATCAACGATCACGATTGTCAAATTTTTTGCGCCATTACCAGGGAAGGCATGTGAGACCAATAAAAAACATTTAATCTTCTTTGAAAAGAAAGGTAGATCAATTTTAAAAAATCAACTTCAGAAAACTGCTTGTGTTTATTCTGGTGTGTACTATTATCACACTATTTTTACTTAAATTTACACACACAAGGGCATCATCTTTATCTAAAATTAATCCTTCCATTCTTGAAATTAATAAACATTGTAGTTCCCAGAAAAAGAAACACAAATCTAAAATAGAGAACCTAGAAATTCATAAATCTAAAAATTTAAATAAAAAACACTAAAAAATATTTTAATTTTTTCAATATGGTCATATGTGTTGGTAAAAGATCATTTTCTATTTGTAAAGCGTTTTACCATCAGATATGACTCTATTACTAAAATGTTGATAAAAACTCTGTTTCTACGTTGCAACATCCAACAATGGATTTTTTTGAAGACCCCCCCTGCAAACTAATAAATAAATCAAGAAAAATGAAATTAAAAAAATAATAATAATGATAATACTAATAATAATAATAATATGTTAAAAATAAATAATAAAAACTAAAAGGTAAGATGAAAATATTTAAAGAAATAATTTCAATTGTTAGAAAATTAGATATATATATACATATACACATATAACTATATATTAATAAAAATACATAAAATATAGAAATAAGTAGACAAAATTATAATTATACAAATAATAATACAGTAATAATACCACTAATATAATAAAAATAACAAACTAATAGTATTAATACTATTATTATTAAAACTAATGATATATAATACTAATATAATAACATAATAATTACTAAAAAATATTAATAAAATCATAAAAAATTATGTTCAGCGGAACTAATAATAATAATAATATAGTGTCAACTAAGATATATAAAATTAACACAACTAATAAAAATAGTAAATTACTAATATTAATATATAAACTAACTAAAAATTATCAAAATATCTTTAATACTACAAAACTACAAAAACAGTCTAAAAACGCTAGAAGTGGTTAGAGAAATAATTAAAACTAAATAAAAAAATTATAAAAATGTTAGCAAAATCAATGCGCATCAAATCCCCCCACACACATGCCTTTTCGTTTCTGGGTAAAACAATAAGAAAGAATACACAACTGGACCTATCAACAAATCAAAGCTTCAAAATTACAAGTTCAAAATTTTTCAATCTCTTTTACCCACAAACTATCATGATTCATTTAAAATTCCAATTTTTAAAAACAATTTCTCTTCCACTCACAATCATTCCAAAACAAGTACCTACACTCATGCATCATTTGACCTACCTCGTTGTCGCTCTCATCACTCAAACAATTTGATCATGATCAATTCTCATACACACACATGCTTACCAAAGGCTTACCATGAATTTCACATGTCCACTAGTGGAAATCAAAAGAATGCATCAATCTCAAGGGCTTCACATTAGGTTCAAATGTATCTAAGGCTGCAGGACGGTGGGTCATAAAAAAATTTGACAATTTTTATCAAAAAGGAGGGTTGAATCGTGAACTAAATGCATGTTAAGTGTCAATCCAAATGTCTCCCTCAAACTCTTGCTCCACCAAACTTAAAACATTGCTTGTCCCCAAGCATATGAAAATCCAAACGTCACACTGGCTGTTTTTTTTTCATTTTTTTTCATTTTTTTAGGAACACGACTCACTCAAATAAGATGGACTGAAAAACTGGTGAGTAACAGATCCCAAACCCCATGAAATAAATGTTAGATAATATCTCAAAGAAAGGTACACAAGTAGCACGTACACTGTAGCATCTCAGTGAAAGCATGTCATATAGAAAACTCTCTAGCTCATGAAGTAATGGATCATCACTTTAATAAGTATCCCAAAAAATGAGGGTTATCGCACAATGACCACAAAAGTACTCATTGTTCGAACAAAAAATAATCTACATTCCCATATCAACATACATGTAATAAATGTGGTTATTGTGAAATATAACACATATGACCAGGATGAAATAATGTCAATCCATGTGAATCAAATGTTTCACTATCCATCAAACAACCCTCTCCATGAATAAACTCTCCCCCACACTTAGATTGAAAATTATCATGAAAATATTCAAGAAATGTGTAGGGAAGGATATCACATGTTGGATCATCCTAAAAAGGCCTATTCATGGATTCTAAGGGCTACACAACAGAGAAAATGTATGGGTGGCTAAGTGGGTCAAAGGGGCTGAAAAAAATTAAACAGATGCCTCAGTCATTTTAGTGTAACTTTCAAAATTCCAATCGCTTTTATGGAAAAAACATGGCAAGTTATAGAAGAAAAAACATGATTGAGATTCCCTCAAGAAAAAGAGAAATAGGAGATGATGCAAAGATGGACCAGAATCCTCACGGGTATGGAAATAAAATGTTGGACAACACAAATGAGCTTGAGTGAAAATAAGTGTAAAAAATAATCAAGTTTCTAAAAAACATTTTCAAAGAATAAAAGAATATCAAAAATCATTTAAATTAGGGCATCAAGAATCAAAGCATTCCAAACAAGAATCATGTGCTCAGACTGACTAAGGATAAGCGGTATGTTTCTGACTATGTTACGACAAAAATGCAACCGTTTTCATATGGGTTAAATGATGACAAGAATGTTAGTGTTTTTTTTTCAATTTTCTTTTTTTGTTAGTTTACATGGGGTTTTTGGAAGCATAAAATATAACATAAAATAAAACACTTCCCTGTGTAAGTGCAGATAGACGCGAAAAGACTGCCAGTATCTGATTAATCTCTAGAAATGATATACCTATAAAATCAAGACATGGACATCACATACCCGCATCATATCAAAGAAGTCACACCATAATCAAAATCATGTGGATGATAAAAATATGTATGATGAATTCAAATCCACTACAGTGCCATGAGAAAATAGATTGCGGAAAATTCATGCCATTTTATTAAAAAAACTAAATGAAATAAAATTAAATGCAGTGAAAGGAAAAAAAAGATGGGTTGCCTCCCATTGAGATCTAAGTTTAATTCAACTTTATCCAGATGCTGTTGAAGCTCCACCAGGATTGAACTAAAATGTATACCATGCATATGCTTCTTTATCAATAGGAGTGTGGAATCCATTCATTGAAAAAGAACTTATCCCGGAAGCTGCACAATATCTCAATGGAAACTTGTCATAAAAATTGATGGGTGGAATGAAATGAAAACAACCCAGTTCATAATAGAATGAATATACCTCATATAAAGAAAGACTCATCGAATAATTGAAATTTGTCCAAAGGGCATCCTCATGACGGTCAATAACATTATATTTTTGAATTTCCACAAGAGAAGAAATTCCCTTACTAGAATATTTTAGTGGTCGGATTATATCCATCATATCCTTGAATGTAGTATCTGGGATGTATCCCATTCCGTTTTCTCCACCAACTACTAGTACATGAACATCCACTGGTTTTCAACTCAAAGCATGCTCGATGCATGGAACAAGTAAGGTGGGCTCAATTAGAGTAGGTGACTCCATTGTGTCAAGAATGATAGCTTTTTTCAAAAGTTTCTTCTATACTGCCCTCGTCATATTTCTTCATTGGAACATATGGCACCATGAAGTCAGGATCCTCTAGGAAATATCATTCTTCCATTGTTTCTAGAAAATTATGAGTGTTCTTTACCACTAATGTTGACTAATTTTCTGACTCTTGAAATGTTTCAGATGTCTCTATGTTGGAAAAAGTTTCAGACTCACAAATATTTTTCAGAAAGATGTGACTTTATGTCCTTTGAAGTGACACCCTCTTGTGTGTGGAAATTCATGTTGTCTTGGTTCAATTCTAACTCTATTATGGTAAAGAATGGTCTCGGTTCAATGCCCTCTTCATCCTCAAAAGGTGTAATCTGATAGACATTGTATGCATCCTTTTTCACTTTGGGATGGATGAGTTGCAAACTCATAGAATAAGGAAATGAAATCAAATTTTCCAAGGAACCATTATGTTTAATGAGGTGGAAGACTAAGCTCTCATATTCTTGAAATGTGATTAAATTGAGAGAATCAAATTATGACAGAGAGGAGTCATCAATGGTATGATAAGAAGGCAGATTAATCTCATTATCAGAATCGGGAAATGGATGTTGTTCAAATGGAACCCCTACTTCACTCTCCTCAAACGAATTGTTCTGAATTAGATCATCAAGTGGTAGTGAGGTAGCTAGTTCAACAATATGATTCATTTGATTTCCTACATTCTTTAATTGATTTTCTAGATCTTTTATTGAGGAAATAAATATTGCATTACGTTCATCTTGAAGTTCAAACTTTCGATTTGTCTTAGTGATAGCAGAATCCAACATGCACCCAATTATCAAATCATTTGTTTCGCATGAATTATTGAATTCTAAATTTTTAGGAATGCATTGATTTTGAAAATGATCAAATGGTGAGTAGGAACTAGAAGTAGAATATGGTGAAGGATTCTCACTGGGATCATGACATGGACTTGAATTAAAATCATTATAATAAAAAAGATTACCTGGAGAGCTCACGTGCAGTGAATCATTATACATCGTACCTTGAGCTGTGACTGTGTAGGGTGGGTATTGATTGTAGTTGTATGGTGATGAACACAACATTCAGAAATTCTGGGTGTCTTGAAATTACCTGCAATGAAAAATTCCCAGAGTAGTAGACTAAACCTTTGTGTGTGTGCGTGTTTTTTATACTTTTTTTTTATATTTTTGGCCGAAATCACTCTTTTAAAGGAACTCCTAATGCTATTATTATCCCTAGAAATGACGATATAAATTTGGCATGTGTGTCACAATTTGTGAAAATTTTCAAATTTAGAAACCTACTAACTGTTGTAGAAGCGAGGAGCAGGGTTGAACCATAGAGAGAATGTGAGTATACACTAGGAATATCCTCTTGGAAGAATGTTCAAGCAGATGAGTTCTTAATGTGATTAATAACTAAAAAATTCTAAAAAACTAAATGTCTATTTAAAAAAACTATTTAAATTTAACTAAAACTATCTAAGAGAACTAAACTAAGCAATGGAAGAAAACAAGCAGAGATGGAAGTGTTAGAGTTGTGATGTCTGTTCAGGTTCATGCAATGCAAATTATTTAAGTTCCACATCTGAATATTTATTTATCCAATTATCAATGATTCCAAATTTAATCAAAATACCATCAGGTCTTATTTTATGATATTATACAATATTCTAATTTTTACACAAATTATCTATTATTTCATTCTCTGGCCTGATGAATAATTTACGCATCATTGTTGCAGAGAATCACTTGTGAAATAATACAACATGTTTCTCACAAAGTCAAAGTATCTACTCGTGTCAAGTTCGCTTGCATAAGATTACTAATTAAGTTTCACTCATGAATGTTTTAAGGGGAATACACATAAAATATTTTTTTTCAATTAATATATTTATTTATTTATAATTCGATCGTATGCGATTTACAATTCTCTCACTCACACGATTCACTTCTGGATAAATAAATTCTCTGATGGTCTCCCATTTGTGATTACTTATTAGGTATCAAACGAATGGACACCAAAGCATGTGTGAAAACTCCAATTGACAATTAATTCAAACATAAATATGATAAAATAAAATAAAAATCCAATCAAACAATTAATTCAAAAGATAATAAAATATGGAAACAAACAAAAGACATGCATACACTGTCATGTTTATCACAACCCCGACACCAAATAATTAGCCCGCTATGACAACAACACAACACATAAAATAATAAAAAATATATATCACTATGTTCGTGTCATTGCTATGGTAAGTACAAGCTCTGCTAGATGATTACAAAATAATAACTTTCACTTCATCGATTGCCACAACATTGAACCAAACCATCGTGCTGCCGTAAAAGCAATCAGACCTATGTTCACTCTACACGTGTCAACGTCGTGCACAACCTACAACTTACGAACAAATGCGCACTCTCTTGGACCAAATCCTCTGTGCTCAGTGAAGCAGTGACGAAGCAGCATCTGGTGCGTACCTAGAATAGAGGAGTAGCCCTGTTGGTGGTACACAACAGAGGAAGGAGGCGCCATCACTTGTGATGGTCTGCGTGATGTTGTGTATGCTGATGGAGGAGGAGGCGTCGGGTCTGGTGTGCTGCAGGGTGCGAGGAGAGTGGGGGGGAAATTAATGTGCATCAACCATCATGAATAATGTTCGGATCACACGAACGCATAAATTAGCAAAAAAAAATTATTTAAATACATGATATAAAAATAATAACGTATGATATAAAAATATTATCCAGTGACCAAAATAAGAGCATTATCTAACCAGTGGAAACAACAACCATAATATAATCTTACTCGATACCACAATAACCATAAGATTTTCCGTCTAGTGACCACAATAAGAATATATAACCAATGACAACAAACAATTCCATAACACATGATATAAAAATAACCAATGAGAACAACATCATCAAAATTACTAGAAGAACCAATGATCGCATAAAAAATTAATTACAAGTGAAAACATTAACATAAGATAACCTGTGACCATATCAACTGAAAATAAAAATTCATGATATAAAAAATAATAATAATATTATCAGACTTGTGACAAAAAAACTATTGATAATGACACAAATTTCAATTAAGAGTGACACGTAACTCAAAATTCTATAATCTAGTAGCACTAAATTATATTCTATAATCTAGTAAAGTTGATTTTAATTTATAACGACACTACATTTAAATTGATAATGAAACCTAATTCAATCACCGAAAAACCATTTTTTGTGTTGGGCCCAAGGGACTTTAATTGTATTTGTTGTAAAAAAATGGTCAATATGTATTGGAGATCATGAGAAGATATGAAGTGAAGAAGTATAAAGATTAACTATTATCCATATTAATTATGGTGATTGTTGAATAGTTATTCAATGCTGAAGACTTATGCCAGTGATAAAATATTGTTTACAACATATTGAAGAAGACCATTCAAATATTTATTTTCATGAGGAATCTATGTTCAAGAAGAGGAATTATGGAGACCATGAAAAAATAATAATATTCGTCATAATTAGACGAGGAAGTTGCCTAGGAAAATTTTGTTGAGAATTATATAGAACTTGGTTAAATATTTGGATAACTCTTTTTCTGGGAGTTGACAGAAAAAAGGCCATCCACAAGCCAACGAAGGACCACATGAACCACATATGGGACCCTTAGGTTAACCAAATGTGGGACCCATGGGTCAACCATGTGGGAGGCAGTCGACCTGGATAGCACATGGAGGCTAGTGAGGTTTCATAGCATTCACATGGAGTGCCTACATGGGTAGTCAGGTATGCATGGGTGTAGAGTGGGGGCATAACGCTCGTAGGGTGAACATGGTGGCGTACACATGGGGGGAAAGTAGTGTGGCCCGCCCATGTGTGTGTGTGCAGTGTGTCCAGGTGCCAACTATGGTTCCTGATCAAGGGTCTATGGGAATGAAATGTATTATATAGAATTGCCACACCAATTAAATGTTCGATGTAGGATGTGTTCCGTGCACTTACTATTTAACCGCTTAAAATGTTACACATGTAACACTGGCCTCTCGATGAAATTATTGTCCGTCGTATGATCATCTATGGAATTAATCCTCAACCTTCAACCCTTGAATGATGTTTTTTCATGCTCTAGATAATTGGAACTCACTAATATCCATGATTCTAATCATCTTCCATGATCATGCTGAATGAATGAGGTATTTGGGATCAATCTGTGGCCATACATGAAATCAGTGTCTTGCATTCATGTGATCATTTGAAGAAGTTGAAACTACTGAGGGTGATATAAAGGTATATAAATCTGTTCATGAATATGAAATGTTGGCATGGGTTCGAGCTTGAATAATAAAGTGTATACGATTATTTTCATATGCACATGAGGCATTGTATCATAAGAAAAGATTCCATAATATTCAATGTCATGAAGAGTCTAATCTGCATTTGAAGAATATTTAAATTCAAGGATATTTTGGGATATTAATATCATAATTTACATGACATTATTTTTAGGGATTTGAATGTGGGGAATAAAAATAGAGACGGTGGAACTCACCAATAAAGGATATGCACTATGGTCCAAGCTCATAGCTTTCATTCACCATTTTGAGACCTTTCATTTTCAGAGTAAAATAGATCATTTATGTTCACTTATACCATGTGAAGGGAATAATATTCCATGAATATTTATTCTTATGTGAATAAGAAGAACCTTCCATATTCCTCCTTGGTTGCGAATAAGGAAAGGGTCCATCTTTGGTTACATGAATCTCATCTTGAGTTGCATGAAACTCTTTTTCTATAAAAAGATGAGGTGAATTTCCTCTTTATATATATATGTATTGAGTTATGAAAATCACTATGTTTCACACAAGGATATTAAAAGAATGTATCATGCTTGTGGAAGAGAAGAGATAGTGTGACATACTTGCATGAAGTATTTGAGGATCCATGTTTACTATTGCATGAATGAGGAGAATGCATGAGGTAGGGAGAAGAGTGCATGCATGCATAAAATATGTGAATGCACAAGTACGTGATAAAATTACCAAACATTGAGATAAGAACTAAAAATACACCATTCATATTACATGAAGTGTACTTGGTAAAATTATTTTGAGGATTCAATAAGAAGCTGGTTTGCAATCGTGAAAGATTATTCTTGGATAAAATAATCTAAAAGAAATTGTGTGAATCTCTTACACACATCTTATTGAGGTCGAAAATTCAACATCAGAGGGAATAATTTATTGATTATTGTTATAGTGAGGCAACTGATCATTTATAGGTGATCATAAATTTTTGAGAAAGACCAGCAAGTTGCAAAGGATCTTGAATTTTACACAAGTTAGACCCAACAAGTTTGATGAGGAAGATCAAGAAATCATCCTATAGTGGATCAATCCTTGAAGAAGGAAGGGGACTACCCTCTTATGTGGAATTAGGAGTAGAAGGCTGGTGTGGACTCTAGTAACACTGTGTGAAGCAATATAATGATCCTGTTGTGCAACTGAAGAGTGGGAAGGCCATTGTGGACTCTGGTAACATTATGTAAAGAAGTCTAAATATCCTAAAATTTGTAATTAGGAGTAATGATACAATGTGACTCTATATCAACCATTGTAATTGATAAAAAAATTATAGTGGAGAATCCTTGTTTGGGGGACTAACTAATATGGAAAGGAGTAGCTATTTGTATCGAACGTTGTAAATCCTCATATTCTATATCTTTGATTTATCAAATTATTCAAGGAGAGGTTAAGATACACATAAAGAGTGGATGAGGCTTTAAATAGCCATAGAGGTAAAATTAAAAAGAAAAAATTTGTAAAAAAAGAAAATGGATCACTGATTCACCCACTCCCCCACTCAATGATCTCACACTGATTTGGGTTCTACAATTGGTATCATAGCAGGTCTCCTCTGAAATATCCAACTCACTACTGAGGATAGATAACATGAATTCAATAAACATAAGAGGTGTTCCCACTTTCAATGGTGATAACTACCATGGATAGAGAAATTTGATGATACTATATCTTCTATCACTTAAGGTAGAAGTGAGAGATGTGTCTATAGTAGAATTTTCACCCTTTAATGAGAATAATGCTATGACTTTTGAAGATAAGATAAATCTAGAAATGGATGGAAAATAACACAATTACATCTTCATTTCACTCTCTTAGAAGGTATTCAGTAAATTTTAGGCATTTCTAACTACTAAGGGGATTTGGGATAAATTAAGAAGCAATCATGAGGGAAATATAAAAGTTAAGGAAACCAAACTACAAGTATGGAGAAAAATATTTGAATATATGAAAATTTATGATGATGAGAGTATTGATGATAACTTTATAATAATAAATGAGATTGTTAGTATCATTATAGGTTATAGAGAAAAGATTGACGACTCAACCATTGTGAAGAGTTTGATGAGAAAATTTCTATAATGATTTGATCTAAAAGTTTTAGCACTAGAAGTCCAACAACATCTATCACTAGATGAACTTCATAATATTATCAAAGCATATGAAATGAGGAAAATATTATCATTTAAGAAGAAGTAAATAGATGATTTTTCCTTTGATTTCATGATAAAAGGTAAATATAGAGTTGAAGAAGAAACAAAGTCAAGTGTATTTGAAGATGAAGATGTTTAGAAAGATTTCTAGAAAATAATGGACATATTTACAAATATGTATAACAAAGGTAGTATTAGAAAATGAAATAATCCACTAAAGTGCTTCAAATATAAGGTAGTTTTCTATTTTTCATATGACTATCCAAAGAATAAAGATAATGTCACCAAGATTTATGAGGAAGAAGACTACTTCAAGAGAAAATAAAAGAAACATACAAAAAGGTGATTATGAGAAGAAAAAGAATAGGTTTTTATAGAAACATAAAATAAACTGATGAGCAAGGAAGTTGATGAGTATTCATCATCAACCATTAACTCATAAGATTAAAATTCCTCCAAAAATCAGGTGTGATTAATCTAAAAATCTAAAACAGAAAAAGACACATTTGAAGGTGAAAAAGGTAAAGAGAGAACTAAACTAGAATGGTTCATAATATAAAATATAGTGGATACTCTTGAGAATAACATGAAACTCAAGATGAGGAAAAGAAATTTGATAAAGGATGATTAATATCATGTTAAGAAATAATAGACACCTCTTAATGATATAAGAGCATATATGAAGAATGTAGGTGATCTAGAAAGGAAAATAAAATATTTTGTAGAAAAATCACATAGAAGAGAAGAGTTTAACAAAAATGAAATTTCATTCATCAAATAAAATAAGAAAAATAGTTTAAATATAGCTAAACTTGAAAATATGGGGAATAAAGTTGAAGAAAAACTTATTATGAAAGAAGAATAATTGTCTAAGACACAATCTACATGCCTTTCATCTCAAAATTAGTTGAAGAAGATGAAAGAATACTTCACCAAAGTTGTTGAGATTAAGGGTGAATCTTATAAACTACTGAGAAGATGGTTCCATAGAAAAATGTTGATTCTATACAAAATAAATCTCAATGCACATTTTTTATAACTAACAGTGCAGGTCATAAAGGAAATATTAAACAAGTTCGGAGCAATAAAATTAATGAGAAAACATCTTCTACAAAGGAATATTTGACTAATTCATCTAGAAGGTTTCCACCTAAGAAGAAACACCCACAATCTATAAAAAGACTATAACAACAATCTTTAGAGAATAACTACTATCATTCTAGAAGATCAAGGTTCAGATTCTAATGGTGGTGTTGTGGAGTGTTTGGTCATAAATCTTATTTATGATGGTGTAACATGACACTACCATGAAAGAAGTGTAAATCAATGGGAGGATTATTGAAAAATTGAGATCATATTATAATAAGGAGAAGCATGTGACTAAGATATCATCTAAACTATCAACACAAAAAAATATGAGTGCTTGAAAGAAGTTTGTGTTATATGTGTTCAATAAGTTCACAAATATAAGAAATGTAGAGTTATCTTTTCAAGTGAGATTTATCAAAATATAAATGAGTAGAGAAGTGATAAAGTGAATAATTCTATAGTCACCAGTGAATTATTTGAAAATATCAACAAAACTAAGAAATATTTGAAGATTTATAAGGAAAAAGTAAATCAAGTGGTGATAGTTGAAGAAGCTAGAGTTGATGAGAATTCGTCTTCAAATGATGAAATGAAAATTATGAAGTGTGAAATCTATGAAAAAAATGGGAATGGCACAAAACATTATATGAAAATTATACTAGTCCAAGAAGATATCTTGAAGAATATGTGGAAAGAACAAAGAAAATCTTCTAGTATTGAAGAAGAAAATACATCAACATCATAAGTTTCAACTAATGATGAAAAATCAATTAGAAATTCTGAGAAAACTAGGAAATAAGAATCATCCAATGATGATCATAAGAATAAAAATATGAATTAAAAATTAATAGGAAACTCTAAGACTCAATATTTCCTCTAAAACATTTAATATCCCTCCTTATTCCCTTACTCTTGTTTATATGAACTAACATGTAGGGAATTCAAGGAGTTTTTATGTTCATCATAGAGTTTATCAATTTTCATGATGATGAATTGAGTGTACCCATTAAGGGGGATCAACATTGAACCTAAGGTATGACCATCACACTTGAACATTTTCCTTGATTATGTCAAACTACTTCTTAAGGGGGGAGTGATGGATCATGAGAAAGATGAGATGTAGGGGGGGGGGGGTAATATTTTATGCACTTGAGATTTTTTGATGTGATTGTTAATATTTCTATTGGATATCTCTTAACAATCATACTCATATAACCCCTAAAATGAATAATTTGAATGAGTTTGAGAATGATATCACATTAATGAATATTTTTCTAGATAAATTTGATTCTTTGGTGACATCACTATTATTTTCTACATCATGTTATCCCATGTATACATTGAGTATACTAAATGAAATCTCATTACTTTTGAGAGAGAATATGGATCTATTACTTGATTTGAGATAAGAATACCCCCACATATCATTTTTTATTTTATTTCCAATAAGGTGGATAGAAGAAGCTAAACCACAGATTGAATTTTATGATGTGAGGATATATTATAAAACAAATACAAAGTGGGAGATTGTTGAACCAAATGGACTTGAATTTTATTTTTTGTCAATAATGGTTCAATATATAATAGAGATTATGAGAAGATATGAAGTGAAGAATCATGGATAATAACTATTTTCCATATTAATTGTGATGATTTTTAACTATTCTTTAATGCCAAAGAATTATGTCAATGATGACATATTGTTTACAACATATTTAATAATACCATGAAAATATTTATCTATATGAGTAATTAAAGTTAAATAAGAATAATTATGAAGACCATGAAAAATAATATTTTTCATGATGATTTGACAAGGAAGTTGTCTTCGCAATTTAGGTTGAGAATTATATGAAACTTGGTTGAAGATTTGGATAACTCTTTTTATGGGAGTTGACTTAAAAAAATATTCTCTCCATAAGACAACTGAGTACCACATCAACCACATGTGGTGTCTCTTGGGTCAACCACATGGGAGGTAGTCGACTTAGACAACATATGGTGGCAGGTGAGGATGCATAACACCCATAGAGAATGTTTGTTGGGTAGGTAGGTGTGCACAAGTGTAGAGTGGGGGCTTATCATCTGCAAGGTGTGCATGGTGGAACACGCATGGGGGAAAGCGGTGCAACCCACCCCATATGTGTGTGTGCAGTGTGTATAGGTTCCAACCCCGATGCCAGCTCGAGGGGCTGCAGGAACAAAATGTATTATATAGAAGTTACAGATTGATTGAATGTTTGATGTGAGAATAATTCCGTGTTCTTATTTTTCATTCGCTTAAAATGTTACACATATAACACTGGCCACTTGATTGAATTGATCCAAAACATATGATTAGATATGAACTTCATATTCAAACTTTGACCCTTGAAAGATGTATATTTATTGGCAAGACAACTGGAAATCACTTATATCCATGATTCCGATCATATTCCTTGATCATGCTAAAATGTTGAGGTATTCATGATAAATCTAAGGCCATGTATGCAATCAATGTCTTGTATTCATACAAAAATTTCAATAAGTTTATATTTCTAAGGATATATGATGATATAGGATTCTATTCTTTCATCCGTGATGAAAGCATGATTTCGAGCTTGAATAGTAAGGTGCATGTGATTATTTTCATATACATGCGAGGTCTTGTCTCATAAGAATATACACCACAATATTTGTTGTCACAAAGAGTCTAACCATGTTCAAATAACATTTAAATATTGGGATATTCAAGGATATTAATATCAAAATTGGAAGGAAATTATTTTCAGGGTTTTGAATTCAATGAAGAATAACTGAGGTGATTGAAATATCCTATAAAAGGAGAAGCATAGAGTCCTGATCTCATGGCTACTATTCACCATTTTGAGAGCCCTCATTTTTCAGAGTGAAACATATCATCTCTACATGCTTCTACTATGTTAAGGGAATAATATTCCATAAATATTTATTCTTTCCTGAAGAATAAAAACCTTTTGTGAGCATCTTTGTATGAAAAGAAGGAAATGATTTAGCTTTGGTTATGTGAATTTCATCCAAAGTTATGTGAAACTCATTTACTAACAAGAAGAAAATTTTAAATACCTATTCACACACACACACACATATATATATATATATATATAGAGAAAGAGAGTGAGAGAGTTCTTCAAAGCACTCTATTGCACATGAGGATATTACACAAAGGAAGTAGGCTTTTGAAATATGAGAGATAGCGTGACATACTTGCATGAAGGATTTTAGGATCCATTTTTACTATCGTGTGAATGAGGATAATTCATAAGCTATGGATAAGTGTACATGAATACATAAAGTATTTGATTGTAAAAGAAAATGAGAAAATAATCAAACATTGAGATAGAACATAAAATAATAAAGGAAAAATAACATGTGATAGGGTTTCACTACTAATGATACGCCATGCATATTGCATGAAATGTACTTGGTGAAATAATTTTGAGGGTTCATGAAGAAGTTAGTTTTAGACCATGTAAAATTTTTCTTTCATAAAATAATCTAGAAGAAATTATGTACATCTCTTGTATGCATCTTAGTGTGGTCAAACTTCAACATCAAAAGGAAGAATTTCTCGAGAATTTTTCCACTAAGGTAACTAATCATTCATAGGTGATAAGAACTATTTGAGAAATACCAACAAGTTTTAAAGGATCTTGAATTGTACACAATAAAGTCATATACAACAATCTTGTGGAGTAAGATCAAGTAATTATCCCACAGTGGATCAATCCTTGAAAAAGGAAGGATTTTGTGTGATGCAATATAAATACCCTTTTGTGTGGAATCATGAGTATAAGTCCATTGTGGACTTTGTTAACATTGTATGAAGTAGTATAATGATCCTCTTATGTAACTCAAAATTAGGAAGGCTAGTGTTGACTTTGGTAACACTATGTAAAACAGTCCAATGATCCTCCCATTTTTAATGAGGATTTAAGATATAATGTGACTCTGTATCAACCATTGTAATTGATAAAAATATTATAGTGGAGAATCCATGTTGGAGAGACTAAAAAACATTTCAAGGAGTAGGTATTTGTATCAAACCATGTAAATACTTGTCTTTTATGCCTTTTAATTATAGCATTAAATATAAGAGGTTGTGAGATACAAGAAGAGTGAACCAAGGATTTAACCAACCATAAAGATTGAATTTAAAATAAAAATCTTGTAAAATGGGAAGGGATCACTGATTAACCCCTCCCCCTCTTAGTAATCTCACACTGATTTGGGTTCTACATGGTGAAATGAAAAACCTTTGGAACTAAGGATAGAGTTACAAAGATAGTCTTTATGGAAATTTTCAAATTGTATGAATACAATTGGGAACTTATTGAGGATATTTTGGTTTTATTATCTTGTCTTGCATTATTATTATTAATTAGGGGGAGGAATTCACCTACACCAATTAAAAAAACTCTTTAACAGAGGGATAAATTGATCACATAATATACATATTATAATAATAGAGCTAATGATTAGAGAAAAATAGAGTTAGATTACAAACCATGTAATTAAAAACCACGATGATTTAAAAAAATCACAATTTAGTGATACATTAATTATATTGATCAAATTTATATTTTTATCGATTTATGGTTATTATTCAAGATTTATTATGTATTTTTTTGATTTTTTCTAGATTTTGTGATGTTTATATAGGATTAGATAGTTTTAGTTGGTTCTAAGGGCTACTTGTTCTTTAATTCTTAATCACATGGAATGTGATCTTTGAAACATATGCCCTGTATGATGTCATTGTGGATAAAATTTGAATGTTTAAATGAAATATCATATGGGGTGTACATCATTGAATCTAAGGTAGTGTTGAATAACCTTTATATACTTGTTATATATGAGTAGTGATCCATTATGAAGCTAATATAATAAATATTAGTTCATCCATATATCTTAGGATCTTCAAAAATAAATAATATATGGGTGTTCCTCTAGGTATGAACTATTCCACTCTTGATATTTATATTTGATCTAAATTTTCATTTATTTAAATTATATTTTTATGAATATGGTTCTCATAGAGAATAAATCAATTTGGTCCTCTTTGAATCTACCTCAAAATGAAGTTGGATTGGTCACTAATATTGGGAAGAATTCATTGTCTATGGTGAATACCAGTCACTAGGATGAGAAGGTTATTGATAAGGGAAGGATAATTAATCCTCTTAATATCACTCATAGAGATAAGTATTTTCATGGAAACCACAATGTGGGTGATAAGTATAATATGGATCTGTAAGCTAATAATATAGAGGTTTCTCATGTTCTAACTTTTCAAAAGGATTTAAGTATTGATGAATCAAAGGATGGTAATGACTGCTTTACTAAAAGAGATTTATCTAGTCATTATCTTGAGAGTAGAATTTTTTTAAACACAAATATTTACATTTTATCTTTAGGAGGGAAAATGTGTTCACTTGGCTAGGTTTAATATTCAAGGAACTAAAATGGGATATGCCCTTAATTATATATATCAGAGTAGGGCATGCCTAAAATTAGCTGAGTGGCATATGTACCCAGATTAGGAGGGGAATAATGTTTTAGATTGAATTAATATACTGCATGATCATGATTTCATAACTCCTCTATACTACAAAAATTTCATAATTTATATATATTATTTATACACATTAAATACATTATTTCCTACGATCACTTATAGGAATTGGATTATTTCTATAAGAAACCATAACTTTAGGTTCCCTAAAAATGTATCCCAACCCTTAAGCATACCAACCTCATATATAATATTAAATGTCATTTATATAGCCTAGTCCAATGGGGTGTAAAATGGATCCATACATAACATACTATATCTCATTGAATATCATTATCTATTTAACACACATTAAACCATTGAATCATGAAAAAGACATATTTAAACCATGTAAGAGATGATTTGATGATGAAAATTTTTGGTGGAACCTGAAGGGATCATACAGGAGAAATAATCTTCTAAAAATCACTCCTCAACCTCTCTGAATTATAGAATAAATTAGCCAAAACCATCCTTTGAATCCCCACCTCCTGTGAATGATGAATCACTATCTTCAGACACACTTGAATTCCCTGAGAAAAATAACTTAAAAATATGTAAAATCATCATTTTCAATAAAAAACAAGAAGAAACTATATAAAAAAATATTTAATAATCAATTAGTAAAATAAGAACTTGCATCTTCAATGCCAACCACTTTCTAAGATCTAAAGAGTTTGATCTATTTTTTTCTTGATCTATTTTTTTTCTTGCAAATTAAATGCACTTTAAACTTAATTTTTTACCTTTCATACAATGATCAATCTTTTGAAGTAAGAAAATTCATTCACTAAACATATTTTAATTTCATTCATGATAAATTAAGAAAAATAAAAAACATCGAAATATAAATCTTATATGCATTGAACTGTAGAAAATATTAAAATGAATCCATAGTATTGAATCTTGCAATATGAAACTTTTATGCATTAAATCACATAAAATATCAATGGAACAACATGATAAAATCCCATAATAAGAGGAATATATTCCTTGAAATTTAGAAAATATTGACCATTATAATAGTCATTTAGTTCTTATTCCTTCACATTTTATAAATTACTATCAAATAAGATGGCTATGTCCATCAATACAGAGCAGTATATTGGATAGATTGTAAAAAAAAAGAAAAATGAAACATCCATCCTACCACCCCACAATTTTACCTCATTAATTAATGAAATTCAACCAAACATTCATCCTAATACTCTACACATTTAATTAATAATGTAATAAATTAAATAAAGTTTTATAAAAAAACTTTTTCAAAGAAAACATTTCATGATAAGGAATTAAAACCTCAATTTTTTTCCAAATAAAAAAAATAGTACAAAAAAAAACCAAATAGACCATACTTCATTATTTTATTTATGAAATCCATCAAAGTTATCGAATTCACAATCATTTTCCTCATCATCAAATTATAGTCGATCAACAGATAACCCTTGTAAAAAAATACAATGTGAAAAATTCCACTAACTCTACAAGGATGTGATAACCACTAGCTCGGTTAAGCTCGGGTCAAATCCACATGACTAGAAAAAATAATGTAAAAAATATATTTTCTAAGAAAAAATAAATATGCAATCACTAATACCTGGTTAATTATAAGAATTTATACCAAATTTTACAATTGTAATATTTTTCCAACAAATTCATCAAATATTTTCTCAATTTTCTCAACTTTTTACTCACTCTTAATCCTTCTAGTTCTATCTTCCTATAATGCACATATATTTTTAGAAGAATGGGGATACTTAGCACCCAAACCAAAAGTTTTAAAATATTCATTTTTATCTGCTACTATTATTTCTTTTTTGAAAGTATAATTTTTTAAATATTAGAGGTGTTGTTTAGAAGATAAGATAACTCATTCTCAATTGATTACTATAAAAACATTAATTCATGTAAAAAAATCCAATATTGAATATACATAATATTTTATAAAGTGATAACACAATCCAAACATTAACTCAACTAACATAGAAGCACAATCCTATTTTGAACCTTTTTTAGGATTATGTGTTTTGATGCATATTTTAAGATTATCTACCTCTTTACCTTCTTTTCCTCAACAAAAAATATGTGATAAAATCAAATAAAAATATAATAAAAGAAATTAATTTAAAAGAAAGTAGGGAAAATTAATACCTTAATTCTAGAAAATATACATGCAAAACTCTTTATCCATGCATAATTTGGTACTTTAAAATGTGAATGATTTTATATACTCCCCTTAGTTCTAGATTGATTTTTTTAAAATTATATCGGGATGAAATAGATTGGTTAATCTAAATTAATTATTATTCAACACCTTCAATATATAATATTAATTGAGGATGATTTAAATTAATAAATTACAGAGAAAAATATTATTTGTCTTGTTGAGGATTCACAAAACTCCACAAAATTATTCAAAGTGTCTTCATAAATTCATTTTAACTTTTTTTCCATAACATCATTGTTTGTTTGATTGTCAAAATAATCTACCTTTAACTCATATTTTTTAGGTTCTCTATGAAATACTCAATTTTTTCATTCCAAAATGATAAGGTTCATGACCTTTAAGGAAGTAATATGATAACTAAAACATAAAAAAATTAAATCATATTTTAAAAAATTATATTATTAAAATAAAAATAAAAATTATGATCAATCAATTTTTTTGCATTTGTAACATATAAGAAATGAATCAATGCCTATAAATTCTATATATACCATTAAATATTCGATATTTGAGTTGTTATATGTATCTATAAATAATAATACTATATTTGGTTTTTTATTTCATTAAATTAAAAAATAGATAGAACAAAAAATTAATTCACTATTAATAGAGGACAACATATTCAGTTGAACAATGTGTGGTTTAGTAGTTGGATGCTAAAAACTTGGCATGATATATATATATATATTTCTAAAATAATGGAAGTAATTTAATAATAAACGAAACACATTTTTTTATAGTATAATATAAAATGTTATCTAAAAACCTAGTTTAGAATCAAGTTACTTTTATATCTAGAAATTTTTTTTTTGTAATCTTAGCTTCCTTAGAAGTGTGTTTCTTTTTTGAAATCCAATTATGAATTTTCTAAAATAGTGGTATGATATGTATTTATTGCAAGAGAATACAAGGCCATCCATTGAGAATACCCCACCCTTGGTTCATGTTTCTCCTACCAGAATCAAGTATGGCTTAAAAATTAACTTTTAAACCCATAATGATATTAGCCACCTATATTTATAGCATAAAAATATGAGAACATATTCATATTAGCTAATAAACCCTTATGTTATTCCACTTTAAAGTTGGGTACAAATTAAAAAATGTTGGTGTGTAGTTTCTGTAATGGATTTTAACCATCTTTAATCTTCCCCTCGATGACTATCCACTATCCATCATCTTTAAACCCATACCACTATCTAAACCACCCTGTCTATTTAATCCTACCTCTATTGGCACAACCCTATGTTCCATACCAACCTATACATTCAACACAGTGATATCATATCCATCCACCATTTCATCCTAGTACATTTATCTTAAACCTACACATCATCCTAAAAAAATGACTTTTCTCAATTACCATATTTCAACATAGAAGAAAATCTAATCTATAACCACTCACAGTAATTAAAAGGAACATGTTTCATATGTTACTTTTGAATTCAGTCTATAATAATAAATTTGGCCTCTCCATTCTATACTACTATGATTTCCTATAGAGTCATTCCAACAACCAAGTGTTCATGTATTTCCCTATCTATATAAAATAAATTATCTATATATCCAGAATTTATAGAATTACCAGCTGAAGATGGTGCAAGAATAATATCTAAATTTCCTATATCCTTACCCATCAAAAGTAAAAAATACCTTTTAAAAAACCCATCCAATTGACCATATCACTTGAAAATAGAGAAAAAATAAATCCAAGATTAATAAAAAATAAGTTTTTGGCAATGATACTCACCTTAAATTTCATCCAAAAAAACTTAGGAGGCAGAGAGGAAAATTTAATTTTGACAAAAATTCTAGAAAGAGTTGGATGATTTGTGGAAGGAGTATGATTATATACATATAAATATTTTCTAAATGAATTCCATATGATTAATAACCTTATTGGGTTTTGAAATGGTATAGGGATACCAGGTAACCACACCCAAAATGTTGTTGTAACAGAGTCTTACTTCATGAGAAAGGTGAACATATACCTAAAGACATGGAAACAAAAGGATCCAATAGAAAATAAAGAATGTAACCAGATGAACAAAGCCCTTCCAATGTAGTTAGCCCCTTCCTGAGACATAAAGGAGGGGTTAGGGGCACAACCATCACCGATATAGGGATTCATCAATTTAAGAGAGAAAATCCTCAATATTAAATTTAAATAATTAATTTACTAAATTTAATGTGATAATTTTTAATTATGTTTGATAAATTTAAATATAAAAAATAAATTATCATGTATAGATAGAGTAAATAAAAATATATGCATCTATATAAAATATTATAATGATTTGAATGATTATTTTTATAAAATTATTTAAATCTTTATTAAATAAACAATATTGATATTTAGATAAAATTGAAAATTATATTCAATTAATGAGATATTTTTTAATAAAATCCAAAAAATGGATATTGAATTTGGTCGTAAAAATAATAATATATAAAAAAAATCGATTTCTCTTAATTGGTTATTGATAAAATATTTTTTTATTGAATTTTTTATTATAAAAAAATTTATTGATGGACAAAAATATTTATTGGTAAAATATATTTTTAATAATATATTTATGTGTTAGTAAAAAAATGTTAGTATTAATATGATTGAGTAATAGATTTTACTATTGGTAAAATATTTATTGTTATTGAGAGATCAATATCAACAGATATATCATTTGGTAAAAAAAGTATTGGTATTAAAGATAATAACAATAAAAATTAATATATATTAAAATTTCTCATTTTTACCAATATATATATATATATTATCTGAGAATAATTTTTTGTTGGTATAAGTTATTTTTTATGAATGTTGTTGTGCCTCAACCTAGAAACTGTAATGCCAAGATACATAGACTTAGGGATTTACAACTACCCACTACATCAAACAATCATTATTGTGTATAGTTATCCCCTAGGTCAAGGAAGTATGAGCTGAAACAATCATACCTCTCTATGATATCCACTTTTAATGGTCATCCTGGTGAGGATTCACTTGAGTTTATTGCATACATTTATATTATGGTTGAAAACTACCTCTTTTTGGGATTAAAGAGGAGGATATTTGGTTGGGGGTGTATCCTTTTTTTTTCTCAAAGGAATTATGAGGAGTTGGTTCTAAAATTTTCATGAGGAAATGTTTGACACCTGATACTAACTCTTCAATTCATTTGTCATTAAAATCTATCATAGGAACCCCACTATTAAAGTTAGGCACAATATCATGTTCTTTGTCTAAAATTAGGGAGAACTCTTTCATGAGACTTAGGATAGATTCATATCACTTCATAGGTAATTTCCTAACCACTAACTAGTTCCCCACCTTCAAATAGTCACTTTTTACAATAGTCTTATACCATACAATCAAAATCTTGTGGATTAATCTTGTGGATATGAATTTTCTAATTTGACTACTGAGGATCTAAAAAACTCTTGGAAAAATATTCTTAAGATTCTAAGAATTAGTTTTATAGAAAGATAATAATTAATAGGAATGAAATAAACCATCAAGATGATATAGTCACCACTGGCAATACACTTAGATAATAATTTATCTATAACACCTCATACCTTAATCAATACATAATTACATGATTTATGAAAATGGTTTCACTTTAAAACATTCCCATGATCTTTTTGGTTTATAGTTTTATAGAATTATAAAAAAACCATTAAATTATATTGGGATCACCAACACTCAATGTCCATTTTTTTCTCAAAAAAAGATTCGTAATTTTACACTCATATTTCATTCAAGTCATACTTGCCTCATTTAAGGCCAAATTTCATTATTTGGAGATAGACTTTATAATATTTCCTACCCATATTTAGGACCTATGAAAAACATTTGAAAATTTAGGACGAACAAAAAAACTCAGTAAAGGATTTAAAATAAAAGAAACATGTTAGTGAATTTTTAAACCTAAACATTTTATAAAAATGTTTACCTTTTTCACAATAAACAATTGAACAAAAATATCTGTTAACTTTTCCATGAAAAATAATAAATTTATTAATATATTTCATGAAACATTTTATATGAAATAATAATGGAAAAATTGTAATCATAAGGGTTTCTTAGAAACCATGAAAAATTATTAATACCTTTCCGTGAAAGATAACCCTTACACCTTTATTTTTAAAACAAAATTCATAAAATTTTCTTAAAAACATAAGAGAATTTTATTACCTCTTAAAATCAAAATATTTAATTATATAAACCATTTAAATAATATAATTTTCTTTCCTTGGGAAATTATACATACATTCACCCTTAAACTAATCCCTAAAATGAAATCACATAACCAGATAATTCTTACATCTCTTAGGAGTAGCCTATTACTGGTAAACTCTGTCGCTTTACCCAATACATTGGAGGGCTATATCTGGCTCTCCCATAATCAAATCTATTTCAGGATCCAAAATAATTTGTATAAAATGTAAAAGAACCAAATAACGAATAAAACACATATATCATAAAATTTAATCATAAAACCCATTTTAATTGGAATTTATTCCCACAAGTAATAAAACTTTCAGTTATCTCATAAAGATTAGAAAATATTAAACTTCCTTGTATTTTTTTAAATTAAAAATTCCTAGAATATTGAGTAATAGATATTATTTGAAAATAACCATAGAAACTTGTATATTAAACTTGATAATTAATAACATCTATGATGGTGGGAAAATTTCAAGTTGTATATGTTAAAAAAACATTCTTTTTAAACTTTTATAAAAAAATCAAAATGAACCCTATGGTAAATGTTTACAAGATTCATATTCAAATATTTAAAAAGAATGTAAAAAATAGTTTAATATTAATTTTAACAATATATTTATTATAAATAATAAAATTCTTGGAACATTTTGGAGAACATGGATATGGATGATAAATATTTGAAAGGAATACTTTAAAATAAGTTTTTCGAAGAAATATCCCTTACCTAAAGTCCCATATTGCTTCATAAATTATCTAACTCATGAATAATAAAATTATAATATATTTATAATTTATTAAAAAACTTTTACATGTTAATTTTAATATTATTATTCTTTTTATTTCATTTAATTCCTCGAATTATTTAGTTATTAAAATGGCCAAGTTTGTGTTGGACATTTTCGGGCCTTTCGGTTTATAACCTCAAAACAAAATCAGTGTGTTGGCCATGATCAAATGGGTCATGGTTAAATTAACTTTAAAATATTAATTTTTTTTATAATTATAATATTTATACAATAAATATACTTTTAAAACCAACCATGTAAGGTGGTCATGAAAAATGAACCATGTCGTTTCAAGGAGTTGATAGTCCGTACGCACCCACGAAATGCATTTTCATTTTTCTAATAGGTGAAAAATAAATAAATAAGATAATATTTTACTTTTATAAAATCATAAATATTATATAAATTTCATATTTATTTATTAATTACATCCTTATGACCAACCTTTTAAGGCAGATATGAAAAACGAATAACATCGCTTCATGGAGGCAGTATTCCACATATATACACCAGCAACGTTATCAATTTCCAATGGATGTAAAGGTTAATAAGGTTAGTAATATATTATATTTATATATTCATAATAATTTCATAAAAATATTATATATCTAGAACTTACATATTTATAACCATCTATGTGAGGCGGTGATAGAAACTGAAACACTTTGCTTCGTGGAGGTGGTAGTCCACACGTACACACGAGTGATGTTTTCAACTACCATAGGATGGAAAAAAGATATAAAATAGTTTTTAAATAAAAATAATAACATTTAATTATATATAATACACTTATTTTATTATTTTTATAGATTTTAGAATAGATTTTAAGGAGTTAGATGAATAAATAAACTTTAAATCGATCAGTTAGGACTTCTACCTATTCCTCATATATTACCCTTTAGATTTCTACTTAATCATTATAATATTAGTTATATGAGAAGAATAGCACCTATAGTAGGTGTATAGGTATGTTTTAGAGATATTTGGGTATGATTTGGATGAATTAAAGTGCTCAAAAGGTGTGAGTAAGGGAGGAGAGGATGTACCCATTTATAAGTGAGGGGAGCGACACACTTATAAGTTTCTAAACTTTTAAATATTATAAATTACTTAATCATGAAAAAATTGATAAAAAACTATATAAATTTTTAGATAAGGTGATAAGGGTCTAAATACTATCACATAATAATAATTAATATAATATTGTCTGGCCTTATCACTTAGTTTTTACCTTAATTAAACTAATTTACCCTCTACTATGGTGACACATTTTTACCATGGTTACTATTCATAATGAAAAAAATGAAATTGAACTCATTAATAAATTTTAAACTCATGATTTTAAATATAGAATAAATTTTAAGTAAAAAATTACCTTTAATATAAGTCTACAAAATGCAATGAAAACCAATTTTTAAAAAATTGTCTTTTTAAGCATAAAAATGAACTTATAATAAAGTAAAATATAGTGTTGAATCTTATTAAATTATTTAGATTATGTTTAATAAAATGGATCATATGTTACTTTAAAACAAAATCTAAAATATAACGGATCTTAAAAATTACATTATTTTAAGAAAAGAAATGATAGTTTTTCAAAATTCGGAATTTTTCACTATTCACTCAAAAATCAATATCTTTAGAAAAATCAAAAAACTTTATTCTAATAAAATTTTGACCTATTGATTTAAAAAATTATTTCTATTTTCCAAATATTATTTTTAAAATTTTCATAAATTAATTATAATATCATTGCACAAAATGAAATAAAACCCATTTTTGAAGAAAATGTATTTTTAAAGCATAAAATGACTTTATTATAATTCCATACCTAATAAAAATAATTAAATGAACATTAATACAATAAATGGGTTATATAATCTTTTTATTATATTAAAATCATTTATCAATAGTGATTAATTTAATCCATTAAGATAAAAATACTTTGCCTAGAATTTTCGCATTAAAAAATGAATCCTATATTGATTGAATTATAAAAACACTAATCCAAGAGAATAGTTCATTTATTAGGATTCAATTTTACTGGTTGTGGAGCTCAAAAAAACTTATGAATCAAATTTTATGTCTGTTTGAAGTTATACTTATGAAAACAACTAGCTGGGGTGATTCTGGAGAAAAGTTTGGAATTTCGTGAACTTTCCAAAAGTGCATGAAATCCAATTCATGGTCGCACAACTCAGTGGAATAAGAAAGGTGATGTAAAATTAATAATGTATTGGCATAAATGAGTGGGCCTTCAAAAACAAATTCATGTTCATGCAACTCTATAGAGTTGTGTGACCCGACCTAAAAGTTGCCTGACATAGGTTAAGTTGCGTGACATAAACAAAATGCCTATAAATATAGATTCAACCCATAATTTATGGGAGAAAACTATAGTATTAAAGTTTCACATCCCACACTCATTAAAAATGGTGTTTCTCACTTCATTCAACCACAAAATCCTAAACTTGTGAGAAATTACCTTGTGAAGTCCTTTAATGCATGGGTTATTCTTGCGTTGTTTTCACTCAACATTCTCCCTGGGGAACCCAATTTTATACAAATTAAAAACTTTAATGACACAAAATTTGAAAGAAAATAAATTTTTGTGTGACACAATGTTTTCCATAATCATGCTCAAAGTCCATTCCTCATACAAAATCCTTTTCATGCAATACCAAAAGTTTCACGACATAGTGAAAATTTGTGTGACCTAATGCATAGTTATATGAAACAATTTTTCAAATATGCACACTCATTGGTCCATACAATGGGGTATACACCCTTCACCCCCACTCAGGATCAATATTGGTTGGTGGTACTGGTCCATTCATTACCGTCACTGACCCCCATGTAAATTGGAGAGTCACACTATAAAAATTTTAGGATAGGTCGAGGACATTTTGAGTTGTAGCCTATACAACCCCACTGTACACCCCTTATAATACCATTAATCAAGATAATCCTCTATGATCCCTAAAACACCTTGATTCAACATACTTCTCTCATTCCTTTTCCCATTCCATGAGTTGAGATCCTCCTCTTGGTCTCCTCAAATACCTTGAGTCGAAATACTCCTAAGGAAATTCTTGATACCTTATTGCCTGACTCCTATTCCAGTCGAACCAGAAAGGGCCTATTCAATGTAATACATACACCAACCATTTCTAGGAATCTCACACCTATTATTCCTCACTAAACAATGTTAAACTATAATATACCCAATGTGATGATCATAGGATGTCTTCTGTGACAAGCATGATATACCTTATTTGTTAAGGGTAAGATGCCTCATGATATGATAATGAGATGAAATTTGTAGTCCCTACCACATAAATCTAAACTGTAGAAAACCTATGGGTTCTGAATAAAATGCCTTAGAAGGAACATCCCTTGGGACATCCTCCTAAAGTGTAATCCCCAATCATATTCCATGACCCACCAACATGTGAATATTCCTTCTTAATCTGAAAGAAGGGGGAAATAACATTCATCCCTAGTGTTCTATCACAACATGTATCCATTCTAATCACAAGCTATCCCCATGGGCCTCCTCCTCATGTTTAGTCCCCAATAATATTCCTCAACCCATCAATGAGTCGAGATTCCCTTGTGACCCAACATGAGTAATAAATATTGAGTAACTTAATGTAACATACCAAGTAAGTAATGAATAATAGATATTTTTATCTATGCCTATTATTGAATTAGATAGTGTTTTAGAGGCTTAAAATGAAAATAAATCCAATCTTAAGCATGGAATACACTAATATTTTTAAAAGATTTTTTACTGCCTTTTGATGGAAAACCATTTTTAAATCTATCTTTTGACAATTTTATAAGCTATGTTTGTCAAAATAAACTTATTATTTATGATTGGGACATCAAAATTTACTTTGTGGGAATTTTTGGTATTTTTCTGACAATGTTCATTTTTTTAATGAATAGTGAAAAATACTGCATTTTACATCAAAACTGATTTTTAATCTAATTTATTTATATGATTATATTATCTTTTGAATTGGTTTTAAGGTGAAATTATAATATATTTTTACCATTTAATCCAATAGTGGTCATTGGAATTAATTTCACTTTGAAATTGGACTTAAACTAGTGTCAATCTTTTGATACTTATTGTTTCATAAAATCACGCTATTTGCTATGACAAAGGGAATTAATTATTAAATTAATTAATGTAACTTATATGTTTTTAATTTTGTAAAATAGACATCATTTTTGAATTCAGAATATCAAATATATCTTAGGGTGAAGTTTTGGTATTGTTCTGAAAAACTTCAATTTTTGATGAATAGTGAAACCACTAAGTGGTAGTTAAAGAAACTGATTTTTCATTTAAATGAAATTTTGCCACTTCTGTGATTTGATTTTCAAAAATCAGACATACATGGTTGTAATTAAGAAGTAAAATGTGGTTCAATGAGATTAAAATATTTTTTTTGGTGAATAGTAACTTTTATGTTTTTAATCGTGATTAGTGGTAATTAGGTTAGTTTAAGGTAAAAATAATGTTTTAATAATATGAAATGACCTAGACGCATGTAATACCTTTATTGGATGTGTCATGGCCGACCAAGACAATCCATGGGTCAACTTGGGGACCCCATGGAGCCACTTTGGTTGGGAAATGATATAAATAACTTTTTATTTAATGTTAAAGTAAAAATGACACAAACATAAGTTATTTTACTAAAACAATTTTTACATGGGGTTATACAATTCAGATTTTTGTTTATAAATAGTCATTGGAAATATAAAAAGATTTCCTACATCATAGTATTTTTTTATATTAATTTTAAGACTTTAAATAAATTAAATTATTTATGACATCATGATGATGCAGCAATTACCTCATTAATAAAGGATTTAAATAAAATGAAATGATAATGTAAAATATATGACCTACACATGTCCAAAACCAATTGTATGGGTGGATTTTGAACCCTTATCACCTTACCCTCGAATTATATCATTGTGGGACCTTTTGAATCCGAAACTCATTTTAAAATAAAGTAACATTTCTTTACTTTCCAAGAGTGCCCCTCCTCTCCTCTTATAAAAGGCCCCCACCTCTACCTCCTTAACCACACTTCCAAAGCCTTTGGATCGGCCAAAACCTGCCCATTTTGTCTCTCCAAATACCACTATTACTCCTTGAAGCCTCACTTTGGTCATAAGTCTTCCCAAGGAAGCCTTTGAGCTCAAACCAAAGGGAGTTACCCGATTTTAAGGTAATGTCTTCACTTGAGTCCTTTTGTTTTATTTTACTTCTCCAACCCCCTAAACTCTTTTTATTAATTTCTTTTGTAACAACTCCAGTATCTTCAATATACTAGTATGTTGTTATAAGAATTATTCGAGCTACACTTACACACTCCTACATCTAATGGTTAAAGAACATACTGTTTTCGTGGATGGTGAATTTCTGCCTCCCGAAATGATGATTGTTCAACATTCTTTTAACACATTCAAAGGTGGACATTAAGATAAAAATATATTTATATATGATATATAATATGTTTATGTTTTCCTTAAGCTTCTATATTTTTCATTTTGGGCGTACCTTTATGGTTTCCATTATGGGTAAACGCGATATCTTCATTTAAGGAAGTGCGGACTACCGCCCCTCAAAGTGATTTTATTCATTAATACCATATGTGGGACGTATAAAGGATGGAGTTATGATATTATATATGATATTACACTGGAATTATAATATACCTTTATATCATTATTATTCCATTCTATAAAATACGAAATAGAAATGAAAGTAGCGTTCATGCGTACGTATGGCTTACCGTCTCCATGAATGGTGCATTTCATTTATTACCTATAAATGATTATATAATATTATAAATGCATGCATGTACTGGATATATATGACATATATGATATCTACATCATGAATACCTTTCTAGATATAATGGATACATGAACAACTTGTAATTATAAAGGGTTTATTTTTGACTCAAGTACCAATGATCGTTAAAATGACCATTATTAACTTAAATAATTACATAGTGTTCATGACATGGAAATAAGTGATATAAAAGGAATAATGAACTTGAAAAAGGTTCTTAAACAATTATAAATTAACTCAAGTTTATTATTCAGGAGATTAAAGAACGACCGAGTCAAGTCAGACCCGAGGTATGGGACTTCGTTTCAATATCCTTTCATTGAGGCATATTTTGTTTTATACACAACCTTCTTTTATACGGTGTATAAACCCCTTTGACTTTTACGTTTATTCAAAAGGAATCTTTTTTATACGAAGCATTTAATAAAAGACAAAAGGGAATGTTTTTGTCGTACGTATGAGGCGACAAAGACTTCTCCACCGTCGTGACCATTATTTGAGTTTCGGCTTCCTCTACAAGCCATAATTTTTTTGAAAAGAAAAATAAATACCATGTTTTACTTTTCTTTTATTTTGGTATTGAAAATGGTTTTCATAATGTTTTCATATCAATGTGTTGTATTGATATCTTGTGATTGAAAGGTGGAAATGTTATGTTTCCTTTATGCATGTTTTATGTGATACGATTATGTTGAGGTTCTTGGGAATTTTTATGAAGACGGGTGGTTCCGTGATGAACTAAGGGAGGGTGAGCCCGATATATCTCTCCAATGCATTGGGTAACGTGAAGGAGTGAAACATTAAGGTTTCTTCGAAGAGATTTAGGGAATATACTGTGATGGGTATTCCAAACGTAACCAAGAGGGTTACTCCCTACGTAAGAATGTTATGAATTCCTCAAGTTACCTTTATGTCTTATGATTTCTCTGATTTATTCATGATTTGACGAGGTATGTTAAAGTGATTATGTTTTATGGGTAAAGTATGATTTCATTCTTATGTATATTTGAACTTATGTTTCCTTTCCATATTTTTTATAACCCATACTTATCTTTTTATGCTCATCCCAAGTTTTTTTGAAATGTTTTTCATAGGTCAAGGGAAAGGTACATGATATGATGATAGTGTCAAGGAAGTGTCAAGAAATAATCCATGTTTTATTTTAAATATGTTCCGTTTATGGGAAAAAATGAATACTATATTTATGTAACCACTTTGCTTAAATGTGGAATGTAATGCAAGTTTTATGATCTAATTCTGTAAAACTCTAATCCTAAAAAGATCCTCAATGTGTAATCTTGTAATAACTCAAGATTAAGTAAGGTTTAAGGCTGGGGCCTTATAGTTGGTATCAGAGGTCATTTTAGATAACTTTAGGAGTTAGAATTCTATTAAATGATTATCCAAAAATATTTTTTTTTATGGTCAAATTGAAATGATATATCATTTGAATATTACCTTGTTTCTTCATCTAAGACATGTTTGTTCAGAATGGTTTTCCATAGAGGAAATAGGGAAGCAGTTCTAGGAAGGCATGCAGAAGGAAATAACCTTCTGAATAAGCATCCTGAGATGGTCGGAATTGGAACTGAACAGTTTGTTGCAGTAATGGTGCAGTTGAATCAAGTGATAAATGGTGGTGGTATCCATGCACGAGATCAGCCAGATCAACCGTAGAGGAACATGTCAGTGGTGGAACATTTCATGAGGCAACATCGCCCATCATTTAGAGGATCATCTGACCCTGTGTTAGCTGAAGGGTGGATTAAAGCACTGGAGAAGATTTTCTATGTCATGGGGTGTTCAGACAATCAAAATGTTAGTCTTGATATTTACCTTTTGGAGGGTGAAGCAGATCAGTGGTGGTCGATGGTTAAAAATATCAGGGACGCTGATGAGATTTATGCTCTCAACTGGGATTAATTCAAAGGTATGTTTCTTGAAAAGTATTTTCCTAATGCTGTTCGACTTAGGATGGAAAAACAATTCTTGGAATTGAGTCAAGAGGAAGACTCAGTGGCTACCTATGAAGAAAGGTTCACTCGATTGGCAAGGTATGCTCCAAATTTTATCTGAGACCTTGATAGTAAAATAAATCATTTTTACTCAGGATTAAAGCCAAAATATCAAAGGGCATTAGCTTCTCGTGAGTTTAAAAGTTATGAAAAGCTTGTTTGATGTGCTGAGAAGGTGTAAATGGAGTTTTCCGATGATCAAGTGTTCTATAAAAACCAACAGAAGAAGAGACCGAGGTGGCAGGATAAAGGGAATAATTCTTCAAAAAAGTCTGATGGTAAGAAAACTAAGTTTCCAGTTTGTGATTAATGTGGCAAAAGGCATACTGGGGAATGTCTCTTGAATTCTAGAAAGTGCTACCGATGTGGTAATATGGGACATAAGGCTCGTGATTGAACTGAAAAAGATCAAGGTGATGGTAAGTTCAAATTTGATTTACAGTTAGTGAAATGTTTTAAGTACAATGAGATGGGTCACTATGCAAACGAGTGTCCGACAAAAATCTCGAGTGATGGGAAGCAGTTAGACTACAAGCAAAAAGGGGTGGTGAAATCCTTTGCAACTACTTCAGCAGATGCCTGGCCATCAAATGAAGTTGTATCAGGTACTTTGTTTGTTTTTTCAGATTATGCCAGTGTGTTGTTTGATTCGGGGTCTACACATTCTTTCATCTCTAAAAACGTTTTTAGTAAAATGGGAATACCATCTCAAGAAATGACTCCTGAACTTTTGGTAAAAACACTTGGGGGAAATGTTGAGGCAAAAAGAATTTATAAGAATCTTCCTATCCTTATCTGTGGAAAGAACCTACTTGCAAACCTTATTGTTCTACCTCTAGTAGAGTTTGATGTTACCCTGGGTATAGATTGGCTCTCTATTTACTATGCTAAGATTGACTGTAGAGCTAAAGAAGTTTCTTTTTAGAAAGACTTTCAGTTTGTGTACAAGAATGAACCCTTACTGTTGATAACATATCAAGAGACCAAGAAACTTGTAAAAGATGGAAATGAATGTTACCTTGCACACATCGTTGAAAATAAAGTAACTGTTCAGATTAATGATGTGCCAGTGGTAAATGAGTATCCTGATATTTTTCCTGATGAGTTGCCTGGAATAATACCAGATCGGGAAGTTGAGTTTACTATTGACTTAGTTCCTGATGCTAAGCCAATTTCAAAACCCCCTTATCGAATGGCTCAAATTGAACTTTTAGAGTTAAAGGAGAAATTGCAAGATTTATTAGAGAAAGGTTTCATTCGGCCTAACACGTCACCATGGGGTGCTCCTGTTTTATTTGTTAAAAATAAATATGGTTCTATGAGACTTTGCATTGATTATAGAGCCATGAATAACATCACTATTAAGAACAAATATCCTTTGCCTCATATCGATGATTTGTTTGATCAGCTCCAGGGAGCTCAATTTTTTTCAAAGATTGACCTAAGATCGGGGTACCATCAGCTGAAGGTAAAGGAAGCAGATGTTCCGAAGACTGCGTTTCGTACAAGATATGGCCATTATGAATTTTTAGTAATGCCTTTTGGGCTAACCAATGCACCTGCTGTATTCATGGACTTAATGAATAGAATATTCCATGAGTTCTTGGATAAGTTTGTGGTGGTTTTCATTGATGATATTTTGGTGTTTTCTAAAAGTAAAGAGGAGCATGAAAGACATAGGGTTATTTTTCAAACCTTAAAAGAAAAGAAATTGTATGGGAAAGTCAGAAAGTGTGAGTTTTGGTTGCAACAAATTTCTTTCCTTGGTCACATTGTTTCAAAAGATGGGATAACTGTTGATACTGCAAAAAAAGGTTGTGGAAGACTGGCCAAGACACACAAATGTAACAGAGATTCGTAGCTTCCTTGGTTTGGTAGGCTATTACCAAATATTTTTTAGAAAGTTTTCACAGTTATCTATTCCAATGACTAAGCTAACTCGGAAGGGTGTTAAGTTTATCTGGACAAAAGAATGTGATGATTGTTTTCAGGAGTTGAAAAGAAGATTGGTGAAAGCTCCAGTTTTGGCACTACCTTCCAGGAATGGTGAGTTTGTTATCTACAGTGATGCTTCATTGAAAGGACTTGGTTGTGTCCTAATGCAGAATGATCAGGTAATTGCTTATGCTTCACGACAGTTGAAAACTCATGAGGTAAATTACCCTACACATGATTTGGAATTAGCTGCTATTGTTTTCGCTTTAAAAATTTGGAGGCATCATTTGTATGGAGTAAAGTGTGAAATATATACCAATCACAAAAGTTTAAAGTATATATTTACTCAGAAATAATTGAACATGAGACAAAGTAGATGTCTAGAATTAATCAAGGATTATGATTGTACAATTCATTACCATCCGAGAAAAGCAAATAAAGTGGCTGATGCTTTGAGTCGAAAAAGTAATTCTTCATTAAAAATGTTGCATTTGGAACGTGATCCTTTGGTTAAGGATTTGATAAACTTTGGCATAGAAGTTGTTGGAGCAGGAAGTTCTTATGTTTTGTTTCAGGTATCAGTGAGATCATCTCTATCAGACAGAATCAAGAAAGCACAGAAGCAAGACAGTGAGTTGCAGAAAAAGGTAGAGCTAGTTCAAAAGGGTAAGTTGCCTGAATTAAACATTGATAATGATTGTGTTTTGAGATTTGGGAAGATATTGTGTGTGCCTTATGATTCAAAGTTGAAGAGATAGTTGTTATGTGAAGCTCATAGTTCTCCGTTTTTAGTTCATCCTGGCAGTATTAAGATGTATAGAGATCTGCGGGAGTATTAATGGTGGGATGGAATGAAAAGAGATATTGCTGATTTTACTGTGAAGTGTTTGAGTTGTCAACAGGTTAAAGCAGAGTGACAGTTACCGAAAGGGATGCTTCAGCCTTTACCAGTGCCAGAGTGGAAATGGGAGAATATATCCATGGACTTTGTTGTGGGATTACCGAAGACATCTCGAGGTAATAATGCAATATGAGTTATTGTTGATCGCTTGACTAAATCTGCTCATTTCCTTGATATACGAGATACTTTCTCTCTAGATCAACTTTCCCATTTGTATCTTAAAGAGATAGTCAGGATTACATGGAGTTCCTCTCTCCATTGTATCCGATCATGATCCCAGGTTTACTTCTAACTTTTGGAAGGGCCTTCAGAAGTCGTTGGGTACTGAATTAAATTTTAGTACGACATTTCATCCTCAATCAGATGGGCAGTCAGAACGAACAATTCAGACATTGGAGGATATGCTACGTTCTTGCTCTATGGATTATCAGGGAAGTTGGGACCAACATCTTTCTTTGGTTGAATTTTCATATAATAACAGTTTTCATTCCAGTATACAGATGGCACCATTTGGGGCATTATATGGGAAGCGGTGTCGAACTCCAGCATTTTGGGATGAAGTGGGTGAAAGGAAGCTGATGGGACCAGAATTGGTAGAAGAGATGGCAAAAAAAGTTCAGCTAATTCAGAAACACATGAGAACAGCTCAGAGTAGGCAGAAGAGTTATGCAGACAACAGGAGGAAGGATCTCTCTTTTGAGGTAGGTGATCATGTTTTTCTCAAAGTATGACCATGGAAAAGTGTGATGTGATTTGGTAAGAAAGGAAAGATGAGTCCAAGGATCATTGGACCATATGAAATTCTGGAGAGAGTTAGATCAGTTTATTACCAAGTGGCTTTACCTCCGAGTTTATCTCAGGTACACAATGTTTTTCATGTTTTGATGTTGAGAAAGTATATGCCAGATCCATATCATGTTTTGAGTCCAGAGGTAGTTCAGCTGGAAGAGAACCTATCTTATGAGGAACAACCGGTCCAGATTCTTGACCACAGGGAGCAAGTGTTACGGAATAAGGTGATTAATCAGGTAAAGGTTTTGTGGAAAAACCACATGATGGAAGAGGCAACATGGGAATCTGAAAATGCAATGAGGGATAAGTACCCCCATTTATTCGATAAGTAAATAAATTACGGGGACGCAATTTTATAAAGGGGGGAAGGATGTAACATCCCAAGTAAGTAATGAATAATATATATTTTTATCTATGTCTATTAATGAATTAGATAGTGTTTTAGAGGCTTAAAATGAAAATAAATCCAATCTTAAGCATGGAATACACTAATATTTTTAAAAGATTGTTTTACTGCCTTTTGATGGCAAAGCATTTTTAAATCTATATTTTGACAATTTTATAAGCTATGTTTGTCAAAATAAACTTATTCTTTATGATTGGGACATCAAAATTTACTTTGTGTGAATTTTTGGTATTTTTCTGACAATGTTCATTTTTTTAATGAATAGTGAAAAATACTGCATTTTACATCAAAACTGCTTTTTAATCTAATTTATTTATATTATTATATTATCTTTTGAATTGGTTTTAAGGTGAAATTAGAATATATTTTTACCATTTAATCCAATAGTGGTCATTGTAATTAATTTCACTTTGAAATTGGACTTAAACTAGTGTCAATCTTTTGATACTTATTGTTTCATAAAAACACGCTATTTGCTCTGACAGCGGGAATTAATTATTAAATTAATTAATGTAACTTATATGTTTTTAATTTTTTAAAATAGACATCATTTTTGAATTTGGAATATCAAATATAGCTTAGGGTGAAGTTTTGGTATTGTTCTGAAAAACATCAATTTTTGATGAATAGTGAAACCACTAAGTGGTAGTTAAAGAAACTGATTTTTCGTTTAAATGAAATTTTGCCACTTCTGTGATTTGATTTTCAAAAATCCGACATACATGGTTTTCATTAAGAAGTAAAATCTGGTTCAATGAGATTAAAATAATTTTATTGGTGAATAGTAACTTTTATGTTTTTAATCGCAATTAGTGGTAATTAGTGTAGTTTAAGGTAAAAATAATGTTTTAATAATATGAAATGACCTAGACACATGTCCTACCCTTATTAGATGTGTCATGGCCGACCAAGAAAATCCATGGGTCAACTTGGGGACCCCATGGAGCCACTTTGGTTGGGAAATGGCATAAATAACTTTTTATTTAATGTTAAAGTAAAAATGACACAAACATAAGTTATTTTACTAAAACAATTTTTACATGGGGTTATAAAATTCAGATTTTTGATTATAAATAATCATTGGAAAGATAAAAATATTTCCTACATCATAGTATTTTTTTTATAATTTTTAGACTTTAAATAAATTAAATTATTTATGACATCATGACGATGCAGCGATTACCTCATTAACAAAGGATTTAAATAAAATGAAATGATAATGTAAAATATATGACCTAAACATGTCCAAAACCTATTAGATAGGTGTATTTCGAACCCTTATCACCTTACCCTCGAATTATATCAATGTGGGACCTTTTGAATTCGAAACTCATTTTAAAATAAAGTAACCTTTCTTTACTTTCCAAGAGTGCCCCTCCTCTCCTCTTATAAAAGGCCCCCACCTCTACCTCCTTACCCACACTTCCAAAGCCTTTGGCTCGGCCAACCCCTGCCCATTTTTTCTCTCCACATCCCTCTATTACTCCTTGAAGCCTCACTTTGGGCAGAAGTCTTCCCAAGGAAGCCTTTGAGCTCAAACCAAAGGGAGTTACCCGATTTTAAGGTAATGTCTTCACTTGAGTCCTTTTGTTTTATTTTACTTCTCCAACCCCCTAAACTCTTTTTATTAATTTGTTTTGTAAAAAATCCAGTATCTTAAATATACTAGGATGTTGTTATAATAAGGATTCGAGCTACACTTACACACACCTACATCTAATAGTTAAATAACATACTGTTTCCGTGGATGACGAATTTTTGCCTCCCGAAACGATGATTGTTCAACATTATTTTAACACCTTAAAAGGTAGCCATTAAGATGACACTATATTTATATATGATATATAATATGTTTATGTTTTCATTAAGCTTCTGTATTTTTCATTTTGGGAATACCTTTATGGTTTCCATTATGGGTAAATGCGATATCTTCATTTAAGGAAGTGCGGACTACCGCCCCCTCAAAGTGATTTGATTTGTTAATACCATATGTGGGACGTATAAAGGATGGAGTTATGATATTATATATGATATTACACTGGAATTATAATATACCTTTATATCATTATGATTCCATTCTATAAAATACGAAATAGAAATGAAAGAAGCGTTCATGCGTACGTACGGCTTACCGTCTCCATGAACGGTGCATTTCATTTCTTACCTCTAAATGATTATGTAATATTATAAATGCATGAATGTACTGGATATAATTACATATATTATATCTACATCATTAATACCTTTCTGGATATAATGGATACCTGAACAACTTGTAATTATAAAGGGTTTATTTTTGACTCAACTACCAATGATCGTTAGTTATTAACTTAAATAATTACATAGTGTTAATGACATAGAAATAAGTGATATAAAAGGAATAATGAAATTGAAAAAGGTTCTTAAACAATTAGAAATTAACTCAAGTTTATTATTCAGGAGATTTAAGAACGACCGAGTCAAGTCGGACCCGAGGTATGAGACTTCGTCTCAATCTCCTTTCATTGAGGCATATTTTGTTTTATACACAACCTTATTTTATACGGTGTATAAACCCCTTTGACTTTTATGTTTATTCAAAAGGAATATTTTTTATACTAAGCATTTACTAAAAGACAAAAGGGAATGTTTTTTTTGTACATATTCGGCGACAACGACTTCTCCGTCGCCATGACCATTATTTGAGTTTTGGATTCCTCTACAAGCCATACTTTTTTTTAAAAGAAAAATAAATACCATGTTTTAATTTTCTATTATTTTGGTATTGAAAATGGTTTTCATAATGTTTTTATATCAATGTGTTGTATTGATATCTTGTGATTGAAAGGTGGAAATGTTATGTTTCCTTTGTGCATGTTTATGTGATACGATTATGTTAAGGTTCTTGGGCATTTTTATGAAGACGAGTGGTTCCGTGATGAACTAAGGGCGGGTCAGCCCGATATATCTCTCCAATGTATTGGGTAATGCGAAGGAGTGAAACATTAAGGTTTCTAGGAAGAGATTTAGGGAATATACTGTGATGGGTATTCCAAATGTAACCAAGAGGGTTACTCCCTATGTAAGAATGTTATGAATGCCTCAAGTTACCTTTATGTCTTATGATTTCTATGATTTATTCATGATTTGATGAGGTATGTTAAAGTGATTATGTTTTATGGGTAAAGTATGATTTCATTCTTATGTATATATGAACTTATGTTTCCTTTCCATATTTTTTATAACCCATACTGAGCTTTTTATTCTCATCCCAAGTTTTTTTGAAATGTTTTTCACAGGTCAAGGGAAAGGTACATGATATGATGATAGTGTCAAGGAAGTGTCAAGAAATAATCCATGTTTTATTTTAAATATGTTCCGTTGATGGGAAAAAATGAATACTATCTTTATGTAACCACTTTGCTTAAATGTGGAATGTAATGAAAGTTTTATGATCTAATTCTCTAAAACTCTAAACCTGAAAAGATCCTCAATGTGTAATCTTGTAATAACTCAAGATTAAGTAAGGTTTAAGGCCGGGGCCTTATACTTAATGTATAATACACACATATAAAATCCATTCACATGATGTTAAACTATAGCCTTACTATATGAAACAAACATGGGATACCCTATATAATGAAATTAGGATTCCTAGTGTGATGATCACGATATTCCTAATGTTATAAGAATAATACAATACCCCTACCACCTAGGTATCTTCTATGTGTAGGCCTCAATTGCACCATAGTCACTCCTCATAAATACCTCAAAAGGTTTAATGCATAATCAACAATCACACCACCATTGATTTTTAGCATCACCTAGGTAGATTCCATGCATAATTCTAAATAAAACCATCTCTTATCTATATAATCACTTGGGAATTTTTCATACATAAGCCCCAATCATACCATCTCTACTCTTAAGCATCACCCAGGTAGCTCCCATGTGTAATCCCCAACCACATCATTATTTCTCCTTAATAACACCTACGAAACTACCATGTAGAAGCCACAAGCACATCATCACTTCTCTTCAATGACACATGGGAAGCTTCCATGAGTAAGACCAAATCACACCACAGTCACATGATGTTAAACTGTATGCCAATGTCCTCAATGCACGATGTTAAAATATATCTATAACTTATGCAAAAAACACATGATTCCCTATTTATGAATCACATGGGATGATACCTCCCATCCTAGGTAGCCCCAATGCATAAGCCTCACACCATACCTTATTGTAACTCCTTTAGTGTCACAAGGGTCCTTACCACATGACATTAAACTATATGAACCATTTTTGTCATATAACCTTAAATTATGCACTCAAAATACATGGGTTTTTATTTCTATCTTATAATAGGGTAGGTATGTTTCATACCTGAGGTCCAATCCCAACATACATGGGACACCTCCCTAAGGTTAAATTCTAATACCTGAGCATCACTATTAAATTTTTTATCTTCCCCATGGATTGTGAAATCTTTGAAGTGTGATCACCCCCCATAAAAACACTCAATCTCAGCACCCAAATATAAGGTCCCCAATTGACCTGGGCCTCACTATGTTACACTAACCCATATTCAGACCACTACATGAAAAGTGTACATGGGAAATGTATCCAAAATACATTAAAACTATGACCATATAACAATAAGACTTTAATCCTTTGAACACATCCCTAAAATACATTAAACCTATGAAAATGTCCTCATAATAATTTAAAATTTTACCCTATCCCCTCAAGACATTAAACATATGACCAATATGTCCTCACAAGAATTTAAAACTATGAAAAACCTATCCTCACAAGACATTAAACATGTGAAAAACCTATCCTCATAAGAAATTAAACCTATGACCAAAATACCCCAAAATACATTAAACCTATACCCATCATGTCTCCACAAGACTTTCAACCTGTGACCAACCCGTCTTCAGATGTACGACCAACCTATCCCCACTAGACATTAAACCTGTGATTAACTTGTCCCCACAATATGTTGAACCTATGAACATCCTATCCTCATAGGACGTTAAACCTATGACCAAACTGTCCCCAAAATACATTAGACCCATGACCCCTATTCATACATAAGAATCCCCACCTCAAGTAACATATATGGGATGCCCGATAAAAAGAGGCTCATACACCCTATTCATCTAGAATAAAATAATATATGTCTACCATGGGATTTCATAGGCTCTATTCCTAAGATGTATCATATATGAGATACCCTCTACTTTGAAAGAGTATGCCATTATAGGTTCCCAACACACCCAATATCCATAGATGTCCAGATGCGTCCAACATCACCATCAGCTTTGTCCACAAATAGGTTATCTGTCGTGATAGAATTAATATAATTAACTGATATCCACCTCAAGATAGCACCAAGAATAAGAATCATGAACATGAATCAAATAATTAAGGAAGACTTCGAATAGAAAATAATATCTAGAGAGGAATCCATGGAATGAGGAACTAATATCCCATCACCCTATTATGATCAAGGATCTCACAAAATCAACCACGGTGATAGTGTCTTCCCACCTTTGGAAAGTGGGAATATAGGGTAACCAACCACCCTTGAGGATGTGAAAATAGTCCATGGAAGAAAAAAACTTTATAATAGGTGAAGAAAAAGAAAATCACATCATCACACCCAATGTGTTCCCTAGCATAAAGCATTGAAAAACACATATAAGAACAATTTTATAAAAAATATCTCTATTACCATAAAAATATTTTATCTTCATTTATAAAAAATTAATAATAAATGAATTATTTATTTTTAATTTTATTAAGGAAAAATTTTCCACATATATTTCAAAATACGGTTTTCCCTAATCATACCTTGAAAACCAATAGCTAGATCATAATGTTCATATTTCAATAATAACATTTCTATAGTATATAGTGATTCATTTAAGACCTGTATTGTGTATACCAGATGATCTATAATATATTATTTAAATAAAATAAATTCTAAAATATTTTAGTGTTATATTCTACCCCCTAAAGTAAAGTGAATCCTCATAATTTTATCTAGTGTCCTATAAAAAGTGTTTAAAACATTTTATAATGTCAATTTCAAAGAGTAGAAGGTAAAACATATGTTAATAAAAGGAAAAACCTTTTTAATATTTTAAAACACCTTTGTCGAAAATACACATCATAAAAAGCAATAATAAAATATCCCTTTGAAAATAGGAGAAGGGAAATATGAAGGTCACTTAGAATAACACATAATCATGTTTTCAAATAAGGATAACATTAGAGGGAAGTGAAAACATAGACTTAGATAGAAGATCTATTTAATATATAACATTATACTATTATAATAAGGGAAGAGACCATAAATTCATTATAAATGATCCTAAAATGATAACATTTTCTTTTCCAATATTTTTTTCCTATCGTTGAGTGAGTCTTTTCCCATAAATATTGATAATATGAGAAAATTTACTTACTTGATTTATTTCAATTCCATATAAAAAATATAGCACCCCAAACATTTTATGGTATGTTTCTCTTAAATACATTCTATTCATCATTGCGTTCCTTTGAAACAAAACTAGGTTATTTAGGATATAGTCAAAACCTAGCCATTAAATATAAATTTTCCACTTCTATGTTTTTAAATTTTAAAAATTGGTCATCTAGAGTTGTGATCAGTAAGTCATTTGGAGTCTGATAGAACAAACTTGATTTTTGGTTAATAGTAACATACCCTTATGAATAGTAATTTGAATAGTAATATGACCCTTATGAATAGTAAATAATAATAATATTTTATTTTCTTAAGGAAATAAGATAATGAGATCTTAATTAGTTTTTTAATGAGAAATAAAACTAATTGCACCTTTAAGAATGTTATTTTTCGAATTAACTATGATCTTATTTAAAAATTAAATTAATAATATTTATAAAATTAATTTTGAAAAATTGAGTTCATTTTTGAATCCTACACGTCAAAAAATGGTTAGGGTAAAATTTTGGGATTTTTCTGAAATTCTAGAATTTTTGATGAATAATGAAAATACGATAAAATACCGTATATACAAATTATCAGTTAAATACACTATTTATGACATCATAAGTGATGTAAGGCCACTTGGTTCTAACTCACCTGAACTTATTAATATTAGGGGTCACATGAAACTACACTATTGGTTGTCTTGAGGTAAATAATAAAATAATGAATTAAATATTCAAAATTTACCCCTCTCCTCCACTATAAAAACCCGTCACCACTCCCTCTTCTCTTCACTCCTTTAAGCCTTTAAGATCCTCAATGTTCTTCCAAAATACCCTTCCCTAGTCACTCCCCAATACCAGGAATCTCTTAGTCTTTCCAAAAGACCAAAATCCCTTCCCTTAAGGAGGTTCTCGAGGATGTTATTTTAAGAGGTAAAACACCTTTCTTTTTCTTTTAGTTTCATTTGAATTTATCTTCATTTGTTATCCTATCCTCACCTAATCTATCCAAATGATCATGATAACTTTAGTATCATCTATATACTAGATTTATATCATGTTAATGGAAGAACCATCATCAATATTCTTACTCCCTCCCTTTTATTTTTATAAACAAAATCAACGTCCATGAGGTTCCAATTTATAACCTTCGTGGACGATGACGTTTTCTTCTTCAATAATTCCTTCATTACTGGTCATGAAACCATATTTGTGGTTGAACCAGGTCATAATATATTTATTTTATCTTTATTAATGTTCTGTAATCTTTACACGTACATAATATGGAATAATAATACAAAACACATTTATTGAGCACAAAATTGCCAAGCCAAATTCAAGCGTTTATTTTTAACTCATCGAATGAGTCATCCTCATGGTATATAACCAGAATCATTAAAAGATAATTTATATATATTTAATGTAACTAATAATTTATATTAACAATTCTGGATTTTTAACCATATTTCAAACCAACTTCCATTCATGAATACAAGTAAACAAATCATGAAACCAAGTAAGAAAATGCTTCCAAAACAATAAAATTGAATCTCTTAAACCCATCAAAAAGTCCATTAATGAACTTAATAAGGTTATACCATAACAATTAAATGTTTATTAGGTTATGTAATTATTAATTAATGAATCTAAATTTGATTATTCAGGTCGTTAAGAACAATCAAGAACACCCTCGAGCAAAAGGTAAGGGATTATCTCTCTCACTTTTGTTCAAGAATATCCCCTATGTTGTGCCCTTTTAT
The DNA here is from genome assembly GCA_963277665.1 of Viscum album. NCBI lineage: Eukaryota > Viridiplantae > Streptophyta > Magnoliopsida > Santalales > Viscaceae > Viscum > Viscum album. The sequence goes on from OY728166.1 coordinate 1,180,745,277, forward strand.
TTTAAATGATGGGGTATGTTTTTTAACCTCCCCCATACTGACCTTGAGACATATAAATAATGGAATACCTCTTTACCTCTCATTAATCCCTCGCAATAACACTCGTCACCATGCTGAAATGTCTGTAAGGGGTTTCTCATATCATTTTCATTTCTGTGATATTTTCATTATTCACCACTTATTTCTTGTATGTGGTATATGTGTACTGTCATTTGATATATAATAACATGATTATATTTATATTCATGTTATTCAATGATTCATTTGGGGTTTATTATGTTCTGGTCATATGATTCGGCCGATTACATTGTGGTAAGAGTCTTTGTCTCAACTACTATTTTATTGTGACTAACTTTGTATTGTGCACCTAATAATCCTTATGTGGTGCACCTACTGCCCATTTGAGATTACCTTAAATTTGAAAATTATATTTATATTAAATATCCGTAATCCCATATCATGGATATGTTTTTTTTCTAAACCGTATACCATTTTTACATACGGTGTTTATTTGGAAAGTTATTTTAATATTGATGAATCTGTATACTCTACTCTATACGGATGTTGAAAAGGCATATTAATATTATATTAAATCAATTTACAAAGAATGATTTGGACATGTATAGGTGGGTGGGGCCTACTAAATCCCCTCGGTGCATCGGTAGGTCTCATGAGACAAATCAGTTTGGTGACAAACCCTTCGAGTTTGTTTCCAAAAATCAGATGGGTTTCTACCTATAAAACTAAACCTTTTTTATGGTATTATGGTTTCATGTGCCAGATACATGACTTCCAATTAATAAGCATTCTCTTTATTCATTATCAATTATTATTATTATCCATGATGTTTTCACTATGATAAAATCTAAGGATGCAGTTTGATTCTCAGTTTATTAATGGCATTAGTTATTCATTTATTCACTATGTCATATTGATTATGTCAGATTGATTGTGATTAAATTATTATTGTACTTATGCTTCTGCTATTTGTAACCCTTACTGAGCATTTTATCTCACCCCTTTCATTGTTTACTTTCAACAACTGACAATGAGGATATCATTTATTGAGTTATTGTGGATGCAGTTTTTAGTTTTTGTTATGTATTGTATTTTGTAACTTTTTCAATGTAATTTGTGTCACATCTATGTATCTAGTTTTTTAAAGACTAATAAACTGATATTTACTTTAGGATTTTTATTCCTTCTAACCATGACAATATCACAAGTAATGCACTGACTCCATCTTAGAGGGGTTGAGGTGTTACAATTGGTATCAGAGGAAGTTTAGTAGAAAACTTGGAAACTGGAGTAGGAAATGTATAGTAGGGAACAAAGACCTAAGGTAGTATTTGAGGATAAACATACAAGAACATCCTGGTATTTTGATAAGGAATAGATTATGTGGATATTTTAAGCAATACGTCCCTGTCTGGATACGAGCAGGTAGAGGTGGCTCTAGTAAAAATGTATCTAGGGGTAAAACCTGAAAATACCGCTTTGAGCTAGACTCAAACGGGAATTGGTGCATGACAATGGGCCTTGATTCAGTCTTAGTTACGACACTCCCTAGGTATATGATTAGGATAATTCATATTTTATTTACAAGACATTATGAAGGAGTTTAATGTAAATTTTTCCTTAGAGGAACCATGCTTATAAGATTAGCTATGCCTAGAATTTCAATCTATGTTGAGTTCTTATATATTTGAGATTAATAAACTAACCCAGTGTATCCCATTATTTAGAAATGGCGTCTAATGGAAGAAGGGTAATAAATACTCATGGGAAAGGTAGGGATCTCCCTACTGAGCAAGTCAACATAGTCAATATTAGAGCAGATTAGATCATGACCATATTTGGAAAACATACTCAAGTTGTAATGAATAACTATTCCACACCTGTGTTGGATCACTTCATGTGGTAGAATCCCCCATCTTTCAGCGGGACTACTAATCCAGTGGTAGCTGAGTAATGGATCAAGTCCCTTGAAAAGATATTCATCGTGTTAAGATGTAATGAAAATGAAAAGGTAGTATTGGCGGTATATTGTCTTAAGGGAGACGCTGATCAATGGTGGCCCCTGATTCAAAATACCATGGAGGAAGAAGAAATAGAAGATATGGAATAGAGGACTTTTAAGGAAATATTCTTCGAAAAATATTTCCCTCATGAGAAACGAACCGAAATGAAGAGGAAATTCCTTGGATTAAAACAAAGGGAAGAGGACAGTGTTATAATGTATGAGGCTACCTCCACAAGGCTGGCCAGGTATGCCGTGGATTACGTACATGACTCGGCAGACAAGATTGATCATTTCTTTGAAGGTCTTAAGCCAAGTCTTCGAAGGGCACTGGATTCTAAATCATTTTCATCATATGATGAAATTGTATCAAGTGCCATCAAAATAGAGAGGGAATTTTCTAGATCAAATATTTTCAAAGGAAACAAAGATATGAAGAGGTACTCTGATAACAAAGGAAAAAGAGAAGCACCAAAGAAGAGTAAGGGAAAAAATCTATTCCCATTATATGATAACTGTGGAAAGAATCATCTTAGGAAATGCTTGAAAGGCATGGGAGTCTACTATAACTGTGGAGAAAAGGGTCATCGATCTGATGAATGCAAGGAGAAGAAACAATTCAATAATATTCAATGCTACAATTGCATAGAGATGGGACACTATGAAAATGAGTGTCCTAAGCGTCAAGGAAACTCGACTCAATAAAGGCCAAGAGAGCAAGGGAGAGCCTATGCGATTACAACCGCGGAGGTTGAAGTTCCTAATGACATGGTGGTAGGTACTTTAATTATTTCCTAAAACTTAGCCAACACTTTATTTGATTATGGAGCATCACATTCATTTATATCTTCCCAGTTTTCCAAGAAAATTAGATATGTCCAATTTTATTTAATAAAGGAGTTGTCAGTCAAAACTCCTAGGAGATGTATCATTGCAACCAAGGCATGTCGAATAGTCCCCCTCCAGACACCAAAATGTGCTCTAGTTTCTAACCTTATTATCATACCAATGACTGAATTTGATATAATTCTCGGTATGGATTGGCTGTCAAATTATGATGTGAAGATTTATTGTAAGAAGAAGGAAGTTACAATTTTTGAAAATGGTGTATAATCCCTTGTCTTTAGGGTATAAACTTCGCCACTTGATTCTTATCTAAAACCACCCCTAGTAGATCTACTGAATGTAATACTTGGAGAGGAAGATAAACTAATATCTATGGGTGAGGAAAGAAATATTCAAATTGAATATATGCACATAGTGAAAGAGTACATTGATGTATTTCTAGAGGATTTACGTGGACATCCTCCATAGCAAGATATTGAGTTCTATATTGATTTAATTCCTGATGCAAGACCTATATCAAATACTCCCTATATAATATCCACTGTGGAATTAGTAGAGCTAAAGAAACAACTAGAGGATTTGAGTGAAAAAGGATTTATTCGACCAAGTGTTTCTCCATGGGGAGCCTCTTTACTATTTTTCAAGAAGAAAGATGGATCCATGAGGCTTTGCATTGATTACAGAGAAAATCAATGCTATTAAAATAAATAAAAAAGTATCCTCTGCCCATGATTGATGATTTATTTGACCAAATTCATGGAGATCAATACTTTTCAAAGACTGACCTTCGATCAAGATATCATCAGTTGCGTGTGATAAAGGAAGATATTCCTAAGGTAAAATTTCGAACTAGGTATGGGCATTATGAGTTTACAGTAATGCCTTTTGGACTGAGAAATTCACCCTTTGTTTTCATGGATTTAATGAATAATGTTTTCAAGGAATATCTTGATAACTTTGTTGTGGTATTCATCGATGATATCCTCATATAATCAAAAAGCTATGAAGACCATGAGAATCACTTACGGGTCATTCTGCAAACTCTTAGAAGCAATAAATTATATGGGAAGTTTTGAAAATGAAAATTCTAGCTTCAATCAGTTTCTTTTCTAGGCCATATTGTCTTTAAGGATGGAATCCTAGTTGATCCTGCGAAGACAAAGGCAATCCAAGATTGGCCCACACCAAAAAACATAACTGAAGTACGCAGTTTTATTGGCTTAGAAGATTATTACCGACGTTTCGTTCAGAATTTTTCCTAACTGGATAACCCGCTAACCAAGATCACACGTAAAGGAGTTAAGTTTGTGTAGACAAAATAATATACAGAATTCTTCGATGAATTGAAAAGAATATTGGTCAATGCTCCAATTTTGACTCTTCCATCTGGAAGTGATGGATTTGTAATATATAGTGATGGATCAAAGAATGGACTAGGTTGCATACTTATGAAAAACGATAAAGTTATTTCTCTGCATCAAGATAGTTGAAGACTCATGAGAAAAATTATCCAACTCATGATCTTGAGTTAGCAGTCGTAATCTTTTCTCTAAAAATATGGAGGCATTATCTCTATGGAGAGATATGTGAGATTTATACGGACCACAAGAGTTTGAAATATATTTTCACACAAAAATAACTCAACATGAGGCAAATAAGATGGATCAATTTACACAAATATTATGATTGTTCGATACACTACCACCTAGGAAAGGCGAATAAGGTGGCAGATGCATTAAGTAGGAAAGATCATGGCCTTCTGACTCAAATGAGGATTGAAAGAGATCCTATGTTCAAAGATCTACTAAATATGGATATGAGAATTGTTAAGGAAGGGGAAACATCACTCCTCTTTCAAATTATTGCTAAACTTTCTTTACTATAGAAGATAAAAAGTTCCCAATCTGATGATGAGAATCTGCACAAGAAAATTAATGCAGTCAAGGATGGGAGACTGGATGACTTTGTGTATGAAGAAGGAGTTCTGAAATTTGGGAAGAGGTTATGCGTTCCATCAGTACCTGATCTAAAAAGGGAACTATTAGATGATGCTCATAGCTCAAATTTCTCTATACACCCGGGTAGCACCAAGATGTATAGAGATCTGAAGGGATATTTTTGGTGGGATAATATGTAGTGAGAAATTGCTGAATACATGTCAAGGTGTCTAGTTTGTCAATAAGTGATGGAAGAGAGACAACATCCCAAATGAGTGATGTAACCTATACCTATTTCTATGTGGAAGTGGGATAACATTACGATGGATTTTGTCACCGGACTACCAAGGAAACCTAGAAGGAATGATGCAATATGGGTAATTGTTGATCTTATCACTAAATCAGCACATTTCCTTCCAATAATAAAGGATTTACCACTTAATCACCTGACAAGACTTTATATTAATGAAGTTTTGAGACTTTATGGTGAACCTCTATCAATTTTCTCTGATCAAGATCCCCAATTTATGTCAAAATTCTGGAAGGGTCTCCAGAAGGCTTTGAATACTGAGCTTCATATGAGTACCGCATATCACCCCCAAACCGACAGACAATCTGAAAGGACTATTAAAACTCTAGAAGATATATTGAGGTCATGTTCTCTTGAATTCCAAGGTATGTGGGATCAATACTTGCCTTTGGTGTAATTTTCATACAACAACAGTTTCCATTATAGTATTAAAACGGCTCTATATGAAGCATTATATGGAAAGAGATGTCGAACTCCAACTTTTTGGGATGAAGTTGGTGAGAGGAAACTTATAGGCCCAGGACTTGTTGAAGAGACTATGAAAAAGGTGAAGAAAATACAAGCCCATATTAAAGCATACCAAAGTAGGCAGAAGAGTTATGCTGACAACCAGAGAATGGACTTGGAATTCCAAGTGGGAGATCATGTATTTTTGAAAGTATCTCCATGGAAGGGTGTCTTAAGGTTCGGTAAGAAAGGGAAACTGAGCCCCAGGTACATTAGACCATTTGAAATTTTGGAAAGAATCAGAGCTGTAGATTACTGTTTAGCGATGCCGCCAAATCTCTCCAAAGTTCATGATGTGTTCCACGTATCATTGTTAAAGAAGCACATGCCAGACCCAATGCATGTACTCACATATGAAGAAATATAATTGGAACTTGATTTGTCATACTGTGAAAAGCCTAACAGAATTCTTGACACAAGGGAGCAGGTATTGAGAAATCAGACAACTCGTCTAGTAAAGTTTATTTAGAGAAACCAGAATATGGAGGAAGCAACATGGGAACCTGAGGATGTTATGAAAAAGAATCACCCACATCTTTTTAGTGGGCTTTATACATATAATTTTGAGGATGAAATTTCTGAAGGAGGGAATAATGTAGCACCCCAAACATTTTATGGTATGTTTCTCTTAAATACATTTTATTCATCACTATGTTCCTTTGAAAAAAAAATAGGTTATTTAGGATATAGTAAAAACCTATCCATTAAATATAAATTTTCCGCTTCTATGTTTTTGAATTTCAAAAAATGGTCATCTAGAGTTGTGATCAATAAGTCATTTGGAGTCTGATAGAACAAACTTGATTTTTGGTGAATAGTAACAAACCCTTATGAATAGTAATATGAATAGTAATATGACCCTTATGAATAGTAAATAATAATAATATTTTATTTTCTTAAGGTAATAATATAATGATATCTTAACTAGTTTTTTAATGAGAAATAAAACTAATTGCACCTTTAGGAATGTTACTTTTCGAATTAACTATGACCTTATTTAAAAATTAAATTAATAATATTTAGAAAATTAATTTTAAAAAATGGACTTTATTTTTGAATTCTACACATTGAAAAATGGTTAGGGTAATTTTTTGGATTTTCTAAAATTCTAGAATTTTTGATGAATAGTGAAATACGATAAAATACCATATATACAAATTATCAGTTAAATACACTATTTATGACATCATAAGTGATGTAAGTCCACTTGGTTCAAACTCACATGCACTTATTACTATTATGGATCACATTAAACAACACTATTGGTTGTCTTGAGGGAAATAATAAAATAATGAATTAAATATTCAAAATTTACCCCTCTCTTCCATTATAAAAAACCCCTCACCACTCCCTCTTCTCTTCACTCCTCTAAGCCATGAAGCTCTTCAAATTTCTGCCCAAATACCCTTCCCTAGTCACTCCCCATGATCAGGAAGCTCTTGGTCTTTCCAAAATACCAAAATCCCTTCCCTTAAGGAGGTTCTCGAGGAAGTTATTTCAAGAGGTAAAACACCTTTCTTCTTTTAGTTTCATTTGAATTTATCTTCATTTGTTATCCTCTCCTAACCTCCTCTATACAGATGATCATGATAACTACAGTATCATATATATACTGGATTTATATCATGTGAATGGATGAACTGTCATCAATATTCTTACTCCCTCCCTTTTATTTTTATAAACGAAATCAACGTCCATGAGGTTCCAATTTATAACCTTCGTGGACAACGAAGTTTCGTTCTTCAATAGTTCCTTCATTACTGGTCATGAAACCATATTTATGGTTGAACCAGGTCATAATATATGTATTTTATATTGATTAATGTTCTGTAATCATTACATGTACATAATATGGAATAATAATACAAAACAAGTTTATTGAGCACAAAACTGCCAAGCCAAATTCAAGTGTTTATTTTTAACTCATCGAATGAGTCATCCTCATGGTATATAACCAGAATCATTATAAGATAATTTATATATATTTAATGTCACTAATAATGTATATTAACAATTCTGGATGTTTAACGATATTTCAAACCAACTTCCATTCATGAATACAAGTAAACAAATCATGAAACCAAGTAAGAAAATGCTTCCAAAACAATAAAATTGAATCTCTTAAACCCATAAAAAGGACATTAATGAACTTAATAAGGTTATAACATATCAATTAAATGTTTATTAGGTTATTTAATTATTAATTAATGAATTTAAATTTGATTATTCAGGTCTTTAAGAACAATCAAGAACACCTTCGAGCATAAGGTAAGGGATCATCTCTCTCACTTTTGTTCAAGTATCTCCTCTATGTTATGCCCTTTTTATTTTAAATGATGGGGTATGTTTTAAAACCTACCACATAATTCCCTTGTGGAATATAAATAATGGAATACCCCTTTACCTCTCATTAATCCCTCACAATAACACTTGTCACCATGCCAAAATGTTTGCAAGGGGTTTGTCATCTCACTTTCATTTCTGTGAGATTTTCATTGTTCGCCACTTATTTCTTGTATGTGGTATATGTGTACTGACATTTGATATATAATAACATGATTATATTTATATTCATTTTATTCAATGATTTATTTGAGGTTTAGTAAGTTCTATTCATATGATTTGGCCGATTACATTGTGGTAAGAGTCTTTGTCTCAACTATTATTTTGTTGTGACTAACTTTGTATGTGCACCAAATAATCCTTATGTGGTGTACCTACTGACCATTTGAGATAAAATTTCATTTGAGAATTATATTTATATTAAATATCCATAATCCCATATCATGGATATGTTTTTTTCTAAACCGTATACCATTTTTACATACAGTGTTTATTTGGAAAGTTATTTTAATATTGATGAATCTGTATACTCTACTCTATACGGATGTTGAAAAGGCATATTGATATTGTATTGAATCAATATATAAAGAATGATTTGGACATGTAAAGGTGTGTGAGGCCTGCTAAAGCCCCTCGGTGCATCGTTAGGTCTCATGAGACAAATTAGTTTGGTGAAAAACCATTCAAGTTTGTTTCCAAAAATCAGACGGGTTTCTACCCATAGAACTAAACCATTTTTTACGGTATTATGGTTTCATGTGCCAGATACATGGAATCTAATTAATAAGCATTATATTTATTCATTATCAGTTATTATTATTATTATCCATGATGTTTTCACTATGACAAAATCTATGGATGTAGTTTCATTCTCAGTTTATTATTGACATTAGTTATTCATTTATTCACTACGCCATATTGTTTTTGTCAGATTGATTGTGATTCACTGATTATTCTACTCATTCTTACACTATTTGTAACCCTTACTGAGAATTTGAGCTCACCCATTTCATTGTTTACTTTCAACAGGTGACAAAGAGGAGATCATTTATTAAGTTCTTGTGGATGCAGGTTTTAGTTTTTGTTATGTATTGTATTTTGTAACTCTTTTCAATGTAATTTGTGTCACATCTATGTATCTAGTTTCTTAAAGACTACTAAACTAATTATTCATTCAGGATTTTCATTACTTCTAACCATGCCAATATTACAAGTAATACACCGGCTCTAGCTTAGAGGGGTCAGGGTGTTACAAAAAATTTCAACCTTTGTTCGTGCTTAGAAAAGTTTTCCCATTTTTATCTGATCTCTTACCCCAAGCGATGAATATTAAAGATTAATTTATCTTTCCTAAATCACTAAAATTAACTTCTAATATATCACATAATCCATAAAAGGATAAAGTTATTCCTCCTATCATTAGAAATTTACTTAAACCAAATTTTTTAGCACAAGGTAAGATAATATCCAATATGAATCAATAGTACATTAATCTCCAAAACCTCAATAATAACTCCCAAAGAGAAAATTTAAACATTCTATAAATAACTAGCCTTAAAGATCTTCAAAATATTCTTAACCAAATCTAAAACACAAAAATCTAAAATATTTGATCAGATATTCTTCTGATATCAACTTATCATTAATCAAAAAATAACATTAATTACACAAAAAGTCATATTAAATATTCTAAAAAGTATACTAATATTTCCAAAATGACTAGAATCACTATAAATATTATTAGTCGGAGTAGAGTACTCAGGGGGGGGGGTGAATTGAGTATCTATAAAAATTTCTATTAAAGGTTATTATTTGAAGTTCTCCCAAATTTAAAATTCAATTGACCAGTTAGCCAGTAGTGAATTTATAAGAGCTTGACTGTTCAATTAACTTCTCAAAAGAGTGATTAGTTCTTAGTTATATCAATTTGATAATTAATACCACTTTTGAAACTAACCTAACAAGTCAATAGTATTATAAACACTTTCTAAGACAAACTATCAGAGTTCAATTTTTATTTATGAAATATGTGATTAAACAGAGTAAAACTAAAAGTAAAAGCACAACGAAAATGAAACAAGAGGTTCAGTCTCAAGCAGAGACATAATCCTCTCCACTTGGTGATCACCTAAGACCAAACAGTTTAAATTAATAAATAGTTTGATCCACACCCTGGATCGAGGTTCAAAACAGCACAAAGGCTATCCAGGTCACAAGACCTCTACTATAGTTCTTCATGGGTAAAAACTACCAGGTCACACAAGGACCTCTTCCACACTTATCCATGGGTGTAAAAGGTATACAAAGGTATGAGTGTAAAGATATATTGTATCCTTCAGTTTGATACATGATACATTGTGTGCTTTACAGACAGATACACACACCGCTCAAAAGTATGTAAAAATGAACAAAATAGAGAAAATAAACACGAGAAAGGATTTAGAAGGATCTGTGTGTCTTGAGATACAGCTATGAACTATTTAGATGTAGCTGAAATGAGGTTTGAGTCCTCTTCTAGCAGTCAACACTAAAACAGAGTGTCGTATTATGGATTCCAAGTACAAGTATGGTTCAACAGGTATATTCTTCTCATTATTTGATATGATTAAGTAGTTTGTCAGTTCGATGTACAACTTTATTGAGATTTCCTCGCATGTTATTCCTTTTGTTCTTGAGTTTATAGTGGGTTCATGAGAGTCACAAATGTTCTTATGTATGTCTCTCAAGTGGGCACACCACACTAATTTTTTTTATCTTCAAAAATTATTTTATTCTTGAGGACCGATAGAGAGCATGCTCTTTTCACATGAATAGGTTCATCATACCTCATATTGTCTACTAAAAATACCACAAAGGATTATTAAATATGTTAGTATCATTAAATGACTCAAATATGACAGTTAAGAATAATTTTAATAAATTCAAATTTAAACATTCTGTCGGTGACTCTTCTGTTGGTGAGTCAGTCTATCAGTGAGTCGTCCTGTCGATGAGACATTAGTCAGTGTGTTGTTTGTCAGTGAGACATCAGTTGGTGAGTCATCTGTCGGTGATACATCATTAGGTGAGTCATTTGTCTGTTGGTGAGATATTTTTCTATCGGTGAGACATCAGTCGGTGATTCATTTGTATTTCAGTGAGACATTTTTCTATTGGTGAGACCTCAATCCTTATATCAGTGTCAGTGATTCATACTTAGATACTTTTAGATGTTCTGTCTGTCTTACAATACAACAATTTTATAAAGTGTTAATACCCATAGTTACACATAGATGATCAATTATAATTTTGTTTAGACTTGAACAAACATAATTAGTTATATGATTGAAATGATCTGATATACTAGATAGTTTTGACATGATTTAGGATCTATCATGAGGTAAGATATGTTACTTGTGATTAAGACATGATTTTTGATAATGAGGTAAGATATATGTTATAATATATGACATGATTTGTGATAATTAAAACCATTATAGTGAGAGATAGTGGCCAACAATATCCTATGGGCTAACAATCCCCCCCTTTTTAATGATCACAAATCATGGAATTATTAAGCACCATTAGAGAATGATTAAAATGAATAATTTGATAAAGATGAATATGCTCAAAAAATGTTTTAGAGTAAAACAAAAAAATATCAATAATTTATCCCCTTTTTATGTAAAGAAGAATGCATTAATAATTCTTAATAAAGTTCTCTCTCTTTTGGGATTAGAAAAAAGTGGAAGATTCAAAACTAAAACAAAAAAGTAGAAACAATTAAATATCAGTCATAATTAAAAGATAATGAAATACAAAGAGTACAAGGGCTCATACCTATAAAAAAGAATAACTCCACACTACTTATCAGGGTCAAGGGGTTCCTTCCCTTTATCATATGGATCAATGGTAGGTCCAATAGGTGGTGGTTGAGAAATAGGAGCATCTGAATGAATATTCAGTGGAGGTAAAGGAATTCATGCTAGAACAGATGGTACCAGGATTGGTTTGTATTGGGATAATAGCTAAGGTTGAATTTTTTTCTTTGATAACAGGCTGGATCTGGGTCAAGTATTGAGAAACTGAAATTAAAGAGGAATTTATTAGTAAATCAGAGTGAATAGAAGTAGTATCTGGAACAACTATGGATTCACTCTAAACATAGAGGTATGGTTTCAGTAGCATGATAAATTCCTCAATGATTTATCCTCCATACTTCATTACTTTTTTGAAGTCATCCTTTTTCTCCATAAATTTTTCCAATAGAGGAGTTAATTCCCTCAATTTCTTGACCTGTTCTTTGAATTCTTTTGTAACTGGGGTTAAATTCAAATTTTCTGCCAAATACTTAAAATGAATTATCAACTGGTGCTTGGTGTAAATATTGGAAAAATAGGAATTAATCCTCTTTGTAAGTTCTTCCTAAGTGAAATATGCTTCCTCGGTATAGAATCTAACCATATCATTCAAAAAATCACTAATATTGTCAATATTTTATAGGTTTCTCAAACCAGAGGTATAAAATAGTTCTTTAAGCTCCTCTTTTACAACAGTTCTGACTACCTCAATATCTAGAGTATGAGAGGATGACCAGATGCGGAAGGAATAACAGTATGAGTTGAGGTTGAAGCAGATTGCACAATTTCCTCCACTTCCTTTCTCAGTTTGAAAAAATCAAGAACTTTATGATAAGAAAAAATACCTTAAAGTCCTTTCATGAAACTCTCCATTGTAGTCCTATACTCAGTGGTTAAAGCATTGATACCAATAGTTAAATTCTTCATCTCATTTCCATGTTTGGTGTTGTTTTCCACAATGGTTTTGGCAGTTGTAATCAAATTTGGAAGAATTTCCTTTATCACCATATGTGAGACTAAAACAACATCAACTTGAGATGCACTTGATGAGAAAGGAGTAGAACTAAAAGTCCTAGTTTTCCTTATACCTTCAACCATAGACCAGATAGCTATGAAGTCATCATTAAACTTTGTGTTTTCTCTTCCAACTTCATAAATATCACATCTCATCTGAGATTGTACTGAGTGTCTTACTAATAAACATATGTCTTCCTTGAATTTTACCAAAACATCCTTAGTGACATAGTCACTAGGAAGGGTCTCAGCCATTAATTCCCTTGCAACAGATACACCGAATTCATCAACTAAATCTTCATAATCTAATATTAGTTCCACATACCCAGAATTCCTCTCCCATTCACCCATTACATTGTAATCCAGAGGAGTGAGATTATCGAGCCTTACTCTTCCAAGTTGATTCTCTTCACCAGCTGGATATTATATTTCTTGAGACCCCCTTAATGTGAGACTTCTTGGAAGATTTATCCCCCTTAGTTTGATGTCTCTTCCTTAGATACACAACTTGAGGAGCAGGTACCAAATCTTGATTATGTTGATGTTCCACAGGAGTATCCACCCCAACTCTTTCAGCTTGGCCATATTCATGACGATCATCACCACTATTGTTGGCATGATCAAGTCTAGAATCAACTCCATCGACATTTGATTCACCTTATTACTCTTCTTCATCTTCTTCCTCATTTTCCTCATTTACAGAACCATATTCCTTTTCTTATTCTCTTGGATCCCCTTCTTCTTCTTCTTCATCCTCCGAGTCATTAAATTCATAATCCACACTTCCAATCACTTCTATTTTGTCTTCATCTTCATCATACCTTAAATTTGATTCTTTTGAAGGTAAGGATAGTGGTGGACTAGGTTATCCATAGTCCATCTTAAGAGGACTTACAACAACATCAGGATCACTCCTGTCATCAACAGGAGATCCTTCCCTATCAGCTCCATCTTCCTCACTTCCTTTCTCATCAGAGTAAGTTTCATCTTCATTAGGACCCAAACCAGGATCCCTCATATCTCTTAGTCTGGTAGGGTGATCCACAGAATTGAATTTTTCATAAAATTTCTCTTCATCACCAACCCACCTTCTCTTCCATAGGTTCCAATGAATCTTAATTCTTCCATAGATAACTATATTCAAACAAAAGACCCTGTATTATGATACATTTTCATCACTGTCATCCACACACCCCTTTTCTTTCAACACAGTAGATATCATCCTAGGGTAAAATAAATATTTTTTCTTACAGTAGGGTTTGATCATCTCACTTATTTGAACCATTAAATACTTTCAAAGATTCACCTTAACTCCATTATTCAGTAGATAAACTAGGTAGTCATCCTGGTATTTCAAAGAAGAAAAGTCCCCTTTCCTGGGACAAATTTAGTACTGGATGAACTTAAACAAGATTCAAAAATCTCCATGCATCTCAGTAGAAACTAGTCTTCAAGGCTCTTCATTGTCAGTAAGTTATTTCAAAGCTTTCCTAAGGATGAAAATATCACTTTTGGGTGGAGGATTACCTTGATAGTCATAAAAAATTCCTTAATGAGGAAATTTAAGACATTCATCCAAATGCTTTGAAGAGAAATAAATACTCTTTCCTTTTACCACTAATTTTATCCAATAAGAATCACTTCTTATAGAAATTCAGCATTCATGTAGAACTCATGCCCCAAATTTGGATAATATTCTCTTTAATTATAAAAAAACCACTAAATCCATCCCTTATCCTGTAGAACTTTCAGAAATAGTAACTTTCTCTCAAACAACCATTCAGCAGACACCTCTTTTTCTATAGTTATTATACGATTGGCCAGTGCTCGATTTACTAGACCAGAAGATCCATTGGACTCTCATTTATACTTCTTACCTGGTGGTGACTTATCAGAGTATCCTTCAGTAGGGGAACTTTAACTTTACCGTTTTTAGATCTTGGTTGAAGGTTAGAAGGTGAAAGGTTGAGGGTAGAGTGAGAAATAGTGGTCTCAAGGCAAGTAGTAGTGTAGAACAATTCCATTTTATATCATATAGGGCTTAACTCGAGTAAAAATCAAAAAATCACGAACTGGGTTTCATAAATAATTGAAATAGTTTTGTTTTGGTTAAAAACATAAAACATTTAAAAGAGTGACTCATCGGTGTCAGTATGAAAAATGTTCCGGCATGAATAAAGTGTCGGCATGACAGTGTCAGCATGATAGTGTCGGCATGACAGAGTCACTTAGTTTTGACAAAGGAAAAAGACTATAAGATACTTATAAATTAATCATTCCTAGCTCATGTATAATTTAATTAATTATTTTAGAGTTCAATGTCTTAGTGAATATGTCATCAAGCTGATATTTAGTGCCAATAATTTCTAAAGTGATATCACCATTTTGATAATGATCTCTCAAAAAATGATGCCTTACATCAATATGTTTTGTTCTAGAATGATAAAATGGGTTATTAAAAATGTTAATAGAACTTGTATTGTCACAATTTATAGGTACATGTCTAAATTGATATCTATTGTCTAGAAGAGTGTGTTTCATCTACATAATCTGATCACAACAACTACTAGCATCTATGTATTCAGCTTCAGCAGTAGATAATGCAATAAAATTTTGTTTCTTACTGTACCATGAAACTAATGACTTTCCCAAAAAGTGACATGTTCCAGAGGTTCTCTTTCCATCTAAATTTCATCCACCAAAGTCAAAATCAGAATAACTCACTATATCAAATGATTGCCCTTTAGGGTAAAATAGACCTAAATTGATAGTATGTTTGAGGTATTTGAAAATTATTTTAACATCATTTGAGTGATATTATTTGGGGTTAAAATGAAAATGGGCACACATACACACACTAAACATTATATTTGGACTACTATCAATCAAGTAGAGAAAACTTCCAATCATTCCTCTATAAGTAGCTTGATCAACAGATTTATTATTTTCATCAAGATCCAACTTACAAGTAGTACTCATTAGAGTGTCACTAATTTTAATACTATCAAATCCAATTTTTTTAAAATGTATTTTGTATATTTACATTGATTTAAAATTATACCTTCTTTATTTTGAAAAATCTTAAATCCAAGAAACAATTTTAGTTCAACCATCAAATTTATTTGAAACTCACTTCGCATCATTTTAGAAAAATCAATACAAAAATAATTTCTTGAAGATCCAAAAATAATATCATCTACATAAATTTGAACTACTAAAACATATTTAGAAATTCATTTTATAAAAATTGTAGGATAAAAAATTCCTTTTTTAAAACCTTTTGTAATGATAAAAGTACTTATTCTATCATACCAAGCTCTCGGAGCTTGTTTTAAACCATATAAATATTTTTTTAATTTGAAAACATGATTTTGAAAATGAGGGTTTGAAAAACTAGGGGCTGTTCAAAAAAATATCCTTAACTATATACCCATTTAGGAATGAACTTTTAACATCCATTTGATAAATTTTTAAATTAAGATGGGAAGCATAAGAAAGAAATATTCTGATGGCCTCAAGTCTAGCAATAGGTGAAAAAGTTTCTTCATAGTCAATTCCTTCTTCTGGACTATAACCTTGTGCAACCAATCTGGATTTATTTCTAACAATATTATCTGATTCGTCAACTTTGTTCCTAAACACCAACTTAGTGCCTATTTTCAAGGTGTCTTTGGGTCTATCAACAAGTTTCCAAACATTATTTCTTTCAAATTGATTAACTTCTTCTTGCATATCCATCACCCAAAATTCATCTTTAATTGCATCATTGATGTTTTTAGGTTCAAGCTGTGATAAAAAGGAATGATGTTCAACCTATTTTCTAAGAGAAGCTCTAGTTTGTGTCCCTTTATCTAAGTCTCCAACAACATCATCTAAAGGATGGTTCTTGAGGGTTTTAGTTGGTCTAGAAAACTAGGGGCTAATAATTTCAGGTTCATCTACAGCTTCAAGTTCATCATGTCCAGAGTCTGAAGAATTTCTAGAACTATTTAATTTAATAGATTACTTGACAAGAGGATTATATGATTTTTCATTCATGTCCAAATTTGAAACATCATCTTCAAGGTTGTCTATGGAGGTCTTAGGTTCATGTGGACATGTTTTATCAAATTTGATATGCATAGATTCTTACACACACTTGGTTATTTTATTAAAGACTCTATAGGATTTACTAGAGGTTGAGTAACCTAAGAAGATTCCTTTATCACTCTTGGATGCAAATTTTTCTAGTTTTTTCTTTTGTTTTAAGGATATAGACTTTTCAGCCAAAAACTTTGAAGTAACTAACATTGGGTTTTCTATTTTTCCATAACTCATAAAGAGTCTTCTTAATAATAAGTCTAATTAAGCCTCTATTAATTATGTATCAAGCTATATTTATCGCCTCATCCCAAAAGTAAATCGGTAGATCATATTCATTAAGCATTTTTCGAGCTATCTCTTGTAAAGTTCTATTTCTTCTTTCCACAACTCCATTTTTTTGAGGTGTCCTAGGGATAGAGAAGTTATAACTATAGCCACTATGTTAGAAAAATGATTCAAAGTCTTGATTTTCAAACTCACAGCCATGATCACTTCTTAAGGATTTTATTCTAAGTCTACATAATTTTTTATAGTCCAAGAATACTTGGTGAAATGAGACCAAGCTTCAATTTTGTGAGCCAAGAAAAAGGACTAAGTATATCTAGAAAAGTCATCTATTATAACATAAACATAGTGGTTCCCATTAAGACTTGAAACTTGAGAGGGTCCAAAAAATTTCATTTGAACCAAATCTAAAGGTTGAGAAGTAGAAACTTATTTCTTTGATTTGAATGTTATCTTGTTCTGTTTACCTTTTTGACAAGGATTACAAACATTTTCATTTTAAAACTCAAGTTTGGGTATATCCTTGACTAGTCCTTTTCGAGTAAGCTTTCTAAGAGAGTGTAAACTAAAATTTTCTAATATCATATTCCAAATCCAAGACTCTTTATGAAAGGAACTTAAACAAGAAACATTTTGAGAAACTAAATAATATAAGTTAACAACATACACATTTTCATTCCTAAGATCAGAAAATACAAATTCATTTTTAGAGTTAAAATCATTACAAGAATCATTTTCAAATTTAACATGAAATACATCATCACATAATTGTGAAATACTAATAAAATTATATTTCATTCCATCAACAAAAATTACTTTAGAAATTAAAACTAAGTTAGAGTTACCAATCTAGGATAAACCAATTATTTTTCCTTTAGAATTGTCACAAAAAGTGATATATCCATAATCAATATTGATTATGTTCTTGAAGATTGAATAGTCTCCTGTCATATGTCTTGAACATCCACTGTCTAAGTACCACTGACTCTTGTAGGAGCTCTTCAAGAAGATTTTCTATAGAATAAAAAAAATAGATTTTGGTACCCAGATTTGTTTGGGTACAGTGACATTAGTAATCAATGATTTAGGTACCCACATTTGCTTCATGGGTTTCCTATAAGCATTATATAAAATATTTGAAAAATATACCCTATTTGGTCCAGAAAACCTAGAGACAGTAAAAGATTTTCCAGAACTAGAACTAGAAACATAATTTTGATTTTTAGGTAGAAGAAAAGATTTTTCAAATTTAGTTACAAAATGTGTTTTAGATAGGTTTCTCTATCCAGGATGATATCCAATACTAGAAGTGTACTTAAGAGATATCTATTTACCAATAATTTGAGTAAGATTATTTTTACCATTGGTAAATTTTCCTAGATCTTTCTTCAATTTCTCATAAGACATTTTTAGTTCATTGTTTTCTTTAATCAATTGATAATTCTTTTCTTTTTCAATAGTAAGTTCAGACATAATATTTACAGTGAGAGCATGCTGTTTATTTAAATATTTGTATTTATCTTTCAACTCATTTCATGTCTCTTCCAACATGTTACAATATTCAAATAGTTCATCATTTTTCATATTTTCAGAATCACTTTCATTTTTAGAATAGTAAGAATTATGTATAGGAGAATATAAGGTTAGCTCAGATGTGTTTGTCATAAAACACATATTTTCCATTTCATCTCTCTCATTATGAGATGATGTTGATTCACTGGATTTATCCTTAGAGGCACTCCAGGTGGCCTTCATAGCTTTCTTATACTTCTTGTCTTTATTTTCATACTTATTTTTTTATTTTAATTTTGGACATTCAGCTTGGACATGTCCTCTCATCTTACATTCATAGCAGAAAATATCCTCTAATTTGTCATTTTTTCCAGTCCTTTTTCTACATTACTTTGTTATCATATCTTTCTTTATAATTGGGATTCCTAAAGAACTTCTTATTTCTATACAATTTCTTGAATCTTCTAGCCAGTCGATCCATCTCTTCATCACTATCTAATGTTGATTCAATATTTCTGAAGATTTCAACAGAGGCTAGCACCTTCCTCTTTTTCCTTATTCTTATAGGTAGTAGTCTTGAAGGCTATAGATTTTATCTTAGGTTCATATTCTTGTTCTGGGTTGTCTTTTATCTATTCTTTGTACATCATCAGTTTTACAATGAGTTCCTTGACATGTAGTTTGCTGATGTCACATGATTCTCTAATGGAGATAAAAGTTACCCTCCATCTATCAGGTAGGAATATAAGAATCCTCATAATTTTTTGTTTGGCAGTAATCACCTTTCCTAAAGAGCTCATGGTATTAACTATCTCATTGAACCAGAGATACATGTCAGAAATAGGTTCATTGGGCTTCATATTAAAGTTATCATTTTTAATATTATATATATTAAGTCTCATTTCCTTGACATTAGTTGTTCCTTAATGTGAAACAGCTATGGTGTAAAAAATTTCAAAGGTAGTTTTACGAGTTGAAATTCTATTCAATTCCTCATCTCCTAGTGCACAATATAAAGCATTCATGGATTTATAGTTATTACTATATGCAGCTTTAGCAGTATCATCCCAAGTATTTCTAGCAATATTAGGAATCTCATATTCAATTTCTATAGCAGACCAAACCTCAAATACTATACTCTCTAAATGCATTTTCATCTTAATTTTCCATTGATCATAGCTGGTTCCATTGAAAAATGGAGGTCCGTTGATAACAACACCTTCTATTCTATTTTCCACAATAAAATTATAGAAAAATATTTCAAAGAGATAAAAATTTAGTATTAAAAGAAATTTTAAGATCTTTGAAATAAAACTAAAATAACAGTTGAAAAAGTTTGAAAAAGATTTGAAAATACAAAATTACAAACCCTCGGATACCAAATGTTGGTCAGAGTAGAGTACTAAAAAGGGGGGTGAATTGAGTATCTATAAATTTTTTTGTTAAAGGGTATTATTTGAAGTTCCCCCAAATTTAAAATTCAATTGAACATTTAGCCAATAGTGAAATTATAAGAGCTTGACTATTCAATTAATTTCTCAAAAGAGTGATTAGTTCTCAGTTATATCAATTTGATAATTAATACCACTTTTTAAACTAACCTAATAAGTCAATACTCTTATAAAAACTTTCTAAGACTAACTACTAGAGTTCAATTTAGTTTTATGAAATATGTGATAAAACAGAGTAAAACTAAAAGTAAAATCACAGCGGAAATGAAACAAGAGGTTCAGTATTAAGAAGAGACCTAATCATCTCCACTTAGTGATCACCTACCACCAAGTAGTTTAAATTAATAAATTGTTTTATCCACACCCTATATTGGGGTTTATAATAGCACACAAGCTTTCCAGGTCACAAGACCTCTACCACAGTTCTTCATGGGTAAAAACTACCAGGTCACACAAGGAACTCTTCCACAATTATCCATGAAAGTGAAAGGTATAAGAAGGTATGAGTGTAAGGATATCATGTATCCTCCAATTTGATATAGGAGATAGTGTGTGATTTATAGACAGATACACACACTTCTCAAAACTTATGTAAAAATGTACACAAAAAATAAAATAAATACGAGAAATGATTTAGAAGGATATGTGTGTCTTAAGATGCAATTCTGGACTCTTCATATGTAGATGATATGAGGTTTGAGTCCTCTTAAAGAAGTTGAAACTAAAATAGAGTATTGTATTCTGGCTTCCAGGTACAAGTATGGTTCAGCTGGTATATTCTTATCCTTATATGATATGCTGAAGTAGTTTGTCAATTCGATGTACAACTTGATTGAGATTTCCTTGTGTGTTCTTCCTCTTATTCATGAGTTCACAGTGGGTGCATGAGAGTTGCATATGTTCTTCTGTATGTCTCTAAAGTGGGAAAACCACATTACTTTTTTGCTTCTATCTTCAAAAATTCTTTTATTCTTGAGGACCAATAGAGAATATGATCTTTCCACATGCATAGGTTCATCATACCTTATACTGTCTACTAAAAATCCTACAAAAGATTATTAAATATGTTAGTATCATTAAATGACTAAAATATGACCATTAGGAATAATCTTAATAAATTAAAATTTAAATAGTCTATCGGTGAGTTAGTCTATGGGAGAGTCATCCTATGGGCGAGACATTAGTTGATGTGTCGTCTGTCAGTGAGACATCAGTCGGTGAGTCATCTATCGGTGAGACATCAGTTAGAAAGTTTTCTATTGGTGAGACATTAGTCGGTGAGTCATTTTTCTGTCAGTGATACATTTTTCTCTTGGCGAGACATCAGTCGGTGAGTCATTTGTCTGTCGGTGAGACATTTATCTATCAGTGAGACATCAGTTGGTGAATCATTTTTCTATCGATGAGACATTTGTCTATCGGTGAGACTTCAGTCCTTATGTCAGTGTTAGTGACTCATACTTATATACTTTTAGATGTTTTATCTGTATTACATTACAACAAGGTAAAAAAGTGTTATTACCCATAGTTACACATGGATAATCAGTTATAAGCTTGTTTAGACTTGAACAAACATAATTAGTTATATGATTGAGATGATCTGATATACTAAATAGCTTTGACATGATTTAGGATCTATCATGATGTATGAAATGTGACTTGTGATTAAGACATGATTTGTGACAATGAAGTAATATATTTTATAATATATGACATGATTAGTGATAATTAAAAACATTATAGTGAGAGATAATAGAAAAAAATATCCTATAGTCTATGAAAGCTATAATAAAATCATATATTATTCTAAAATTTAACTTTTTATTATTATTCAAATAAAATACCATATTTTTCAAAAAATATTTCATTTTCCTTAATCATATAATGTTTCAATACAATGAACTTCTTAAAAAAACCACTTATCACCAAATCACTTTTCACTCCCATGGTTATCTATACAATAAATAATATATTCTAAAATGTAATAAACTACAATTATCTCAACATTAAAAATCATCTTAGTTGTAAAGGATATCAATACCTTTCAACTTATGTCTAAAAAATAAAAAATCATTCTTCCTCATATAACATTTTCATTATAACACAAGTTATTCTTTAGGGTAATATATAACTTAATCATCTATTAGAACTCAATAAATATCTAAAATTTACTTCCATCACATAAAACATAAAAATATTATTAATTCCTTTAAACTTATGATCTTTCTTAAATTTATCAACCCTTAAAAAAATACCACTACATCATAACTCTTAAAACCCTATATGTAGACACTTCAATCATTCACTATTCTTTATAACCCATTATCAAATATTTCACATCCTATTATATTAGTCTAGGATGACATTGATTAACCATAAGTTCAACCTATATTAACTTAAGTCTAGTTCTCTTATACTTATTAACCTAATCCCAAAATAACAATAATTTTCCATAAAATGATAACATCCTGAAACTCTAAAGTTATCTAAATCCTTTCTCTAATACCAACTATAACACCTCATAACATAATCAACCCATAATTATAGGATTTATGATAAGGGATTCACTTTATTAAATTCCAATGATCTTTTAGGTTTAGAAATTTATAAAATTAAGAAAAACCAATTCATTACATAGGTATTAATGACAACCAATGTCCATTTTTCCCACAAAAATAGGATTCTTAATTTTACACTTTTATTTCATTAAAATCAAACTTTCTTCATTAAAGTCCAATTTACTTTATTTTGGGATAGAATTTATAATAGATCCTACTCATGTTTAGGCCCTATGAAAACAATTTGAAAACATGGGATGAGAAAACAAAATCAGTAAGGGACATAAAAGAAAAGAAACCCATTATTTAATTTGTAAAATTAAAACATCTATAAAAATGTTTTCCTTTTTAACAATAAACATTTGACCATAAATATATTTTTTACTTTTCCATATAAAAAATTTAATTTAATTTCATATTTTATGAAATATTTCATGTGAAATCATAAAATCAAAATCAAAATCATAAGGGTTTCTTGGAAACCCTGAAAACTCATGAATACCATTCCTTGAAAAACAATACTTTCACCTGTATAGAGACCAATGGGTTATTAAAAAACCATTTAATACCTATGGGTACCCAAATAAGACTATAAATTTCTTTTCAAACATGAATGGACCTTGAAATTATAGTACTGGTTTAGAAGACCTTGGCAGGCAGCTAATCACCAAGATAAAATCTCAAAAATATAGAATTGAAAATCTAGAAAAATAGACGATCCAAATAGAAAGTGGTTTATGATGAAGAAAGAACAAAAATATTCTTAGTACAACTGAAATGAATCCAAGAGATAATTTCATGTCTGTCACCACTAGACTAGGCTTGAAAACTCAAGAAAATGCTAGGTTGAATCCTTATGAAGCTGAGATAGAGAATTTAACCCTTTTTTAAAAATAAATACAGAAAATGAAAAATCTAGGAAACTAGATAAAAATATCCAACCTGAATGGATTAATTAATCTATAATTGAAAAAGATAAAGATCTAAGGAAAATCAAGTGTGAACTAGTCATGGTTGGTAAAAAAAATTGAGGTTTGAGGGAATGGTAAAAAAACAACCTATTCTAGAACATTACACCCTATTATCCCATTTAACCAAAGATTGAATCAAAATAATGATAAAAGTTACATCGAGATGAACTTAAAAAAATTTAGAACCTTTAACATCAATATCCATTTTGTGGAATCCTAAAATAATGTTCCATCTTATGTCAAATTTCTGAAGAGGTTTATGGATAAAAAAAGAAATTGGGAAGAATACAATAGAATTATTATTTCTAAATAATGTAGTTTTGTCCTTAAAAAATGTTACCACTAAAAATAAAAGATATTGGAAGTTTTTTTATTCAATATAGGACATGATAAATTAATGATATTAATTTCTTGTGTGACTTTGGTGCAAGTATCAACTTGATACCTTACTATTTTTTAAACAGTTGAGTCTCGAATAACCAAAAACAACCACTGTCTCTATTCAATTGGTCAATAGGTCAATTACAAATCCTTATGGAATGGTGGATAACCTATTAGTCAATGTATTGAAGCTTATTTTTTCAAATAATTTTATAATTCATGAAATGAAGTGTGATAAAAAAGTTACAATTATCTTTGGAAGACCATTATTAGCACAAAAGTGTTGTTATTGACGTTTATAAGGGAAAAAACACTTCAAGTTGTGTATGTTATATAGAAGTTTCATATTTTTGAGACATCTAATCTTAATGTTAATAGTAAAATAATTGATGTTGATGAAAATGTCTACAGGGACATGTTTGGAAGGGATTTTCACTGCACTTCTCCTGAGGTATGCAAGTCTATTATAATGGTTTCCTTGGTTAATAAGTGTTTCAAAATTGTGGTATAGTATGAGTTTTGTTTTATTACTTTAGAATTTATAGATATTAAGTGTTCCCATCTTACTGAGAATATCATTGAGGCTTTTGTTCCACCCCCTCAACCACCTATTGATGATGAAGTTCCATTCCTAGAGTCCAATGTGTAGTTAGAGTTGCCGCTATTTTTTCTTAAAATATATTTATAGTTTTTTCACTATTTCTTTCATGGGATTTATGGTTTAAAATTTTATAAATCTAGGGAGAGTTATGGGTTAAAGCTGGTTGAAAAACTTGATAGTTATATATTTGAACAAGTCTCTTTTCTTGGGGATTTCTCACCTACTATGTTTGATGTTTAACATAATTATTACCAAATATCCTTGAAAATTTTACATTATTTGAGTCAATTCAATACTATGAAAAATATATTTTCAATATAGTATTTGATTTATTTAAATAGTGGTCTATTGTACTAAAATATATTCAAGCTATTTTGTGTGTAATTTATGGTAATAGTGAGTAGGTTGCAGTGGTTCTTTCACTTGTTAATTAGTTCTTGAATACCTCAAGTGTGGGGGAACCTTTGGAAATTATTATTTTCTATATAAGTGAAATTACTAGGTTGCTGTTTTCAGTTTTTATCCAATTTTTTAAAATATAGACATAGGAAAAACAATATACAAAAACCTTAGTTATTTTTTTAATGGATCACACTAAGTCTTTGCTAGTTATTAGTGTTCTAGATGTCATGAAATAACATAATAAATTATTAGAAAAAAATTATTTTACATTAATCAATATGAAATTTCCTCCAAATTATCATGTTTTGGATATTTTAGGGATGCGGTTTGGATGGATACTTAAAATTTGACAGTTTATGGGTGGAAACACATTTTTTATCAATTTTTTTCTTATTTTTTAAAAATAAATCGTCCTTTTACCTGATGTGGTTCTATTAAGACCCCCGTTTTACCCAATTTTTCTTAATGACTATGAGTTTCATTAAAAATACCACCATTACTTGGTTATTCTTTTTTAATTTCCAAATATTGTTTCTAAGTTTGATTTTTTATCTATAGGAACCTCAATTAAGAGAACAAGTGAAGTTTAAAATCTATTAAGGCATGTAATAAATGGCTTCACATAGCAGAAGAAAAATTTCCGAGGAGTTTCACTTTTCAACCATTTAATTTTGTTATGAATTTCAATTCTAATTTAATTTTCAAACTCTTCCTTGGAGTATAAAATATATTCCTATTAATATGTTTAAATATATAGAAAGATACAAATTATGGTGGGGGTAGTGTTAGATGAGAAGAACTGAAAGGGTATCAATATTATTTAAGTTTATGTATTTGGAAATCATTGGGGATTAAACTTGTAAAACCTTGTCTTAACACCCTTACAAATATTTTATTTTTTTAAAAATATTTTCAAGTGATTTTTATTGTTGGAGTCATTTTTTGAACATGCTATTTTTAAGATCTGATTTTCAAAACTTTGATTCTATCTTCCAAGATACAACACAACCACGTTAAAATATATTTGCAAAGTTTTGAAAATTTTGGAAACATCATTTTCGAACTTTTATTGGGATCCTTTATCTTATCTTTTAACTATTTAATTGAAAAATACTTTTGATATAAAACTATTCTAATTGTTTATCTTGCTATAAAAGATCAATATTGGGGATAATTTTTTAGTTTTAAGTATGCAGAAGGGGTATTTAAATGTAATAAAATATGCTTCAACGTTGTTCACATAAATTACGCCTCAATTTTTTTAAAAATTGATTATTATTAATCCTTTTTACCACTTTCAATGGGTGTAAATTTTTATGAAGTTTGAGGGTTGTTTTTCCTCCTTGAGGAGGATAATTTCTATTGCCCTGGGGATTTATTTGGGTGATCATTTTATTTCCCTCTTAAAAACCATTATTTTTTTTAAATTTTTCGTAGTATATATTGAAATTTTCATTGAATTTAAACTTTTTGATTTGAATTAAACTCAAATTATATGCATCCAATTCGTCTATGAAATGAAAATCCTAATCCATGTTAAAATTTTCATTATTTATTCTTTTTTCGATGGATGTGTTAATTATTCATGCATTATAATTAGTATTATCACCCTTCCATTTGATTGTGTAAATTTATTCTCTATAAAATTATATGAGTTCATTCACCTAGAGGTAAAGAGAAGATTGTATGTTTAGTTGGATTCCAACTAAAGTGTGTTCAATTATTTTGAAAATTTTCATTTTCAATTATTTTTGTAAAATAAGAGAAAATCATTTCACTAAACCATTCCCTTTTATGTGGGTAATAACATTTTCTACTTGAGAGAATCTATGTGGTAAAATATTTTTGAAAATTAATTCATTGTGGCATTTTAGTTTCTCTCTCTGGAGATTTATTATTTTCTACTGAGTATGTTGGATTTATTGGTTGAGAAAAAGAACTAATTTAAGTATGAGGGAATTTGATTTTACACTGTTTTAATTTATTTCGGTTGTATCTCTTTGGGGAAATAATCATGTTTTTTTGATAAAATATGGTTTTGTTGTTAATATTTTTAATCTTGATCATATTTTTTTTGAATTTTTTATTTATTGAACATTAATATTAAAAATATGATATTTTGGAGAAAAAGTGATTAAATTTTAATATTTTAATATTTATTAGAATACTAATTTTGTGGATTTTCTATAATATTTAATTAGAATCTATTTTTGTATTGATTTTACAATGTATGGATGGTTGGATTTAAATTACTATGTTTTATGAATTTAATTTTAAAATATACATTGATAGGAAAAGTTTTATTTTTTTAAATCCTGAAATTCATGGATAAAGTTTTTAAAGAGTATTATTTTAATTATGAAATAATTTCATATAATTTGAATAAATTTATAGTTAATTTTTTTTACATCCATCTCCCATATGATATTTGGAGGGTTCCCTAAAATATGGTTTGAAGTTTTCCCATATGATATTTCTCAATTTACCCATATGATAATTGGAAATTTTCCACATTGGTGAATTTTAAAGAACCTTTTTGACCATAATATATTATTGATGGTATATCATAGGATTTTTCAAGAATTATCATATGATATTTTTTATTTCCTGATATTCTTCCACAGCTCCCATAATATGTTTTCAATTTGGATACCTAGGATAAATAAAATATCATATGCACTCATGAAACTCAAATATTTAACTAAAAAATCTCAATAAATTGAAGAAAAAATTAGGAAAAACTAGTTTCATATGATTTCAATCTATAATAAGCTTAAAATGAGGCCAAATCGAGACTGAGGCTATTGACCTCAATGTCACTTGATCTATTGAAATGTCGTAAAGACTGAAGCTATTTCTCTATGAACTAAATCAATAATTGAAGAGGAGAATCTACTACTAGATATTAGGATCTAATTTTATATTATTGAATGCTGATGTTGAGTCAATAAATTATCATTAATTACTAAATATGGTTTTATGATTGAGATAATCGAGGTTTCAAATTGTTTGAGACTCACATTAATGGTAAAACTATGTTGGAGGATATAATCAAACCTAATTTGAATAATGAAATTTATTCAAACTTGAAGATGATAGTGAACTGAGTCATAGTTCCAAAATGGTCTGTAGAATTGAATTGAAGAATAAGATTTATTGACTTAAATATGGGATATGAGTTGGGATTTTTGAAGTATGGAGGTAGTCGAGATGCACCTGTGATTGTTGGCGAGGAACAAGATCACCAAGGAATAATGTAATGACCAGAACTCTTGTAATGTAGAGATGATTTATACTTTATTACATTATAATAAGATACATGGGATATTATCCTAAAGGATATATTGGTTTAGTAGTCTTTAATAACTAGATACATACATGATTTACATTTTATATTCAAAATAAAATCTAAAACATAACAAAATCATATGTTCGACATCCTTGAAACTCCTTCAAATATTTCTTATTCATATTATCAAGAAATAAACAGAATAAGTGGGATATCATATTTGAAATAATAGTTAATCCTAATAGAATCTAATATGATTAAAAAAGGACTATTCAATATGGAAAGGTAAATAACATAAAACACATGAAATTTAATCAATAACTTGAGCCGTAAATGAATCCATGGATAATATAAAATAAAATAATCTTATGGATAATAATAACTAAATTCTCAATGAATTAAATGATTAATTTTTAACATCACAATATTATACATCATAATATCTTTATCACCAAGGCCATGCACCAAGACAGATTAAACTATGGGTAGAAATACCCAAAAAACCAATATAATAAGGCTAGTAAACTAGATTGTCTCATGGGAACTATTGATGCATCGAAGGGATACAAAATTCTAGGCCCCAACCATCACTCAATGTATAATTAATTCCTCATATATTAAATGATAAATTTAATTGATAAAAAATATACCTTATCATCAAATGTTTGAATTGAATAAATAATAAAAATATCAATATTTTCCCAGTCAATAAAATAAATTTCAAAGTAAAACACCATATATAGAAACTAAATGTGGTTTAGGACATAATAATATACATGATACAATGAATATAGATATTTAAGATAAATTTAATGTCCAATGATCACAATAAATTGAATGTTTCCATATAAAGGTAACTACTACAAGAATTAATAAGAGATAAATGATCACTATAAATTCATCAAAAATATAGGTTTTGTAATAAAATCATGCCCTTTAGAGAAAAAAATAAAATGGAGGGAAAATATTAAAATAATCTTTCATTAAGGAATTTTATTTATTAAATAATTTAAAATTTTAATTATAAGTAAGAATATAAAATGGTTATGGCAGTGAGAAACTCTATTAACACTATATATGTCAAAAAACATTCCTTTTGACTTTTTATAAAGGAAGTAAAAAATGACCCTTTTGTAAACAATTAGAAAGATTACTTGAAAACACTGTAAAAAGCCATGGATAAATTAAAATGTCACTAATAAATAATTTGGGTAACAAAAACTACCTTTTTAGAACAATTTTGAAAAATAAAGACATTGAAGAAAAATATACAGGATCAAAAGAGAAATAAGATCAACTTTTCATTTTTATATTTATTTTATTGATTAAAGTGTTAATGAAAGGAAAATTTGTAAGAAAATATAGAAACTCCTTAAATATCTAGAAGATAAAAAATATATGGTTTTTATGAATTAAATTTTATAATATTCTTTCAATGAAAATAAGATCCATCCCAAAAAGAGTGAAATTGTAAGAAAACTCTTACCTCTTTGGTAACTTTTAAATTAGAGCCACTTAAAAGATTATACTAGAATATAAACATTAAAAATCATTAATAAATATATATTCATGTTAAATAAATCAAATAGGAAGTACATACTCTACATAAAAATAAATAGATACATAATACCAAATATGACTCAATGGAGTTGAAATTCAAATGAAATCCCTTACAAAGATCTTATCATTGAAGTGAGAATTAATCAATGAAGTGATAATGTATAAAAAATTTAAATCCATAAAAAAATTGGAAATAATACTTAATAAAATCATATGTCATTTAACACATAATCATGGAATAAAATTGTCAATAAATTTGAATTATAACCCAATGAATGAAAATTGAGTTAAGAAACCCCTTACCTCAAGTTTGAATTACCTATTATGTTCTCTAAAAAACTGTATTATAAATTTAAATTTATTATAATTATATAACATAATAATTTACATACTAATAATATAATATACGATCCACTTTTAACATTTCAACACCCATTTATTAAAATATATTTTTTATCATTATTTCAAGTGTTATCTACTTCATTTTTCATGCATGTTTTGATTTAGTAGTTTCTGTCCTTGTGTCTCACTCATGGTTACATAATATCTATAATTTTATTCATGATATAATATCTTATATATATATATATATATTTATAGTAATCCATAAAATATATAGATCGAAAAATTAATTACACCATTCATGGGGATGGTAAGCCGTGCGTATGCATGAACACTATTTTCACTTTTCAATGGATGGAAAAAAAAGAAATGTAAATAATAATTCACCTTTACAAGATAATTTTTATAAAATTTAGATAATATATATTCATTAACCTTATTACCATCCATGTATAGTTGAAATGAAAATTGGATCATGTCACTTCGTAGAGGTGGTAGTCCGCATGTATGCACGATTGACGTTATCGTTTTCCAACTAATTTGAAGGTAAGAAGGTATATATGATATTATAATTAAATAATAATAATAATTTTATAAATATAATATATATTAATTATTTCCATTTTATATCCATCCAAGTAAGGTGGTGATGAAAAATGAATTATATTTCTATGTGGGGACGGTAAGTCATACGTATGCACGAGTGATGTTTTCACTTTCCATAGGATAGAGAAGAGATAGAATATCGTAATACCATAATAAAAATTACATATAAAGATATTTATGATACTGGTGTTATTATTTTATGATGGGTAAAATATATTTAGAGAAATTATAAGAATAAATAAATTTTAAAGAGTCACTAATGATGATTACTGCTTCTTCAGTAGACTTCCTTTAAATCTCCTCTTAAGGGACTCAGGGTTGGTCTTTTGGGAATAAAATCACCTATATAAATTGGATAAATATGATTATAAGAGAATTGTTAATTTTTTTGTTGATATAGGTTGCTCAAATAGGTGTAAAGAAAAGAGAGATGGGGTACCCTTTTATAAGTGAAGGGAGGGGCATTCTTGGAATTTATTAAAGAATTAAATTAATATAAATTATTTTTCATTTCCAAATAGATCCAAATTAGTATAATTTAAATTTAATTAGAGTATGAGTCTATATAAAACAAAATAATATTATTTTTAAAATTTTTAGTTATGTTTTCAACCTATTATATTAGTTTTAACGCCTCATTAACCTGTTTTGACAATCACCACAATATTAAAATTTTTTACCCTTTAAGGGTCAAGAATGTTACCATAAAAGTAAAATTGACCCATAAATGTACCATGTTTTATTTTTTAAAAATTATCATATTAAATTGTCCAATGATATTATTTTTCCAAATTTTAAATCATTTAATAATATATTTTTTATTATAAAATATCATTAATGTCATTTTTTGGAACTATTCTTTTAATTTGACTTTGAAAAAAACATGAAAAAAATGAATTTAGATCTAAAACATTAAAACAAATATAATATGTTATAGTTATATATAAAATTAACGGGACACTATAATTCAGTCAAATTATATTGCATTTAATATTTTAAAAATCATTTAGTTTATTTTACTATTAATTGAATAAACACAATGTTGGAGTTACATAAGCATTACAGGTAATTATTTCATTAATAAAAATTTAAAATAAAATACCATGATAATAAAATAATTAATAATTATAATGAATATTTTTAATTGAATATAAGTTCATTTTATCCCTTTCAAAAAAATTTGTAGACATTAAAAGCAATAGAATTACATTTTTGACTTTATTCGTTACATAAACATTATAAAGGATAAAATAAAATAAAAATGTCAAAAAAGGCCATGGTTTCAATATTTGGATGATTATGGAAAAAATACATTCTTAAAATAAAATAAGGGAAAGTGATGGATATATTTTTAATGCCTTATCAAATTATTTTTAACATTAATTACTCGATTTATCCTAATAGTGTTGAAAAGTAATTACTATGATTAATATTCATAATAAATAAAAATAAAAGTGAACTATTTACCAAATTTGAAACTCCTAATTCCAAATATTGATTCTATTTTTCAATATTCAATTTTTAGAAGTGGTGGAAATTAATTTAAGATAAATACATAGAACGAGACAAAAAAAGTTTTTTTAGAAAATACCTTTTAAGTATTAAAATATTTTTATACAAAATTCATCCATAAAATTGATTCCAATAATACTAATTGGATTATTAATAATATAAGAGAACTAATTTTACTTTTAAACCATTTAAAAATAAAATGGAACTTTTTAAACGGTTGAAAAAATACAGTTTACAACAAAAATTAGTATTTTTACTATTCATTGAAAAATCAATTTTTCGAGAAAATTCTTAAAAATTCACCCTAATAAAATTTTGAAATATTGATTTAAAAAATTAATTTCATTTTAAAAAATAAATTTTCTAACAGATTCAAAAAATAAATATAATATTTTCTCAAAAATCAATAAAAATAATTTTTGAAGAAAACATATTTTTATAGCAAAATATGAATTTTCTAAAAAATTGAATGCTTATTTAATATATGTTAATCAATAATTTTTTATTGAGTAGGTACTATATATATACATAGTAATTTGGTTATTCTTATTCATACCTTCTAATTTTATGGATACATTATAATGATCCTATTTAAATAATAATATTTTGTGGTTCGTTTAACCTTGGTGTTCTATGTAGTATATGCCAGAAAACTTAATGTTTTTCTTTTAGAATATCAAGGTTTTACATACCCCATTAATAAATTTAATCTTATCAATTTGAACTTGATCTTGGTAATCAAGGGTTTGATATATGAAAATTCCTTTGTTAAAAACTAACATCATAAAAAGGGTTAATCAAACCTCCTCTTAAAAAGAGGGAAAGGGAAATACGAAGGTTACCTAGAATAAAAAAAACTAGGTTTCCAAATAGGTGAAAATTGATGCTATGTAAAAATATGTACATAGAAGAGAAACATAATTCCCAAGGACTAATAGAGAGTGATGTATAGCATGGTAAGAATAAAGTTAAGAACCACAAAACCATAAATCTATGATGTGTGAAAAGGTCACCGATTCATCAAAAAAAGAAGTTAAAAGTATAAAATTTTATTTCAATATATATTTCC
Organism: Viscum album; assembly: GCA_963277665.1. NCBI lineage: Eukaryota > Viridiplantae > Streptophyta > Magnoliopsida > Santalales > Viscaceae > Viscum > Viscum album. The sequence goes on from OY728166.1 coordinate 1,180,778,715, forward strand.
TAAGGTTTAGGGATTATTTTACTATCATGATAGATAACATAAAAAATATACTTGATTTATTTCTATATCATAAGCATAATATCATCATTTGGTTTTGCTTTGATCAATTTACACTTCATCTCTTACTCCATGAAATGAATATTCAAGATGATTTTTTTATGTTTGAAACACTAAAATTAAATTTTAATGGATCATAACATCCATAAAATAATTACAAGTATTTCTTTATATCTCTATATTTATGAAAAATAAAAATGATTAGCATAGGTATTTCAATATGATAAATCATTCTTTAACCTCAAATAACAATACCCAAAGTTCAATATAAACTATTCCATTAGTAGTTAACCACAAACCCTTCCAAAATATGTCTATCCAAATTCAAAATTAATTTTTTTAGAAATAAGGTCACTAAATTTCTAGAATCAAATTAACATTAATCCCCTAAATTTAATAAAGTATCTCTAATTGTCACATAAAAAATATGTGAATACCTTGATCATATATTCTATTGAAACATAGTAATAACTTGATTTTCCATAAAACCTCATTGAAAATATACATGCTTCCAACAATTAAATATCCCCTCATTCCTTAAATAAAATCACATATTATCTAATATATTCCATAAATCCAAAAATATTTTAAACACCATAAAGATAACATAAAAAACTTTTTCATCGAATCATTAATTAGTTCCATGGTCATCAATACTATCCCATTTACTTTATCAATAATATATTTATCTCAACAAAACATTATTATTTCAAAAATGGGAATATATTAAGGGTTATCATTCCCTCAATCATTTATTTTATCATAAAATATAATCTTACTATTAAATCAATTTTCTAGGTCATCAGTACCATTCAACATATTTTTTCATGATTCTTATAAACATAATACCATTGATACTTATACAATATAATTCTAAAATTCCAATTAATAAACACTTTAATCATTCCACATCCTTTTTAAACCATTAAATAGGATTCTTAATATTATTCCTTAATACCTCTTTCCTTTTATATTTCATTCTCAATCTCTTCAACATCAACAGTAACACCTTTACTCATACAACATTTATGATCTTCTTTTCAAGATTTACCCTTAGGAAATTGATTTTAATAATTACCATACATTTAAAACATTCAATTGTTGATGATAACTTCAGAAAATAATTATTATCATCCACTATGTTAAAAAATATTTCCATTTTTCTTTAATAATTATATGTTCTATTTCCTTCTTTTCCACACCCAAAACATATTCCCATTCCTTTGAGACATTTTTCTGGGTTCTTCTTCCAACATTTTTGACATGTAGAAAATTGAATCTTTCTCCCTCCTTGGTATTCATGGAACTTCATGTTTCTCTTATTAGTGGTGTTAGGAAACTCCCCCAATTTGAGATTTTTAAGCATTTAATGAGATAACTGATTAGGAATAATCAAAAGGTTTCACTTTCCAGCTATCGTTTCACTTGGTTGGCCATATGGATAATCATTCCATTGTATCAAATTTGTTATTAGCATGATGTTATTTTTCTTACAATCATTGAATAAAACCAAAAATCAATGATTAATAATTAATCTATAATAATCAGAGTGTAACATCCCATCTTTTGGACCAAGTGAAATTTATAAAGGAATTTTAATTTTACCATTTGATGGATGGGATATTATTTAAACATATATTTAAAGTGTAATTAAAATCATGGGAACACTTAAATGTGTTGTTTTTAGGATTGGTTAAAGGTTTGAGAGGTGCCTCGGGTGTTCTGTCAAGTTTTTGGAGAGTTGGGATCTGAAAACTCAATTTTCAGGAGAAGCTAGAGGAGGCACACTATTTGCCTGAAACCGTGTGGACCATTAGGAGAAATCATGCAGTCTGTTCAATGTGGTTGAGGGTGATGCATGATTTGGTATAACCATGTGTACTAGGATGAATGGATGTGAAACTAATGTATACCTCTTTACACATGATAAAGTCATGGTTTGTACACAATTTCTCAAACCATGTGCCTAAACCATGCGATCCCCCTACATAAGCAGCAACCCATACACGGTTGGTGCACGGTTTGGCCAACAGTGTGGCCAAACTGCGAACCTATTTAAAAAGGGTTAAAATACCCATTTTCTCCTAACCTATTTTATAATAACTCCCTCATTTCTCCTCCCCCACACACACAACTCCTCTAACTAGCCACTCTACCTCCTCCCTCTCCTCTAAGGTAGGCTTTATGTTACCTCCTTCATATAGCCTCCAATTTGAGTACAATCTATCACAATGGAAGCCTATTGTAAAGTAACTTACTCCACTTGATTTATTTTTATATTTACCTCACCATCATTATATCTATCTTCATGAGAGATATTTCCCATATTTTCAAGGCCTTTGTCTGTTTATTCGATTTATCTTGAACTGATTTAAATAAAATATCGATATTAGATGAGTAGACCTTCCTAAGAATGAAGTAGGTGGTATATATATTTTACCCTAAATTTTCATTGATTTATAATTTACACCATTATTTTGTGCATTGGTATTTCCATACACTGCTTCTAAATATGAGAAATTCATGATGTATACTATAATGCATTGAACTAAATAATATTTTTCATTAAATTTCATCATCAGAGGTTGCTTGCCTCAATATGGACTACCCCCTTCAGGTGTGTTCTTAAAATAATTTATTAATTAAGAAACTATTTTCTAATAAAACCACTTATTGAGGTGTTATGTCTTATAAAATGAGGATGGAATAATTAAATAGATTTCTTGAGATATAAAGTAGATAGAATTCTATAGTATATTACTCCATTGTGTCTAAACCACCTTTTAAGGTGGATTTTGGTTTGGGTTGTGTTTAAAATGTGTAATTTCAATTAAATATAAAGTGAATGATAAGTCCTTTACACATGATTTTTTTTTCTAATTTTGAATTAAGCCTTGGGATAATAAATGAATTTGATAAATTGTATATGGAATGTTTAAGAATAAGGATATCCTTTTATTTTTATATTTAAATGATTGAATTAATTATAAATTCTTTGAGTGATACTTGGGTCCCTTTTTACAGAATGACCTGGACAGTCTCATAAGATTTTTGAGATGATATGCACCATGAGTGATACTTGGGTTTCCTATTTACAGAATGAAAAGAAAAGGAACATTTGTTACGTAAATTATGTTATACCTTGAGAGATACTTGGGTTTATCTTTACAAAAAACATTGGACATGATTAGTGGTTACTTGTATTATATTACTTTGGGAGTGATACTTGGTTCCCTAGTGGAGTACCTTGGATGGGATCAGTGTTAGAATGCTAATGTTCTATGTCACGAGCGATACTTTGTCCCCTATGTGGTATAACTTCGATGGGTTCATGGGGTGGATGAATTAATTCACCCATGAGTGATACTTAGTTACATATAGAAGTAACTTGGATGGAATTGGTGGGTGGATGCTCATGAACTATTCCATGAGCTATGCTTGGTACCCTATGTGGTATACCTTGGATGAGATTAGTGGGTCATGCCTATATATACACCTTTTGTAACATCTCTGACCCGAAATCCACTAACCGGTGCTCCGAGGTAGTTCATCACAAGACTTCAAACATGCCTCCCCATATTATAGAGGATCTTGACTAGTAGGGAGGGTCTAAATAGCCACATAGGGAGACTATACCCTCTTTACCATAGTATGCCACAACAGTTTACAATATAAATATAGGAAAAAATATGTAATAACCAATAAACATACATAGCCAAACATCTCCCAAAACTGTGTAAAAACCAAAAATCAACATTAACCATGTCATGTCATGCTAATAGTGCCAAAATTAAGGAAACCAAAAATAAATACAACTAGATGCATCCCCAAAAGGGTCCCGACTCCAAGTCTAGATCTTTATCTATGCATATCCCAAGCCCGACTCAACTCCCTAGCACTGAGCCCTTATCCTTATATGAACCTACAATAATGAATTCTTCTTGGGTACCCAATAATGGGTTGAGGAGGGTTTGAGTACAAATCAGCAAGTCACCACCAATGGTGTCTAGAAAATATCCAGTCTAAACAGATAGTGCATGCAAGTATGAAGTAAATGGAAAGATAAACAAAAGGACATCTCAGGTTCCATGAGATAACCGAGTATACTTAAACCATTTCTACCTTTATTACCACTTTCATCATTTATAATATATTCATTACTTAATACCTTTTCATCTTGTGTTCCAAGGGTTAGGCATATACATCATATACACATGGGTCTAAGGCAATCAATCACTATGCATAAGGGAATAAGTCAAGTCCCCCTATCACTAGGGATAAAAACATCACATCAATACATTATCATCACCTCAAAGCCTCATTGCAAGTGGAATGAAACCATTAGGGGAATATATACTCCACCCTCCTTCCCCAACCCATGCATTTTGGGGGTGGAGTGTAGAGCCACAGTCTCACTTGACCCATTGCATAAAACCTCTTGTCAATACCCCACACTACCAGGCCATGTGCACATGCTTATTTATCCTTTCACTATACACATTCCATATCACAACCAAACACAACCAATAAAAGTATAAATCACATTTCATATCCATCAACATGTGGATTAATACTATTCAATAACCCATTAACACATTTTACCTTTACATTTCATAGTTTTTTATCCCAATTCCCATTCTTGTGCCTTAAACCATTAGGTACATTCAATAATTCCCATACATTATCCAATATTTATCTATTACCATACATTAGCCCATTTATCCCATTAATCATTTAACAAGCATTTTCCCACTTATGAATTTCAATTAAAATTATTATATCACATATCACAACCACTTTATTACATTTCAACCCATTAGGTATACCCCATAATTACTATGTATTAACTCATTCAACATATTCATAAATTCCCTCATGCAAACTTGTTTACATGTTCTTCAATTCACAATCCATTTCCAATGTAACATGTTCATAATTTCATATATACTAATCATTTTAGGCAATTCAACATAATTCATAATCCATTCGACACAATATCAATTAACCCAATTAAAACATTTATCATTCATAAGCCTTAGACTATCAACTAATTACACTTTTACATTTGATAGCCCAATAACCCAATAACAATTAACCAAACGAACCCTTATGGAATTATCCAAGTCTAGACACATATATAAATACTCATATTTTAACTCAATTTAATATATTAACATGCTCATTATGGGATCTACATTATCACATGACAACTCTACACTTAACCTTACCAATTTTTAGGTTCGAGAATGTAGGCGCACCCCATAGGTGGCCCTAAATTGGTTAAATCATCCTCCATGCATCCCAAGAGGATCTCGAGGGGTTTAAATTATCATTTAGACACCCATTATACCAAATCTCACTAAAGGAATCAAGAAAACAACTAGATATAACCAAGAATGCAACCAAACATGCCCAAATCAACTCAACAACTATGTGATATAACTTATAGACCACGTACCTAAAATATGATGATGAACGCAATCCCAATCATAGCCTTAGATTCAGATTCAAGAAACCCTTAAGTATTCAACATAAGATCAACCAAAAAATAGAGTTTTAGGGATTTAGAAAAAAATAACCCAAGATACAATCCCAAATCCAAAAAATAGAATAAAGTGGGAGATTAGACTTACTTAAGGATTCGATCCGAAACCAATGGCCCTCCAAATAGCCAAGAATAAAAGGAGAATAACCCTTGGTAATCTTGGGTCAATTTGGTTCATCCTTAGGGTTGAGAGGGGGATAAATGAGGGAGAAATAATATGGGGATCTAAATATCCCATAATGGAAAAACTATAAATTTTCTAAATTTTATTAGGGAACACAGTTTGTCCACATAGTTTTCCAAATCGTCCGCAAACCGTGTATAGGCTACTGTCTAAGGGGAAAAGGTCACACTCTTATCTGGGGATATTTTCCCAGTTTCACTAACTATGAACCAATCTTGTGTAATTCCACTATCTTAGGTTTCATGATTTTCTTGAGAAGGCCACATGATTTACTTAACCATGCGTTGACCATGCACCTTAGATAGGTTGGACTAGTTTTCCTTCTTTTCATGTTACAAACCCCCAAAACACCTTAGAGACTCCCCTTACTCTTGGGACACACTTCATTAACAAAAAAAAAAGATTAAAACCAAAAATTTAAATAATGGAATATATTCACAAAGACCATGATCTTACAACCTCCCCACCTTATAATGTCTCATCCTCAATCCACATTCTCAAGCATCCTTGATCTTCCAAAACAATATCTGGCCACTAGGCCCACCAATTAATTCCTAATTTTCATGTTTCTCATTGAAAATTATAATGATAAAATATAATTAGAACCAAAGGCATGGTATTTCCCCATGATACTTCCTCACCAAAACCAAAAAAAATTAATTAGATACTCCTCAAAGGACACATAAAATTTAACCATACATCAACCATTAGAACTTTATAGAGAAAAATCAGGAAATAGTTCCAATTAACAACAAACAAAAAATTCACACACAACATCATACCATCATGGAGGAACCAATAGACACCACATCGGTCTGATTCTCTTCGCAACTCATGACCCAAATCGCTTGGCGCCATTTTTCTCCAGTTTCAAAACTCTAACAGTGAACATAACCCGATATCACCCAAAGGAAAACTCACAGTATTTACAACCACATTTCCAAACTTACATTGATCCACCAATCATGTCCAGAAGATCCCATTCCATGACCGTACATCCAAACACAACCAAAACTCTCAGGTCACTCAAGTAATTAAACCTGCGCCAATGCCCATTATCAGGTCCAAATCACTCGAACAGTGATCACTTGAGTCCCTCCAACCCAAAATTCTGATCACGTCATCAACCAACCAATTTCCATTTATGGTTCTCTCTACCATATTCCATTATCTTTAACCCCCAATATTGAAGGAAGACCACCCAAATCTCAAATCAATTTTCACATCATACCTAACATGTTCCAAAATCACTGCACTTAAACATCCATATGGATTTATCCCTACACTGGCCTCCAACCTTGCCATTGAAACCACATAGAAGGAAATTCCTATTATATCTATTATAGTATTAATATTAAATTGACCTCACGCAAGTAAAACTTCATTTATAAATGGTACTTGTCTCTATAACATCAAATTGGAGGTGGGTCACTCTCACCACACCCATTCTTGTTTACCATATCAGATCAGAATTCCCCTGACCGGTTTGTCCCAGAACACCAATATTCCATTCTAGAATGATACCCATTTTTACCTTTCCAAGGTAATTACTAACTTGAATCCTATCACCATTATCCAACGCTCCAAATGAGGTCATTCCCCGACACCTGGTAGAATTCTTCCATCACGACATCACTGCCCTCCAAACCATCATCAGGCTCCACTACCCCCATCAACATTCCCAACACAAGCACTCCTACCATTAAAACAACTAAATAAAGAAGGATCAGTTATCATTAAAACCCATTTATAAATTTGAATCATACTTCTCACCCCAAAACATCCAATGAAGGTGATTTATTACTTTCCACATCTGTCCCCTGCTCCTAGCCGAGTCGATCTATTCCCGATTGACTCAACATGAAACACTTATCTTTACCATTATCATGAAACTAAATCACATGGACAAGGTGCCCTCAAACTTCAAGACATTCCAATACCACCCAAATAAACTTACCCAAGCCCACTTCCAATTTTGTTGGATTTATAGAACCCAACCACTCTTGCCGCAAACCTTTGTCATGTCTTACTACCCCCTTCAATGATTTTAACACAGGCATATCAAAATTCATTTAGAACTACCCTAAGCCCAAAACCACTACTTAAACTCAATAAAACACCATAATCAAGGCCCACCTAGCCTCTATGAGGGATCCAATGTGCACCTCACAGGGTCCTCATTGGCATCCCGACACCACTACACCAAGTCAATGTTCTTCTCTCCACATATAGGTCTGACTTATCGCTCCCCACCTTATGAGTGTTGTTACCATTACTATATATGAGGGATTACAACCACTACATCTTATACTCAATCATAATATGAAACCCAAAACTTAGAAATGGATGTCTATCTTTTACCAGAATAAGAAAACAAATTCCACTTAGTGCTCGTTCCTGGCTTCTATGAATGGAACCCATGTAATTTTTTGACACCTGGTACATCCTAAGGACCTCACCTAAAACTGTCTATGGTGTACATCCCATCATCCAAATCCATATATACTACCCCCATGATCATAAAATCCATGTTGTCCCTCATTCAACCAAAAAACCTTCAAGTCACTTGGTATAAATCTAGATATTATAAATGTACCTTGGACGATGTCAAGATTTTGGGCATGATATTCACTAGATGAGGTATGATAAGAAGTTGTTGAAGAACACCATAACCACCTTATCCATTGTTGATGTCACCTCCCACTATGGGAAACCATGAACTACCAAGGATCTCAGGCTTACCTACTACACACATCTCATCAGCACTTAACCACCACTATTCAGGTGCGATCGTCAACCAAGACTCACCACCACTCCATGAACATCTAACAAGTAGCCATGAATATACATTTTTTACTTTGGTACCACTAACACCACACCACTAGAGTTCTTTCAGTATGACCCTAGTAGTTAGCAACCATAATCAATGATCCACCACACCAATAAAACCAATGGTCTCTCATATAACCATGCTTCCCACCTTAGTTTCATAGAGAATGATAGAATCTTATCTTGATCAAAACCGTGCCTTACCTACGCATTTCCACATCTGGAACTCATTAGAGACCTCAAGGTTTCACAATTTCTCACGACCACTCTTACACTAACTTTAGTTCCCATAAGAACACCATTACCCGAGCATATACCAACACCCACTTACTCACCTAACCATGTCTCTTGGTCCATCAGCCTCATCGTCCCCATGGAATCCTTAACATCTCACTCAAAAACCAAACCATTAATACAAACATGCTAAACCACATGACCACCCTAACCTTAGGTGTCACCTTCAAAACAAAAGAATCTGACCATGCTTCAGCCACCCTTGTCTCTTCCACTCTAAAACAACATCGAGACCTCCATTAATCATCATACAATAAGTGGGTCAGAAATCTATATGATATAACCCTACAAAACAAACCTTAGAACCTACCACAAGAACTCGGGTGACCTTATAAAATAACCAGGGCACCACTACACCATTGAATGAAACTTGATGGTACTCATTATGCATCAATTACACCTCTGAAGAATATCTCATATTTCATATTATAAGGCACCAACATCACTAGTTTAACCTCCCATGAAGTAAACCTTGTTTTCCCCAAAACTGTCAATGCGTACCCACAACTCAAGTCGCATCACCAAACCCTCAACCTTCCCACTCAACCATCTCCAAGATCCAAAACACAACTCACAAGGTCCCTACTCACAAGGTCACCAAAACCCAAGCACCATCCTTAAGGTCTAGAATGTGCTCCATACAGTCATGACCCACAATAGTTTCCACACTCACATTACCGAACACAACCGTACGGCCCAAAGTTCACAACACTACCAAGGGTGCACTAAGCATATCTCATATGACATATCATAACTAGAAAGGCCTCACAACCAAAATCCAAGGTCTCAAATGAGGTCACTCTCACTACCCCAAACCACCCATACAAGGTTCAAATAAAAAACACAAGGAATACCCACTACCTGGTTCACCCAAAATTTTCATCACCACACATCCTTTAATAATTAACTCCTTCATATTTGAACTCAACCATTCACATTTTAAATTCCCCATTCACCCGATGCTTCAAAATTAGTTACCTTATTCATGACCATAATCCAAAAAAATTCCTCAATAAATACTTTGATGAATGATTGACAAGATTTAAACCACAGATGGAAAATATCTTATACTATCAGCCTTAAACAACCCACTCCACATAAACTATTCCCACAGTCATCATCACACTTAGAAAAATACCCTTTACTATCCCTACTATGGGTCATGGACAACATGGGGTAAACCAAATTACTTAATTAGAAATATTTCATCAAACACTTTTTTAAACCATTTCCTCTTTCACAACACAGATATTTTTTCTTAGGCACATTTCTTATTTCACAACTTGTTACAATCATTATTATAACTCATGTGAACCTTTTGTTAAACAAAATTATCTATTCATTCTTAATATTTATCCCAATTTTACCCATTTTCATTATCTTTATTAGAAACTATTTTTCTTTAAATTTTATGAAATTAAAATTCATCACACCCTTCATGTCTTACACACTCACCCCATGTGTGCCTATCATGATGCATGCCACATATATCCTTAGGTGCCTAAAATGATGCATTAATGCACAAAATCATGTTATTTAATCCATGAGAAAAGTATCATAAATCAATCACATCACACAACATGTGCATCACCCAATGGTGAAATATCACTCAACTATAACAATACACATCAAGAACAACAATTAACACCCTGGGAGACTTGGGTTTTCCCTCGTACATGGGTTAGCTACTCCCAAGAACATGCCCATTACCAAGTCCAAAAACATCCCAACCTCATATCTACCATACCAAATAAAAATAACTTAGAAAAAAACACCTTTGATACCAATTTGTAACATACCTGACCCAGAATCTAATAATCGGTGCTCTGAGCGGGGTCGTCACATGACCTCAAGCACACCTCCCTGTATGCTAGAGGATTCCGACTAGTAGTGAAGGTCTAATAATCCATGTGGGGAGACTGTACCCTCTTTATTAGAGTAGGCCACATCAGTTTACAATATAAATAAGAGAAACAGTATGTAATAACCAATAAACATGCATATCTAAACATCTCCTAAAATTGGGTACAAACCACAAATCAACATTAACCATGTCATGTCATGCTAATATTGCCAAAATGAAGGAAAAAAAATAAATACAACTAGATGCATCCCCAAAATAGTCCTGACTCCAAGTTTGGATCCTCATCCATGCATATGCCAAGCCCAAATCAACTCCCTAGCATCGGGCCCTTACCCATATTCGAACCTACAATAATGAAGTCCTCTCGGGTACCCAACGACAACCCGAGTGGGTTATGAGTACATATTAGTAGTCCACCACCAAAGGTGTCCACAAAATATCCAGTCTAAATAGATAGTGCATGAAAGTATGAAGTAAATGGTAAGATAAACAAAAGGACAACTCAGGTACCATTAGATAAACGAGTACACTTAAAAAATTTCTACCTTTATTACCATTTTCATTATTTATACTATCCTAATTACTTAATCCATTTTCATCATGTGTTCTAAGGGTTAGTAATATACATCATCGGAAAATGTGTCTAAGGCAATCAATCACTATTCATAAGGGAATAAGTGGAGTCACTACTACAAAAAATGGCCTATATCAGCGCTCAAAACAAGATTTAACAGTGATAAAAAATCACTATAAAGATCAACACTAATATAGGGGGGGTCCCTTTTATCAGCGCTCTAAAATGCGCTGATAAATGTCAAAAAAAATAAAAAAAATAAAAATTAATTAAATAATGCGGGGAGTGCTTTTAACAGTGCTTGACCCCCCTATCAGCACTAGGAGGTCTCCCACATGCTGTCCTTCCCATGCATCCTCACACACGAAGCCCTTTGATTCCACCCGAACTCAAACCCGCAACCTCCCCCTTTCGCGGCTTCCCCTTTACCACTAAGCCATTTCATTTTTTCTCTATTTAATGATATATCTATTTATTTATATATATATATAGTTATATTTATTCGTATATTGATATAGATTCATATTAATATAAATATATTTATTCATATATTAGTGTATATATATTCATTCATATATTAATATATATATATATTTATTTATTTATATATATATTTTTAGTTATAATTTTTTATCCGTATATTTATTTGTATATTAATATATACTTATAAGATTATTTTTAAATACATTTATGAAATATGTTTTTTATTTGTGTTTATAATTAAATAAATAAATAAATACATACATATATACAACACACACACACACACATATATTTACAAATAAATACATATATATGTGTATTGGAAAAGCCATAGAATGTTAAAATGATCATAACTTATAATCCAAAAGCCCGTTTCAACTATACAAATAGTCAAATAAAATAAAATGAAACAATATTAGATATTATTTGTGGTACAGGCCTAACAGACATCCAGATCATAAGTTATACATGTTTTAATGTTAACAAATCGGGGTATCCTGACTAAAAACTCAGTTTTAGAGGACTTATGGGCCTTTTTTGTCCTCGAAAAATGTGACAAATGCTTTTCAAAGTTTATTAGCGTGTAGATCTCATCGCAGGCTTCGATTTTATATTCTGTAGAGCTCAAACGGACACTCGGATCAAAAGTTATGGCTGTTTGAAGTTTGAGTTACATTTTCAACTTATTTTAGATCTTTTATTAATTGTTTTTATTTTTTTGTGTGTTAAAATTGTTATTAAATGATTTTTAATCGATAATAATTATAAAATTATTAATTAATAATACTTTTTATAAAATATTTTAAAGCCATTTTCATTAAATTTATTATATATTAAATTTAATAGACTATTTATACGTATCTAAAACATATTTAAAAAATATATATTGTATTTATATCAATATAAATATACTTATATAACAATAATTTATTTTTCATTATTTTCTTTAAACATAAAATTTATCACTGGTAGGAAAAAGAACTGATAAATCCCCCCTTTATCAGTGCTACTACAAAAAGCGCTGATAAAGGGCGCCTTTATCAGTGCTTTTTTTAGCGCTGATAAACGCGCCCCTTTATCAGCGCTTTTTTTAGCGTTGTTAAAGGGGCAGTTCTTCCCTTGCCCATTTTTATAGTAGTGAGTCTCTATCTCACTAGGGATAAGCACATCACATCAACACATTATCCTCACCTCGAAGCCTCAGTCCGGGTGGAATGAAACCGTTAGAAGAATATATCCTCCATCCCCTTATCTAACTCATGCATTTTGGGGATGGAGTTTATATCCTCAGTCTAACTCAACCCATGGTCATAGAACCTCATGTCAATACCCCACACTACTAATCCATGTGCACATGATTATTTATCCTTTCACCACACACATTCCATATCACAACCAAACAAAACCAATACAAATAAAAATCACATTCCATAACCATTAACATGGGGATTAATATTATGACATAACCCATTAACATATTTTTTATTTACCTTTCATAGCTGTTTAGCCCAATTCCCATTATCATACCTTAAACCACTAACTATATTTAACAATTCATATACATTATCCAATATCCATTCATTACCATAAATTATCCCATTTAGCCCATTATCATTTCACAAGAATTTTCCCACTTATTCAATTCATGTACAATTCTTATATCACATAGCACAACCACTTTATTACATTTTAACCCATTAGGTATACCCCATAATTCCCATGTATTAACCCATTCAACATATTCATCAATTCCCTTATGCAAACCCATTTACATATTCTTCAATTCAAAATCCATTTCCAATTTAACATGTTTATAATTTCATATATACTAACCCTTTTAGGTAATTCAACATAATTCATAAGCCATTCGACATAATCTCAATTAACCCCATTAACACATTTATCTTTCATAAGCCTTAGATTGTCAACCAATTACCCTTTGACATTTCATATCCCAATAAACCAATAAAAATCAACCAAAAAACCCCTTATGCCATTATCCAAGTCTATACACATCTATCAATACTTCTATTTCAACTCAATTTAACATATTAACATTCTCATCATGGGATCTATGTTATCACATGACAACTCTACACTTAACCTTACCAATTTCTAGGTTTGGGAAAGTAGATGCACCCCATAGGTGGCCCTAAACTGGTCAAATCATCCTCTATGAACCACACATGGATATTTAGGGGTTGAAATTATCATTTAGACATTAATTATACCAAATATAACTAAAGGCATCAAGAATTCAATAAGATATAACCAAGAATGCAACCAAACATGCAAAAATCAACTCAACGACTATGGGATATAACTATTAGACCACCTATGTAAAGACCAAGACATTTTGTGATTTTTTTTTCTTAAATACATGGGAATTTTATGAGTCCGCAGTTTCTCACAGCGCCTGATTCCGAGGCTTGGTTTGCTTGGAATCAAATTCTAAAGTTTTGTTCAGGTACGTTCAGTAAACGTACATGCGGGATTTTATATCTTATGAACTGGTGCTCAGAATTGAAATCTTAGGGCACCGTTCAACTCACAGTGTCAGTGATTGCTTAGTGAGACCTTCACCTTAGATGCGTTTTGTCGTGAGTGGAAGATAATTTTTGGAGGTCTTTAATTAATTTGAATAAAATAAAGAATTCACTTTATTTTATTAGTGGTGGTTAAAACCACCAAGTGGGGGTTAGAGGTGGGGACCATCACACCATAACCTCTCATGAGAGGTTATGGTGGTGGGGCCCACCCCCACATAACCTCCCTTGGAGGACTATTAGGTGGGACCCACCAGACCTCTCTAACTCCCTTGAACCCCCAATTAAAGTGGATGAACTCTTCACTTCCCCCATAGAGGAGCTCACCAAGCAGCGGATGGTGGACAAAATTTCAAGGCTCTACCACCACCACCACCAGGAGGTCCCCCCCGACCACAGGGAGCTGGCGGACGGAGGTGGGCTCCGCTCTAGGCAGTCGAGCCCTACGACCAAAGCGCACCAGAGATGATTTGAGGTACTATCTGTGTCTACTCCACCCTTTCTGTAGAACTTATAAACATAGGTGCGAGTCATTATTTTATTGCCACTGCCCTCGTTCGGAGCTCGGAGATTCCGACAGAGCCTTTAGCTCGATCCTTATGGCTAGATACTCCTACGGGAGAAGACTCGATGATTACGCACTGGTGCCGGCAGTGTGAGCTTACTCTATGAGGTGAGAGCTTTGGCTGGGATCTCCTCATAGCGGCATCGAGGCCTTACGACGTTATATTGGGTATGGACTGGTTATCTATAGTTCATGCTCAGATTGACTGTATTAGGCACAAAGTGCAGTGTGTCTGCATGGATGGGACCTGTTTCACCTTCACCGACGAGAAGGGAGCCTTAGCAGCATAGGATGGACTTATATAGAGGAGGGGGTAGTTGATCACACATCAGTTGACTAGTCTCATCCTCGTAGCGATTGATGTGCGGGGTCCGAGTTTTCCTATTGTGGTGGATCAGTACGTGGATGTTTTCCCTAATGACATTCCAGGACTACCTCCTTACAGATAGTTAGACTTATACATTGACCTGTACCCCGGGACGACACCGATATCTACTCTAGAATATCGTATGTCTCCCACCGAGCTTCGTGAGATGCGGGTACAGCTGGAGGACTTGCAGGGGAAGGGATTTATCTGACCCAGTGTTTCACCCTAGGCATCCCTGATTTTTTTCGCCAAGAAGGTGGATGGGAGCTTGCTTCTGTGTGTTAACTACTGTCTCCTGAACCAGGTGACCATGAAGAACAAGTACCCACTCCCGAGGATTGAATACCTCTTTGATCAGCTCAAGGGAGCACAATGGTTCTCGAATATAGACCTTAGGGTAGGCTATCACCAACTTAGAGTTCGGTATGAGGATGTGAATAAGACAACCTTCAGGTGTCTGTATGGCCACTACGAGTTCTTGGTTATGCCCTTTGGTGTAACCAACACTCCAGTAGTGTTCATGATTCTCATGAACATAATCTTCCAGCCTTACCTCAATCACTTTGTCGTAGTCTTCATCGATGACATACTGATCTACTCGACTACTGAGGATGAGCTTGCATACCATTTTCAGGTAGTACTAGACACACTCCGAGAGAACCAACTTTATTGTAAGCTCTCGAAGTGCCAGTTTTGGATTCAAGAAGTTAACTTCTTGGGACATGTCATCTTGGAGGCTGGAGTTGCAGTGGATCCAGTGAAGATTGAGGCAGTACTTGCTTGGGAGCCACCCAGGAGTGTAGCGGAGGTACAAAGTTTTCTGGGACTGGATGGGTACTATTGGAGATTTGTGCCAAATTTCTCCAGAGTTGCAAAACCTCTTTCAACATTGATAAAGAAAGGGAAACCCTTCGTGTGGTCAGAGAGATGCCAGCAGAGCTTCCAAGAGCTGAGGCAGAGGTTGACTAGTATGCCCATCCTGAGGCTTCCAGAAGAGGGCGTTGGGTACGTAGTTTACTACGGCGCATCATGGATCAGACTTGGCTGTGTCTTGATGCAGAAGTGAGTAGTGATCGTGTATGGTTCGTGGAAGTTGAGACAACACGAGAAGAACTATGCTACTCATGACCTGGAGTTAGCAGCAGTGGTCTTTGCCTTGAAGATGTGGTGGCACTATCTGATGGGTGAGCGTTTTACAGTCTACTCTGACCACCAGAGTCTCAGGTATATCTTCTTGCAGAAGCACTTGAACATGAGACAATGATGATGGCTCGAGTTCCTCCAGGACCATGACTTTGAGATAGTCTATACTCCTGGGAAGGGGAACGTTGTAGTAGATTCTCTCAGCAATAGATCAGGCATTCAGCTGCTAGGAGAGGTGATAGAGTAGCTGTCCGCGTTGCAGGTTTCCTTTGTGTATCGGGATGGAGTAGCCCTTCTGCAGTCTCCCACAGTCACTCCTCCACTTCTTCAGCAAGTCAGGGAGGCACAACATGGGGATTTTGACTGTGAGACGCGACGTGCTCAGATATCCTCAGGGTAGGCACCCGATGGATTTTCTGAAGGTGGGGAGCACGCCATTATCTTCAGAGGACATAACATGGTACCAGTTTCACTTTAGGAGGAAGTGTTGAGGGAGTTCCACACATCTCCTTTAATGGTACATCCAAGAGTGGCAAAGATGTATCAGGATATCAGACGACAACACTAGTGGCCAGGTATAAAGAAGGCAGTAGCAGAGTTTGTCTCATGATGCCTTGCTTGTCAGCAAGTGAAGGTAAAGCACCAGGTTCCAGCAGGCTTGGTTCAGCCCTTAGAGGTCCCAAAGTGGAAGTGGGATGGGATATCCATGGATTTCATGATGGGACTTCCACGTACATCTAGAGAACATGACTCTATCTGGGTGATTGTTGACCGACTCACCAAATCATCCCACTTCCTACCGATCAGAGAGCAGGGTTTAGTAGAGAGCCTGAGACACCTCTACGTATGAGAGATCATACAACTTCATGGTGTGCCATCGACGATCATCTCCGATCGATATGATCGTTTCAATTCCCAGCTATGGAAGGGGTTGCAGGAGGCTTTCAAGACACAGCTTCACTTGAGCACCGCCTTACATCCTCAGATGGATGGTCAGACTAAGAGAACCATTCAGACTCTCGAGGACATGCTCTATGCATGAATCCTCGTCTTCAGTCGTAGCTGGGAGGATCACTTACCCTTGGTGGAGTTTGCATATAACAATAGCTACCACTCCACCATCGGGATGGAACCTTACGAAGCATTGTACAACTGACCTTTCATATCGCCTCTATACTGAACTGACCCAGGGGAGTCAGCACTTATGGGACCAAAGATGGTGCATGATACGACAGAGAAGGTGTAGATCATACAGGAGCAGATGAAGACTGCACAGAGTAGGAATAATTCC
The DNA here is from genome assembly GCA_963277665.1 of Viscum album. Lineage (NCBI taxonomy): Eukaryota > Viridiplantae > Streptophyta > Magnoliopsida > Santalales > Viscaceae > Viscum > Viscum album. The sequence continues at coordinate 1,180,796,457 of OY728166.1, forward strand.
TATGCTGATAGGAGACGAAGACCACTGGAGTTCGAGGATGGGGACCACGTCTTTCTACGGGTCTCACCTCGACGAGGTCTACGAAGATTTGGCCCAGGCGGCAAGTTATCTCTGCAATTCATCCGACCTTTTTAGGTCCTCAGCAGGGTAGTCAAGGTGGCTTACCACTTGGCTCTTCCACCTCAGTTGCACCAGGTGCACAACGTCTTCCATGTATCTCAGCTGAGGAGATACGTGCACGACCCGTCCCACATCATCGACCACGGGGTGTTGGACATTGATGACGGGGCGACTTTCACAGAGGTTCCGGTGGAGATTGAGGATCGACAGGAGTGATTCCTATGTGGACGGTCGATTCCTCTGGTGCGCGTTTGTTGGCAGCATGGGAACCTCCAAGAGAGCACCTGAGAGCGGGAGGCTCATATGCGTGTTCAGTACCCCCATTTGTTCCCTTAGTGTGTGTTGTAGCTTATGGGGACATAAATCCTTGAGGTGAGGAGAATTTAAAGACCTGAAAATTCCATGATTTTTTTTCTTAAATACATGGGAATTTTACGAGTCTGCAGTTTTTGATGGCGCCTGATTCCAAGGCCAGGTGTGCTCAGAATCAAATTCTGAAGTTTTTTTTGGTTACGTTCAGTAAACGTATGTGCGAGATCTTATATCTTATGAACCGGTTCTCAGAATTGAAATCCGAGGGCACCGTTGAACTCACATCGTTGGTGATTTCATAGTGAGACCTTCACCGTAGATGTGTTTTATCGTGAGTGGAAGATAATTTTTGGAGGTTTTTAATTAATTTGAATAAAATAAAGTATTCACTTTATTATATTAGTGGAGGTTAAAATCACCAAGTCGTGGTTGGAGGTGGGGGACACCACACCATAACCTCCCATGAGAGGTTATGGTGGTGGGACCCACCCCCACATAACCTCCCTTGGAGTATTATTAGGTGGGACCCACCTGACCTCTCTAAATCCCTTGAACCCCCAATTAAGGAGGATAAACTCTTCACTTCCCCCATAAATATTTGGAGTCTCTTCACTTTCCAACTTCCCTCATTATGGTGCCAACACACCTAAGAATTAATTAATGCCAATTAATTAATTTGAAGTGATTTTAATTCTTTTGAATTCTTTTTGATTGCATGGAAATAATAAAATAACAGTGTTTCTATTATTTTATTTTGGCGTTGGCGATTCTTTCATTGGTGGTGGAACTTTGGGATGGCTTTGGGAGAATTCTTGGAGAACGACATCCTCTCTAACGAAGAATGCACTATCTCCGACGAAGAATGAGGACGATGCTCTAGCTCAGGATCGACGGCGTGTGACAGGCGCAACGTACGACGACGTCTTAAAATTATTTTCTCGTGCCTTCGACAACGTTCATCAAAATGAAGTAGGGGTTTGTTTTGATTAAATTTAATCCCCATTCCTCTTCATTTATTATGGCTCGATGTTGGCCAATTGTTATCACCTAATGTGGAGGGCATGGGCCAAACCAACACGGCCCGGCGTCCCTCTGTTGGTTCTTGTTTGGTTGATGTCAGAGGCGGAGCCAAAAGGGCGTGGTGCCGTCACACCGCGCCGGGAGTGCGGAACCGCGGCCAGGGCAGCCCGTGGCAAAGGGGTGCGGCGCCGTCGTGCTGCACCGGAGAGGAACTGTGGCCGGGAGGGCCGCAACAGATGAAGAAGTGCAGCGCCGTCGCACATCACGATGGAGCCAAAGGCTGCGACTAGGTCGGGCCGCGGAGGTGGGGGCGTGACACCGTTGCGCCGCATGGAGAGCAGGAGGACCACGACACCATCAGGCCATGGTGGTGGAGCGGTGGCGGCCGACCGCTGGGGAGCCGATCAAGCGGGACCAACTGGGTCTCGCGGCTCCTGAACTGGCACAATGCGCTAGTTCTGTTCAATAATCCGGGGGGGTGCAGCACCCCCCTTCGCCGCGTGGTCGGCCGGGCCGCCCCTCGTCTGGGCCGCCATGGCCGAGCTGCCCCTTGTCCGGGCCTCCACGGGCCGGGCCGCCCTCAGTCCGGGCGGCCCCTTCAGGCTGGGCCGACTACTCGGGTCGGGCCACACCCGCAGATTGGGTCAGACCTCGATTCGAACCGGGTCGGTCCGACTGGGTCGGACCGGACCCGGACTCGCTATGGCCATTTACACCTTTTAACCCACATCGTAGGCTACGGGTGTTCGATCGATGAACCGTCTATGGAGATGAAATTATTGGAGTTAGAAGATTCTTTTGGAATAGCCCGCTTGAGGATTAGACACATTTGGGGTATGGTCGGGTTGGTTTGAGCCTAAAAATCAACAGGGCCCCTGGAATAGAAATGCCAATAACTGACAGACCGGACGTCCGATTGACGTGTCGTCTGTCGCGTTGGGTTCCTTATGATTATATGAAATGGTGAGATACATAAACGAGATACTTCATGGTATTTGATGTATCGAAACTTGGGTCGAGGAGAAGACCCTCCCGGAATCGAGCGTGCTGTGTGCGGAAACCCTAGGGCTGGCTGCGACTGAGATGACAGGATCCTCTGTGGGTTCGACAGCAACGATACTTTACCAGGATCCTCCGTGGGTTCGACAATAATGAATTCTGTACTGGGATCCTTCGTGGGTTTGAAAGCGGTGACTACTGTACCGGGATCCTCCGTGGATTCGACAGTGACAACTTCTGTACCAGGATCCTACATGGGTTTGACAGCGCTGATACTGTTCCGGGATCCTACGTGGGTTCGACAGAGTAGATGATTCAGTAGATAAAACTAATTATCTCTACCCCTCTACATGATTAGTATACCTGTGTGAACTGAGTCTTGTATTTCAACCATTATCATCGTGGTGATTGACTTTACTTCCTTTGTGGAATGGGTTGTGCTTGGGCTCGAGAGTTGGAGCCGGACTGTGATTGATAACTTTGGTATATGTATGGGCATATACCTAAGTAAGGTTGGTTGATACTTCGTGATTGTATCTTACTTATTTGGTTTATCTTTAGTGGATTCTGGGAGACCTTCGAGGGTCTCGGGGTCCCCTACTGAGTATTGTTATACTCACCCCTACACGGGCTTCGCCCGCACCTTGTTGTGTTCTGTGCAGACGACAGTCAGCAGTGATCGAGGATAAGGGTGATGGACAGGAGGCTGCTTAGAGCTAGAATAGGCAGGATGTACCTCAAAGATGAGTGTTCGAGTTCTGTACCTACTTTTCAGGTAGGATTTCCTGGTGGACGATCCGGGATCTGTTTTCCGTTTTACTTTTACTTGTTGTTCAGTTGGGTTTGTATACTGGCCCACTTAATTTCAGCACACTTTTCTTTTTCTATTTTAGTACTTATTGCCTCTACTGCTTGTGTTTAGACTGTGTGTGTTATAGGTTTAAAGTCAATGCCTTCCCTTTTTATCAGGTATTCACCTTTGGTGCTAGTCTCCAACCCCTGGCCTATGGAAGGTGGGCTTGGGGTAGTCACGACATGGGCCCCGGGGATGGGTCGTGACAACCTACCTCAAATCCGATGATGAACGCACTCCCAATTGTGGCCTTAGATCCAGATTCAAGAAATCATTAAATATTCATCCTAATATCCTTTAGAAAAAGAGGGTTTTCGGGATTCAGAATAAAATAACCCAAGAATGGAAGGAGAACCACCCTTGGGAAGCTTATATTTATTTGGTTCATCCTTAGGGTTGAGAGGGGAGAAATGAGGGAGAAATAGGGGGGGTATCTAAATATCCCATAATGAAGGAAAATTGAAAATTTTACAACTTTTATTAGGGCACACAGTTTGTCTGCATGGTTTGCCAAAATGTGTGCAGGATACTGTATAAGGTGAAAAGGTCACATAGTTACATGGGGATCTCTACATGGTTCCACTAACCATGCACCAACTGTGTGTAATGCCACTATCCAAGGTTTCATGGTTTACTTGAGAAGGCCGCATGGTTTACTTAACCATGTGCCTATCGTGTTCCTAGCACAGGTTGTCCTTATTTTCCTTTTTTTTTGTGTTCCGAACCCCCAGAACACCCCAAGGCTTCCCTTACTCTTATTAAACACTTCATTAACAAAAAAAGATATTAAAACCAAATTTAGACAAGGGAACACCTTCACAAAGACTGGGATCTTACACCTTGTGTGATACTTGTATTATCTTGTAGGAATTCCTTATACATATTCATATTGAAAATTAATTACTTTAATGCATATTTATTATTACATATGATTATTGTTATATCTTTGAGATTTTTATTATTCTAGGATTCTTTGGATATGTACCTCAGGCCCCTAACTAGCTAGTGGTCTTAAGTTCAGATACATTTGAATACCTAGATTTTTATCCATGCTTTTAGATACTCTCTTTTATAGATTTACAGGCTTATAGGCATGGGTCCTTGGATTATATTATCACTATCACTTTTATGTGGGTTACATGAGTTTTGTCCTGTTTATGTGTATCCTTGATTATATTTATCAGCACATATGCTTATATATATATATATAAGAGGGTTTGTCTAGAGACATTCTAGCATATGCTGAAGAAGGTATAGTCATCCAGGCGTCCTTGAGGAACCTGAGAATACTTATTTACTTTTATATATTTATTTATTCATTACTTATTTATCATACCTATAGAATAATATATTTTTTATTCATAGATTTTATTATTCTTTAAACACTGTTGGTTTTCATCTACTTAGTATATCTCACACCCTATTCAGGCCTCCATTTCACTGGGGTACTCGAACAAGACTCATTATTGTAGCTTTAGTTTTATTGGGTTATGTTTGTGCTATTCTTTGTACATGGGAGATATGAGCATAATAATTAGTTGGAGCTCAATATGATCATGGAAATAGAATTCAGACTTTTATTCTTTTTTTCATACATATACTATATTGTATCACCTACTGTATGTTTTATAATTTAGTTTATATAGTCTCATCCAGTCATACATGCATAATTTTATATTTGGTATTGGATGTCTTACTAGTTATTATTGTCTTTTGTTGATTTTCCTTTTATGTGTACTTCTTTTGCTGTTGATTGATGTATTTATTATTATACCACTATGCTACTTTGATCATAAGGGTATAGTCTCCCCATCAAACCTTCATTATACCCTCACTAATAGTTGGTAGCATTTGGCATATTGGGAGGAATTCTTGAGGCCATGTGATTGACCGGCTCAGGGCACCGTTTCAATGGCTTCTAGGTTGAAATGTTACAAAGTGGTATCAAAGTTTTTTTTTCATTTTGTATTACTATTTTAGGTTAGTTTACAAGAGACTAGGAACATGTCAATGCTTGTTAAATATCCATGTTTGGGAGTGATCATCCCACACTTGGGGAAAAGACCAAGTGGCTAGGGATGGGATTTTTTTTCATGCTGTTATTTGTTATGATTGGATAAGATTTCACTTTGAGTGATTGGTGCATTTTTTCTGCTTATTGATTTATAAGATTTATAGTATTTACCCTTGTACCATTATATAAATTAAGTAGAATTACATGAATAATTATAGGCACATAAATATTCACATGAAATTTATATTCTATTCCATGTAGTTCATTAATATATTTGCCTTGTGTGACTATTTGGAATGTTTTTTTTGTATAACATGAAGCATAGTTTACTAGCACATTTTCCTGCAAAACTTTATTATGTTATTGTTGTTCCATGCAACGTGGTTATTTAACATGTTTATTTTCTTACCATGATTAGGTAATTATTTTCCATTGTTTCTGGTATTTACTACATGTGATAGTATGACTAGTTATAAAATTAATATACAATTGTTTATTAAAAGTGCTATAATCAACCTAAATGGTATTTTACCACAAAAATTGATGGAGAAACCTTAAATAACCAATCCTGAAATGTTTTATCCATGTACCATTGGTTGTATGGGATGAAATATATTGGTTGCAATTAAATGGGATCCAATTTTCAATTTATAAAGTGTATAGGCGCTTTATAAAATGGAAAATGGTAACCCATATAATTGAACCATATTTTATGATCTCAATATACCTAGAAACCATTTTCTAAGTTTAAAATATTTTAAATCATAAATATTACATAAATTGGATGATTATGCATCTTATCCTTGGATTGACCCAAGTAGGTCATCCATAGCTTGTTATGTTTATTTGATAGGACCCACTAAGGGTGTTTTAAATCTTAATGTTTAATTTGTTTCGAGTTGCATTTTGATGAACCCAGAATGAATTGAGGGGACCCTTATAGGTCTCCCTTTTTCCTACATGATCGGAACCCTTTTAGGTCACCTTTATTTTTATATTCCTTAGTTCTTAACCCCATGGTGGTATGTTCATGTTATACAAGAATGGTCATTTAAAGTCTCCGCATCCACTTATATGGGTTCACATATAGACATATGGTGGAATATTACTTGTCCAATCCCCTACTTAATTTATAAAAAACCTTCTATCTACTTTTGATATGTACTTATATATGAAATTAGTTAATTAAAATTCCAATTACAACCTCAATGGATTTTTTCTCTATAGATTGGAATTGACATTTTCTTTAAAAAATCCAGTTGTAAAAGCTTATGAATAAATAAATTATTTTTAAAATTAATTTATGTGATAAATCACCCAATATGATAGGAGTTCAGTTAAATTAATAATTCTTAAAAGGAAGTTTGATATAACTTGCTTATGCCTTATGGTGTTAGTTAAATAAAGCACCAAGCTTCTACCTTATGACTTGTACTTGAAATTCTTAAATACAATTTAGTTAAATGGTTTAAAAGAAACATTAATATGGGGTTCATATCTCAACCCTCATGTAAGTGTTAATTTCTATGTTTCTTTTCTAGTTTCTTTATTAATATAAGGTGAACATTTCCCATAGACTTCTTTGTTTATCACATTTACCTAAATTATTAGAGGTAGAGTTGAGTGATATTTTTGGTGTGACTCTAGTTTTATGATTTTAAATTTAGTACTTTGGTAAGGGGATATACTGTTGTAGTTAGAGACCTTAAGATTTGAAAACCTTGCTAAATTATGTAATGAGTTTTTAGACGTGTGGTATTGTTCAAGTGCCATTGTCCCATGCAGGACTCAAAATTTCTAAAATGAAACCTCTGTCTTTATGGGTGGTCATGTGATAATTTGACCCTTTATATGGGTGTAAGCATCTTGTAAAGCTCAATTTCAGTGGGTTAGACATGCCTAGGGAATGTTTGGACACTTAGTAGGTCTGATGACCATTCTTCAACTTCAGTGTTGGATGATTCAGGAGATCGTCAGCTAGATTAACAGTCACATGGGATGATATGAATTTGGACTTAAACCGATGGAATGAGCCATATGAAAATGGGATTTATAAGGATGATAATCCTATGGTTAGTATTAAGGATTTTACATTTTTCTTTTAAAATATCAAAGTAGTATGATTTGATACACAAATACCCTTCAAGTTGCTAAAATGGTTAGTCAAACTGTTTGAGTTCAGTGATAATAAATTTTCTCTTGAGCTGTTATGCTTGAATCATAGGTCATCTATGAGGTAGAGTGACTTGAGTGTTAAAATAAATATGACTTTTCCTAATATTGGTGATGATGTTTCAAAGAGGATCGAGTGTTTTGACATGCTAGACCATTTGTTTTTTCTCTTATGCCTATTGGTTTGGAACACATGGATGTAACTCGGTAAGAGTGTCATGCATACATATGAAGGTGAAATGATCTAGGTCACTTTCAAGTGATGGGTTTTTCCCCATTTTTCAAACTATCTCTCGATAATAGCGTGTTTTACATGTCCATGACCCACGGTTAGTGGTTGATAGATCATGTTCGAAGGGGTGAGTTCCCATTCACAATAAACGATAACTTAAACAGACCTAAGGCGGGGATTGTCACATAAAGTGTGTGGAAAGTTTCATTCCAAGTAGAAGGAACACAACTTAGGAGGACCATTTGAAAATGGATAGTTCTTATTTTGAATTCCCATGGGGCTACTAAGTTTTTTTGTATCTTTACTTGTGAGGCAGCATGACAATGATATGGTTTGCTATGTTGCCAACCATTTAAGTTGTTGATAGTCAAGTTATACTTCACTAGTTATTCTTGATCGATCATTATATTTCTAGAGTGGTAAATGCATCATGGTTGGGTAATTACAATTCATTGAAAAGTGTAGCCAATCTCTTTTAAAAGAATTAAACCAGTAGTGGTTCGACTTCTCCTCTTTACAGTAGTTGGGTATGGTTAGTTGGAAACCATACTGAGCACTTTATATTGGTTATGGAGGAAGTGTCTCTATTATACCTAGTAATTCTTTCTAACCTCTTAGTGTAACATTGTCTTAGTGATAATAATTCCCCTCATCTTGACATCGTCCAGGGTACACTAAGGGCGCGTCAGTTATACGCCGAGCTAAAGGGATAATTAAAATTCCCTTCTATTATGATAAATAGACTACGTGGGAGTTAAACTATGGAAGTGTGGTTGTTTATAGAGGCATAGTTACTCTTGAGTGATACCTGGGTTCCTGAGTAGGAACACCATGGATGTACTCATGGACACCATCCAAATATTTGACTTGACTATCATTGGGATTAGTTAGTTTTCTTGATATGTGGATGTTCAGTTACATACTGACATCTCACTTGTAAACGCCAGAGTATGTACAACCTTGGATAAGCTCCTTGGATCCTAGTTTATGATTCCAAGGTTACCTCAAACTTCAGTCAGTCTCATATTATATATTTTAAATGGTGATGACCCAAGTGTGATGGATTGGGTATACACTGAGATTTGTGATGAAACATGACTTCTTAAATGAACGTTTTAGCTTAAGACATCACTAGAAGTTGGATACAGGATTTGGTGGATGTGTTCAAAGTAAATATAGAGTGCCTTAGGAGAATGTTTTGTGTTTTTGGTTGTGATATATTGAATTTATAAGCTGATCATTTTGAGAATAATTGGCCTAAAGTGGATCAAATTGTTTCCTATGGTTTCAATGAATGTAGTCAGTGAGGAACTGTTACTAGGACGTCATTAGGAGGAGACAAGTGCAGTGTGATTTGGATGTATATTTTCAAGAAAAGACAACTCAACCAAGATATTAAAATCATTTGGGATACAACTATTTGATCAATCTAAGAATCATTCTGTGAGCATCATTGGACCGCTCCAGGCATGCTTGATTATGTAATTTTGATGGTAGGAGGTACTATGGCTCAAAACCGGTCATTAAATGATAGAACCATGGGGGCAAGTTTCATGGGATAGTTAATTATAAACATGATAGGGTGATCATTTCTTGGATTATGTATGATCAAGTAAGAACCATATCAGAGTTTTAGTTTTGAATATGAGTGTTGGGAAAAGTTTTGATGGCTTACGAAGCGTATGCCTAAAGTAATATTTGGAGGTTTTGTGGGCATTTGAAAATGAAACATGACCATTTGTATGAAACTTCATGACTTGAGTAGGTCGAGTGTTTTTTTGTTGTTTCTATAAGTATTATCAAGTATGATAAGTTCTAAGGTGGGAAGGTTGTAATGTACCATCTTTTAGATTGAGTGAAATTTCTAAAGGGATTCGAATTTTATCATTTGGTGGATGGGTTGTTCTTTAAACTGAGATTCATAATATAATTCCAAGTTCTGTAACACTTAAATGTGTTGTTTTTGGACTTGGTCAAAGGTATGATATGTGCCTCATGTGTTCTGCCGAGTTTCGGTAGCATCAGGATCAATTTTTAGGAAATGCTGGTAGAGGCACATAGTTTCCCTAAAACCATGTGGTCCAATAGAATAAATTGTGTGGCCTGTATAGAGTGACTGAGGGTGTTGAATGGTTTTTCCTAACTATGTTCACTAGGCTGCATGGATGTGCATCTCTTTAAAACCTCTTCATAGAGGATAAAGGCATGGTTTGCACATAGTTTCTCAAACCATTTTCATGAAACGTGTGGGCCCACTACAAGGTAGTATCCCATGCACAATTAGCACATAGTTTTGAAAACTATGAAGCCAAATCATGTTACTTTTTAAAAAGGGATAAAATTCCCATTTTACCTATGGCATCCCGACTTTTTATTACATAATTTTTCATTTCATTTTACAAATAGAGGATCTTTAAAGTCTAGTGTCTTGGAAAAATGGTACATAACACATGAAAACATAAAACATTATTTTAATCCCCATGAAAATATTTTTGAAAATTTTATCCTAAGTACAATTACTATATCTCATAACTTGGAGACATACATCAAAGGAAAGGGTGAGTAGAAGGACCAGTAAGGAAAATGAGTGAAACAATTTACATGTGAACTTGAGAGATATCAATAAGAACATGGGGATAAAGAGGAAAATCATAATAATAATGACATGACACATAAACTGAAAATGTGGCTACAATATTTAATTTATACATCCATAAGAATATCACCAAGGTCCATCCCCAAGGTGTCATAAAAATTATGAAGGTTATTCACCAAGGTATCATAAAACTTGTCATCTCTAGAGATTAATTTATTTACCCAATGCATTGGAGTGATATCAGGGAACACCCTTAATATGTATTTATTTTAATTTGATCCACATATATCATAATAAAACATTTCATAAATAACCCAAATAGAATAAAAGAAATGGGTTTCATATAAAAAATCGCGACGTTTTAAAAAGCACTTAAAAACAAGATCATAATGTCATTTATAACCCATGGAAAGGAAATGGGGGTTTTATGAATGTAAATTATAGAATAAAATACATCATTTTATATATTTATTAATAACCCTATAAATGAAATAGGTTTTGGAATTCACATAAATAAAATAATAGAATTTATTGAGAAAAAGAGAGAGATTTTGAGACGAAAATTATGCAGCATAACGACTATACAACATGGTTTTAGAAAACATTAAAAAGAGAGGGAAAAAGGGTATCTCATACATAAATGACTCATAATATAGTATATTGAAATAATAAAATGTAAATAAGAACATGTTATGTAAACTTGAAAGTTATACCACATAAAAGAGAACTTGAATGGAAAAAAGAAAAGTTGTGAATTCCCTTACGAAAATTCAGCAGCCTAATGGTGTGCTTTAAATTCAGAAAATCTGTTTATGAGATTGGAAAGGGTATCTAATAATTTGGAAATAATATTTAAAGAAATAATTATATAGAAAAAATACCCCAACATAATAAAATTAAAACTAGAAGACATAACAAAAATGAATTCTTGATTAAAAGAGGAGGGTGAAATGTTCCCATACCATGAAGAGTAACTTCAAAAAATCAAAGGATGGGACCTTTAGGGGATTGGGGGAACCTTGGGAAGACTTATTGGGAGGTAAAAAGACCATAAATTCATTAATTATGAATTTTTAAGGAATTTAATGAAGGAATGGGTTGGTATTTATAGCAAAAGTGGGGGAATATTTTATTAATTTTGAAGGGACACCTCATTAGTGGTATTTGCAAAACCAAGGTCTTGACCATGGTATTTTACAACGGTATTAGCCACTTGGGAAACCTCATAAAATATTTTATTCCTCAAGAGTTGACAAGAATTATTACATCATGATTACATCATTAATGATGCCATTAAACACACTGAAACTCAAAACTGTATTTTTTACTATTCACCATAAAGAAAAACATTTTTTAAAAATATCATAAATTCACCCTAACCTAATATCAATGTTATGAATTCAAAAATGAGCTCCATTTTATGAAAATAATTTTCTAATTATGAGATATTTAATTTTTAATTAAAATCACTATTTACTCAAAAAAATACTAATACTTAACTAATAATTTCAGAAATAGTTATTTACTTATGCTATTATATCACATTACTATTCAAGATGCCTAAATTATATTTATAATTTCTTAAGTGAGGTTACTATTCCATTGGTCACATCACTATTCATAAGGTTAATATTACTATTCATAATTTAATATTCACCAAAAATTAAGTTGATCTTATTAGACTCTAAACTTCTTACTGATAACAACTGTATAAGACCATTTTTTGAAAATAATTGCACATTATTAATTATTTAAAGTATAAAAAAATATTTTAAAATACTATTTTTTTTATATTTAGAATTAATATGAAACTTATAAAAATTCATCCTATGTTTATTTTGACATTTGAAATTTAAAAAATTTACCATAATAAGAAATAAAAAATTTATTTATACAAAAGGATTACACAAAGTAACTAAGCCTCATTACATAGCCCCTTATAACACCTGCATAGGACCTAAGAGTAAGGTGTGAAATGGTGATAGAATCTTAGGGTGGCTTAGACAACATTTCCTAAGTGGTGATTTATATTAGCTTGAACTTCTCTCGAAGGCGATTACGTTCAAGATTAATATGTTGAAGCTTGGATTGAGCTTGGTCCAGAGAAAATCCCAGTGATGCTACCTCCTTCCCAAGCTCCGAAAAATGGGCTTTGTACAACCTGAGTCTACTGGATGAGGCCATCGACTCTTATTTTTGTATTAATTAACCATGATCATTTGTATTTATAAATAATAATCATAATGTTAAGAGTATATTTTCCAATGGTTATATTGACCAACGATCACATAATAGTCAAAACCCAATCGTCTCATTTTAATTATACTCAATTCATTAATAAAAGGATATAGTTTTATTGAGTTAAAAATAAAATAACACACAAATTATGGAAACAAATATTATTCAAAAGTTCAGGTCGTTACATTCTTCCCCATTAAGAAATTTCGTCCCCGAAATTTCAACTTATACCCTCAGAAGAGAAAAGGTGTGGGTACTTTTGCCCTATAGACTCCTCTAATTCCCACGTGGCTTATTCACATTTTTTGTTCCTCCACAACACCTTAACAAGGCGGTTAGTCTTGTTTCATAGAACCTTGTCTCTATGATCCAAGATCTCCACCAAATGCTCCTCATAAGAGTGGTCACGTTCCAGTTGTACCACCTCTGAATTTAGTACATGTGAATGGTCAGGTATGTACTTCCTCAAGAGGGATATGTGGAAGACATCATAAACTTGTGCTAGATTTTGAGGAAGTGCAAGTTGATAGTCCACTACTCTTACACGATCAAGGATTTCATTGGGGCCAATGTACCTAGGGCTAGGCTTCCCTTTCTTCCCAAACCTCATGACTCTCTTCCAAGGTAAAATTCAAAGAAATACTTTATCACCAACATCAAACTCTAAGTCCCTTCGACGGATTTTCACATAGCTCTTTTTCCGACTCTGAGCAGCCTTAATGTGTTTCTGGATAGTATAAACCTTTTCTATCATCTATTGCACAAGATCAGGCCCAAGAAACTTTATCTCAGTAGCTTCATCCCAACAAGTAAAAGTTCTACATCAATTACCATATAGAGCTTCACAGTGTTCCATTTGAATTCTCAAGTGGAAAGTATTATTGTAAGATAACTCAACTATGGGAGATGATGATCCCATCCTCCTTTAAATTCCATTGAGCATGTTTTTAGTATGTTCTCGAGTGTTTGAATAGTCCTTTTAGATTGACCATCAGTTTGGGGGTGATAGGTTGTACTAAAATTCAATTTGGTACTTAGAGCATGTTGAAGACTTCTCCATAATTTTGATGTGAACCTGGGATTACGATCAGATACAATAGAAAGTGGAACTCCATGAAGCCTTACAACTTTCTTCATGTAAATCTTGGAATGTTTATCAAGAGAGAAATCTTCTCAAATAGAGATAAAATGAGCAGTATTGGTGAGACGGTCCATTATAACCCATATCGCATTGTTTCGTTTGGAAGTTCTTAGGAGACCAGTGAAAAATTACATAGTGATATTATCCCACTTCCATGCTGGTATGGGTAGTGGTTGTAATACCCCTTTAGAAAGTTGTCACTCTACCTTCACTTTCTAACATACTAGGCACCTTTTAGTGTAGTCTACAATCTCCCTTTTCATACTATCCCACCAATAATGATCACAAAGGTCCCTATAAATTTTCATTCTTCCAAGATATATAGATAATGTAGAGCTACGAGCTTCATCCATCGTCTCCTTCTTTATTTCTGGAATAGAGGGAACACATAGTCTTGTACGAAATTTTAGTACACCTTATTGATTAATATTGAACTCAGGAAACTTCCCATCCTTCACAGCCTCAAACTTCTTCTGTAACAATGGATATTATTTCTAAGATTTCTTGATATTCTCTAGTAATGATGGTTGAGAAATAATTTGGGTTAGGGTTGATGATGTCCCTTTACATATAATTCCCATGTCCAGCTTTACTAGGCCACTGATCAAAGGATCTATTTGAATCCTCATCATGGATAGAAAAAATGGGTCTTTCCTACTTAATGCATCAGCGAATTTGTTTACTCTTCTGAGATGATAATTAATTGAACAATTATAGTATTTAAGAAGTTCCAACCATCTCCTATGTATCATGTTCAATTCCTTTTGTGTGAAAATATACTTCAAACTTTGATGGTCTGTGTATATATCACATTTCTCCCCATAAAGATAGTTTCTCCATATATTCAGATAGAAAACAACTGCAGTCAGCTCCATATCATGTGTAGGATAGTTCTACTCATGAGTCTTCAACTGTCGAGATGCATAATCAATCACCTTGTCATTTTTCATGAGGACGCACCCAATACCTTTTAGGGATGCGTTGATAAAAACAAAAAATCCTTCTCCGCTTGAGGGCAATGTTAACATGGGTTTAGTATCCAATATCTTCTTTAAATCTTAGAAACTTTCCTTACAATCCTTTGTCTAGATGAAATTGACCCTTTTTCGAGTTAACTTGGTTAATGGATTAGAAATTCATGAAAAGTTTTTCACAAACCTCTTATAATATCCCGCTAATCAAAGGAAACTACAAATCTCAATTATTGTTGTAGGATGAGGACAATCCTCTATAACCTTTGTCTTTGCAGGGTCAACTATGGTTCCTTCATTGGTTACAATATGACCCAAGAAAGAAACTTGTTCTAACCAAAATTCACATTTGATAAATTTTCCAAAAAATCCTCTCCTTCCATAGAGTTTGCAAAATAACCCTTAGATGATCCTCATGCTCCTCGTGAATTTTGGAATATATCAGAATATCATCAATAAAAACTACCACAAAGTTATCAAGGTAATCCTTAAAGATTCTATTAATCAAATCCATAAAAATGGGTGGTGCATTAGTCAATCCAAGGGTTATAACAACAAACTCATAATGCCCATATCTTGATCTAAAGGCAGGTTTTGGAATATATTCTTTCTTCACACTCAATTGATGATAACCAGATTGAAGATCAATCTTGGAGAAGAATTGATCCCCATGAAGTTGGTAAAAACAAGTCATCAATTCTTGGAAGAGGGTATTTGTTTTTCACTATGATCCGGTTCAGTTCTCTATAATTAGTGCATATCCACATTGATCCATCCTTCTTCTTCCCAAAGAGAATAGGTGCTCCCCAAGGAGACACACTCAGTTGGATAAACCCCTTCTCCAAAAGATCTTGTATTTGTTTCTTTAATATCTTTAACTCCACATTCTTCATCCTATATGGGGTCTTTGATATCAAATGAGATCCATGTACGACTTCAATGGAGATTTCTACCTATATTTCTAGGGGAGGTTTGGGTAACTCCTTAAGAAATATGTCAATGTATTCCTAGATGCTGAGGACATTTTCTATCCTTATACTCTCATTTCCTTCTTCTTATTCATCAATCAACTCCATAAATAAGGATATAGAAAGTTATTCTAGACAAATATTAGGTTGATATATCTATCCTTAGAAGATAACTGTAGGTTTTCCATTCAGGACTACTGAGATTTCCTTGCTTCTGCATTTGATCTTAGCATTATACTCTAAAATCCAGTCTATCCCTAATATATTTTCAAATTCTATCATGGGAATAAATACTAGATTTGCGATAATATTGTGCCCACTAAAGTAAATACTAGAGTTTATAAACACTGATGATGCTTGGATAAACCCACAAGGAGTCTTGACTGATAATTATACTTTTATTAACTAAGGTGTTGATTCTAAATTCATTGAAAATTTGGAGGAAATAAAAGAATGCATAGAGCCAGAATCAAACAAAGTAATTTCTATCTTTGAGGGTACAACAAGATTACTTAACAACACATCATTTGGCTCTTCAAATTCAGCCATAGTGATAACAAAATCACGACCTTGTTCCCTTGGCCTTTGCTGAGGCTGATGGTGATTCCCCTCCACTTCTTTAAGATTTGGATAGTGATTGGCAAAGTGCCCAAGTTTTCCACACTTATAGAATTGGACTTCAGGTAATTATTACACCACATTACCTTTTTTTAGTGTTGGAAAGTTGAGTATTTACCTCACTATGAAAATTCCACGCGATATGGCCATCTCTTCCACACTTGTAGTACTTCTCGCTCCCGAGCAGGTAGTTCCCCAAATGATTCTTCCCACATTTATTACATGTGGGATGTTGCAATTTCCTGCCTACTCTTCCCTGATCAAAGTTCCTCCCTAAGAGGGGATCCATTGATCTCTTCTTATCATTGGATTTATGAGACCACTATGTCTCACCGAACTCCAGTTCGACTTTCATAGCACTCCGCATGATCTCCTCATAGATATCACAGTCTCGGTTGGATAGATTCATCGAAAGATGAGGTATTAGTCCACTAAATAATATATCAACCTTCCCATTATAATACATGACAAAGCTCAAGGTGTAATGGGACGATTTTGTGAATTTTATCTCATAGCTTCCAACAGATTCATTCTTCTTCTACTTCATCTTGAGAAAATCCTTCTCCATTTTTTTTCTCATAGAATGAGGGAAATACTTATTGAATAAGATCCCTATGAACTCTTCCCACTCCATAGATAAAACCTCCACTCTTGGATTTGTGTTTTTAATTAGTTCACACCACTGATCATCTTCTCCCTCTAAGCGGAAAACAGCCAGGGTGACCTTCTCTTGTTCTGAACTGCGAAGCATAGAAAAGATCTTCTCGATAGAGATGATACACTGTTCAACAATCAATGGGTCCGTAGATCCACTGAAGGTTGGTGGTTGTTGATTCATAAAGGACTCAATAGAAGGTTTTTTACTTCATAGTGAAATCACTCTCTTAGCTTGATTCAAGTAATTTCCAATAACTTGAGTTAGTTGGTTCATCATTCTCATGAAAGTTTCCATTATAGCTTCCATCAGAGGGCTGTCAATGAATGGTCCATTCCAGTCACCATTTTCATGATTACTCATATTGACCACCATTTTCTAAAAGAATAAAACCTTAGTGAGAATCTTATTTCATTTTTGAATCTTTTGACTATAAATTATTTTTATGTCTTAAAACTTCACGCATAAACATATTACTTTTTAAGAACAATTACATTTCTCTATAAATCCTCCATAATGATTCATAAAAAGTTTGTGACTAAGCAGAAATATCCCCCAGGATTGTCAAACAAGGAGTGCAGTAAGGCCCATTTTCGTGCACTATTTCCTGTTTGAGTCTATCTCAAAGCAGTATTTTCGGGTTTTACCCCTAAAAAAAAATGTGCCAGAGCCACATCTACTTGTTCATATCCAGACTAGGATTTATTTGTTCAGAAACCACTTACTTAATATTTCACCAAAATACCAAGAACATTTCCTATATTTAAACTTTTATATAGGGTTATTCATAAATTTTTCATAGCCTAATTTTCATAAATAACTGAACTATCCTTTGATACCAACTATGGCATCCCTCCTTTTTATTACATAACTTTTCATTTCATTTTACAAATAGAGGATCTTTAATGTATAGTGTCTTGGAAAAAAGGCACATAACACATGAAAAAAAATTATTTTAATCCCCTTGAAAATATTATTGAAAATTTCATCCTAAGTACAATTATGGCATCTCATAACCTGGAGACATACATCAAAGGAAAGGGTGAGAAGAAGTCCCAGTAAGAAAAACAAGTGAAACAATTTACATGTGAACTTGGGAGACATCAATAAGAACATGGGGATAAAGAGACATATCATAATAATAATAACTTTAAACATAACTTGAAAATGTTTCTACAACATTTAATTTATACATTCATAAGCATATCACCAAGGTCCATCCCCAAGGTGTCATAAAAATTACCAAGGTTATTCACCAAGGTATCATAAAACTTGTCATCTCTAGAGATTAATTTATTTACCCAATTCATTAGAGAGCTATAAGGCATAAACCTTAATATATATTTATTTTATTATGTTCCACATATATCATAATCAAACATTTCATAAATAACTCAAATATAATAAAATAAATGAGTTTCATATCAAAATCATGATGTTTTAAAAAGCACTTAAAAACAAGATCATTATGTCTTTTATAACCCATGGAAAGGAAATTAGGGTTTTATGTATGTAAATTCCAGAATAAAATATATCATTTTTAGGTATTGATGAATACCACTAGAAATGAAATAGTTTTGGGTATTCACATAAATAAAATAATAGAATTTCTTGAGAAAGAGAGAGAGATTTTGAGATGAAAATTCTCCAGCATAATGGCTATACAACATGGTTTTAGAAAACATTAAAAAGATATGGGACAAGGGAATACCATCCATAAATGACTCAGAATATAGTATAAGGAAAGAAAAAATTTAAATAAGAACATGGTATGAAAACTTGAAAGTTATACAACATAAAAGAGAACTTGAATGGAAAAAAACATAAGTTGTGAATTCCCTTACAAAAATTCAGCTGCCTAACGACGTCACTTAAAATTAAAAAAAATCATTTGATGAGAGTGGAAAGGGTCTCTCATAATTTTGAAATAATATGGAAAACAATAAGTATATATAATAACATACCCCAACATAATAAAATGTAAACTATAAGACATAACATAAAGGAAGTATTGACTAAAAGAGGAGGGTGAAAGGTTACCTTACCTTGAAGAGTAACTTAAAAAACTCAAAGGTTGGGACCTTAGGCGGATTTAGAGAACCTTGGGAGGAATCCTTGGGAGGTTAAAATACCATAACTTCTTTGAGGAGGAATTTGTAATGAATTGAATGAAGTAATGGGTTGGTATTTATAGCAAAAGTGGGGTAATATTTTATTAATTTCCAAGGGACACCTCATTAATGGTATTTGAAAAACCAAGGGATTGCCCATGGTATTTGCCCATGGTATTAGCCACCTGGGACACCTCATAATATATTTTATTTCTCAAGAGTCTACCAGAATTATTACATCATCATTACATCATTATTACATCATTATTACATCATTAATGATGTCATTAAACACACTGAAACTCAAAACTGTATTTTTTTTACTATTCACCGAAAAACAAAACATTTTAGAAAAATATCATAAATTCACCGTAAAATAATATTGATGTTCTAAATTTAAAAATGAGATCCATTTTATGAAAATAATTTTCTAATTATGAGATATTTAGTTTTTAAGTAAAATCATTATTTACCCAAAAAATACTAATACTTAACTAATAATTTTTGAAATTATTATTTGCTTATACTATTATATCACATTACCATTCAAGATGCCTAAATTATATTTATAATTTCTTAATTGAGGTTACCATTTCATTGGTCACATTACTATTCATAACGGTAATATTACTATTCATAATTTACTATTCACCAAAAAATTAAGTTGATCTTATTAGACTCTAAATTTCTTACTGATCACAACTGTATAAAACCATTTTTTGAAAATCACTTCACATTATTAATTATTTAAAGTATAAAAAAAATATTTTGAAATACTCCTTTTTTTATATTCATAAATAATATGAAACTTATAAAAATTCATCCTATATTTATTTTGACATTTGAAATTCAAAAATTTTACCATAATAAGAAATAATAATTTTATTTATACAAAAGGATTACACAAAGTAACTAAGGCCTCATTACATAGCCCCTTATAACACCTACATAAGACCTAAGAGTAAGGTGTGAAATAGTGATAGAATCTTAGGGCGGCTAAGAAAACATTTCCCAAGTGGTGATTTCTATCAGATTGAACTTCTTCTGAAGGTGATTACATTCAAGCTTAATATATTGAAGCTCGGATTGAGCTTGGTCTAAATCAAAGCCCAGTGATGCTACCTACTTCCCAAGATCCGACAGATGGGCTTTGTACAACCTGAGTCTGCTGGATGAGGTCATCAACTCTTCTTTCTGTATTATTTAACCATGATCATTTTTATTTACAAATAATAATCATAATGTTAAGAGTATAGTTTCCAACGGTCATATTGACCAACAGTCATACAACAGTCAAAAACCAACTATCTCATTTTAATTATACTCACTTCATTAATAAAAGGATATAGTTTTATTCAGTAAAAAATAAAATAACATAGAAATTTAAGAAACAAATATTATTCAAAAGTCTGGTTCATTACATTACCCTTACCCTCTTTTAAAATACATCCATCATTTCTCCTCAATGCACACAAGTCCTCTTCCTAGCCGCACAGGCTCCCCCCTCTCCTCCAAGGTAGGCTTTAAGATACCTCCTTCATTCGACCTTCTGATTTGAGTAATTTATATCACAATAGAATCCTATAAATAAGTGATTCAATCCTCTTACTTCATTTTTCTGTTTATCTCATAGTCATTTGTGCTATATTCATGTGATATAATTCACCATATTTTTACAGTGTATTTCCATTTATTCAATTTCTCTCAGTCCTGATCACATCAAAGCATGATATTGGATGAGTGGACCATACTAAGAATGAGGTAGGTGGTCTATATCTTTTACCTAATGTTTTTTCAATTTTTAATTTCACCGCTATGCCACATGCATGTATTTCCATGCGACGCTTATAAAGATTTGAAATTCATTATGTAGACCTTCATGTCGTGAACTAAATAATATTTTTCATTAAATTGCTTCATTGTAGGTTTCTTTCCTCAATGTGGAACACCCCCTTAGGGTGTGTTCTTAAAATGATTTATTAATTAAGAAAATATTATCTAATAAATGAAAATTTTGAGCTGCCCTATCTTATAAAATGAGGATGGAGTAATTAAATGGCTTGCTTGCGATACAGAGAAGATAGAATTCTCCACTCTATTACTCCCTTATGGCCAAAACACCTTCTAATGGGTGTAAGATACCAGAATTATCTTGAGTTATTCTATAGTTTAATATTTTGTTTCATTATTTTTAAATTGGTCAATAAAATGTTTCCTGAAGTTATAAGGAGGATTGAGGGTGTTTAGGGGGTTCAGGACATGAATGGAGGGAAAAGGGGGAATCCAGTGCATGTTTCATGGTTGGAGCATGGTTAGTAGTAATTGTGCACCCTAAACATTATTACATGGAAAAGGGGTTCATGATTAGTGGAACCATGAAATGGGGTAGGTGAAACCACGTGGGTTTGGACAAAGACAATCCACATGGTTACCACATGGTTTGTCAAACCATGCAAACTCCCAAAAAATCTGTATGACCTAGCCCCTCTTGGAAAGTGGGTGGCACACAGTTGGTTCATGATTTGGACAACTGTGTGGCCAAACTGTATGCCCCATAAAAGGAAAAAAATTACCATTTCCCCCCATTGGGATTTATGTTTCCTTAATTGAATTTCTTCCTCCTTCTCCCTCCATCAATAAGAGTGATGAACCAAATCCTTCCAAAATTCCCAAGGATTGATCTCCCTCATTTATAAGACATTTAGAGCATTGTTGGGTGTATATTTAATCTCCATGTGTTTCTAACACTCCTCTTCCTTTATTTTTCCAGATCAGGGCTTGTGGAAATTTTCTTCTTCTTACAAATCCCTAAAACCCTCTTTTTCCAGAAGATTCTAGATCCGGGATTGAAAGGTGGTTTATTTCTGAATCAAAGGCCAAGGTTGAGAATGTGGTTGTCTATGGATTAAAGGTATGTGGTATACATGTTATATCCCATAGTTTCATTGATTTTTTATGTTTATTTGGTTGTGATATTTGTACTGTTCTATTTTCCATATAGTTTCCCATGGTAGAAATGATGAATTAATTGTTTAATTGATGAATTAAACCCCTCATAATTCCCATGGGATGCATTCCCATGATAAATATATTGAAATGTTGGATTGAGTTATGATATGAAACTAATTATAATTGTGTCTAGTTGTTGACATGGAATAAGGGGGTGTTTTTTATAATATGAATGGGTTAAATGAATTAAAGTGTATGTGCCAAATGATTTATGTGTTGTAATTTGAAATGTGTAAATGGATTAAGTTATGTGAATGATGAATGTGATAAATGGGTTAAGATATTAAAAAGGTAAAAAGTGTTAATGGGATAAGGCTTGTAAAAGGAAAATTTGATAATGGGTTATGGCATGAATATGGAAAAGTTATTGAATGAGTCATGATTGTAAATGGTAAATGTGATTAATGATTATGGTTTGTGTTTGGTAAATGATTTGTGGTTAAATAATCATGTTCACGT
Source organism: Viscum album (assembly GCA_963277665.1). Classification (NCBI taxonomy): domain Eukaryota; kingdom Viridiplantae; phylum Streptophyta; class Magnoliopsida; order Santalales; family Viscaceae; genus Viscum; species Viscum album. The sequence goes on from OY728166.1 coordinate 1,180,818,945, forward strand.
GGATTAGTGTTTTATGGGGTATTGGACTTGAGGATCTATGCTCAAGGGTCATGTTAGAATGAGGTTATAAACCCCACCCCTATAATGCATGGGTTAGAGAGTCGGACTGAGGAACTATACCCCTAATGGTTTCATGTGATGAGTCTACCTGGACTGAGGCACCAAGGTAAGTGTTATGTGTTGTTTTTGAAAATTTTCCCTAATGATGTAGATAACTTGAATTTCCCCTTATGCGTAGTTCATTTAATCAGAATAGGCCAAAGTGTATTTGATGAAAATGATTAACCCATGGAAAAATTGACAAAAGTAGTTAAAGTAAACCTTGTTAACTAGTGGCACCCATTTTATCTTTTTTTATCATGTTATTCATTATGTAAATGCATACACTATCTATTTAGACTAGATATTTTGCAGACACCATTGGTGGTAGCCTACTTATTTGTACTCACACCCTACTTGGGATTCTATTGGGTACCTGAGAAGACTTCATTATTGTAGGTCAGAACAAGGGAAAGGGACTTATTATAGATGGTTGATCTGGGCTAAGGGATGTGAATGGATGAAGGAACCAGACTTAGTGTTAGGACCCATTTTAGGGATTCATCAGTTTGTCTTTATTTTGGTTTTTTTTCACACATTAAACTGTATGACATGATATAGCATATTTACTATCTGGTTGTGGGCTTGTACTCAGTTTTGGGAAATTAATTCATGATACATGTTTATGGTTTAATTATTTCATTTATTTTATGTTTTATTTGTTATGTATTACCATGATAAAGAGGGTATAGTCTCCCCATATGTACTATTAAACCCTCGCTATTATTTGGAAGCTTCTAGCATACTAGGATCCATGCTAGAGATCATGTGTTGATATGACTCGAGTCACTGGATATAGTGGCTACCATGCCAAGGATGCTAAAAAGTGGTATCCGAGCCGATTTTATTTTCTGTTGTCTTACCATTTGGTAATGATATATTCTAGATTAAGATATGTTGAATTTTGGAAATGAGATCAATCATGGGAGTAGATAACCTATGTATGAGAGAAAACCTAAGTACCTAGGGTGGATTGTTGTTCTTAATGTTTGTTGTTATGGTTGGATGACATTTCACCATTGGGTGAAGCACTTATTGTGTGATGTGACTATTTTCTGATATTTTTCTCATAGAATAAATGGTATGAAGTTTTGCATTCATTAATAATTTTAGGCACCTATGGATATAGGTGGAATGCATCATGGTAGTCACACATGGGAAAGACATGTGGGATGTGGATGATAGAATGCATTTTCATTTTCATTAAAAATTTGAATGAAGTGGTGTCCAATAAAGATGATGAAAATGTGTAAATGGAAAGAATATGAAAGTATGGTTATAGATAAATTCCTAATGAAGATTTATAAATGGGTTAAAAACATGGTTGTGATAAGTTATAAGGATGAAAAGGTGCCTAAAAGAGAAATAAATATGTTTTTAAAGTGAAGTGGTTAAAAGGGATGTGTTTATGTAAGCTGGTTTACCCCATATGGACCATGGTCTATGATAGGGATGTTATAGGGTAGTGATAGAGATGTGACTTTATCCACTGAGATAGTGTATGTGAAATGGGTTGTTTATAGATAGTGGATATCCTTCTTTTTTGCAAACTATGAAGGTTTTATTTTTTGTGATTTGGGATGTGTGTCTAGAATTATAGAGAGATTCCACCATGATGATGGGTGCTGATTGGGAGACAAGAGGATATCACTGAAAACACTCCTCCAATAGTGGAGTAGGAAACCCTATTGATCCATGGTAACATAGGGGAGGTGCAGTTCTGTAAGAACTTTGCTTGTTTTATACAGATGGTGGAATAGAACCCAAGGTGGGTATTTCTAAGAAGTTTTGACCTGACTAGAGAGTTTAGGTTGCAAGACACTCTAAATGGTGATGCCTCCGACCTAATTTTCACTGGTAGGTTCCCCGAACCCAATGTGCCACATGTCCTCAAGTGCATCTCCTCGAATGCCATAGGTTTCCAACTAGTAGCAAGGGATTTGGGTGTGTATGTGGGGAGACTATTCCCTCATTATCAGAGTGTATCAAAGTAGATAAATATAATAATAGGTAAATAGAGAAATTAGTATAAAAATATCGCACAAAAAAGCAGACAAGAATAATTAATGACATAACTTCTGGTAATAATACCCAAAATTCGATGATAATGTATGTCATGTATCTATAAAGAAAAAAAAAATGTTTACAAGGCAGTAGAAAATACATGATATAAAACATAATAAAATAGAATCCAAAAAATATCTAAGCATCATGACCTATAACCTAGTCATTTGTTACCAAACTCCATCCTAAGAAAGAAAGAAATTTCAGATGTATAAGGTAGGATGCTTCCCTTTGTCAACACCATCATACATGTAATCTTCCTAGGTACCAATGGAGGCCCAAATAGGGTGTGAGATAAATCTCAGTAGTCCACCACCAATTAAATCTATAACATCTAGTCCATGTAATAAAAAATAAAATAGTGTGAAAGAATACATATATAAAAGTAAAGTATTATAGTAACGTAAATAAACAAGTACCTAATTCAACCTCATCTAGTGTATGAACCTTTAATCATTTCGTTTATTAATTAATTTCATTTTATATAATAAGTCACGTGAGGTATAACCATCACTGACATCATGTCATGATAATAATAGCAAAGGATCCAAGATATAATAAGGCATCCATGATGATAATAATAAAGAGGATCCAAGGTAATAACTAAGGCATCCTTGAACTCATGGGTCAAGCCAACACAGTAATAACCTGTAGCCTAACTATAAGGGTAAGAGCGTAATCCAACCAGAAAAACCTAATGTATTCCACAATAATTTAATTTCTAACCAAGTATAAGGAAACCATACGAGGTAAAATGGGATGAGAAATGACTAGGCCCAAGTGTGTATCTAAGGTGCCTCATTCCCTTAGATTTCACGTTAGATCCAAGGAGTGTATCCAAGTAATTATATAATAATAATGGAGGGATCCAATGGTGTCATACCAAAAATATACTAGTGGATCAGGTTCCAAGGTGGGTATCAACCATGGGAACAAACATCCTTGAATCAGAATGGAATCCATGAGTGCTTAAGGAATTCCCTCAGGAATCCAAGGCTGGCTCGAGTCTGACCACTCCTATAAATATTTCAAGGTCTGTATGCATTAGGCACCTTATAATCAATTCCTTAAATTAATTTGGCCATGTAATACTCATTCCATTTAATAAGTCAAAGGGTTCATTCCATAACTTTAATTAGTGTGACAAGGCTAAATGACATGAAACTATTTATTAATTCATATAAGTCTTATTCAATTAATTAGGTTCACTCTGCAGCCTTCCATCAATCATGGAAATGTGTTCTATATACATGTAACCAAGTAATTCTAATACATTTATCTAGGCCAAGTCATATACACAGTACACTTTCAAATTAACCATTTAAACATTAATTAATTAATTAGAACACTTATCTTAGAAGGTTCAAGTGATATATATGTGTAACAGAAATTTATAAATCATTTATTTAATTGAAACACTTACCTTTATCAAGTTCAAGTCGCAACTCACCTGAATGGTGGTGTAAATAGGATTAACAAAACAATAAAGGAATAATTATGCAAAACATCCTACTTGAAGTGGTTAGTGTTGAGGTCATAACCTCAAAAAATGGATAACATATATGAAAAGGGTCTTAGAACATGGTTTTAATGAATATAATAAATGAAAATGATTTTAATAGGCCACTCCTGATGAAATTTTCACACACACACACACGTGGAAATTTATAAAATGGAAAAAATTGAAGGATGAGTCATAGACCACCTACCTCTGGCTTGTGTAACTCTCCTCATCTAGTATCATACTTTAATTGTTTCTAGATTGGAAGATATTTAATGAATGAATCAATGCCCCGAAAATGGGGCATATGAGGCTTTATTTAAATAACTTTTTCGGGGAGAGGTGAAATGAAGAATGGTTAAAAAGGATTCGATATCTTACTGATGCACATCCAACGTAACTAACAGTGTTGAAATCAGACCAGACAGATGAACAAGATCAAATTCTACAAAAGTGCTTCAAAGGATCTCAAAGAGGTAGAAGAGAAGGATCTATCCATTGGAATAAAAAAGGAGAAATAAAATAAGGGTAAAAATTTTCATTAAGAGTGAAATGGTCATTTCCTAAAAAATTCATGGGTTTTATGGTTTGGATACATGGTTGGCCATACTGTTCGCCAACTGTTCGCCTCCCAATACTTAAGGAGGGAAACTATACAGTTAGACTATATGGTTAGGAAAACCATGTGCCAACCATGCAATTTACCTATGATAAAAACTATAGACATTTCATATAGGCATGCCACCCTTTTTGAATGTTTAGGGATAACTTTTCTCCCTACTTCACACCACTATCCAGCCCCGCACAGTTTCTACTAATCATGTGACCTAGTGATTTTCTCCATCGGCTAGGGTTCCGAAATTCAAACATACCAAAGACACCCCCAAAACCTTTATAACCTCATTAAGCATATGCATTAGGTCCAAAATAAATAATTAGAATAAATTAAAATTGATCCATACCTGAGTGAAAACTCGAGTTATTACAGTCTTCCCCCCTTAAAAGTAACTCATCCATGAGTTCATCTTTCAAGGGTTGTAAAAATTTAGCAGAGAACAACTCCAGCCAATGGGCATGTACGTCATCCTCCCACTCTCAAGTCTCATCTTGTACATGACTGTTCTTCCATATCACCCATATTAAAGGGATAAAATGACATCATATATCCTTCTTTATCTAGCCAATAATGTATATAGGATACTTATAAAAGGAACATTCAATATCTAACTCAACCTCATTGGGATCAAAAGTATGAGACATGCCAATATGATAATGGTAAAGTTATGAAATGTGGAAGACATTGTGAATGGAATGGTACCTCTAAGGTAGTATAAATCGATAGGATACTATCTCGAATATCTCTAGAATCTCAAACGACCCTACACAATGAGGCGAAAAATTCCCTTTCCCCTATATTTGTCTATTCCCAAGCCTCGATGATACCCATAGGAAAACACGATCCCCAACCTTGAAGTCCAGAGGTCATTAATAGTGATTGGCATAAGATTTATATCTAGACTTTATAGTAGACATATGCTTCCTGATTAGTTGAACCTACTCTTAAGTCTCCTTCACAAGATGGGGACTTAGTAGCACCACCTCACCAGCCTCTAGCTAGCACAGGTGTGAGCAACATGACCTATCATATATGGTCTCAAAAGGATCCATCTGAATTGTTTCCTGAAAGATATTATTTTAGGAGAACTTGAAGAGTGGGATTTGATTCTCCCAAGAACCACTAAAATCAAGGAAACATACCTAGATCATGTCATCTAACACCCGTATCATCTATTCTGACTGGCCTTTAGTTTGAGTGTGAAAGGTTCTGCTTTGAATCACTTATATACCCATAGCTCTCTGCAACCCTTTCCAAAACCATTACATGAAATGAGAATCACCATCTGAAATGATAGAACGAGGGACCCTATATAGTTGTATAATCTCATAGACATAAAATATTAATAACTCATCAACTGATAAAGTCTTCCATATAGGAAGGAAGTGTGATAATTTTTTTAGTCTATCAATGACAACCCAAACTGCACTGTTACCTTGAGGTGACCTCAGTAATCCAACTACAAAGACCATGGAAACATCTTCCCATTTCCATTATAGGATTGGGAGAAGTTGTAAGAAGGAAAAAAGCTTCTAGTGCTCTGCCTTCACCTAATGATAATTGGAACACATATTGATAAGCCCACCATCTGAAATTTCATCCCAATCCACCAATACTAACATCGCATGTATCGATACATCTTGGAGATGTCTAGATGAAATATCCACTAAGAATCATGAGACTCTAGAATTAGTTCCCATCTCATATATTTAGGAACCTAGACACATCCATGTATATGTAGGATTTCATCTCTATCCATAGACCAATTCGAAGGTGTTTCATCTCCTAAAATACTTTCCTAAAGAATTAACCCCTTAGGATCTAAAAACTACCTACTCTATACCCTCTCAAAGAGTGAAGAGTTAACTATAAAGAATGAGATATAATACTACCTATGAATATCATGAAATCCATATGAATCTACGAGAAGATGGGCACCAATTTTTATTCATCACTGGCATCCCGTATGACCCATTCTTGGTTTTTATAACTTAGCTTGTCAGCTACTACATTTATCTTTCTAGGCATATAGTCAAGTTCAAAATATAAGGAATGAAGATATTCGACCCATATTTTATCTTAGATGTTCAAGTAATACTATGTAAAGATATATTTGGGGCTCTTGTGGTCTGTATACACCACAAATTACTCACCCATTAGATAGTGTCTCTAGAAAAATAATTTATGGGAAACTACTACTAGATCAAGGTTGTTTATTTGATAGTTTCTCTCATGAGGCCTAAAATACCAAGATCCATATGCAATGACTTTTTAATCCTGCATCAGTACTGCTCCCAAGACGATGCATGATGCATCACAGAACATAGTATCGCCTCTTCCAATATCCAGAAGAGTTAAAATAGGTGATGAAAAAAGCCTCCATTTCAGATCTTGAAAGGATTTCTCACAACCTTTTAACTATAGGAACATAAAAAAATTCTTTGTAAGACCAGTAATAGGTTCATCAAAGCATGATAAGTTATATTTCAAATGCCTGTAGTATCAATCCAGACCCAAGAAACTCCGTATATCAATCACATTCTTAGGAAGCTCCTAGGAAACCACATCACTCACTTTATATGGGTCAACTGAGACTCATGATTCTAAGATAATATGACTCAAGAAGTAAATTTTTTTAATCAAGAAGTGGCACTCAGCAAGATTTTCATAAATCTGGTTATCTCTTAGTGTATTTAAAATTATCTCAAGATTTTTAGCATGGATTCTATAAGTGTGACAATACACAAAGATGTCATCTATAAAGACCATGAAAATGAATCCAGATAGGGGTGGGACACCCGATTCATCAAATCCATAAAAATGGTTGGTGAATTCGTAAGATTGAATAGCACAACAAGATACTCATACAGACCATACCTACTATGGAAAGATATACAATGTATGTCTGATGGTCCGACTCACACCTGATGATAGCCCGATCTTAGGTCGATCTTAAAAAATTCCCTAGCTCCTCATATATTTTCAAAGAGATCATCTATTTGAGGTAGTGGATACTGGTTCTTGATTATAATATGGTACAACCATTTGTATTCCATGCATAAATGAAGGGTCCCATATTCCTTCTTGGTGAAAATAATGGTTGAAACCCAATAGGAAGTTTTAATTTATATAAAACCTTTGGCCTCTAGATCCACCAATTACCACTTGATCTCCTGGAGATGAGTAGGTTACATCCTACATAGAGGAATGTAAACTGAAGGTAATCCTAGAATGAGCTCAATCGTAAACTCTACCACTCACTCAAGAGGTAAGAAAGAAAAATCATTGGTAAAGACATACATAAAAAGGAATACTACCAGAGGGAATTTATCCTGATGTAAACCCTTATCCCCCATGAAGAGATTAATAATATGGGTGGTCACTCTACCTATTCCATGATTCTATGGTCCAGATCTACCGTCCTAAATATCTCACTCACCCTTGTGTAAATAACTACTTCCCTCTGGTGATGTAAAAGATACCCTATGATGATATCAGTCTACAATGGTGTGATATAGAACCAACCAATATATCCTGAGATTGACATTTAATCCCATCATCTCAAGGATAAATAGGTACCATAATAAAGGGTAACTCCCTACCTCAAGGGGGATTCCATGCATTGAAGTATTCCATCTGACCATACTCCCAATGGTGTATCCAAGGTTATTACACCATAGTAATACTAAATTTATAACCTAAGACATTCCATGACAGATAAAGAGAAAGAGGAGTGTGAATGAATTGTATAAAATAAAGTAGATACTATAGTGGAGGATACTAGAATAGAACCCCATACAGTAGATGGTCCTATACGCTGATCCTCGGGTATCAGCTATAAAGAATGCATATGTCCTGATATGCGGCCTTATTCTATAGTTGGACTATCCTGAGTATGACTACTCTTCTAGTTCTAAGGATTTGAAGTATGGATACCATGTCCATGAAATCCTCCTCAGACAGTCTTATCGGTACTACTCCAACTCACCACATGACGCGACGTAAAAGAACCTGCCCTTAAAGTTGGAGCCAGTACAGAGACTCCTCCACTAGAAGTGAATGGAAAGGTCTAATAGAATATATGAATATTAACCATTTGGCTACAAGACCAGAACTACAGAGGATATCTATCGCACTAAGGCTTTATATCCCCCTTTTGTTCACACTGATGGCACACAACAGAGCTCATAGTATGGTTACTCTGACTGCCACTGCTCTGATGAGAAACCTCAAGGGAACTTTTCCTACTATCGAAATAACTACATGCCTTCCTCAACACTAATCATATATTCCCAATACTATCACCTTCCCTTAGTTTTCATTCAGTGATAAGATCACGATTGACTATTTTAGGGAAAATAGCTAGGCGAAAAATGTTTACCTGAGTACGAATGGAATACATGAGCCCATCCTCAAAGTGTCTAGAATGAAAAATCTCATAACCATATAGAAGTGGTGAAAATGTTATAACTCATTGAAATGTGATGAATAATCAATGAATGAAATAGCACCCTACTTTAGATTCATGAACTCTCTGGATCAATCATCCCTCAATGTCCGAGGAAATAAGTGATCATAGAAAATAGTTTGGAAATCAACCCAGACCATGCCCTGATGATGACCATCCTGGGTAATAACATCCCAATAGTTATTGGAAAAATCACATAGAATGTAAGTAGAAATATTGACCCTCCACTATGGAGGCATATCCAAATTCTCAAAGATAGATAAGGTGGCCTCTATCTAAGATTCAATAGCCTATGGACTACCATCCCTCAAGAAAGTAGGCGGATTCTGCTACTAGAAATCACATGTCAGATCATCCATTATAGGTATAGGTCACAGATTACCCTTCATGAACTACATCATATGTTGGAAACTCTCACGAAGCTAAGCTTAAATGCACAGATTAGGTATAATAGGTGGCTCCTCAAGTGGAACTCCTAGTGGTAATACTGACAGATCAGGGACCACCATGTCTGAAGCTTAGTTGTCACCACCCTTATGGTGCACAACATGAGGATTTCATGGTGTCATATGTCTATGAATTATAATAACACACCTAAGAAAAATCTTATAAGTAGATATATACACTAGAAGAATCAGAACATGAGAACTAGGGCTCACTACCCAAGGTATACCATCCTAACTACCCACTTATAATTCCATGTATTGGTAAGTTTTCATGTTTTAATTACAAGGGTTCCAATAGATGAAGGTTTTATATCACCTTTCATATTCATTTACTAGAAACCATTTATTTTATAAGTCACATTTCATGTTTTTAATTTTCATTTTATTATAAAATTATATCAAAGTTTGATTACCATGATTTTTATATCCTAGTGAAATAGGGCCCATAACCCTTATCACTGAAATCAAAATCCATTTGATTTAAATTTAACCCCATCTACATTTGGTCTCAAAATTTAATGGGTAATATACGATGGATTGAATCAGAAAACTACCCTTTATAACCCACAAGGAACCATACACCTCATGAATTGAAACTATAAATCACTCAATCATATCCAAGGAAAATCACATGAAAAATATAACTACTATACCACCACTCAACAATCACAGGAAAAAAAAAGAAAATAAAATCCATGAAATACAGCTATATGTCATGACATATGAATGACATGTAAATTCTAGGTGGCTACAATGATGCATGTTTGATGCTTCTTACCCTCTATTCATTAGGACAAGGATAAAATAAATCCTTAATCAGAATAATAATAATCATCACATAGAATGTGTGTCACCCAATAGTGAAATGATTTCAACAGTAATAAGAAAAAGTAGAACAACAATCATTATTCAAGAAACATGGCATTTACCCCGAACATGGGTTAGAAATTCCCAATAACAACTTATAACCAAGTTCAAAGCATTCTTAATCTCATTTATATTGTATCCAAATAATAAAGTAAGAAATGAACCACTTTTATACCACTTTGTGACATCTTGAACCTAGGTGTAACTTAGAGGTTCCCCGAGTTATGTGGGCTACATGACCTCAAGTGCATCTCCTTGAATTCTATAGGCTTCCTACTAGCAGTGAGAGCCTTTTGGGTGCCCGTGGGGAGACTATTCCCTCATTACCAGAGTGTAGAGAAATTAATAAATATAATAATAGGTAAATAGAATAATTAGTATAAATAGATGACACAAAAGATGCATACAAGAATAATGAATGACAAAACAACTAGTAATAATACTCAAAAGTTGATGATAATTTATTTCATGTATCTATAAATCAAAAAAACATGGTTACAAGGTAGAAGGAAATACATTCAATACAAAATAAATAAAAGGAATCCAAAAATTATCCAATAATCCTGATCTCCAACTCCATCATCTGATACCAAGCTCTATCCTAATAAATCAAACAATATTAGGTGTCCAAGGTGAGATGCTTCCTTTTGTCAAAACCTGCATACATGTAATCTGCCTGGGTACCAATGGAATCCTGGATAGGGTGTGAGATAAATATTAGTAAGCCACCACCAATGGAATCTATAACGTATAGTCTATGTAATATAAACTAAAATAGTGTGAAAGCATGCATATATAAAAGTAAATAAATATAGTAACATAAATACCCAAGTACCTACTTCAGCATCAGTTGGTGTTTGAACCCAGAATCTTTTCATTTATTAATTAAGTTTAGTTTATATAATAAGTCATGCCAGGTATAACCAACACTGACATCATTTCATGATAATATTACCAAAGGATCCAAGATATAACAAGGAATCCATGATGATAATAATAAATAGGTTCTAAGATAATAACCAAGGAATCTTTGACCTCATAGGTCGATCTAACTCAGTAATAACTTGTAGCATGATTGTAAGGGTAAGAGTGTAATACAAGGGAAAACACCCAAGCCATTCCACAATAATTTAATTTCCTACCGAGTACAAAGAAATCATCCAAGGTAAAATGGGATAAGCAATGACTAGGCCCACTGGTGTATCCAAGTCGCCTCATAAACGTAGAAATCAAGTCAGATCCAATGAATGTATCCAAGGCATCCTATAATAATAATGGAGGGATCCTATGTTTTCATATGATCATCCACTAGTAGACAAGGACTGGGTTCCAAGGTGGGTATCAACCATGGGATCTGACATCCCTAAATCGTATGGAATCCATGAGTACTCAAGGAAGTCCCTCGAGAATCCAAGAATGGATCGAGTCTGACCACTACTATAAAGATTTCAAGGTCTGTATGTATTAGGTACCATATAATCAATTAATTAAATTAATTAGGACATATAATATTAATTCCATTTAATAATTCAAAGGGTTCATTATGTGACTTTCATTAGTATGACAAGGCTAAAGGATATAAAACCATTTATTAATTTATATAAGTCTTATTAAATTCATTAGGTTCACTCTATTTCCTTCCATGAATCATATAAAGGTGTTCAACAGACATGAAACCATGTAATTCTATTACATTTAATTAGGAAACATCATATACATAGTACACTTTCCAATTAACCATTTAAAAATTCATTAATTAATTATAACACTTACCTTAGCAGGGTTAAGTGATATATACATGTAACAACCATTTATAACTCATTAATTTAATTAAAACACTTACCATTATCAAGGTCAAGTCATAGCTCACCCAAACAGTGGTTTAAATAGTCTTAACAAGCTACTAAAAGCATAATTATGGAAAACAACCTACTTGGTGTGGTTGATGTTGAGTTCATAACCTCCAACGATGGATAACATATATTACATGGGTCTTAGAACACAATTCTAATAATTATAAGCAAGGAACATGAATTTAATATGGCATTCTCAATGAAATCTTCACACACACAAGAAAATTTATGAAATGAAAAAACATAAGGGATGTGTTATATACCACTTACCTTAGGCATGTACAACTATTCTCATCTAATATCAACCTTTAATTTGGAATGGATTGGAAGATCTATGAATAATAAATCAACTTTCTGAAAATGATTCATATGAACCTGTATCTAAATAACTTAGTTGAGTAGAAGAGAAACAAAGAATGACTAAAAATGAATTGAGATCTTACCTATGCACATCCAACGTGGTTAATGGCACTCTAATTGGACACCTGAAGGACAAAAAAGATCAAATTATACAAAAGACCTTCAAAGGAGCTCAAAGAGGGAGAATAGAAGTCTCTTTTTGCTATAATGAAAAAAGGATACAGAAAATAAGTGTTAAACATTTCATTAAGGGTGAAATAGTCATTTCTTCAAAAATTATTGGGTCACATGGTTTGGATGCAAGGTTAGAAAAATCATGTGCCAAACGTGTGCCTCCCACTACTTAAGGAGAGCACTTTAATGGTTATGATGCACAGTTAGGAAAATTATACACCAATCATGTGAATCACCTCTACTAAAAACTCCAGACATTTCACACAGGCGTGCAGCCCCTGACACATAGTTAGGAAAAACCATGCGACCTTCTTCACCCCACTTTCTAGCCTCATATATTTAGGATAGGCTATATGAGATGGGTCGTATGGTTTCTACTAACCGTGAAAACCCGTAATTTTCTCCACCAGTTGGGGTTTTGAGCTCTGAACAAGCCCCAAAACCCTCAAAACCTTTATAACTTCATTAATCATACACATTAGGTATAAATAATTAAACCAAAATCAAAAGGCTTCATACCTAAGTGACACTTGGGTTCTTACATGATGTTTTCTGGAGAGGATGGAACTGAAGCAGTCATGTTATGGATATAGTCCATCTAAAAAATTTGGGATCACTTGGAGACTCCTGCTGAGAAGAGAGTCAAGTTGGAAGCTTATATGTTATAGGGACTAATAAATCATTGGTGGGATGTTCTATTTCAGAGTGAGCGTGTAGATGGTATATTATGGAAATAATTACATTATTTTTTTGGAACATTTCTATTTAGAGACCTTAAGGTAAAGGAAGGCTATAGATTTTATGAGTATGACCCAGGGAACTATGAAAATGATGGATTATGCTGACCAATTCATTGACTTGAAATTATTTGTTCCAGAATTGGTAGGGGATTAATAAGCTATAACGATACATTTTCGATATGAACATAGACATGAGATCAAGTCCTAGGTGAATATCTTCTATTTAAATAGGTTTACTGAGGTAGTGGATCACACCCTTATTTCAAAAGGGATCCTGAAAGAGGATTTTGGTAGTGGACAATTTATTTCAATTAGGCTATCTAGTGGTGTGGATTCCAATAGTAGGAAGCACAATTTTTAGGATATTCACCTAGGAGGTGGAAAATAGAGTATCTAAGGGGAGGTTTGACCTCCCAAAGTGGTGTCCATGTGTTTTTTTATCAGTGTGATAGGCTAGGACACTTGTGTGGTCAGTGTCCTTGACCACCAGTAGAGTGATGAGCATGTAGAAAGATGGGTCCTATGTAGAGGTTCTATAGAAAACCTCAATAGATGGACAATGATGAAGGATTATAGCTGATGTAGAGTGCTGGTAGGGGGTCAGTTACCCCATACCGGGCATGCAATTGGAGTTCTACTACCTATACTGGATGCGATGGATGATGTGGTACTCCAAGACAATGGTGTCCTTACTTTTAGGGTAGTGTAGCACCAGGGACTCAGACCGGAGCCCATGGTAGTGGGACATGTCAGATTCATGAGGTCTATCATGCATCGGGAGGTGGCGAGGTTGTACCATTTATAGTTCAAGGTATGATTCTAATAGCTTCCATAAATTTTAGTTATTTATTTGATATAAGTGCCTCACCTTATTTTATATATGGTTAGTTTGTGAATGTGTTGGGACTAGCAGTGGAACATATGTGTGGGGTTATGTTGATTTATACATCATTATGGGTTCAAGCAGAAAATATTCGACAATGTATGGAGTGTATCCTTGAGGTTGGCGAGTACCATTTCTTATGGGATTTTTGTGTGTGCTTGAGATGTCATATTTTGACCTGATTTTTGGGATGGATTATCTGTGTAGTATCAGGACCATATTTATTGTTACTACCATAGTTTAACATTCACATCCCCTGATGGGGATACTTATGTTCATCGGGGGGAATGTGATATCTAGGAAGGTTGTGCTGGGCTAGTTTGTTAGTAATTGGGTGAGTTCACAACCCAAGTGGAATGTCTTATACTTGATGATGGGTGAGTAGAGAAACTTGCCTTTCATCATATGGTGTATTAGTTTTAGGATGTGTTTCTTGAGAAATTTTTAGGGTTTCTACTCGAGAGATATATGGAGTTCACTATTGAGTTGCTTCATAGATTAGATCATGTTTCTATTATTCCATATAGAATGGCACCAACGGATATTAAAGAGCTTAACACTCAATTAGAGGAATTGAAGAATAAAGGGTTTATTCATCTGAGTATGTCCCCCCTAGGGATCTCCAGTTTTGTTTTCCCATAAGGCTGACATGACATTGTGGTAGTGTGTTGATTACCAAAGGTTGAATTAGATGATGGTTAATAATCGATAGCCTCTTCTGTGAATCGATGATATTTTTTACTAGTTGAGAGGAGCTTGTGTGTTCTACAAGATGGATTTGAGATCAAGATATTATTATATAAGGGAGATAACTTCTAATACACATTGGACCACTTTTAGTAGAAGGTATGACTTATATGAGTTTGTTGTGATGCCGTTCAGGTTGACCAATGCATCAGTAGTTTTTATAGCCATAATGAACCGAATTTTTCACCCATACCTAGACTAGTTTGTGGTTGTTTTATGGATAAAATATTTGTGTACTACAAGACTCATGATAATCATTCCAAACATATTGACATCATCCTGAGTACACTAAGAGAGAATATACTATAAACCAAGGTATCCAAATTTCATTTCTATATTGACAAGGTACGTTTATTGGTACATCTAATCTACGAGGAAGGTGTATAAGTGGAATCAGAGAAATTGAAAGAAATTGTGTCTTGGGAGTATCCCAAGAATGTTTTTGATATCTATTTTTTTAGTTTTTTGGGCTATTATTTGAGGTTCCTCAAAGACTTTTCCCATTTTTCAGCATTGCCTTTGGGATTGACCAAGAAGGGAATCAATTTTAAATTTTCTGGGGAATATGATATTTCCTTTCAATATTTAAATAAGTGGCTAACTACCATGTCAATTTTGATCCTACCCAAGATGGGTAAGGAGTATACCTTGTTTTGTGATGTGTTTAGTGTTGGTCTTGGGGTAGTATTGATGCATGATGATTGGGTTGTAGAATATGAGTCACAGTAATTGAGGCCTCATAAATGAAACCACCCTATGCATGATCTTGAGTTGGCCATAGTGGTTTATTCTTTAAAGTGTTGGTGAAATTACTTTTTGGGAGAATAGTTTACTATGTATTCCAATAATAAAATCCTTAAGTATGTCTTTTCCCAGTGTGATTTGAATCTTAAGTAGTGAAGATGGGTTGAGTACATACAATCCTTTTATTTTTATATAGTTTATACACTGGGAAAGGGGAATATTATTGCAGATGCTTTGAGTTAAAAGACTCAAAATCAGGTGATGAAAGAATCCAATTATTAGTGGAGGATGATGGTGTTGTTTTCTGAAATAAACATAGAGGTTTAGGATGGTCAAGGGAAGATGAAACTTTCATCCTTGGTATTTGAGTCCACTCTTTTGATCCATATCATAGAGAGGCAGTATGAGGATCCAGAGTGTTTGAACTTGATGGAAAGTATTGAATGTAGGGAGTCATCCGCCGATTAGAATGTTGATGATGATGAGATCATTTATATTTTTAGATATGTTTTTGTCCCTACTTGTATGTGGAAATAGTTGATGCATGCGTATCATGATTCAAAGTGGGATGTTCATCATGATTTAACCAAAATGTATTATGATCTTCATAGACAGTATTGGTGGCCTGAGATGAAGAAAGAGGTTCTAGGTTTCGTGATGCGATGTTATACCTGTCAGTAGGTGAAGGTCAGGCATCAATGACTAGGTGGTTTGTTACAACCATTTACCATTCTAGAATGGAAGTGGGAAAAAATCATGATGGATTTTATGGTAGGTATTCCTAGGATGTCTCATAAGAATAATATGATATGGATAATTGTGTATTGGTTGAAAAAGGTGGCACATTTTTTACCAATTTGAGAGATGTTTACCATGGATCAGTTGAGAGATTTGTATGTTCAAGAGACAATGTAGTTTCATGGGGTGTTTTGGACTATAGTTTTAGATCATGACCCATGTTTTACTTTTTTCTTCTGGAAGGGGTTACAAAAAGTTCTTGGTACCCATGTGTTTTTAAGTATGGATTTCCACCCATAGACTGATGGGTATCCAGATCATATTATTCATGTGTTAGAGGACATGTTGAGGGAATTCATCCTAGACTTTGGTGGATCATGGAAAAAACACTTAAATCTTGTTGAGTTCCCCTACAATAACAGTTACCAGAAGAATATTTAGATGACACCATATGAGGTGATCTATGATAGGCTGTGTAGATCTCTATTGTGTTGGATGGTTTCTAGGGAATCAGATTTTTTTAGGAAGAGTCTCATGTAGAAGACTTCAGAGAAGGTTTAACTAATTTAGAATTTTATGGATACGAATCTGGTTAGGTATAATTAAATTATGGAACTATGTTGTCAACCTATTATGTTTATGGTGGGTTATCGTGGGTTCCTTAAGGTGTCACCTAGGTTGGGTCACTGTTGGATTCAAAAATAGGGTAAGTTGGTGACAGTGTACATGGGGCCATATGATATCATGTGGAGGATTAGACCAGTGGAGTAATGATTGGATCTTCTAAAATGTTATAGTGGAATGCATGATGTTTTTCATGTGTCACATCTATGATAGTATTACCCTAATCCTTCACATGTGATAGATGTTGATGATGTTGATCTTGAGGCTGATTCATCCTTTGAGGAGAATCAAATTCATATTCTAAATCACAATGATAAAGTTTTACGAGTAAAGTTTATGCCTATGGTTAGAGTGTTGTGGAAACATTGTAATGTTTAAGAAAAAACTTTGGAGAGGGAGATGGATATACAAGACCCTTAGCTCAATCTATTTACTTTGGGATCTCAGTGATGCCTGAGAGTGTGGATCAAGGATGAGATATTATAATGTGTGGAGGTTGTAAGATCTCGTACTTCACTTTAAGTATGAAATTGTTTTATTTTTGGTTTAAGTATCTTTAAATTAGTTAATTAAATGTTTCCTAAGGTTATGAGGAGGCCTAGGGGTTGTTTGGGGGTTTGAGAAATGAAAGGAGGTAAAATGGGTCCATCCAATCCATGTTTCATGGTTGGTGCATGGTTAATAGTAACTGTACACCCTAACTGTTCCTTCCTAGAGGAGGGGTTCATGGTTAGTGGAACCATGAAATGGGGGAGGTGCAATTTTATGGGATTGGATATATCCAATCATCACAACTACCACATATTTTGTCAAATCTTGTGGGCTCCCCAAGAAGCCTTAAACCTAAACCCCTCTTGGATAGAGGTTGGCATACGGTTGGCGCACAGTTTGACCAAACCATGTGCCCCATTAAAAGGGTAGAAATTTACCACTCCCATCAGACATTATGTTTCCTCATAAAAAATTCTTTCTTCTACCTACAATGGAAATAGTGACAAACCAAATCCTCCCAAACTTCCCAATGATTGATCTCCATCATTTCTAAGGTGTTTGGAGCACTATTGGGTGAGTATAAAAGATCCATGTGAGTCTAACACCCCCTTCCTTAATTTTTTACGGATTAGGGATTATGAAATAATTATTATTCTTTTAAACCCCTAAATACCACTTTTTCTAGTGAATTCTAGGTCAGGTATTGAAAGATGGTTTGTTTCTGAATCAATGGCCAAGGTTGGGCATGCAGTTGTCTATAGATTAGAGATAGGTGGTATACAATTTATTTCCCATAGTCTAATTGATTTTTTATGTGTATGTGGTTTTTATTTTTTTTTACCATTATGCTATCTTTTTGGTTTTAAAATGTATAAATGATGAATTAATTAGTTAATTGATGAATTGAACCCCTCAAAATTCCCATAGGATTCATTGAGGTTGACTACAACAGGTTAAGGGACACCCATGGGGGTGTTCCACTTCTTGAACATGGAAATTGATATGTTAAGTATATAATGGAATTGTTATAAGATAGATCCAATGATAAATATTTTGGAAAGTTAGCTTGATTTATGAGATGAAACTAATTGTAATTGTATCTAGTTGTTTACATGGAATAAATGGGGTGTTTGGTATAATGTGAATGGGTTAAATGAATTAAAGTAAATGTGCCAAATGATTTATGGTTTGTAATTATAAATGTGTAAATGGATTTTGAAATGTGAATGATGAATGTGATAAATGAGTTAAGATATGAAAAAAGTAAAAAGTATTAATGGGCTCAGGAATATAAATAGTAAATGTGATAATGGGTTAAAGCATGAAGATGAAAAATGTGTTGAATGAGTTATGATTGTAAATGGAAAATGTGCTTAATGGTTATGGTTTGTGTTTGGTAAATGAGTTATGGTTAAAGAATCATATGCACATGGCTGAGTGGTATGTGGGGTATTGGAATTGAGGATCTACACCCATGGGTTGGGTTAGACTGAGGCTCTAAACCCCATCCATATAATTCATGGGTTATGGAGTTAGAATGAGGCTCTATTCCCCTAATAGTTTCATGTGATGATACTACCTGGACTGAGGCTTCAAGGTACGTGTTATGTATTGTTTGTGAAATCTTTTCCCTAGTGATGTAGGGATCTTTATTTTACCCTTATATGTAGTTCAAGTAGCCATCATAGGACAAATTGTATTTGATGAAAATGATTAACCCATGGAACAAATGAAAAAAGTGGTTAAAGTAAACCTTGTTAACTAGTGGAACTCGGTTTATCTTCTATTTATCATGCTATTCATTATGTTAATGCATACAATATCTATTTAGGCTAGATATTTTTTAGATACCATTGGTGGTGGCCTAATGAGTTGTATTCACACCTTGCTGAGGCTACCATTGGATATCTAAGTAGACTTCATGGTTGCTGGTCAGGATAAGGTAAAGGGTCCAAAGAAAGATGGTTGATTTGGGCTTAGAGATGTGTATTTATGGGGGAAACATACTTGGTGTCGAGACCTTTTTTGGGGATTATTTAGTTTTTCTTCATTTTGTGATTTTCCCATACATAGTATTGTATGTAATGAAATAGCATATTTACTATTTGGTTATGGTATTGTACTTAGTTTTGGAAAATGAATACATGATGCATGATTATGGTTTAATTTTTTCTCTTATTTTATGTTTTATCTGTTGCGTCTTACCCTAATAAAGAGTTTATAGTCTCACCACATGTTTTATTAGATCCTCACTACTAGTCAGAAGTCTTTGGCATACGAGGAGGTGCACCTGAGGTCATGTGGCGACTCGGCTCGGGGCACTAGATATAGTGGCTACTGAGCTGGGGACCCTACATGGGGGTTTTGGTTTGGGTTATGTTTAGAATGTGTAATTTCAATTAAATTTAAATTTAATGGTAAGACATTATCATGTGACCTTTTTATAATTATGAATTAATCCTTGGGATCATAAATGAATTTGATAAATTGTATATGGAATTCTTATGAACTAGGAATTCTTTTTCTAGTTAAATTTATATGATTTAATTAATTATAAATTCCTTGATCAATACTTGGGTCCCTTTTTGAGGAATGCCTTGGATGAGATCATAGGTTGTTTGAGATTATATGCACCATGACCGATACTTGGATTTCCTCTTTACGAAATTAAAAGGATGGGCCCATTGGTTATGTAAATTATATTATACCCTGAGCGGTACTCTAGTTCCTATTTACAGAATACCTTGGATAGGATCAGTGGTTAATTGTATTATATTATGTTTATAGTGATACTTAATTCCCTAGTGGAGTAATTTGGATTAGCTCGGTGGGTGGATACTAATGTGCTATGTCACAAGCGATATATGGTCTTCTATATGGTATACCTTAGATGAGCTCATAGAGTGGATGATTTACTTTATCCATGAGAAATACTTGGTTACATAGAGGATTAAAATGGATGGAATTAGTGGGAAGATGCTCATATTCTATGCCACAAGTGATTCTAGGTTCCCTATGTGGTATACCTTGGATGAGCTTAGTGGGTTATGCCTTTATATACAACTTTTTTGATACTTGGATTCCAATGAAGTAATTCCTTGGATAGAATCATATGGAAAATGAATTACTTTAATCCATGTTTATTATTACATATGGTTAGTGGTATCTATTTGAGATGGTTGTTGTTTTAGAATTCCTTGGATATATTACTCAGGTCCCTGACCATATAGTGGTCTTATGTTCAGACACATTTGACTACCCAGATTCCGCTCTATGGTTTTAGAGACTCTTTTATGGATGTCTGGTCTTATAACCATAGGTTCTAGGACTATTTAATCACTATAATTTTTATGTGGATCCCCAAAGTTCTAGACAATGCATGTATATCCCTTCTTATATCTATTTACACGTATGCTTATATATATAAGAGGGTGTGTTCAGATATATTCTAATATAGGCCGAAGAAGGTATAGTCAGCTAGGTTGTTATCCTATATAACTATTGAAAGAATAAATAAAGAGGGTGGGGGTGGGTGGGTAGATTGAGTTCTTACAAATTAATTGAATATAATACCACCCTCATCAATGTATGTCACTTCAATTCTTTTATTAAGAGTAAATACAATGGAAATATGAAAACATGTGGAAAGGAAATTGAACACAAATAATTATTGTTGTTCGAGGAATAGAAATCCCCTAACCCACTCTACCAAATCTCTACTCCAAAATATTGGTGATTTTCCCTAAAATATCCATTTTCAGGGGGCTCCTTACTGGGTACAAGCAGCTATCACTTAGTAAAAATGTCCAAGATCTTTAAAAAAGACCCTCCCTTTATAAGTCCTATTCACAGTCTTATACACTCTTACATTGATTACAAACACAATATAAATAGATATATGATTTGAGAAACATTGACAATGCATAGTTGTAGGTTGTAACTGATATTATATGAAGATTGATCTTTATAAAAGATAAACTTTAAGTGTATCTTGTGATGATCTTCAGTGAAATTGATAAAACTTGATAAGTGTAACATGAGTGATATTTCTATGTACATGGTTTCAACATTTTTCTTTTGATACAATCAATAATCAATCCACTATCATTCTTCATATATCTATCTATTTCTATATGAGTTTACTGATCCTTTTATCGGCTTGTTCAAACTTGAACAAAGAACAATTCCAATGGTTAAGTGACATAGACAAATATCTTGATGCGACAGGCTATTAAGGAAATGTAGTTGAACTTTCCAAATATAAGAATTTATTTTATAGTATAAATCTTCTCATTATTTAGATTTTCCTATTTATGTAAGTCTTGTACAAACCAATCTTTCCTTTAATAAATAAAATCCTTGGATATGATTTAAATAAATTAAGTGACTTGTAAAAATATTATTAAAGTAATCATGACATTATGTAGTAAAAAATATTTATAAGATATCGACTAATAGAACTATTCATCATATGATAACTTCTCATAAAATAAAGTGGTTTTTCCTCATAAGATAAGATATATTCAGTGGAGCGTAAGATAATTCTCTAGCATAAGATAAACAGATATTATGATGAAATGCATAGCTTCTTCACTTCAGATAATAAAGTCCTTTCATATTTTGATGTATGTTTTGAGCATCTTAGTTAAACTTTGTAAGATAAATTCTTACATTTTTCTTTCTATTCCCGAGTATCTGAAGATGTTTCTCAAATCTCAAAAGAAAAAAATGGTTGCATATGATAAGATAAATACTTGAACACAAAGCATAAGATAAATATAATCTGAAGCACTTAATAAAAACTCATTTGAATAAAAGTAGGGATCTTGTGAATCATTAAAACACATAAAGCAGAGATATATTGGAAAAATATACTCTTTAAAACATAGGTGTCATTGAGGAACCTTACCTGACTTATTTACTTTTATTTATTTATTTATTCATCACCTTATTTATTATACCTACACACTACTATATTTTATATTGACAAACTAGATTATTCTTTAGACACTATTGGTGGTGGCCTACTATGTATATGTCATACCCTGCTCAGACCGCCATTTCATTGGAGTATCTCAACAGACCTCATGATTTCAGATTTAGGTTCATTGGGATATGTTTGTGCTCTTCATTTGTGTATGGGGGTAGGATAACATGACTAAGTTGGAGCTCAAGATGCTCATGGAAATATCCTTGGGGATTTTATTATTTTTTTCATACATGTACTCTAATGTACCAAATGTTGTATGTTTTCTTCTTTAGTTTATGTAGTCTCATCTGGTCATACACACATAGTTATATATTTGGCATTGTTTTTCTTACTGATTATTATTATATTCTACTACTATACCTTTTATGTATACTTATTCAACTACTGATTGATATATTTATTGTTATACTGTTGTGCTACTCCGATCTTGAGGGAATAGTTTCCTCACCATACCATCATTAGACCCTCACTACTAGTCAACATCCTCTAGTTTACAAGGAGGAATTCTTGAGGCCATGTGATCGATCTGCTCATGTCACTATTTCAGTGGCCTCTAGTTCGGGATGTTACATAGAGTGAGCTATCATATAATCATAAAATATCATTTAAATGATATTAAAATCATGAAACCTTCTTCTTGATTTATGGAATTTTATGTTTACCCAAGGTTATACATGGTCATTTCTAAAATATTTGGATATTATCCTATACTTAAAATTATCCTCAAATTATTTCAAGGGGTTATTTTCCCTAATCTATGCTTTCTTAAATATAGTTTCCAATGATTCTAAAAAACTTCCACTAATAACAACTATAAAAACCTCAATGAAATTAAACTAGATTCAATGTCTACTTTATAACATTAGAATAATATACAAAGGATCTAATCCCAAAAGACCAATCAGTTTACTAGTCTTAAAGAACTAGATACATACATAATTCTAAATTTTCATTGGAAACAAAATATAAAACATAAAAAGTAAATGTTAAACATCCTTGAAACTCCTTCAATGATTTATTCTTCATATATTGGGAAAAAGAAACAAAACATGGGTGGATAAAATGCCTAGAAAGAGTTAAGTATAATAGAATATATTGTAAGTAAATAAGGAAACATAAATATAGAAGGTAAATAACTAAAAAAACATTCCATTTAATCAATAACTTAAGAAAAAAAAATTCATTCATAGATAATATCAAATGAAATAATATCATGGATAATAATAACTGAATTATTAATAAAAGAAATGATTAATGTTGGATGTCATGATCTCAAAAATAATGATATGTTTACTTCTAAGGACATGTACTAAGAAAACATAAACTATGGGTAGTAATACAGAAAAAACTTATTTAATAAAGCTATCCATCCAGTTTATCTCTTGATATATGTCGATGTATCAAGGTGCTATATAATTTTGAGACCCAACCATCACTGCATGTCCAATTAATTCATCATATAATGATTGATCACTTTAATTCATAAAAAATATAAATTATCTAAAATTTTCCATATTTAATAAATAATTCAAAATATTAATATTTCCTTGGTCAATAAAATAACATTCAAATAACTTTCAGGTGTTAACTACTTTCTTTTTCATATATATTTGTATTCGATAGTTTTGGTCGTTATACCTCACTATTCATTCCATCATATATATAATGTTAATCATGAAATAAATATAATATATTTTCAATATATAGATATTTATAGTCATCATTAAAATATATATATAGAAAAATGTATTACACTGTTCATGGAGATGAAAAATTGTACATATACATGAATACTATTTTCACTTTTTGAAGGAAAGAAAAAAGGAAATGTAAATAATAATTCACCATTACAATATAATTTTAATATCATATATATTGATTAAATATATCATTATATCTAACTATGTTCGGTTATAATAAAAAATATATCATGTCACTTCGTGGAGGTGGTAGTCTACACGTACGCACGAACGACATTATCATTTTCCAACAGATTAAAAGGTAAGAAGTTATATATGATATTAATATTATAAAGGCATAATTATGTCATAAATATCATATATATTCATTATTTATATATTTATAGTCATCAATGTAATGTGGTAATAAAAACTTAATTACACCACAACATGGAGACATTAAGTTGTATGTACGTGCGAGCGTTGTTTTTTGGTTTCCATATGATAAAAAAGAGATGGAATATGGTTTCCCAATAATCAAAATCAAATCTATGAATATTTATGATACTAAATTTATTAATTTATGATGGGTACACTAGATTTAGTGGAAGTATAAGAAGAAATAATCTTAAAGATACAATAATAATGATTACATCTTCTTCGGTAGACTTCTTTAGATCTCCTCTTAAGGGAATTAGGATTTGTATTTTAAGAATACCATCACATATAGAACTTATATAAGTAATTTAATAATAGAAATGGGTAGGGGTTGGTAAATATAGGTTTCTCACAGTGGTTTAAATAAAATAGAGAAGTGGTGTTCTTTTATAAGTGAGGGGAGGGGAATTCTTCAAATTTCTTAAAGAATTAAATTAATATAAATTATTTTTCATGTCCAAATGGCTCTAAATATATATAATTCTAAGATAATATAAGTATGAGTCACAATAATCACATCCACTACAATTTGGAAAGGTTTCAGTTATGTTTTCACCGTTATATTTTAGTTTTAACCCCCCTTTAACCCTTTTGAAAAATACCATAATATTAAAATTTTATTACATTTAAGGGTTAAGAATGTTACTATAAAAGGAAAAATTACTTAAAAATAGACCATGGTTGATGTTTTCAATATTACCTAATTCACATGGATTAAGATATATTTTTTATAAAGTTTAAATTATTTAATAAAATATTATTTATTATAAAATATCATTAATTTCATTTTTTGGATTTATTCATTTAATTTGAATTTGAAAACAACATGAAAACATATGAATAAAAATATAAATAATTAAAACATCTATAATATTTTATAGGTTGTTATAAAATTCATGGGTTACAATAACTTACTCAAATTATATTACTTTTAATATTTTCAAAATCATTTACTTAATTTTTCTATTAACTGAATAAATATTGTGTCAGCATTACATAAGCATTTGATATAATTTTCTCATTACTAAAAATTTAAAATAAAATAAAATGAAAAAATAAATTCATTAATATTTTAAATGAATATTTATAATTTAATATAATTTATTTTTATCCCTATCAAATTTTTTTATAGATATTAAAGTCAATATAATGACATTTTTGCATTTATTATTTACATAAATATTATAAAGATCAAAATCAAATCTAAATGAAAAAAAGTTCATATGTTTAAAGTTTTGATGATTATGGAAGACATAATAACTTCCAATTAATTTATGTAAAGTGTTGGATAAATTCTTAATTACATATAAAATTATTTTTAACCTTAATTACTCGATTTACCCTTACCGAGGTGATAAATATTTATTACGGTTACTATTCATAATAATTAAAAACAAAAGTGGAATATTTAAAAAATTTAGACCTCTTGATTCAAAATATGGAATCAATTTTTAAATATTAAACATCTATAAGTGGAATGAATTAATTTATAATAAAAACACATCATGTGATGAAAAACAATTTTTCAGAAAATCCCTTTTTAAGAATAAAAATATTTTTTTACAAAATTCAACCATAAAATTGATTCCAATGAACATAATTAGTTATTAATAATATAATAGAGATTATTATATTTTAAAAAAAAAATTTAAAAAAATTTAAATTTTTAAAATTCATGAAACAAAGATATAATTTATAATAAAAAATATTATTTTTTCACTATCCATCGAAAAATAAATCTTTTGAGAAAATTATATAAAATTAACTATAATATAATTTTTTCAATATAATTTATAAAATTGTTTTCATTTTATAAAATAAAATTTATAAAAGTTTTAAAAATTTAATATAATAATTTCTCACAAAAAGAAATAAAAATCATGTTTGCATACAACATATTGTTTAATCATAATATAAATTTATAAAAAAAATTAATGCTTATTTTCTAAATGTTAATAAACACGTTTTTAATGATTATGAACTTTATATATATTTTATAATGTTGTTATTATTATTCATACCTACCAATTCAATAGATTGGTTATAATGATCATATTTAAATAATAAATTTTCATTGTTTTTTTAATTAGAGTGTAGTGTGTCATATAAGTTATCGAACATAATGTTATTTTAAAATATATAGGTGTTAAAAAGACATTATGAGTATTTATCTCAGGATAAGAGGATTCATATTTTCTGGAATTGTGTTTTTTCAGCTTTGATTCTTAAATAACAAAGCGGAGCCTTGTTTTCCCAAATTTTATGGTTATTGAGATAAGTTTTGGTTCACATGAGGTGGTTGAATAAATACCTCAGTGAAAAGGCCCAACCAAGCATCAAGATCTACAATTTATAATTAGTCTAGAAGACTGAATAAGAAAGGATTTATTCAGCAACCAAGTGACTAACCTAAGCTTAAGGAAGATGATTATAGGTCTGTTTGAAATTAAAATTGAATTTGAAGATTTTTTGATGAATATAGGAAAAATTTAGTCAAAAAATATGAGAGTCAATCATGTATTGAAGTAGTTTTTAAGGTCATATTTGTGATACTGAAGGTAATGAATGCACTTTATGACTAAGAACTTTGATGAAATCTTGGTTTAGAATCACATATATCATGTGTGAATTGATATGTTAGTGATGAATATAGAAGGTTAGGTAGACTGAATGAGTCATGTTGGAATCTAGAAGTAGAAATAGATGCATAATTAACTGAAATGTGGATTCAAGGAATGAAATTATTTGATTGAAATTTTGGGGGGCACTTAATGAGTGTGAAAGAAGTAGATTTTGTTAAAGAGATTTATTAATGCGGTATGGATTGTGACTGAATGTAAAAGTGAAGTAAACATGTTAATGATGACCCATGGGTGATATTAACAAAACTAAGTCAATGAAGAAAAAAAAATCTAAAAGGGGGAAGATGGAGATGATCAAGAATGGGAGGAGCTGGTCTAGTGGTTGAAGAAAATTCAAATCAATGACTTAGTGGAGATGTAAATGGAGGAATGAGATGATATCAATATAAAATATTCCTCTTCTCTTCTCTTACTTCTTGTATTTCTATATTGTGTTGTTTATATTGAATATTTTTTTTGTCACAAATATGTGTAACTAAATTATTTAGGTTAACAAAATAAAAATGAATTGAAAATTATTAAATCTATTAAAATCATGTTTTCTAAATTATCTAACGTTATTTTGAGCATTAGTGTGTTCTTTTTGTTATGTGTTCTATTTTTATTTCTGTATGAGACCATTTTCTACCCTATTCTATTCATCGATAGGTGATGATATTGGATTTTTTTCTATTAATACTTAATCCAAAGTACTTCAATTGAAAAAAATTATACTTCTCTATTCTCAATGAAAGAACCATTCATTTATAGAGTTATGATTAGAAAATAATTTATAGGGAGATTTAACTAAACTGTGTTTATCAACAAGTAGAATTTAAGAATATCAACCAATTTTATTCACAACTTTAACATAATTGTGATTAAATAATGAAAGATAAAAAATATATTTTTTTCAATTCAAATCAATCTAGTTTCCCTAGATTTCCCCCCCATCATCTTCAATTATTTATCATGTTATCTCTATTGCCTTTTCACTTTGGCACATTTTCCACTTCTTGTACATTAAAAATTCACATAACCATTTCCTTAAAAAATTCCACCATCACCTATCACACTCGTTGTTTTCTATTTTCATGTTTTTTTCTTCTTTTTTTTTACAAAACCCTAGACTTATTTGTTGTTTGACCCTAATAACCATAGTGTGAGTAGTTCATGAGTTTATAAATAAATAAATTTGAGGTATATTAATGAAAGTGCTTGTTAGTCACAGATTAAGTGTATCCAAAAGATTATTAGATTCAGTTGAATCTAGGTTTAAGTATAAATTTATTGTCTATTTTTGGAATGATATTAATTCAATTTATATTGATGATAAACTCAATTATAAGTAATTATAGTAAAAAATAAGTGATTTTAATTTTATTTATTATTTATTTATAATACAAGACATTTATTCATGATATGAGTCGATATAATAATTATTTATTTGTAATATAATACAATATATTTATTTTATTTAAAAATTATAATTATTTTATGATTCAAGGTTACCATAAATTTTGATAGGAGAATCTATAATGAGTTAATGGTCTAAAAGAAATTTTTTAATATCATCTAAAATAGAAAAAATATTAAATTATTTTAAGGAAATATATTTGATACATATGCCACTTAAAATAGTAGTTATATATTTATTACTATTTTAAGAAGTGACATGGGGTATTTATTTAGATTAAATTAAATAAAACTTACTTTGTGATTTTTTATGTTTAACCTAAATATAATAGAAAAAAATCCATTTATTGATATATAATTCATTCGTCCAATTATATTATCAAGACCTAACATTAGAATTATATATAATCACCTCATATATTTAAAGTTTATAGAGAGAGTAAGTTAATTTTTTTTACTTTATTTCAATAATGAATGACATGAAGCAATTGATTTACTTATGCTAACACCTGATTTATCAATAATAGTGTTCAGAGCCTCGTGGAACATGTATAAATATCATTAGAGGAATTTTTTTTATTCTTAAATTAATAGAAACATCAAGACGATTGATGATTGGACCAGAGTCATTGATGACGAATGAAAATAAAATTTGAAATAAATCACTCTATATTATTATAATATTTATATAGTTAATTATAAATTATGTTTAATGATCATGTTGAAGTATTTAGTACAATATTATTTATTTTAGATTAAAAAATAAATGGGAAACACACCTAGTGACATTTGATGTGCCCTCCCATATATCCATGCAATACATGTTTCACACTTAATAAGGGGAAATATCTAAAGTTCATTTGGAGAAATAAATTTCCACTAAAAGTGGTTAAGGTGTTGAACCACCTTGGGAGGCATGAGAATTAATGATCTTCCAAATGAGTTTAAACTATCAAATGAGGTTCATAACTACCCTCTTTAGGTTGGAATACAAGATTATATTTTACAATGTTCTTTAAATCCCATTATAACATGTCTGATCCCCAATCCAATTTGGGATTTATTATTACATATTTTTTATGTGTTAATAACTTAAATAAATAATTATTTATATTATAAAATCACATTATTATTTGATAAAAAACTATCATTTCATTAAATATTTCAAATTCACTAAACACAAATCCTCTTTTTGTTTGTGATAAACTAAAAAATTTTATTTCTTGGACTAATCACATTAGCCTAATAAATATTAATTAACATTATCTTATATGTGACCCCAATGTCCCTTTAAAGTAGGAAATGATTATAAATCTCATTTATAATCATAAACTAAGTGCAGTATCTTGTAAAATGTTATAGGATACCCAAATAAACAAGGGGATTATTGTGATCTAATAATACTGATATCCATTAGTAATGCTCTTTTATCCTTGACATTATGATTAATATTGAGGTATGTAAAATTTTAAACCATTATAAATTATATCTTATATCAATTCATGAGCTGACTAACTCTTATATAATTTTATCACATGTAATTATCTTATCAGGTTAGTGAACTTACATAGTTAAAACTAAATTGAGAGACATGGTATCATAAACCTATCATATGGGTAGACACATCCTTTCTTGAAAAATAAAATCCCTCGACTTGATTAGTATCATAACCAATTACCTTTAGTTGATACAAATTATCAAATGAATTTAATTAGGTATCAAATAATAAAACCACATAAGTAGGTAACCAATTTAACAACCTCAAGTCAATAGATCTATAACTAATATTCAATTAAGTTATAAAAATGTATTATATATGTAAATCTATGTAGTGAAATTTAATAAAGTCAATCTAGATGTTAGTTCTAAAAATTTTATCCCATGAGTGAACAGTTGCATATAAATACAAGTGATCCAACTCATATAAATCATAATATATCAACACAACCCAACAAATTGATCATAAATCAGGGGTAAATTGGTGATACATATATTATAGGGGTTATTATCCTATTATATATCATGTTCTATTTTAAAAACATAAATCAATGATAAAATTTTTCCATTAATATATTATATGATACAAAATGTTCCCAAGTCAATAATATGTGACATATTTTAGTATACAAAAAACTAACAATACCCAGGTGGCCTCGTCTTCTACGATGGGAAGTTGGTTTGTGATGCGTTCGCTTGGTTTCTTTTTGGATTTTTTTTTCATGTATAAAAAACCTTATATTTGAAAATAGTTAACATGGTTAAAAAAACTTTATATTAGAAAATTTAAGGAATGGGTGAAAATTTTTGGTTTTGAAAATGTTTGGAATAAGTGATTTTACAAGGGAAACAAATTTTTTCATTTTTAAAGTTATGGTATTAGTTTCATGATTTAATTTTTTTTGCAGTTTCTTATATATTTTGGAATATTGTTTTTGTAATTTATATCACCCACACAAGAATTCACAGTTTATATGCACATGATACCAATTTTGAGTCATTTGAGAAATCTTATTAGGTATTATAATCAACATCAACTTTTTCATCTTTATGTACATGAATAATTTATTGGCTTGGACATGTAGTTATTTTCATTTAGTTTTATGTACCTGAGTTTATGGAATGATATATTTCACGATGATACATTACTTGTTAGTGAAGGATCCACCTTTTATATTTTATTTATTATTTATACTAGGTTGTATTTATAGTGATGGTTTTATATACCATCCCTTGTGTATTCATTCACTTATAAACCATTGTGTCAGTTATTTAATTTAAAAATATAGAGAATTTATATAATTTTTTATGATAAATTATTTCCCATGAAATTGTTTTATATATGTATTATATTTTTATCCTTTTTAGGCAAACAAATGACACCAAGGATCATATGATACTATATATCAACTTAATAATTAGGTATGAGTTGTCAAAATGGGAAAGGATGTTACAAATGGTATCAATTTCGTTTGGTTTCATTTAAAACATTGAATATAGAATACTCAAGACTTGGTAGGAAGTATATAAAAATGTATAATCAATATTTTCATATCATGAATTGAGTTTCCAAGTTTATTAAATAAATTTTATGTGTCGGTTGACCTGAAATATATCAATTTATTTTATTTTTCCCTAGTGAGGTATCTTGTACATTATGGAATAAGATGGTATTTTAATAATATTCATCACATACTATAATGGTAGTAATTTCATAGGATATATTTTCATATTGAGTTTAATTACATGCATGAGACTGAGTTTTAAAATTATCTACAATGAAATAGATTAACTATTTTTTTCTTATGTTTCCTATTAAAGGAAAATAATTTTTTTAGGTATACCATTTTAGATATTTCCATGGAATTTTAAACATTGATTATAATTTTTTTATGAGTTTGGGTATTTACTATATTTTACTATAATATTTTCTTCTAATCATTATGTGGTATATTGGTAAATCATATTGAGTCTTATTTACTATAATTATGATTAGATAAAATGGGATAAACATTGATTTTTTAAAAATCCTCAAAGGAAAGTTAATCTTTAGAAAAGTAGTCAATTTTGTGGTGACTTAATTTTATGATATTTTTTTAACTTAATATAATATTATAATTTATACTATAGGTTTGCATTATTTATAATTATCATGTTTTATTGATCATTTAGAATATAAATTTATCAATTTTAGTTATTTTGAATAATAATTTTAAGAAAATGTGATTTTATAAGAAGTAGTTTTTATGCTTTATATATTTATTTGGAAGAAGGGGAATGGGGTGTTTCAATATTTTATTATCAATCTGGTCTATAAAATAGAATAAATTGATATTTCTAAATAAAATTTATCTCTTGTTTGGTTTTCATTAAACAATGGCATATTTTTTTAAAATTTTATAGGTTATTTATATTATAATTGGAACCTTAGGACCAACTAATTTTTACATTATAATTACATGTATATTCATATTTTTGAATATTAATAATGTTATTATCACATCATGATTGTTCTTCTGCATGACATTGAATGTGATAATGTCTTTAGGATACATTTAACACTAAAATGCCATAGAAATTCATCACTATGATGATAATTGTCACCATCCATCCTTACAAAAGGTACCAATATTAGTCCAAAAATGAAAGAAGAGATATAATAACCCTTGATTCCCACCTCTAGTAGGCCTCAGGTTGGAGACAAGCACTGAGGGTATAAAAATATCTCATATGGAAGACCTTACTCTCTATTATAATATATTATTCATAGATAAGATAAACAAACACTAAGAAACTCCATCATATATTATAAATTTAAACCTAAAACCATCCCACAAATCATGAATAATACCAACATATACAATAATGCTCTCTACATAAATGAAAAAGACAATTCCTATATCAACAAATCAATGGTAGCTCCAAACCCCATGCTAGTAATGTCCAAATCGGTCGCCGAAGTCCTCCTAGAAATATGAAAAATAGTCTAAATATACATAGGGTCAAAATAACATGTATACTTAGTAAGATCATGCCCAAGGTCTCTAGTGAACACGTGAAAAGATCATACTATCTTGGTAATGAATAAATATTAGAACCAATAGTCCCCTAAATAGGTCAACTGACCAATCACAACTTCAACATGGCTCTCTCACCAAATCATGCACCCAATATAGTAATATAGTATCAAAATCATAACATAGGTTCCCCTTTTCAACTTCCCTACTGATTTACTACTCTCACACCCCAACATAAAATGTATGGTTCTACCATCCCTTCTATATATATCACACCAAATAACCAACTATCTATGACCTGGTTCAAGATGAATCCCTACCTACCCAACCATCACTAGGTATAACATCTAGTTTTAGCATTAGTCATTATCACATCACAACCACATCACATCACATCACAACCTCATCTCATAACATCTCATCCTCATCACATAAATAGTGTAGTAAGGTATCATGAATGTGAAAGATA
Organism: Viscum album; assembly: GCA_963277665.1. Taxonomy (NCBI): domain Eukaryota; kingdom Viridiplantae; phylum Streptophyta; class Magnoliopsida; order Santalales; family Viscaceae; genus Viscum; species Viscum album. The sequence continues at coordinate 1,180,852,488 of OY728166.1, forward strand.
TCAACATAGTTCCCTCCTCCTACCACGCACGACCCTCACCATATATCACAACCTCTTAACTACTAGGTAATATCTAACACCAACCTGTATCATCACTAATAAAGGAAGAGTAGGGAATAAGGGGTATCCATCCATCCATATCACCACTATCTTAGATGTTAGGAAAAAAACCTAGAACCCAAAACCTTTGAGAATTAGTAAGGTTATCCAACTTGGGTGGGGACATATAGAAATAATGTATAGTACATTATTGATAGATAACACACAATACTCATCCTATGTGTTCACATTAATTGCACTAGCATACATGAAAAAACCTCCATTACATCACACAACATATGTTATAGCCACTTCCATCACTAAATGAATCACACCACACAACCAACACATATATCCACAAAAGTACAATTTAAAATTCAATATTCCATCATTTTAATATTTAATGAGTTTCAACTAACTCACATTTAAAAATCCATTTCATTGAACATTTATATAGACATTAATTTATTATTCGGATTATTTAAGCTAATTACCACATGATAATTCCAACCCATTCTTATGCATTTACCATCCCATGTAATTTCATTTCAAAATTATAGTTTATTATAAGGATAAATGGGAAAATAACAAAACTAAACCATAGAAAAACTCACCCATCTCACATAATCCATCTCCACAACACTACATCATCCAAGAAATAACATCACAACAACCAACCATTTCAATCACTACACTACACAAAACCACCAAAGAACTTTTCACATCACATCCCATGCCAAAACCATCACATCACTACTCCATATTTTCACAACTCTTCCAGCCACCACCATCAATTCATAATATCTCACATTATATATGGTGACCCAAAAAGAAAAACCATGAAAATAATCACACCCCAGCTTCCACAAATTAGGTTCAAGGTCTTACATTTCTTTAATTCAATATTTAGCATGGGTATTATCACACAAACCATATTTCCACATCCAACTAATTAATTGTATATATATATATACATACATTCTTAGCCTTTTAATTTAGGGAGATATCAAACAATAAACCCAAAAGGGTCTCACATACATATCAACTACAACACAAGAATGACACCCAACAAACACGATTTTCATCAATGAAAATAAGCATATATAATCTCATAAAAATATCATCAAAGTAGTTAAAACATGTGATTTCATACCATCTCCATCAATTTAAGATTTACTCAAATCATTATCTTTATTAAGCTGGCCCTTACTATCCACCCAAAGTAAGAAGAAATATCTAACCCCCATACATGCACATAAACAAGGAGAACACATGGATCTCATACCTTAAAGAATATGTTTTATTCTATTATCACAATAGGGAAAGGAGGAAGCAACCCGGAAATGAAAACCACATGGGGAAAATCTCAAATAAACCAGGATCATACCAAGGGATCATCAAAACTTATCCCAAATGCTCTCCAAACTAGAACAACATCACCGCCACAAACCCCCCAAGAAGAAATAAAGGAAACAAGGGGATAAAGGGAAGAACTCACCTCAGTTTTCCAATGACCAAACTTTAGAACCCATGGATAAAAGATGGAGGGAAGGGGTGATAAGATCCTCAAAATATTCCAAGGTTTTACCAAAAAACCAAGAGGAATGAGAGTTAGATAAGATAGTTTGGAAGAACCTTAGATTTATAAATAGGATGTAACTTACCTCATTCACATTGTAACTTATATATTCATGATGTTAATTCTTGTATGGCCTAAAAATTAAATCCATGACCCCAATTTAAGCTCTGAATTCCTCAGATCTCAAAAATGGTGAACTTCCACAAAAAACCATTTAACCACAACTCGATTTAATTCATGTCATGAATTCATTATGCATAAAAATAATTACCAAAACACTATACATGAACAACAGGGATAAAAATACATTAATTACAAAATCATGTCAGGAATTAGGTTTTCACATCATGAATCTCGTCCTGTAGTATAATTATGGCTCCAACCACCACCAAACCCTCCTTGAGCCTCCTCTGAACACCTCCAACTCCAAAAATGGAAATGTAATGAGCTGAGAAGGTCTATTACATTATATAATTATCATATGATTATCATTACTGAAAATCAAAAATAAACCTAAAACAAGGAGTGGGTCTGAACAACCACCCTATGAGATACCTCTCAGGGATCTCATTACATCTAAAACACTACAACCAACAAAACACACAAAACCCAAACATCCATCAAACACCCTACACAACTACATCAACACCCCTCACTAGGAACAACACCAAATCATATGGAAATATCCACAATCCACCTATTTTTAATGTATCCATCCATACTACCATCCTAACCTCTACACAACCAAAGAAAACAACCTCCTCAACCAGTACACGACACTAATATGAGAACATTAATCAAACAAACCTACCTTATATATAAAGCTATTTTTCATTTTGGGTGATAATAAATCACTCACACTATTTTAAAATGTGTCATAAGGATAACATGTCTTGATTAAGAAGGGGTTTTCCTATATTCATTTACTTGAATCCATTAAACACATCAATAATAATAAAAAATAAATCACATCTCATAAATCATCAATGTTAAAACATCACATAATAAAATCAAAATAGTGAAAGGAAAAACTCAAAAAATAAATCCAGGTATTGAGAACACATATGTGTCTTATGCTCCCAAGTACTCTCCTTCTAGACACCATGCCCCCACAGTATGTGAACCAAGGTGATGGATCATCATCACAATACCTACTGACAATAATCCTTGATCTCTATTGGTCTCTCCATAAATGTCACATCATCCTTGATATACAACTCTAACCAATAAATTCGTTGGGTGTCATCATGAAGATACCAATGATGTTTGAACACATGGAAGACATCATGGATCCTCCCTAGCTATGGTGTGAGTGGCAACTAATACGCCACCCTTCCGACATACATCAAAACGTATATAGGAACAATTAACTAGGAAGAAAGATTACTTCTCCTACCAAGTATCCAATACCCCCATTGAGGGAAACCCTTAATAACACATGGTATCTAACCTTAAATTCTAGAGGACTCCACCTAAGATAAGAATAGTTCCTCTGATGGTCTTGTGATGCCATCATCCTCTCTCTGACCAACTGGATCTTCTTGGTCATTCTCTTCACTACATCAAGACCAAGAACTACTAACTCCAAAACCTCTATACAAAAAAACATATAAAGAAACAAATTCCCATTCAATGCCTAAAATATATCCATGACAATGAATGAGTGATAAATATTCTTATAGGTGAACTAAACCAGAGGAAGGAATCCTTCCCATGATATTATAAAGTCATGTATGCAAACTAGAAATAGATCCTCTAGCATCTGGATGGTCTGATCAGTCTACCCATCCTTGTAGGGGTGGAAGGTAGTGCTATGGAACAATTTAGAGCCAATGGAATGCTATAATATACACCATACCTATAAGGTAAAACAGTGATATTGATCGGAGATGATGGTACTTAGTACCCCATAAATCCTAACCACATCATCCACATTCCACCTTACTAGAAAATCCATAACAATTGACTCAGGGATCTCCAAAAAATGAGCTAAATTCATCAATCAGTCCACTGTCACCAAAACTATATCATATCCTCCCTGAACCTAGGGTAACTGTGTGAAAAAATCCATTGAGATATCCTCCCATTTTAACTCAATAAAATCTATGGGATGTTATGAACATCTAAGAACATGGTGTTTTTCCTTCACCTTATGACAAACTAGACACTTAACCATAAAATCTATAACTGACTGTTTCATATCGAGCCACCCAAGATGTCTCCTCAAGCCATGGTACATCTTGGTCACATTGGTATACACCACTAAATGTGATTTGTGAAACACACTGATAACTTCCTCATTTATTTACAATATAAAAAAATACCACATAAAACAAAATACAGTTCTAAAATCCTCTAACTATCCATATAAATCATCACCAAGGCCAACAAAATAAAACTTCACTTTTGACTCTAAGACTCCGCAATGAGACTCTTCCACCTACCACATTAAGGATGACCCCACAGTCATCATGTGAATACAAACTCGGCCACTACTCTCCCTACAACAAGATGCCTCACTGCAAGTTTCTCCTTACCTCTCCAAAAATTAGTAGAATCCTAGACCACATCTCACTAGGACTTTCAACCCAGCACATTGGAAACAACATTCCACCTTTCTAGGGTATAATACATCGCAAAATCAAAATACTAAAGAGACATCATCCACCTCCACTGGAGTAAATTCAGATCCCACTGAGAGAAGCTATATATCGGGATATTGTAGTCCTTTAAAACCAAAAATCATTTTTGGATGAGCTAATGTCATCATATACATAGTACAAACACAACTGCTGATAGATCCAGATCATTGGTGGCATATTTATGCTTGTGGGAACATAACTAACTAGACCCATAAGATATTTATTCCCTTTGATACAATAATATGCATCCCGAGACCATATGGTAAGCATCATAAAAAACCTCAAACATCAAACCATCCTTATGTAACTGAAGCAATGGAGCACTGATCAACTTCTCCTTCAAGAAATTGAATTCGGCATGGAACTGATTATTCCAAATAAAGGCCCAATCCTTCATATTTAAATCCATCAACAGGGTTGAAACCCAATAAAAATTGGACACAAACATTTGATAATAGCCGATAAGACCAAGAAAACTGTAATTCTATAACACATTATTAGATGAATCCCAAGTAACAACTGCCTCGATATTCTATGGATCCATGAACATACCATACTATGACACCACATGCCCAAGTAAATTAACTTCTCATTTCCAAAACATACACTTTGATAGATTTTCATAGATATGGTGGTGTCAAAGGACCAATAAGACAGATCTAAGATCCTCTTCATGCACCTCCTCTGACCTCTATTAGATCAAGATATCATTGATGAACATGATGATAAATAGTTCTAGGAACTCATGGAATATGGAGTGAATAATCTCTATGAATAAAAAATCATGTTTGTGACATCAAATGTTATGACCTCAAACTCAAAGTTACCATACCTGAACTTGAAGGCAGTCTTCATAATATCCTCATCTTTCACCCTCATCTAGTGAAATATAGACCACATCTCAACTTTCAAAACCCAACTAGATCCCCTCAGTGGGTTAAATAGATCATCAAACCTCATAAGGGAGTAATGGTTATTGAACGTTACCTGATTAAACTTTTAGTAGTCTAGAGACAACTTCAGACTACCATATGCCATATTGGAGAACATCAATGGAGAACCCCAAGGAGATACACCAGGGTAGATGAAATCCCTCTACATCATATCATTCACCTGGAACCTCAACTCATGCATCTCCATAGGTACCATTCGACAAGGATCCTCTAAATCAGAGACATGGTTAGTCGAAACTCTACCCCAAACTTGGTGTCACATCAGGGCGTAGTGTTATATCCTCATTTAGTAAAAAATATAGGAACTCCTCCACAACCCTGGTCATATCCTCTTCCTAATAGTCCACTGACGGTTCTATCAACTGAGAAAAAAGAGGCTCCACTTTCCTGCCACCCATTTGATAACATCACTCACCAATAAATTCCACTCACTAACTCTCCACATTGAAAAATGAAAATATACTATTGAAATAGTTGATGAATTCATTCACATAATAAAACAAATAAATTAAAAGGATACTATCATATGGTGGTATCTATAGCAAGAAGAAATATCCCATTGACTGGTGCTTTCTTATTACCCTTCTACGTCCTTGATACACATAAAAAAAGAAACCTGAACTCAAACTGATGTTGATAACACCAAGGTAACTGGAAATATATCCACATATAGTCCCAAAGAATGGATAAAATAAATATAAACAAAGGAGTGTGAATCTATTGAATCCAATAAGTCACAGAAAATAGTATTTGATAAAATGATCATACCTCTAACAACATATAGACCTGTTGGAATCATTTCCTCCAACACATGCATTTGACCACACTGATATCCTCTTATTCTCTAATATTTTACTCAATTACCATACTTTAGACTATGTCTATATAGATGGGGACCACCATGGAGATACCCCTTCTAAAAACATCTTCCTTCCGCTTCTAAACAAGTATTAACAGTCCCTACTGCTAAAACTACCTTGAAGAAGACTACTATTGCTACTTAAATGGGGCCCAAATGACCATCTAAATTTGGAATCCCTATGAAATTAGACACTAATCATGGGTTTTTACATGAACCCCACAATCATATCACATAAATAGAAATCCCCTGAAAGATTCTTGAAAGCCTCCTTCCCTAGAAGGATGGGAAATAGTCTGCCATGGTCAGTTCCCCATTGGTCAAAACTCTAACTACTTGAAAATTAATGGTTGAATAGCTAAATCTCTACTCCTAGATATATTTTTATATCCACCCTCTAATGGACTTAATCCCATAGAAAACAAATCCTTGATAACATCCCCATTCTTCTATACCTCCTGGTACGTAGAAAAAGTAAATAGGGTGACTATATTCATGATCATTGGGCATAAAGTCTCCTCTAGAAATCACACTATAGAATCCTAATTTGGAAATACATCTAGGGATAAGTGTAAGGGGTCCTTGAACTTGATCCTAACCACACAGACACTTATTATTCCCTACTAAAGAGATGAAAAATATTTCTGCTTCGCTACCATTTTCATCAATGATTGGAATTATGAACGAACTCCTTCTAGATGTCTAGACCCAACACATATATATCCCAATGATCACTAAGATACAACTTCCACTACTTATTTTTAGTGTAACAACCCAGGTACTTACAAAATAATTTTTTTCATTTTGGAATTAAATAGTTATTTTCATTATAAATGTATAATGAAATAAGTGGTATTTATAGAAATTGAGGAATATATACAAATAGAATTGTAACCTCACCTATGAAATTATAAATAAAATTTATGTTTCTTATAATTGAAAGTATGATATACTTATATTGTGGAATAAGTAAATAAATGCTTTGAAAATGATTTATTAAGTGTTGAATTTTTTGTGTAACATAAATGATTATTTACAATTTTATAATTAATATAATGATAAAAAAGAAAATATATTTTCATAAAATATATTTATAAATTAATATTTTGTTGTCTTATTATTATAAGATAATTTTATGAGACCTTATTTTTTTTCAAAGGGTCATAAAATCGGTTATAATATTAAAATCAATATTTTTCAAATAAATAACTAATTTAATTAAAATATAATTTCTCATATTTAGAAAATTATTTTCAAAAAATGGAGTTAATTTTTTAAAAATACCCATTAAAAAAATTTTAGGGTGATTTTTTGTGATTTTTCTAAAATACTTTAATTTTTTTGTGAATAGTGAAATATGATAATTTACGGTATATATACATTATAATTTAAATACACTATTACTTGAATAATTTATAATTTAATCACTATAATCTCAAAATAATCTTATTTATTTTAATATATTTAGTGGTAATTATAAAACTATTCATATTCTTGAGCTAAAATAATAAACTAATTCACAAAATAATGAGAAAACACCCCTATCCTTTACTATAAATACCACCCCTCACCACCTCTTCCCCTCACACCTAAAATCCATGTATATTGTTTAATTTATTTCCAATTCTATTCAAAATCCTATTTTACATGTACAAGATCTTCTGGAATCACCAAAAGTGCAACACCCCAAGATTTCATAGTACGTTATTTCGTCAAAGTAATTCAATAACTTGCGCTACACGCAACACCGAGTTTGAGCGAACCACGACTTACCAAACTAGCCATTAAAAAAGTTTTTATGAATAGTATTCACTTAATTTTGAGTTTTTTATACTCCATATAATTTTAGAATCCATATTATGTGTTTTGTAGACATAATATAAGAACAAATTCATTTTTTTCAAATAAAAGAATTATTTTTCAAAAAATACAATTTTACCACCTTTTAATGGAGAACCCTTTTTAAAACCAATATTTGAAACTTATATATATCCAATTTAATGAAGTTAAATTATTCTTTAGAATAGGGGTATAAAAATATAGTTTGGATAAATTTTAGTTACTTTTCTGATAACTTTCATATTTTGATGAATAGTGAAAAATACTAAATTTTAATTAAAACAACTTTTTTTAATAGATATAATTTACAGTGTATGTAAATTATACATTTGAGTGGTTTTAATGTGTCATTAAATTATATTTTAATCATTTAATATAATTTAGGTCATTGGATGCAATTTCACATTTAAATATCACATAAACATATGTCAATATTTTGATAGTTTTTTACTTCTTAAAAACCCGCTTTTTGGTTTCGAAGAAAAATATTAATTTCTGCAACTTTTATGTTTTGAATTTAGAAAAATGGATTCCATATTTAGAATCAGGAGGTCCAAATTTTGTATATAGGTAACTTTTATTTTTAGAAATTATGAATAATTACTTCGGTAAATATTTTATTTACCATGGTTAAAGGATAAATCCAGTAAATAAAGGTAAAAAATAATATTATCATAATATTAAATTACCCTAACATGTGTCATAAACCTATTGGATGATACATGTCCTACCGTTGGAATCCTTGGGTCTATTTTGGGACCCCATGGAGCCACTTGGGAGTGATAATGATATTTTATATTAAATAATCTAAAGTAGAGACAAAATAACAAACAAAATATCTTTTAGTAAAACAATTTTTATATGAGGTTATATAATTGATATATTAACCTATAAATAGTAATTATAAAGATAAAAATATTTCATAATTCATGATATTTTATTTATAATTTTTAGACATAAAATAAATATATTTATATATGACACAATAATGATGCAGTATTTTCCTTATTAATGAAAGAATCAAATAGATGATATTATAAATATTAAAATAAATATAATTTGAAAGTTTTGATTCCATAAAATAATTTTATAGGTGACTATGACATGTTAGGGTTGATTTAATGAATTTATTTCTAATTAATCATGCTATTATGACTTTCACAAAAACAAAATACCAAATAGCGTCAAAATTGACATAAATGAGTTTTTAAAACCAATACTATATTATTAATTGATATAATGTTACTAAATGTATATGGTTTGGAAAAAGGACTTATATAAGGTTATATATATCAATAATAAACCAATTGGGGTTCTCTTGGTAGTTTATACTAAGTTTATTAACCATATAATATAAAAATTCAAAGAGACATGGTAAATGTTAACACAACTAGAAAAATACCCTATTGCCACACATATATAGCCACACTTTGTCAAAACTGTGTCAATAAGCCTCATTTTATTTGACACCATGACAACCCGCACCCATCCATCCCTTCCTGACTGACCCCTCCACCCTATCCCCTCCCGATCAAGATCGAGCCCTCTACCCTCTCCGGTTGCCTTATCCTCCCTTCAAATTTCCAGTTCCTGTCGCCTCCTCCCCGCCGAATCTCCAGTTCCCATCTCACATGACCATCTCTCACCTATCCTCTCTAGCTGAATGTTCCACCGTCCCTCTTCCAAGTCCTATTCTTCCAATGATTTCACCGGATTTATTCTAGTTTCTTGGTCGGCGTCTTGAGGTAAGCTATCCTCTTCTATTCTTCTTCCTCTTTTGGCTGATTTCTATTCTCCCCGTCACCCTATTTTGTTCGATCGAACCCTAGTTCATGGGTTAACCAGATTCTTTTGATTTTTTTCTTTGTTAGGGTGATTAATGAGTCTCCCAGGTTGGCTTAGGCCATGTTTCATCATTTTCCACCGATGTCGAAGCAAATCAGACTATTTTGGATCACCCACCACCGTTTTGAGGTTGATTTGCATCTGCCTTTTCTTTTAGCCCAATTTTAATTAGGGTTTTTGTCATTTTTGGGTTCCTGTAACTTTTTTAGTGTGTAATGGTCTTCCTTGAGATATGTTTTGATGTTATTTATTATAAACATGTGTATAAATTCAGATCATTCTGAATTATTTTACAAATAACATCCACATGATTAGATTGTGAAGAAATTAATCCTATAATACCAAGAATATGATGGTCAAACATATAGACTGAATGATATCGATGAGTGTTGTTTTCTTGGATTTAATGTTTGATTCATGTCTAGAGACATAGATTTCTTTGGAAATTATACTTAGAACTAACAATATTAATTTTGAAGAAAAATTACACTATCACTCTTCAGGTATTTGTCTGCATATAGTGGAGGACGTTAGAAAAGATAGGTTGTGGTGTGGAAGATCTAGGAGAGTAGTAGTGAAATGAAGATTATCTGATTAAATGATCTACTAGTGTTGATGTGTCACGCCCTCCTCAAATGCATGAGCATTGTTGAACATACATTGTGTATCATAGTTATCCCTAGTGAAAACATAGAACCTTATTAATATACTCATCTTCTTGTTTGGAAAATGTGAAATGAAATATTGAATGATGATCAAATTTATAGATTATGTTTGGTATTTTCCTCCCTGATAATGACTACTCTCCATGTTTAACTTGTAGATATTATATTTGTTTGGAATTAATGTTATGGAATTCAGGGAATGTGCATGCTTTATGCCATGTTGATATGATATCTAGTATATCATTGAGATGAATGTCCACATTTTTATTTTGATAAGTATGATGATTGGTATACTAGATTTATACTTGAAGAATTATAAATCATTGATTTTTCATGAGCAAGATAGAATGAGTATGTGTGTATCTGTTATTATTATTATAAATGGTTAAAGCTGGTTAGTCAAATATTGACATACCGATATATTATATGGGATAGTTTATTGACATAACGGTACATTATATGGGATAGTTTTTTATATCTTATTTAGTATATTCCTTACCCTATTCTACAAGATGGATGTTGGCACTAATTTTATGTACAGTTTCCCCTTTCCATGCAGCAGACTTATGGACTTACTCTAGAATTGCACCTAGGTGGGATGAGTTTCAAGACAACCAAATCCCCGGCTGGATGTGTGTTTTAGGTCATAATTTGAATATGTCCTCTCAGTGCCTCTGAATTATATACACAATGACATCTAGAATCACGTTTTAATTCTGTCATTGTAGCTAATGAACATGTTAGTTAGGCATATATTTTTATAAAAATAAACTGAACTTTTATATTATTCCTTTATTCATAGCTATTTTTAATTGTTATTTTAGGTATCTCAGACTCAATCTTGTAACTACTTTGGCTATAGAATCTATTTCAAGTGGTTCGTTTTCCGATGGTGGATAATTGCATGGGAGGCTACAATAGTTTCATGTTTTCATATGGACAGGTTATTAAATTATATTTTTATTCTGTTTCTTCATGTCATCTTTATAGAAGTCGCATCACTTATAATAAACTTTATTTGGTTTATGATGGGCTCATAGAGCACAACAATGTGATATTTTTTACTTTTGCATCACTTCACACCAAGATTTCACTTATTTGCAGTTTATTGTGCTAGTTATGTTTTATCTTGTTTCGCCCCCTAATGTGTAACGTGAATACGTAGATCAGAAGTGGTAAGACTTGCACAATGTTGGGAGACATTGAGAGAGGAAGTAAAAGATACAATGTACACTTTAAAATAACACCTAGAGTCTTTGAATACTTATTTTTGATAATCCAAAAGGTATGTGCCTATCAACATGAAAATTAACCACATACATGTTATTAGTAGTTGATTACATTTTTAATACTCGTTTTGTTATTAATGTGACATGAAAAGGAAGCTCGAAGAGAGGGATAATTAAAATTTATCTCCAAGTGTTAATTTTTTGAAATATAAAATGAACAGATTGTTGATCTCCTTGATCCATCATACACAAATTTATAGGTATCAATCAAGTTCATTTTCAGTTTGGACCAAGTTGGTGCCATTCCCAAGACTAATAAATTTACTTCTAGAATTGTTTCATAAATTTTACATTTTCTTATATCCAATGGTTGTAAATGTATGTGATTGACTTGTTAGAGATTAGACAAGACACAAAGAAAGGTGTTTATGTAGAGAATCTCAAAGAAATTGATGTTGGAAGTGCTCGTGATGTAATCCAGCACCTTCTTCCAGTAATTCATTTATTTGAGGATTATGCTTTTTTGGTTTTCCCCTCATGCTTTATGCATGAAAATATTTATTGCACAAAATAATTTCTTTATGTATGTAGTATCATGCACTGAAATTGCAATTTATATTGGGATATACATATCAATCTAAATATTATTTGATCATTATTGGTTATTTAATCATGTATCATTTATCATGTTCAATTGACACACTGATCACATATATATAATAAGAATCCATTATATCTCACTTATTTTCCCATTATTTCTTTATAGGTAGTTTTTTATGATGTAAGTACATGGACAAATGACTTCTTCAATAGACCAATGGTGTCTGTTTACTCAGCGGGTACATTTTTCATCTACACATTTAATGAACAATATTTCATTCTATTAATTTATATTCTTCATTGTCAGACTTGAATTCATTAACAACCAAATTTTCAATACCTTTCATAATATCCTTTTGATTATCAGCCAAGCATTAGATATTACCATTCAAATAAGTTTCTCATTCCTTCAATACCTTGAAAACATTCTGTGATTCTTGATTATTTTTTCATGCTCTCCTTTAAAGATACAAAATTCTCTTCAATAAAAGAGACAATATTAGACAAATATTGTTCAATTACATGATTTTTTCAGAATTTATATCTTTTATTTTACTGATCAAATTCCTCTTTAAATCATGAAATCTTATATAGACATGCATGAGCAAGAAATGCCAGAACTATGGATTTATGGATGTGGTTGCTCTAGAAATTACCACTCAATATAATCTTCTTTTTGGCTACAAAGTAACATTCTTTATTATTCATGCCACCACCATGGATCCTTGAGTCTCCTTTCAAACACCATTTGTGAAGCTAGTATCATATCCTTCCTTATCTAGATGGACTACAAAAATTAAGTTATTATATAGTCTCGGTATGTGTCTCACTACTTTCAACCAAAGAAGCTTATGTTCATTATTGAGATGCTAACATCACATTTCCCCACAACTTCCAGATCATTAACATTTTCCAAGAGAACATTGCCAAATCTTCTAGATATATAACTGGATATACATCCCTTCATCATCATTGAGTGAAATTGAGTCAATCATCCAAGAGTCTAGTATAATGTTAACAATTCATTATCTCAATCAGCTACATTAGTAGAGCTTGAACATCAAAAATCATAATTTTTATAATTTTTACTTTAATCCCTATATTTTTTCCTGAAATTTTTCTATATTCCCATAATTATAGTATGCGATGATAGGACTGGCCATTTTTCTTCAAATCAATTCTCTTGATTTATCTTTCAATTTTCATAGACATATCTATTGAGGTGAGCACCCCCTTTATAATTTAGCATGGTTACAAAAGGTTCTTGATTATCCCACCTAGTGATTCGTTCATTCATAATTATGTTATGAACATTCTCAACCACCATGTTGGTTTCCCATAGGAATTTCTAATTTTTCTTACTATAATATCACATAATTATCGAAATGATCATAGTAGTAGAAAACCACAAATCATTTATGTACTTTATGTAGAAAGATTTGAGATAACATCAAATCACATTGAAATAATTTACATAATGTTTCTAATAGCCTCATATTGAAAAACCACCACACTATGAAAACATTATTTAGTGTTTCCAGCTTCTTTTACATGTCTTTCAGGGCCTTCATAACTCCATTCACTGCCTATTTTAAAATATGAAGTAAACAGACTAACCCATCATGTTTGCAATAATCATAAAAATAGAAAGCTTAATACTCTTAAAAACATATAAAACTCATTTCCCCCATGAACTTATTTTAATCTATATGTCCATTGAATAATATTACTCTTGTAAATTGATCTACTCCACCTTCTTAAAGAACCTTACAAAATGTTCAGTTAGAGGGACCCCTGGATATCTTCTTCTTCCTCCTTTTTATTTCCAGTAATGACATAAAACTCCTCCTTTTCCCTCTAGTCTTTCCTATTTTCCTTTGAATATCTTTTCCTTTGTATTGTTCTATGATCATTTTTATATAGGGCTCTAGAAAAATTCTGGTCACAGTGTGACACCTTTATTCATGGTGTGACATGTATCAGATTATATCCTTTCATCGTGAGACCTATTCCTTCACATTTAATCCTGAGTCAGCAAACAGATTCAAGAAATCTAGTTAATATCTTCTATTTATCTCCCAACAAAATCTGGAAGGATCTTTTAATCTTTAGTGACTCAAAATCTTTCTTTGGTAATGATTTCTTCCTCCATGGTGTGATGTGTACATGGATAGAAACACTATAATTTTTCTATATCCTACTTCACAGTATGTAATATAGACAACAACATGACCTATAAACCCTTTAATACCCATAACTATGCATCACTAACTTCCGAGTGCAGGAACCTTCTAAATGATAGTACTACTAAACATTTATCAACCTTGATTCATGGAATCACATGTGTCTTCATAGTGTGACTTCATGATCCCTCAAAATAATCATTCTTTATATCAATTCTTCATGGTGTAACACCCTCATCTCATGATATCTCTTCCTGTAGTGAGTGAAACTTAATTCTAGCAATAATCCATTCATGACACGGTAATTATCCTCACAGCTTGATGCAATCCTTCAAAACATTCCATAGTGTATAAACTGCTCAAAAAATTTAGTATACCTTATGAAAATTCAGTTAACCTTATAGAGTAGGGAATTTTTCTTTTTTTGAATCATGTATTCCCAATTCATGGAATAATAGTCTACCTAGATAAAACTTGTGGTATCCTATCAAAAAAGTGGGTTCCCCTTGGCCATTCACTATATATAGGCTCATGTACCTTGGTAAGGTTGTGGAGTGACCATTTTCATCATTATAAAACTTTTCTGTGGTATACAAAGCTGGTAAAACATTTCCAAAACTCATTCATGACTTTCTAATGGCATTTCTTCTTCTTTTGAGACCTCTCTAACATACAATTCAACAAACACAACCCAGAAATGGATAAAGGTGATATTTACTAAAAATATGCCCCTTTTTGGATTGTTCACAATCCATTATATCTCCACAAATAAAATCAATCACAACATTAGGGGAAAACTTCTGGACTGACTAGTTCTAAACTTCTTAACTTTTAGAGTTTATTATTGATTCACTAATAACTAACTCTAAGCTAACATCATTAATGATCGGTGAGAGAATCAAGATGTAAGTGAAATGATCCTCATGAAAGTACTATAATGTATTTCATGTATGCCCAAACTTATAAAATAGATTCTCCTATAGATTCTTCTACAGATTCTCCTCATATTTGAGAATTCAAAAACTCATGCTTTTTGAGATATTTGAAAGATTTAGCTCCCCCTATATCAATAGGAAAGAACACCCTATCCTTGTCTTATCCCAATAAGCATCATCAGTCCTCCAACATGGAGATCCAAAAAACTATGACAAAGGAATCCCATTATTGAACCATTTTCCAGCAATCAATATCCACTTCAACCAAACAAGAATTCTCTAAATATGATCCCAACAATGGTAAATCTAGGTATTTCTTCAAAAACATTTTAGAAAACTATTTGTATTTCACTATAACACGAACCCTCAATCTGACCTCCTCAAACTCCTTAAACTACAAACATGGATTAACATACATATTTTCTACATTAACCAACAACCATTATCATCTTGTATTTTAACGGAATACTGTATCAGGTCTATAGCGGCATGTAACATTCTTGGAATAGTTGTGACACACCCAAAAGATAATTAATTATAGTGAGTTCCTCAATGAACCTCAGACAGTATTGTGGAAATCATTGATCTGGACACTTCTAGAATTATACAGACCACCACTGTGAACTCATAGTACCAGAACCACCCGAGTCTTCAATTCTAAAAACAAAGAGTCCCTAAATTAGCTCCAGCAGTGGAAGAAAACAAAAATATTACGAATCACCCACATGAACCCAGTGATCTCTATTGTAAGAACCTGATATTCCTCATCGAATTAGTAATACGAACCTCAAAGTATAAAATGGATCAATATGGGGAAATATTCCTTTGAACAACTCTTAATGTTTACCCGAACTGGTAGATAGAACTATTAGATCAGAACTCATCATGGGTATGAACCTTTTTAGGAAAAACATGGGCTTATTCAAGTGTCCTTCAACAATCAATTCCAATAGTATATAAGAATATGTGGTTCCATCATACATTTGTAGGATATAAGAATATTAATAACTGACCAATGTGTTTAGGAATGGCTGATCATTAACATGATTGTCAGTTTTGAGTATTTTAATGGTTAGGTAAATCATTTAAATGTTAGATGTTTTTTTATGGTAGAGAGATTGATGCTTCACTGTCTGAATTTGGAAAGCGTGCATAGATCAGGTTGCCAAGACTGGTTGATAACATCCATACGAAACCAGACTCAGAGATGATGATGTTGTATAATTCTTGTTTCCAAGAAAGAGATCTGTAGATGGATCAAAGAGGATTAAATCCTCACTTGAACTCATCCAACGACCTTTTGAGGATGATAAGAATCCAAGGAAGACCATATGAAGAGACTAGAACATACTGGTGGATTGATCTGGTAAAAGATGAATGGTGTGGTTCTATTTATGTTGTTTGTTTATGTATTTGGTAACATGAACAAATTGTTGCTCATTTCTGCTGTGTGTTTTTGTATTTGGTAATATAGACAAAATATTTCTTCATAAGTTTGTGGATTCTTCTTCTATTTTCTATTTTTGCTCATTTATGCAGTTTGTGGATTCTGTAGTTTGTGGATTTTGTTGCTCATTTATATAGTTTGTCGATTTTGTTGCTCATTTCTGCTGATTGTTTATGCTGTGTGGATTCTGGAATTTGGAGGTTTGGGTATTGATTTTTTAATGCCATATAAAGTATATAGCCATGGTTTTAACTATCACGACCCGTCCTCGGGGCCTGTGCCGTGACTACCCCAAGCCCGCCTTCCATAGGCCAGGGGCTGGTGACTAGCACCAAAGGAATAAATCTCGATAACTGGGAAGACATTGCCTTTATAAAACATAACACATCCAACCAGAGAACAAGCGGATGTAAAAAACTAGGTAAAAAAGGTAGTGCTAAAAAGTAAATGGGCCAGAATACAAACCCAACTGAAAATTTACAGCTATAACTTAATGAAAGTACAATGGAAAAGACAACAATAAGAAGATAGAATCAGCTCCTCGGTCGTCCACCTCAAATCCTACCTGAAGGGTAGGTACAGATAGTGCAACTCCTGGATAGTCCACCATGGATCCTACCTGAAGGGTAGGTACAGATAGCCTCCACAACGCTCTCGCCCGTCAACCTCCCCCGAGTATCATCTCGTCGTGAAGTCCACTTCCAGATACTAACTCATCGTGAGGTCCACCTTCGGGTACCGTCCAGTCCTCGAACACTCGGCCTCTTTCAGCGCTGTCCGTCATCTGCATCCCACACAATGAGGTGTGGGCATAACCCAGGTAGGGGTGAGTATAACAATACTCAGTAGGGACCCCGAGACCTTCAAGGTCTCACTTAATCCAACAAGGATAACCACAAAGAAGGTTCTAACAGATAACCCTTACTTAGGTATAATCCCATACTTCTACCTAAGTTATCAAGTAACCCATCTAAATCATGAGGTATCACACAAATATGAAATCAACGGATAACCACTACTTAGGTATATGCCCATACATATACCTAATTTATCAAGTAACCCATCTCAAACATGAGGTATATACAAAGGTCAACGACTCAGCTCAAACCAGGATTTTCATTATCGAAACCGCAACTGCTGAAGAGCTCCTCCTCTGTCGAGTACACTGATCCTATCACGACTCCGAGGCGCTGCTCACTAACCTTAGACAACTGAGGTACTCCTCCTGTCGAGTACTGCATGCCAGCCCCCCAAACACAGTAGTACTCCCTGCCGGGGTCTGCCACCAAAACACAGTAGTGCACCCCCCCTAATAGCCTGCAGAACTACTCCTTCTGTCGAGTACCGTGGGTCTGCCACCCAAACATAGTAGTGCTCCCCACTGTGGATCTGCCACCCAAACACAGTAATGCTACCCACTGGGCTATACAAGTCACTCCGACTCGAATCGAACAAGCAGTCATCAGGTCTCATCTAGCTACACGGTCTCCGTACTCTGTACGCTCGTCTCCGGGAGGGTCCGCTCTACGAGCTACTGGTCGATACTCCAAGTATCACAAAGTTCTACGAAGAAGTATCTCAAAGGACCGCCTCGTCATAGGGGTCTCAACGCAACAGATGGCGCATCAATCGGACGCCCGGTCTGTGAGTTATTAGCCTTTTAGTCCCGGGGGCCCGGTTGGTTTTGTGTATGAACCAATCCGACCGTATCTCAACTGTACCCCGAACTCTCAATGGGTATGCTCAACGGGACCATTTCTCAACGTGATTACCAACTCCGCTGATGGTTCGCCAAACGGTCGTCCGGTCTAAAAGTTATCAGCTTTTTCGTTCCTGGGGCCCGGTTGGATTTTAGGTACAATCCAACTCGGCCATACTCCAACTGAATCCAAACCTCAGGTGAAGTATACCAAAAGATCCGTCTCACCAAAAGGAATCCAACAAAGTTGACGGCACGTCAATCGGACGCCCGAAACTCATGTTATAACCGTTTTTGCTTCGAGGGCCCGGTTGGTTTCGGGTTCAAATCAACCCGGCTATACCCATACTTCGCCGAAACATCGAGTGTAATATACCAAAACGACCGTCTCGATCCAAGTATCCCAATGCAACTGAAGGTGCATCGATCGGATGTCCGTAACCCAAGTTATGTCCGTTTAAACAAAACTGGTCCGAAAATAGGGGGTTTGGGCCCGGTCCGACCCGGCCCAATACCCCCTGGGTCGGTCCGAACTGGGTTGACCCAACTCGGGTCCGGGTCCAGCCCGGTAAGGCATGGGCCGGCGCGGCTAGCACGGCCCAGCCCATCCGGCGCGGCCGGCCTAGCGCTGGCAACCCGGCCCGATGCGGGCGGTCCGGCCCGGAGCGGGCGGTCCGACCCAAAGCAGGCGGCCCGGCCCGGCCAGTTGCGGCTCGGCCAAACGGTGGAGCTTTACAAAGGGGAAAACCCCCTTATTGTAACCGGCGGCGCCAGCTGGCACCGCGCTGCCTCCCGGATCCCGCGCGGCCACGGGGTCCGGCTCCTTGCCGTCGCGGCTCTGCCGCGACAGATTCTCTTCCGGCGGCGTGTTGGGGCGCCGCTGCCTCCAGGCTGCCGGAGGGCTCCGGCCTCCGCCTCCGGTCACCGGTGCTGCCGCGCCGGCGACCCGCGCTGCCAGAATTTTCTACGGGCCACCAGAGTTGCTCCGGTGGTCCGTTTTAGCTTCTGTCTGCGCTGACGGTCTTCTCGGGTCCCGAACTTTACTACAATGACTTCCAAACGCCATTGCGGCCCCGTTTCTTCATCTTCTGTCAACCCGCGCAAAAACGAACAACCAACGGAGGGTCGCCGGGCCGTGTTTGTTCAGCCCGCACCCTCCACATTAGGCATTATCAATTGGAAAATATGAAACACTTGCATTATTCAAAGACAATGGTATAATTTATTCTAGAATAAATTATACAAACATCATATAATTATAACGCACATGCTCGTGAGATAAAACCACTCAATGTAGGGGAATTTTATTTGATATTCTCTTTATCTTGTGAGAAAATAACGACGAGCGCGGACCAACCTTTGCCCGGTTGATCCGAGGATCGTTCATTCATGCGGGTTGGTTGCATAGGGGAATTTTGTGTATTTCTCGTTTGAGTGGTTTTATCTCACGAGCATGTGCGTTATAATTATATGATGTTTGTATAATTTATTCTAGAATAAATTATACCATTGTCTTTGAATAAAGCAAGTGTTTCATATTTGCCAATTAATAACGCCTAACGCAGAGGGCGCGGGATGAACAAACACGGCCCGATGACCCTTTGTTGGTTGTTCATTTTTGCACGGGTTGACGGGCGATGAAGAAATGGGACCGCAATGGCGTTTGGAAGTTGTCGCAGTAAAGTTCGGGACCTGAGAATACCGTCGGCGCAGACGGAAGCTAAAACGGACCACCAGAGCAACTCAGGTGGCCAGCAGAAGATTCTGGCAGTGCGGGTCACTAGCGTGGCGACACCGGTGACCGGAGGCGGCGGCCGGAGCCGTCTGGTCACCTGGAGGCAGCGGTGCCCCAGCGCGCCGCCATAAGAGAATCCGCCGCGGCACAGCCGCGTCGGCGAGGAGCCGGACCCCGCGGCCGCGCGGGATCCAGGAGGTGGGGCGGCGCCAGCTGGCGCTGCCTGTTACAATAAGTTGTTGCGCCCCTTTGTAATGCTGGACCGTTTGGCCGAGCTGCAATCGGCCGAGCTGGGCCACCTGCGCTGGGTCGGACCGCCCGCGCCGGGCCGAACCGCCCGCGTCGGGCCAGGCCGCCAGCACTGGGCCAGGCCGCGTCGGATGGGCCGGGCCGCACCAGCCGGGCCGGGCCGCGCCCAACCGGGCCAGACCCGGACCCGAGTCGGGTTGATCCGGTTCGGGCCGACCCAGGGGGTATTGGGCCGGGTCTGACCGGGCCCAAACCCCCTATTTTCGGACCAGTTTCGTTTAAACGGACATAACTTGGGCTACAGACCTCCGATCGACGCACCGTCAGTTTCTTTGGGATCCTTGGATCTAGTTGGTAGTTTTGGTATATTACACTCAATTTTTAGGCGAAGTATGTGTATGACCAGGTTGGTTCAAACCCGAAACCAACCGGGCCCTCAGAGCGGAAACAGTTATAACATGAGTTCTGGATGTCCGATTGACGTGCCGTTGACTTTGTTGGATTACTTCTGGTGAGAAGGATATTTTGGTATATTTAACATGAGGTTTGGATGTAGTTGGAGTATGGTCGGGTTGGATTGTACCCGAAATCCAACAGGTCCCCTGGAACGGAAAAGCTGATAACTTTCAGACCGGACGACCGTTTGACGAACTGTCAGCGGCGTTGGTAATCATGTTGAGAAATGGTCCCGTTGAGCATACCCATTAAGAGTTCGGGGTATAGTTGAGAAACGACTGGATTGGTTCGTACACGAAACCAACCAGGCCCCCGGGACTAAAAGGCTAATAACTCACAGACCGTGCGTCTGATTGACGCGCCGCCTATTGCGTTGAGACCCCTATGACGAGGCGGTCCTTTGAGATACTTATTCGTGAGACTTTGTGATAGTTGGAGTATTGACCAGTAGCTCGTGGAGCAGACCCTCCCAGAGACGAGCGTACGGAGTACGGAGACCGTGTAGCTGGCTGAGACCTGATGACTGCTTGTCTGATTCGAGTCGGAGTGACTTTTATAGCCCAGTGGGGAGCACTAATGTGTTTGGGTGGCAGAACCACGATGGGGAGCACTACTGTGTTTGGGTGGCAGACCCGCGGTACCCGACAGAAGGAGTACCTCTACAGTCTATTAGGGAGGGTGGTGCACTACTGTGTTTGGGTGGCAGACCCCGGCGGGGAGCACTACTGTGTTTGGGTGGATGACCCGCGGTACTCGACATGAGGATTACCTCAACAGTCTAAGTTTAGTGAGCAGCGCCTCAGAGTCGTGACAGGATCAGTGTACTCGATAGAGGAGGAGCTCTTCAGTAGTTGTGGTTTCGATATTGAAAATCCTGGTTTGAGCTGAGTCGTTAACCTTTGTGTATACCTAATGTTTTAGATGGGTTACTTGATAACTTAGGTATATGTATGGGCATATACCTAAGTAGTGGTTATCCATTGATTTAATATCTTTGTGATACCTCATGATTGAGATGGGTTACTTGATAACTTAGGTATAAGTATGGGCTTATACCTAAGTAAGGGTTATCTGTTAGAACCATATTTTTGGTTATCCTTGTTGGATTTAGTGAGACCATGAAGGTCTCGGGGTCTCTACTGAGTATAGTTATACTCACCCCTTCACGGGCTATGCCCAGACCTCGTTGTGTTGGATGCAGACGACAGACAACACTGACAAAGGCTGAGTGTTCGAGGACTGGATGGTTCCCGGAGGTGGACCTCACGACGAGTCAGTATCCAGAGGTGGACTTCACGACGAGACGATACTCAGAGGAGGTTGACGGGCGAGAGTGTTCTGGAGGATATCTGTACCTACCCTTCAGGTAGGATCCATGGTGGACGATCCAGGAGCTGTGCTATCTGTACCTTCCCTTCAGGTAGGATCCTAGGTGGACGACCCAAGAGTTGCTTCTATCTTCCAACTATTTTCTTTTCCATTGTACTTTTGTTCAGTTGTAGCTGTATCTTTTCAGTTGGGTTAGTATTCTGGCCCATTTACTTTTCAGAACTACCTTTTGTACTTAGTGTTTTACTTCCGCTTGTTCTCTGGTTGGATGTGTTATGTTTTATAAAGGCAATTCCTTCCTAGTTATCAGGATTTATGCCTTTGGTGCTTGTCGCCAGCCCCTGGCCTATGGAAGGTGGGCATGGGGTAGTCACGGAACGGGCCCCAAGGACGTGTCGTGACATTAAAGGTGCGTAGGGGGGAGCTGGTGCACGAGGGGGGGGGGGGGAGCTAGTGCGGGCAATGCAGGGTGTAGGCAGTGGAGTGCAGGGTGCAGTGTAGGGTGAAGTGCAGGGTGTTGTGTAGGGGCTGGGGGTGGAGAAGGTGTGCAGGAGCAGGGGGTGGGGGTTCTAGTGCAGGGTGGGGAGGGGGCTGTCTAGGTGGAGGGGGGGGGGTGTGCAGTGAGGAGGGGGCAGGGGGTGGGGTGCAAGGTGCAGGGGGTGGGTCAGGGGAGGTGTGCAGGAGGAGGGGGTGGGGGGGTGCTGGTGCAGGGTGGGGGATCTGTGGGTGGGGGGAGGGGGGGGAGTTGGTAGTGTCCTCCCAACAGCCATCACAGTGAACCGTGCTAGTTTTTTTATGCAGTGCAAAGGCATATAGCCACGATTTTAAATCGTGGCTAAATCCCTATAGCCACAGTTTGAACCGTGGCTATAAACCTATTGCCACAGTTTTAAACTGTGTCTATAGAGCTTTATCAACGGTTCTATGAACTGTGGCCTTTATTGGCATGGCTATATGGCTATAGCTACGGTTGGAGCTGTGGCTTTAGGGATATAGCCACGGTTCGGACCGTGCCTATAGGGATATAGCCACAGTTTCAAACTGTGACTATAGGCTCCGATATATAGCCACGCCAATACCTGCCACGATTTATGAAACCGTGGCTATAACCTATAGCCACGGTTTTTGGGCCTATAGCCATGGTTTAGAACCGTGGATATAGCCTAAATTTATAGTAGTGTAAACTAGTTAACTAAGAGTTAAATCTAAAAGATAATATTAATATGGTGACCTAAACTGGTATAAAACCTATTGGTTGAGAGTATTTATACCCACCCCAACTTATGAAAGAAATAAATCCTTTTGGAGCCATTATAAATCGAAAATGATTGTATAATAAACTAATATTTCAAGCCTTTCCTAAAGTGACCCTCATCTCTCTTATAAAAAGGTACTTCCTATTCTATCAAAATAACACCACCAAAGCCATTTGGATAGGCCAAAACCTGCCGAAATATCCTCCCAACCTCCCTCACGTCAACCTAGAGGCCTTAATTTGGTCAGAAATCCATCCTAATGAGACCTTTTTATCAACTCAAAAGGAAACACCCGAAGAAGAGGTAATAATTTCACCACCCTCTTTCAAGTTGTTTTCTTCTTCCACTTCCTATTTATTTGTTGTTTCCATAATAAAATAATAAATCCAGCACCTTCTACATACTCTGATTTTATTATAAATATGGTACAACCATATTCATTATTCTATCCATCCTATAATGACAAAGTCACCATACATGCGTACGTACGGCTTACCGTCTCCACGTCGTGGTGTAGTTTGTTATTCAAACACATCATTATTTGGAGGAGTATAATAATGATTATAATTGATTTAAATAATAAATATTAAATTTTAATGATTTTTTATATATGATATACCATCCAATTACATACGATTTCACCATCAATATAATGATATTTTCGCTCATGCGTACGTACGGATTACCAACTCCACGAACGCGATGAGATTCATTCCCCATCATAATAATTCAAGAATAATTTTAATTTAATGATTAAAAATAATATTTAATAACTTAATATCATTCTGGATATGAATCAAATACATCCTATCCATAACAAACATATCTTACAAAACCAAGCATATAAAGAAAAATGAATCAGTTAACACCAAAAATAATGATACTACTGAAATATCATTAACAATGCAATATTAGAAGATCATATATGATATCATATTAATGTATATGGTTCTTGTATAATTTAATAACAATTATTTCACCATTATACAATAGTTTAACCTACCCTCGATAAAGGAAAGGTACAAGGTAAGGGTTAATTTCACAATCTCTTTATTATCCGAGGTTGTTTTTACGTAATTATCTACTGGAACCTCTTTATCATCCATATCCATGTTTTTTTAAAATGTATTTCAATTTTTTTACTATTTACTAAACTATGGGTTAAATTACTTTATACCCTTGTTTGAATTTTTATAAAATGGTTTGAAAGGAATCTTTCTGTCATTTTCCAAACAAGGTATTTTATGACCTTTTCGACAAATTAAGGTAAGAATGTTTTTTTAACTTATACGATGGGTGCAACTATTCTCCACCATTATAAAACCTTTGAAGATTCCCTTACAAGATTATAATAATATTTTAAAAATAAAAGTTTTCCTTTATAATTACATGAATTTTAAATGATTTCAAAATATAAATAGATATTTCTATCAAATAGTTTTGATTTCATCCATGTCAACATCCTTTAATGGATTTTATACTTTTTTGAAGTTGATTTATTAGGATACAAATCTTCCATATTATATTGAAGGTTTTGTGATATGTTTGACTATGGATGTTTTATTTTTATACCATTCATGTTTTATGGTTAAAGTATTAACATTTAGTGTTCTAGTTTTAATACGTATGTTTATGTTATGTTTCAACCATTTCATATGAGGAATGCATTGGACTTAGTAAGTGATGGGTGAAGCTCTCTATAGTTCCTCGATGCATCGGTAGGTCTCATGAGACAAACTAGTTTCTTGGCACAAGGCCTTGACAAAATCTTACTTGTAGTCTTGGAACGAGGCCTTGACTATGTGGTTATGATGTTGGACATTATGCATTCCATCATTATGAAATTAGCTATTGATATTACATGTGATTATTTGACTAGTAGAATATCCATGTGAATAAGTAAAGGGAATTATATGAATTATCTTTTCCATATTATTCTGAAGTTTAATTCTAAAAGGCTTTTGTTTTAGTTTTATACATTGCCTTAAATATTTATTCTTATTTGTGAAAGTTTCCATATATTGTTATCCTTACTGAGCATCTGATCTCACCCCTTTCTATGTTTTATTTTTCCAAAGATATTAAGGAGTATATTATGACTGATATGTAAGGATAGTCTAAGGGATATTAATGTGGTCAATGGATACAATTTTGTTGTTGTTTTTCATTTTGTAATGTAATGTAAAACTTATGAATGTATCTAGTGCTTCCAAGGCTACTAAACTGATCGGTATTTTGGAAAATGGTTCTTTGTATCATTCCAATGTTATGTAATAATGCACGAAATATGGGAAACTGGGGTTGGGGTGTTACAAAAAGCCAAAAATAAGGTCCTTAAGGAGGTTCTCAAGGAGAATAAGTTCAATAGGTAAAATCCTCGTTCATTTTCTTTTTAATTTAATTTATTTTCATATTATCTCCTAAAATCCTCAAATTCAAGTGAAATGATAACTAAAATATCTTAAATATACTATAATTTTATCATATTAATGTAATATCCATCTTCAAACCTCTCATTTTCTTATCTTATTCTAGAAAATGAATGCATCGTCAGTGACTTGTCGATTCACCACCTTCGTGGAAGTCACATTTTAATTTTCTTTTACCACCATCAAGGATGATAAAAAAACCATTATTATGGTTAAAAAATATTTTAATATGTATATTTTAACTTTTTTAATGTTCTGGATCTAATTTATAGACATCAAATTAAATAAAATGAAACTAGTTTGTGATGGTTGGAAAAAACCACAAAAAACGAACCAAACTTTTATCATTAATGTGTTATCTAATGAATCATCATAATATCAGAAGAAAAAATAATATATGGTATAATTTAAAATTATATAAACATATTAAAACCATTTCATTCCACTTCTAGAGTTTTTCTTCAATTTGAAAAGAAAATCTATTATGAACCAACCATGGAAACCCTAAAATAAATGCACCTGGAACAGTGAAAATAACAAAATATTATCAATAAATAGGTGGAAATATGTTATAAAAAGATCATATAAGGTATTATAAATATTAATATATTTCTTTAATATATTACTAACACTCTTTAAACCATTATATAGAAGATTTAAACACTTTTTAATCAAGATGAACCCAAGGTAAGGGACATTTCTTTAAAAATCCTCTTTTAAATTTCTATTTTTAAAAAATTCAAAAGGAATGTTTTTATGATGAAAGTATTCATGTTTTATGATTTTTTATGGTTCTTGGGAATTGTTTATGTTGAAGGGTGGGATCTATATCTCCCTCCAATTCATTGGGTATGTTTATGTTGGAAGTTGACCGTAATGGTTATTCCAAGTGTAACTGTGATGGTTACACTATAAGGTAGTCGTGAGGGTTACATCATAAGGTATCAATGATGGTTACATTATAAGGTACTTATGAGGGTTTCGAATAATATATTAGCTATTATGGTTTCAATCATAAGTAAGTAATTCCCCAAGTTACCTTTATGTTTTTGTTTATGTTTTATAAAAAACTATTGTTTTCACAAAGTAAGTATATGATACCCTATTGAATTAATTAAACAGCATAACAGTAGATTTTTTTTCTGGAGTGGAATCACTATTGAGAAAAAATGTGTCACTGTCCCTTGGAATAATTTTTTTAAACCCTTTGAAAATGGTGGTCTCGATTTTAAGAACCTTTGCCTCTATAATGAATCCCTTCAAGCTCAGCTCATGTGGAACCTTATAAAAAATAATTCCTTAGCCTTGAATTTTCTTAAAGGAATATTTTATAACAATATAATAAAATGTAGGACCTTTCACATGAATTCTTATATCTAGCCTTCCATTAATCACCCATTTTCCAAAATCATGTCTCACTCTAGATGGATTTCCAATAAATAATCTTCTTTGAAATTTTGGATAGATAATTTGAATGGGATTCTTCTTTCCTATATGAATGATTACATGCACTTATCTACTAATATTAATATCTCTATAAATTTATATCTTTAGTATTTGGATATATATTTACCTAATGAGATCAACACCATTATTACCAATTACCCTTTTGTCAATAATAATGATTTTTTGGTTTGGGAACCAGTTGATAATGGTGTTATAAACTCTAAACTCTACTATAATCATAATTTTAGCAATGCTATCAAATATTTATCCTGGATCAAGAAATTTAACAATCCACGGGTTATACCCACCAAATTCACTTTTTTCTGGAGAATAGAACACAATAGAGTCCCCACTGATTTTTGTCTTCAGTAATTTGGCATTCAACTCTGTTCTAAATGGTGTATGTGTAATCAACATAGAGAGAATGCTGAACAACTATTCTTATCTTGTGATACTGATTATGTTTTATGGAATTATATATATGAAATTCGTTATCTTATATGGTCAGGTTTGGACTCCATTTAGTCTCATCTTTAAAGGTGCATAGCTATGGATGCCTCTCCTCAAGTTGAACAACTTTTTGTTGCCGCTGTTATAGAATTGATACATGTCATTTGGTATAAGAGGGATTCTATAATTCACAACAATAATACTTTCAATATTCATGTATCTCAGGTGAAGATCTTAATTGCTATCAAGGAACATGGAATGATGAAAACGGGTACTTTCCACAACTCCGTTAAGGATCTTATTGTTCTTTGTCGGATCAAAATTAATGGAATATTCAGTCAGATGAAAGGTATTCTAGAAGTCTTCTAGAAACCCCCTCTTTTTAGCTAGATCAAAATAAATGTGTATGGTTCCTCAAAATGAAACCCAGGCCCAGTGGTCTATGTAGTAGTTTTTAGGAATCACAATGGGAATATTTTGGGATGCTGCTACGACACGTGTGGTTTTGCCTCCTCCTTAGAAGCTAAAATATACAACATCATTATCACTGTCAGTATCATCTAGAAAAAAAGGATGGAATAACATATGTATTTAAAGTGACTCCACTAACATCATTCAAGCTCTTCGACATGGGGTAGTTCACATGGTGTGGCCCCTCATAGCAAGATGGATGGTGTGCCTCCAACATTTGACTGAGATCAATTATATTATCACCCATGATTACCATGAGGAAAATAGGGTGGAAGATGGTCTTACAAACAAAGGATTTAACAATGATATTGTATGGATGGATGACCTTGTAATAGATCTCATCATGCTTCATGAAAAAGATTGTAATAAATCTCCCCCTTTCATACTTTTGTAATCATTTTTTTCCATATTTATATATTTTCGTGCTTTGGTCTTTTGACCAAGGCATCATCATTTTTAAAAAAAGTACATGATACTTTATGGGTGAGAATTATTTCATTGTGAAAATGATTTCATATGTTTATAAGTATTCATGGACTAATGATTTATTTCCTTTTTTTTACGTCCCATAGTGAGATTTTTGTGATCATCCCAAGTTTTAAAACGTTTTTCATAAGGTTTAAGGATGAGTAAGATAAAAGAAGAAGCCAAAATTAATGTTATAAAGTTTTTTCATGAAAAGATTTCACATTTTCTTACAAACATTTTTATTATGGAGGAAATGGATACTATTTTAGTAGTACCCACTTTTTATGCTTGTGGGTTGATATGTATTAATTATTTTTTATTTATATAAAAATATAAAACTAAAAGATATTTGGAAATATAATAAGTGTATTCTAGTTGAATTAACTAGATTATGTAATATTAAAGGTTAGGTCCTTATATTTGGTATCAAATCATATCTTAGATAAATTTAGGGGTTAAGATTATATTAATGGAATAATATAAATTATTTTTATCTTATTTTTGTGTTGAAATGATATATCATTTGAATATTACCATGTTTCTTCATCTAAGATATTTTTTTTCAGAATGGTTTTCCGTAGAAGAAATGGGGAAGCTAAAGTAGGTAGGCACCGAGAAGATGGTATCTTTCTGAATCCAAAACCTAGAATGGTGGGAATTGGAACCAAGTAGTTTGTGAAAGTAATGGATCAGTTTATATAGTATATAAATGGTGGTGGTATCCATGAAAGAGAATATCCAGATCTACCACAAAGTAACATTATGATAGTGGAAACTTTTATGAGGAAACACCCTCCTACTTTCAATAGATCTTCTAACCCAATGGTGGATAAAGGCTGGATTAAATAACTTGAATATATATTTTATGTCATGGTGTGTTCAAATAATCAAAATTTTTATCTTTATATTTATATTTTTGAAGGTAAATATGACCATTGGTGGTTAATGGTCAATAATATCAGAGATAGCGAGGAGATTGATGCCTTGGAATGAGATGAATTTAAGAATCTATTCCTTGAAAAATATTTTCCTAAGGTGTTTTGACTTCAGATGGAAAAGAAGTTCCTATAATTGAAATAATTTGAGGAAGATTCAGTGGCCGTGTATGAAGGAAACTTTACATGATTGCCAAGGTATCCTTCAAATATTATTCAGGATCTTTATAGTAAAATCAATCATTTTTAGTCAGGATTGAAACCAAGATATCTAATGGAATTTACTGCTCATGAATTAAAAATTTATGAGAAACTTGTTAAATGTGCTGAGAGATTAGAAATGGAGTTTGTTTACAATCACATGTACTTTGAAAAAATAGAAGAAAAGTTCTATATGGGATGTAATGGGTAAGAATCAACCAAAGAAATCTGATGGTAATAAAATTTAGTTTCTAGTTTATGAAAAGTGTGGTAAAAATCACATTAGGGAATTCCTTAACAAATTCGGGTAGTTTTTTTAATGTGGTAAGTTTGTACATATGACCCGAGATTGTAATGAAAGAGAACTTGTTGATGGTATGATTAATTTTGATAAGAAAACTATAAAGTGATTTAAATGTGGTGAGATTGGGAATTATAAAAATACCTACCCAAATAAATATATGAATGATGGAAAGTATCCAAATTATAAGAACAAAGGTGAAGTGAAATCCTTTATGACTACATTAGAAGATGTTGGGCCATCCAATGAAGTTGTATCATGTACTTTGTTTGTTTACTTAGAATTTTCTAATGTTTTGTTTGTTAATGGGTCTACACATTCCATTATTTTTGATAATTTTTTTGGTAAATTAGAAATTTGACCTCATGAAATGAAACTATATCTTATGGTTAAAACACTAGGGGAAAATATTACAGAAAAAAGGAATTATAAGAATTTTCTTATTATTATCTGTGGAAATAAATTACCTAAAAAACTTGTTATTTTTCCCTTAGTAGAGTTTGATATTATTTTGGGTATGGATTGGATTTCTTTTCATCATGCTAAGATTTATTGTAGTGCTAAAGAAGTTGTTTTTTAGAAAGAGTTTCCATTTTTATACAATAATGAACCCATACGATTGATAATATATTAAGAAGCTGAGAATTTGTTAAAATATGAAAATGAATGTTATCTTGAATACATTGTTAAAAACAAGGGAGATTTTCAAATTAATGATGTTATGATGGTAAATGAATCCCTAGATGTTTTTATTTATGAGTTTCCTAGTGTTATACCTAGTCAGGAAGTTGAATTTACCATTGACTTAGTTTCTGATACTAATCCAATTTCAAAACCCCCTTATTGAATGGCTCAAGTGGAACTTTTAGAATTGAAAATGGAATCAAATGAGTTGGTTGATAAAGGTTTCATTCATCCTAGAACTTCACCATGGGGTTCACATGTTTTATTTTTTAAAAAGAAGGATGGTTCCATGGACTTTGCATTGATTATTGATAATGACTTGTTTGATCAGCTCTAGGGAGCTCAATATTTTTCTAAGATTGACTTGAGATCTAGGTACCATCAGTTGATGGTGGAGGAGGATGAAATTCCAAAAAACAACATTCCAAAATAGATATGGGAATTATGAGTTTTTTTATTCACTTTGGCTTGGAAAATTATCCTGCTATATTTATGGATCTTATGAATGAAATCTTCCATGAATATTTGGATAAATTTTTTGTTGTTTTTGTTGATGATATTTTTGTGTTTTCAAAAAGTTATAAATATCTTGAAAAACATTTAATGATTTTCATAAAAACTCTCAAAGAAAATAAGTTATATGGTAAATTTAGAAAATTTTATTTTTGGATGAAACATATTTATTTTCTTGGGAAAATTATAAATAAAGATAGTTTAATAGTTGATCCCACTAAAAAAAAGTGGTTGATGAATGGATGAGACATATAAATTCTATTGAGATTCTTAGTTTTCTTGGAATAACAGTATATTACCAATATTTTGAAAAAAACTTTACACAGTTATCTATCTTGCTAACTAAATTAATACAAAATGGGGTTAAATTTATTTGGATAGAATAATGTGATGTTTGTTTTTAGGAACTGATGCAGATATTGGTGAATGCTCCAGTTTTACTCTATCTTCCAAAAATGGAAATTTTCTCATCTACAGTGATGCTTTATTGAAGGGACTTGGTTGTGTTCTGATGCATAATGATTAGGTAATTTCTTATAATTTAGAACAACTGAAACCTCATGAATTAAAATATCCCACACATGATTTAGAATTAACTACTGTGGTTTTCACTTTGAAAATTTTGAGGAATCATTTATATAGAACCAAATGTGAAATATTTACTAACCATAAAATTTTGAAGCATATATTTACTTAAAATAAATTGAACATGAGGAATAAAAGATGGATTGAACTGATAAAGGATTTTGATCTCACGATCAATTACCATTCTAGAAAAGCATACAAAGTGGATAATTCCTTGAGTTGAAAACATAATGCATCATTAACCATGTTATGTTTAGAATACAAAAATTTGGTTTATGGTTTGATTAATTTTGGCATGAAAGTTATTATTGTAAGAAATTCATCTATTTTCTTTCAGGTTTTATTATATTCTTATCTTTCAGACAGAAGTAAGAATGTTAAGAAAGAAGATTTTAAGTATTATAAAAATGTAGAATTGGTAAAAAAAAGGGTATGTTTCCAAAAGTTAAGGTTTATAAAGATTGCATTTTGATATTTGTGAAGAGATTGTGTGTGCCTTGTGATTCATAGTTTAATAAAGGGTTGTTAAGTGAAGCTCATAGTTCTCTATTTTCCATTTATCCTGGAAGCACTAAGTTGTACAGAGACCTTCAGGATTATTACTAGTGGGGTGGAATGAAAATATATATTGATGATTTTACAATGAAATGGTTGACTTGTCATCAAGTTAAAGTACGGAGAAAACTACCAAAGTGGATACTTCATCCTTTTCAAGTGCGAGGGTGAAAATGAGAAAATATATCCATGGATTTCATGGTGGGACTACCAAAGACTTCTTAAGGTAATGATGCTATTTGAGTTATTGTTGATCAATTGACTAAATCTACACATTTTCTTCGAATTTGAGATACTATGTATTTGGATCAGCTTTCTTGATGTACCTCAAAGAGATAGTTAGGTTACATAGAATTCCACTCTCCAATGTATCTGATCATGATCCTAGTCCCACTTCTAATTTTTGGAAAGGCCTTCAGAATTTATTGGGAACTAAATTAAATTTTAGCACAACCTTTCATCCCCAATATAAGGGAAAAATCGAGTGAATAATCCAAACCTTGGAATACATGTTATGTGCTTATTCAATGGAATACCAGGGAAGTTTGGATAACCATATTTATTTAATTGAGTTTTATTATAATAAAAATTTTAATTTGAGTATACAAATGACATCCTTTGAGGCATTATATAGAAAGAGGTATTGAACTCTAGAATTTTGGGATGAAGTCAAGGAAAAGAAGTTTATGAGACTAGAACTAGTAGAAGAAGTGGCCATGGAAGTGAGGATGATCCAACAACATATGAGGAAAACTCAAAGTAGGCAGGAAAGCTATGTAGACAATTGGGGGAATGAATTTTCTTTCGAGGTAGGTGATTATGTTTTTCTTAAAATATCTCCTTGGAAAAGTGTTATGCATTTTGGTAAGAAGGGAAAGTTAAGTCCATGGTTCATTGGACCTTATGAATTCCTGGATAAATTTGGACCAGTTTCCTATCAAGTAGCTTTACCTCTAAGTTTATCTCAGGAACATAATGTTTTTCATTTTTGGATGTTAAGAAAGTATATGCCAGATTAATCTCATTTTTTGAGCCCAAAATTTATTCATCTAGAAGCGAACCTTTCTTTTGAAGAGAGGCTTGGTCATATTATTCACTATAGATAGAAAGTATTGCGGAATAAGGTAATTCACTAGGTTAGGGTTTTGTGGAGAATCCACATGGATGAAGAAGCATCATGGGAATATTAAAATTCCATAAGGGAAAGGTATCCTCACTTGTTTAGTAAGTAAATAAAAATTATGAGGCTGCAATTTTCCATAAGTTGGAGAGAATGTAACAACCTAGGTACTTATAAAATATTTTTTTTCATTTTGGAATTAAATAGTTAAATTAATTATAAATTTATAATGAAATAAGTACTATTTAAAAAACTTAATGAATATATACAAATAGAATTTTATCCTCACCTATAAAAGTATAAATAAAATTTATCTATCTTATAAGTGAAAATATGATATACTTATATCATGGAATAAGTAAATAAATGTTTTAGAAATGATAAATTAAGTGTTGGTATTTTTATGAAATGTAAATGATTATTTATAATTTAATAATGAATATAATTATTTAAAAGAAAATATATTTTCATAAAAAAGATTAATAAATTAATATTTTTTTGTCTTATGATTATAATATAATTTAATGAGTCCTTATTAAATTTTTTCAAAGGGTCATAAAATCGGTTATAATCTTAAAAGAAATATTTTTTGAATAAATGTTGATTTTAATTAAAAATTAAATTTATCATATTTATAGAATTATTTTCAAAAAATGGAGTTCATTTTTTAATTCCACATTTATAAAAATGGTTAGGTTTAATTTTTTGTATTTTTCTAAAATACTCGAATTTTTGGTGAATAGTGAAATACGATAATTTACAGTATATATAAATTATAAGTTAACTAAACTATTCCTTGATTAATTACTGATTTAATCACCATAATATCAAAATAAAATTCATTATTTTAATATATTTAGTGATAATTTTTGAGCTATTCATGGTCTTGATCCAAAATAATCAACTAATGAATAAAATAATGAGAAAACACCCCTCTCCTCTACTATAAATACCACCCCTCACCACCTCTTATCCTCATACCTAAAAGCCTTTTAGAGAGTTTAATTTATACCCAATTCCCTTCCCAATCATATTACCCACGTCCAAGACCTTATGGTATCACCAAAAGGCCAAAACCAAGGGCCTTAAAGAGGTTCTCAAGGAGAAGAAGTTGAAGTGGTAAATTCCCCTTTCATTTTCTTTTCAATTTCTTTTCTTTTCATATTATCTCCTCAACATCCCACCATCCAAGTTACATTATAACTACATTATGTTAAATATATTGGAATTTTATTTTTTTTAATATAATATCTTTCATCAAACCTCTCCACTTCTCCTCTTATTCTAGAAAATGAAAGCAGCATCTCTGATGTGTTGATTCACCGCCTCCGTGGACGTCGGATTTTCATTTTACCTTACCACCATAAAGAATGGTAAAAAACCATTATTATAGTTATAAAATATTTTAATATTTATATTATAACTTGGTTAATGTTCTGGAGATAATTTATATGCATAACATTTAATAAAACAAAACTAGTTTGTGATGGTCAGAAAAACCTGCAAAAAATGAACTAAACTTTTATCATTATTGTTTTATCTAATGAACCATCCTCATACTAGATAAAAAAATGATATATGGTATAATTTATAACTATAGAAACATATTAACACCATATCATTCCACTTTTGTATTTTTTCTTCCATTGGATAAGAAAATCCATAATAATATAACCATGGAAACCGTGAAATAAATGCACTTGAAACAATGAAAATAACAAAATATTATCAATAAATGGGTAGAAATATGTTATAAAAGTATCATATAAGGTATTATAAATTTTAATACAGTTATTTAATATATTTATAACACTCTTTAAACTATTATACAGGAGGTTTGAACACATTTCAAGTAAGAAGAACTTGAGGTAATGAAATTTTCTTTAAAAATCCTCTCAAATTTCTATTTTTACAAAATTCAAAAGGAATGTTTTTATGATGCAATAATTCATGTTTTATGATTTTTTATGGTTCTCGGGATTTTTTATGATTAAGGGTGGGACCTATATCTCCCTCCAATGCATTGGTTATGTTTATGTTGGAAGTTGACCATAATGGTTATTCCAAGCGTAACTATGATGGTTACAAAATAAGGTAGTCATGATGGTTACATCCTAAGGTAAGAGTGAGGGTTACATTGAAAGGTATCCATGAGGGTTGAAAATCATATGGTAGCTGTTAGGGTTACAATATTAAGTAATTCCCAAAGTTACCTCTATGGTTTTACTTATGTTTTTTTTGTTTTATGAAAATATCTTGTTTTCACAAAGTAGGTATATGATACTTTATGGGTAAGAAGTACGTATTTATGAAAATGATTTCATATGTTTGTAAGTATTCATGAACTAACAAATTCTTTACTTTTTTTATGTGCCTTTCTAAGTATTTTTTATCATCCCAAGTTTTAAAATTTTTTCATAGGGTTTATGGATGGGTAAGAGAAAATAAGAATCGAAGATGAATGTTCTGAATATTTTTCCTGAAAATATTTCATGTTTTTTTTAAAAATTTATATTATGGAAGAAATGGATACTGTTTTAGTAGTACCCACTTTGTATGCTTATGGGTTGATATGTATGAATTGTGTCCTGTTTCTCTAAAACTATAAACTGAAAAGATATTTTGGAATGTAATAAGTGTATTCTAATTGAATTAAATAGATTATGTAATGTTAAAGGCTGAGTCCTTATATGTAGCTCCCCACATCAAACTAACTTATAATGACACCTAGAAATGAACCTGAGATTGAATCATATAAAAATTGATCTCAAGATCCAAGAACCTACACTTCGTCTATAGATCTGATATTCTCCCCTAATACTTTCCCAAACTCTGCCTCTAAAAATCATGCAAAGCCCTTTTCCATTCCTTATCCTATTTCATTAGGTCGATCATCCAATGATAAAACAAATTATCTTACTAAACCTATAACACCAGAGCTACCCATGAATGATGATCACGATCTATTTCTAAAAAGAAATAAGAAATCATAATCTTGGTATCATGGATTTTTATCAAAGATTAATTAATTAATTCATTTTAATTCACTAAAACCACCTAAACCAGACAAAAATATAATCAATCATAATGCATGTACTTCTCCTAGGACTCAAATTAATAAATAGTTCATCATCACATAGACATTAAATAAAGTTAGAGTCCTTATATAATGACTTATGATTAACATACATGGATATTACATCTTTTTAGATGAATATTCATTGCATAACACAAAAACATTCCCAAGGACCGTTATAGTTTATTGCATTTGGAAAATTGGAACAAAATCTTATAGTCTGGTGAAAGATCTTAAATGTTTCCCATAAATATCTTCCCCTTTATTACTTATTAGAAACTTTATTCATAACTAGGGGAAAAGAAACACAATAAAGGGGGAGCTAAGATTCTTAGTAAGGGTAAATAAAGGAGATACGTAAGCATAACACGAGCATAAGGGTATGATAACATAAGAATAACATTTTAAAACCATACCCTAAATATAAAAGATCATAATCATGAGTCATGGAATAAATATTAGCAGTTAATAATACATGAATTTTAAGGGAATCAAGAGAAGAATCCATGAGATCATAACACAGGAATAAGGCATAGAATTTTAGGCATACACATAAGATTATAAAATCATCCGCTATAAGTCAAGGCTCATTGCCAAAATTTATCAGGGAACTTCATAGGGGATACACCTACTAGGTGGGACACAACACCAACCCCAGTCACAATCCATTTCTTATAGTTGAATGATATTTCTCCCAAAACTGTGATGATGGAAAAAGTACATTAGTGTATCAAGTTCACTCCTCGTTTTTGACATGTCATACTATATCAGGTTCACTCCCCCTTCCATCCATGTATATCTCATGAGATATATAAATCTTTACTAATTAATTAGAGGGAGATACAGGTCCCACTCATCATATAATGAAATCATTTATATGTTTTCCACAAGATTATAAACATTTATCATATCATAACCCATGAAATGAAATGGGTATCATAAAAATTTCATCATATCATAACCTATGGAAAATAGAAAAGTTTCATAATCATTTAATCATAGCATAACCCATGAAAATAAGCTGGTTTCATAATATTTTTATCATGATAATACCCATGTAAGAAAAATAGGTTTCATAAACAACTTATCATCTTAAACATAATCCATTCAAATAAAGAATAAAAATAGTGTCATAGGATCATATCCCTATTAAATCATAAACTATATCAAATGATTTAATCTTAGCTAGTGTAGGATTTTGACATATTACTTGGAATATTTCTTAAGGAAAATAACCCTTCATTGAAAATAAATTTCATAAAACATTTTCAAAATACTTTCATTGAAAATAACATTGATAACTTATAAAGAAAAATTTTAAAATTCATTTAAAAAATTTCTTAATTAAAATATACTTTCCACTTTGAAAAACTCTTTTTAAAATTTAAAACCTTTTGAAAACCATTTTTTTTGAAAATAGCATTGAAAAAATATAAATTATGCTTTGAAAATATTATAAAACTCCTTTTAAAACAAAAAATATTTTGGAAATCTTTTACATTGAAAATATCTTTTGAAACTTATAAAAGAAACTTTAAAAATATTTTTAAAAAAATTTTAAAATATATTTTTTTAAAATACATTCCTTTGAAAATAACTTTTGAAACTTATAAAGTAAGCTTTTAAAATCTTTTGAATCACTATTTGAAATAGAAAAAATTTTCAAAATACTCTTTGAAAATCAATTTAAAATACAAAACTTTCTGATGAATTTAAGAAAAACTTTTATTTTGAAAACATTTGTTAAAATGTATAAAGTAATGTTCAACAAATTAAGTGTCCATAATGGTGTAAAATTCTATACATGATGTATATATAAAAATAAATATTCCTTTCACATTATTGGAATAATTAGAAAGATACTTGATCAGAAAATGAAAAGAAGATTCATTTTAAAAACATTTTTAAAAATGTAAAATATGGTTAAAAAATTCTTTTAAAAATAATAGGAGAATAATAGAATATTTTTGAAAACATTTAAAAAAAACATGGTTTTAGGCGAAAATGAATTTCTGACCGAAGAGAGAAATATAGTCAAATTTTATTAAATTTATTTATTAATTAAATTAAGATTAAGAGAATAGAAAAATGGATCCATTACATGAAGATATAATTAATTAAAATAGGATAAGAAAATACGTGATAATTCTTGAGAGATGGATCACAAGATTTCATCAATGTAAGTATAATCATAAACAAATAAATGATGAGATTTTAGGAATAAACTCTTACAAATTTCTTAACTTTGAATAATAATACACAAGAAATAATAACATTAAATGAATATTAAAATATCATTAAAATAATTATATTCATGATATAACATGTAAAATGGTCAGTATATACACCTTGTAAAAGAGTATAGGTGCATACAATAACATGTGTCTCAAAAAAGGAAAATTGAGACAAAATTCCCTTACCACTTTGGTAACATTTTAACCATAAACCCCATGAATGAGAGATCCTATAATGAATATTTAAATAAAAATAATTCCTATTAGAATAATCATAAAATACATACATGGGAAGTATAAACACCACATAAAAAATAGGTGGTGAACATGACTTGTTTCTTATAGAAAATTAAAGAGAGACGAAATTCCCGCACTACTTCAGTAACTTTTGAATAATGATCCCTATGAAATAATAAAATAAATTGAAACATTTAATATCATTAAATAAATTAAAATATTGATATAACATGTAATAGGGAAGTATATACACTACTCAAAAGAAATAAGTAGGGAATATGGAAACAGTCTTGCAGAAATAAAAGTGAGACTAAAAATCCTTTTACCTTAAGTCTTGACTTCCATTATACACATTAAATACTATTGTATAATAAATATAATTTTATTATAAATATATTAATGAACCATTTTCATTTATATCATACCATATATTATTTTATTATGACCTTTTATTAACTGTTTGTTAACAATTCCATGTTAAAGTTACGTTTCGGGTAATAACCACTTTGTTTCTCGTATATGTTTTGATTTGTTATATTTTTGGTCCAATTAATTTAATAATTGTTTAATAATATACATAATTATAACCATTATATTATTTTCATATATATTCAGTATATCGGTATTTATAATAATATATCAAATATAGAAATAGGAAATGAAATAATATACTGTTCATGGAGATGATAGGTCACACATACGCATGGACGTTGTTTCCATTTTCTTGTCGGATTTAAAGAAAGAAAACAATATGAGATATTATAATTACAGAATAATTTTTATGTCACATATATCACATATTTTTATTAAACCATTCCTTAATACATTCCATAGAAAGCCTGAATAGAACACATCCCTTAGCGAGGCGGTAGTCCGTCATACACATGAATGACATTATTGTATTCCCACAAAATAGAAAGCATGAAAGTATGTGTGATATAAAAATTAAATAATCATAATAAAAACATAAAATTAATAAATATCATATATAAATAGTATTCCCATCATTATTCCCAACCTTGATAGGAGTAATGGAAAAAAGAACGACATCAGTTCGTGAGACGGTAGTCCACCGTACAGACGAATGATGATTATATATCCCATTTGATGGAAGTGTGTGTGGTTGTAGGTCACAACATTAAAATAAAAACAACTCATTATATTTAATATATATATATAGGTTATTATATAATCATGATATGAAAATAATTTAAGGGTTTTGAGGAAGAACTAATAAAAAAACATTCATTGATGAATGTTACACCTTCTTTGGGTATCTCCTTTTGGTTTTCACTGGAGGACTTACTTGGATACATTTATGAAAAAATTAAGGATTATAGGATGAGATTATGGAATTTTAAAAGTTATTTGGGTAGTTCTTGGATGAACCTATTGGTTTTTAAGGTGTTAATATAGGATAGGTGGTAGCCTTTTATAAGTGAGGGAGAGGACACACTTGACATTTTTGAAAAGAAAGTTAGGTGTACCCATGGTTTTACTTAAAAAATGATTAAATAATTCATAAAATTAGATCCATTAAGGGTTAATTTAAAAATATTTCTAGATAGTGGGTTTTGGAAAAGTTTCTAGGTCATTTTTCCCATTAAAATTAATGTTTAGTCCCTTGGTAAATTTTTTTTACTCTTAATCACTATGATTAATTTTAACTATTTTCACTAATAATTTTTGTAAAAAATTAAGTTGTAATTAAAATAAATTATAAATTATAATAATTTAAAATATTAAATAAAATTTTCAAAATTAAAATCACATAATTTTTAGAAATTAATTTATAATTAATCCCGCAGATGGGAAGAGACAACAAGTTTTTAAAGTGAAAAGTTCAAAAAGTTTGAAATGTTTTTATATAAAATTTCATTATTTAATTGATTAAAATGAACTAAATTAGATTAATTTATGTATAATTGATTTAATTATATCTTAAAACCAATTTCAAATATAATTCAACTTTATAAATAAATTAATTGAAAATTCAGTTTTCAATTAAAATTCAGTATTTTTCACTATTCATCAAAAAATGATTCTTTTTAGAGAAATCCCAAAAATTCACCTGAAGACAATTTTTATGTTAATATTTCAAAAATTAAGTTTATTTTTTAAAATAAAATTTATAAAATTATCCAAAATAATATTTTTAAATTCGTTCTCCATTAAAAGGTGGTAAAACTGTCTTTTAGAAAATACATCTTTTTATGAGTAAAATTGGATTTATTCATATATATTCTCTATAAAACACATGATATGAATGTTAAATAGTTTACTCTATATATATATATATATTTCATTAAAATAATTCACAAAAAGTGGTTTTTTAATTTATTGATGTAAAACATTTTTGTGCCTAGAAAAATAGTTTTTTTAGAAAAGGAATTGATTTATTTTCAAATAGTTCTTACTTTTATTTTTAATTAATTGGTTATAAAATAATTAATTTTGTAGACATGAATAAACCATATTTTTATAATTTTTTAATCCTTTCCATACCCGCCATTCCAATGGTTAGGTGATAACTATAATAATATTTTAATAATATGTCGCATTTTATTTAAACTCAGTGTTGCATGTAATGCAAGATAAGCTTGATGTTTCATATAACATAATATAAATTTTTAATTGCTTGTAACAAAATCCAAACTCATTGTTGCCTGTACCATAAGTTAAACTCAACATTTCATGCAGTTCAATCTTAACTTGGTGTTGCATATAAATCAATCTTAACTTTGTGTAGTGTGCATTGCAAACCATCAAAGAAATTTAATTTATTCGAAAAAAATAATTCATAAAAACTTAGGGTGTTAAATTATACCCCCTTAAAATGAATTTCATCCTCAAAATTCATTTGGGTTATCAATTTTTTAATACTTGAAATTTCCTTTCATAGAAACCTACATCCTAAAAATGAATACAAAAAATTCTATTAAAAAGAGAAAGTTGGAAACATAATGGTTACCCAAAGTAACTCACAACTAGGTTTCCACATAAAAGAACATTGGTGGAAAGTGAATATTTTTACATGGAAGAAAAGAATAAATAATCATGGAGAGTGATAAAGATCACTGATCACAAGAAAGTGGGTGATCCATATAATGTCAACCACTAAAAAACCAAAAGCCAAATAGGCATGGAAGAGGTCATTGATATCATAAAAGACAATGATAATGAGAATTTTTTTTATTTCAAAATAATTTTACTAAAATTAATGAATTTTACATAGAATATATACTTACTTGATTTCATTTAATTTCATATTCACAATATCACCCTTTGGTTGTGCCTTGATCAATTTCTACTTTATCTCTTACTATATGAAATGAAGGTGAATTTTTCATTCCTAAAGCACTAACAGATCATGAGATCAATAAAAATAATAATAAGTAATTCCATATATATT
The DNA here is from genome assembly GCA_963277665.1 of Viscum album. Lineage (NCBI taxonomy): Eukaryota > Viridiplantae > Streptophyta > Magnoliopsida > Santalales > Viscaceae > Viscum > Viscum album. The sequence continues at coordinate 1,180,895,144 of OY728166.1, forward strand.
TAGTTATCATCACAACAAAATAGTCAGCATTGGTTATTCAATATGAAAAATCCTCAAATGGCTAGATAATACTTTAATCTCTAAAACCCCATCCAAAGTTTAACTTAAACCATTCTATAAATGTTTAACCTTATAACCCTTCTAAAATATGGAAATCAGAAAATTTATAAATAAGGTCAGTAAATTTAACAAAATAAGCTTAAAATTGACACCCCATATATCATATAGTATCTCTTCATTGTGACATGCCAAACATGTAAATTCCTTCATCATGTATTCTCTTGAAACATGGTAAAAACTTGAATTACCCAAAATCCTTATTGAAAACATACATTATTCTTCATTACATATATAGAACATAGATTATTGGATATATTATTGAAATCTAAAAATCCTTTAAACTTGATTAATGATAACATAAACCAATTCTTCAATAAGTCATTAATTTATTTTTATGGAAATCCAGTACTATCCAATTTACTTTATCCAAATCAATCATATCTTTATCCCAAAATTATTATGTCAACATTTGGAACATAGTAAGGGCTATCTTTCCCTTAATAATGTGTTTTACATGAATACCACTTTCCCATTAAATCACTTTTCCATTCATCAGTATCATTAAACATATCTTTTCAAATCCTTAATAAAAACTTATAATAAATAATACTTATATATTTCATGATTCATATAACATAATATTTAAATTCCAATACATAAATCCTCCATTCACCCCACTTCCTAATCAAACAATTAACTAAGCTTCATCATCCTATTCTTTAACACTTCTTTCCTTTCACATATCATTTAGAGTCTCTTAATCATCATAAATATATCCATTACTCATATGACCTTACTTATTTTATTCACAAACTTTCCCATAAAGACATCAATTTTCATAATTCCCATACTTTACACATTTATAACATTTATCCATTGATCATACCTTAGGGAGACTAATATTATCATCCATTTCATTGACCTAATTATTCTTTTTTACTTTTTAGTTACTTGTTCTATGTCCTTCTTTTCCAAAATAAAAACATATTCTTATTCTTATAAGACATTATATTGGGTGTTTCTTCTGATAATATCAACACATAAGAAACTAAATATTCTGTACTCCATAGAATCCACTATCAAAAATCTCAGTGAACTCTTTCCTTCTCTTATTTTGTGAGTATGAGAGTTGGTTAAGGTACACATTGTTAATCATGTTTTATGAAAACTAATTAGGAATAACCAAAACATCATTTACCCTAATTATAATCCCATTTAGATTCCCATCCACAAATTTTACATCACATTTAATGTTAACCCATTTCATTATGGTTTTATCCATTTACCATAACCAAAAATCATAGTGTGACCAACACTTATCATAGTAGGAAACCAAATAATCTTGAAATATCACTTACAGGATGTCTAAATCATGAAACCTTCTTTTAATGTATGACACCTTAGGATCATCCTAGGTTTTTCATAGTCATATTATATTTAAATCCTTCATGATGGTTCATAAAGAGTTTGTGAATTTCCAAATCATATCCCCCTAGAGTGTCAAACTAGGTTTGAATCAAGGCCTGTTGTCATGCACCTGTTCCTGATTGAGTCTAGCTCAATATGGGTTTTTAAGTGTTGTTACCCATTTGTACATTTGTGCCTGATCCAATTCTTCTTATAGTATCCAAAAAGTTGGTAATTTCTTAGAAACCACTCTCTGAATTCTTTAACAAAATTCTAGGTCATTTTCCTAAACTTTAACTCATCCTTAGACTTATCTTTACATACAACCCTAGATAGATGCTTATAAATATCCCTAGGAATATCAATAAAGTTTTATCATCATTGTTCCCAAAGGTTAACTAATCCCTTCCTTTGATACCGACTATAATGACCTAGGATTAACATACATAGATATTTCATCTTTTTAGATGAATATTCATTACATTACACAAACACATTCTAGATGAAAATAATAGTTTAGTGCCTTTAGAAACTTGGAACACAATCTTATAGCCTGGTGAAATATATTAAATGTTTTCTATAAATATATTCCCATTTATAAATCCTACTGAAAACCTTTCTTCATAACCTGGGGAAAGAAAACATAATAAAGGGCGGTCTTAGATGATCAGTAAGGTTAAATAAAGAAGATATGTTATAATACCATGAACATAAGGGTATGAGAACATGATCATAACATTTGAAAATCATAACCTTCATATAAAAGATCATAATAATGATTCATGGAAAAAATATTGGTATTTTATAAGACATTAATCATAAGGTAATCATGGTAATAATCCATGAGAGAATAACATATGAATAAGACATATAATTTTTGGGTTAAACATAAACACATAAAATCATACCCTAGAATTTAAGGCTCATTTCCAAAACTTATAATGTCTCCTCACGGTGGATACACCTACTGGGTGGTACAAACCACCATCCCAAATCACAACCCATTACTTATAGTGGAATGGGTTTACTCACCAAATTTACATGATGGGCAAAGTAGTTTACTGTACTGAGTTTAATCCTCTTTCCATACCTATCTTATTGTACTAGGTTCACTCCTTGTTCTAACCATGTCTATCTCATGAGATATATAAATCTTTACCCAATGCATTAGAGATATATATAGGTTCCACCCATCACATAATGAAATTATACATATGTGTTCCACAAGATCATAAAAAATCATTATATCATATCCCATGAAATGAAATGGGTATAAAAAAAATTCATCATATCATAACCCATGAAAAAGAGACAGGTTTCATAATCATTTCATCATAGCATTAACAATTAAAAGAAGAAGGTTTCATAATAATTTTATCATGGTATAGCCCATGGAAGAGAAACAGATTTCATCAATAACTTGTCATATTAAACATAAATCATGAAAAATAATAATAAGAATGGTTTCCTTAGATTATATCCCCAGTAAAGAATAAACTAAATCAAAGGATATAATCTTATATAGAGAAGGATTTTTAAATATCACTTGGAACATTTCTTAAGGAAAATTACCTTTCATTGAAAATCACTTTCATAAAACATTTTTAAAATAATTTTAATTGAAAATAACATTGGAAACTTATAAATAAAACTTGGAAAATTCATTTAAATATTTCTCAAGGAAAATATACTTTCCAATTTGAAAAATAGTTTTTAAAACATAAAACCTTTTGAAAATAATTTTCTTTGAAAATAACCTTGAAAAATTATAAAGGAATTTTTGAAAATATTTTAAAAAACTTTTTTAAAACATAATTTGTTTTATAAATCATTTCCTTTGAAAATAAAATCTAAAACTTATGGATTAATATTTTAAAATATTTTAAAACACTTTTTAAAACATCAATAATTTTCAAAATACATCCTATGAAAATAACTTTTGAAACTTATAAATGAAGATTTAAGAATATTTTAAATCACTTTTTAAAAAATAAAACGTTTTCGAAATCCTTTTATTTGAAAATAAGTTTAAAATATAAATGGTTCTAATGTATTTAAGAAAACATTTTATTTTGAAAATATTTTGTAAAAATTATAAATGAAGATTCAATAAATGGTGTGTTCATGATGGAAGATAATTTTGCACATGATTTTTATGTAAAAATAAATATCCCGTTCACATTGTTGGTACAAGTCAAAAGAGCCTTGATTGGATTATGAAAAGAAGATTAATTTTAAAACCATTCAATAAAAAGGAAAAATATGGGTAAAAATGTCTTTTAAAAATCATAGGATAATATTATAACATTTTTGAAAACATCTTTATAAATCATGTTTTTGGGAGAAAATAGATTTCCCATCGAAGAGAGAAATATAGTCAGATTTTATCAAAAACATTTTATTAATTAACTTAATTACCAAAGAATGGATAAATGGTACCATTACATTAATATATCATGAATAACCATTGGATAAGAAAATAAATGATAATTCTTGAGTTATGAATCATAATATTTCATTAATTTAAGCATAATCATAAATAATCATGATAAATGATTAGATTGTAGCAATAAAATATTACCCCTTTGGTAAATTTGAATCATAATCCCTATGAAGTAATAACATCTCATGAAGCTTAAAATATAATTAAAATAAGTATATTTATGACAAAACATGTCAAATGGATAGTATATACACCTTGTAAAAGAGTATAGGTGCATAACCTAACATGTGTCTTAAAGAAGGCAAATTGGGACAAACTTTTCTTATTGCTTTGGCAAAATTTTAGCAATAAAAACCATGAAATATATATCATAAAATGGATATTTAAATACCAATAATTTTCAATATAATAATCCTAAAATATATCCATGGATAATATACACACCACACACAAGAAATAGTTGGTGAGCATGGCTTGTGTCTCACAGAAAATAAAAGGGAGACAGAAATACCTTTCTACTTGAGTAACTTTTGAATCATGATCCTCATGAAATAATAACATAAATTGAAACTTTAAAAATCATGAAATAAATGAAATTAACAATATAAAATTTTATAGTTTAGTACATACACTACACAGAAAATGAGCGGTGAATATGGCATATGTCTCGTAGAAATTAAAGCGAGACTAGAAATCCCCTTACCTAAAGTCTTGACTTCTGTTGTACTCATTTTAACCTCATATATAATAATATAGTTTTATTATAAATATATTATAGAACCATATTCATTTATATAATACCATATATTATTTTATTATGACCATTTATTACTCATTTATTAATAATTCCATGTTAATGTTACATTTCACGTAATAACCGCTTTGTTTTTCATATATGTTTTGATCTGTTATATTCTTAGTCATAATACTTTAATAACAATTTAATAATATATAGAATGATAACTGTGATATAAATATCATATATATTCATTATATATGTATTTATAATATTCTATAAAATATATAAATAGGAAATGAAATACACCGTTCATGGAAACGGTAGGCCACACGTACGCATGAATGTTGTTTCCATTTTCTTATTAGATTAAAAGAAATAAATTTATATTAGATATTATCATTAAAAAATAATTTTATGTCACATATATTACATATTTTTAATAAATATATTCTTAATAAATTCCATGTATAGTGTGAACTAATCACATCGCTTCGTGAGGCAGTAGTCTGCCATACACACAAATGACATTATCATATTCCCACAAAATAGAAAGCGTGAAGATATGTGTTACATAAAAATTAAATAATCATAATAAAATCATAAAAATGATAAATATCATATATCAAGAGTATTTACATCATTATTTCAAACCTTTTTATGTGGTAATAGAAAAATTATTGACATCGGTTCGCAAGGCCGTAGTCTGCCGTACACACAAATGATGATTTCATATCCCATTTAATGAAAGTGTGTGTTCATTTTAGTCACATAATTACAATAAAAACATATAAGTATATTTAATATATTTATGTTATTATATAATTGTTATCTAAAAAAATCAAGGGGTTTGAGAAAGAAATAATACAAAAATGTTAATTAATGAATGTTACCACTTCTTTGGGTATCATATATGTTTTGATCTGTTATATTCTTAGTCATAATACTTTAATAACAATTTAATAATATATAGAATGATAACCATGATATAAATATCATATATATTCATTATATATGTATTTATAATATTCTATAAAATATATAAATAGGAAATGAAATACACCGTTCATGGAAACGGTAGGCCACACGTACGCATGAATGTTGTTTCCATTTTCTTATTAGATTAAAAGAAATAAATTTATATTAGATATTATCATTAAAAAATAATTTTATGTCACATATATTACATATTTTTAATAAATATATTCTTAATAAATTCCATGTATAGTGTGAACTAATCACATCGCTTCGTGAGGCAGTAGTCTGCCATACACACAAATGACATTATCATATTCCCACAAAATAGAAAGCGTGAAGATATGTGTTACATAAAAATTAAATAATCATAATAAAATCATAAAAATGATAAATATCATATATCAAGAGTATTTACATCATTATTTCAAACCTTTTTATGTGGTAATAGAAAAATTGTTGACATCTGTTCGCAAGGCCGTAGTCTGCCGTACACACAAATGATGATTTCATATCCCATTTACTGAAAGTGTGTGTTCATTTTAGTCACAGAATTACAATAAAAACATATAAGTATATTTAATATATTTAGGTTATTATATAATTGTTATCTAAAAAAATCAAGGGGTTTGAGAAAGAAATAATACAAAAATGTTAATTAATGAATGTTACCACTTCTTTGGGTATCTCCTTTTGGTTTGTACCAAAGGACTTCCTTGGATGACATTATTACCAAATCAAGGATTCTAGGATGAGAGTCGGAAATTTTATAAGTTATTTTTTAGGTATTGTCCAAACCAATTGATTTTTAAGGTGTGAAGAGAGGAGTAGAGATGGTGGTCTTTTATAAGAGTGGGAGGACACACTTGGCATTTTTGAAAACAATGTTTGGTGCACCCACATTTTTAAGTAAAAAAGATTAAATAATGAACAAAATTATATGAATGAAGGTTTAATGTCGAAATATATCTAGAAAATGGGTGTTGGACATGTTTTTAGTTCTTTTTTCTTCTTCGGCTTAAAGTTTAGTTCTATGGTAAACTCATTTTTCTCTTAATTATCGTCATTAAATTTAACTATTTTCACAAATCATTTTGGTAAAATTTTTTGTTAGACTTATTATACATTGATAATTATTCCTATTACAAATATGGTATCATTTTTTCCAAACTAAAAACATATAATTGGTAGAAATTATTTTAAAATTAACCCCATAGACGAGACAAGACAACTTGTTTTTAAAGTGAAAAGTTCAACAAGTATGAAAAGTTTTTACATCTAATTTCAATAAGAAATTGATTAAAAACAACTAAATTAGATTAATATGTATTAAAAATATTTAATTATAATTTAAAATAAATTTAAAATATAATTTAAATTTATAAATAAATTATACGAAAAGGAAGTTTTCAATTAAAATTATGTACTTTTCACTTTTCTTCAAAAAATGAAACTTTTCAGAAAAATCCCAAAAATTAACCCTAAGATAATTTTTATGTAAACATTTAAAAAATGGTGTTTATTTTTTCAAATTTAAATTTTCAAAAATTATATTTAAAATAATTTCTTCATTAAAAGTTGGCAAAACTAACTTTTAGAAAAATACTTCTTTTTATGACTAAAATTGGATTTATTCTTATCTACTGTCTAGAAAACACATAAGATGAATATTAAATAGTTTATTGAATAATATATATATATATATAAATTTTAATAAAATCATTCATCAAAAGTGTTTTAATTTAAATAAATAAAACATGTTTGTGCATAAAGAAATATTTTTTTAGTAATGTTTTTTTTATTTTCAAGTAGTTATTACATTAAATTATAATTAATTGGTTACTAAAGAATTCATTTTGTAAACATTAATAAATAATATTTTCATAATTTAGATAATTAGTTTCCTACCCTTCATTCCAAAGGATATGTGATAACTATAATAATATTTTAATAATATTTTATGTTTCGTTTAAACTCAGTATTGCGTGTAATGAAAGCTAAGATCGGTGTTGTCTGTAATGAAATATAAACATGGAATTTAATGTAACACAATCCAAACTTAGTGTTGCGTTAACCATAAAATAAAATCAGTGTTGTGTGCAGTGCACGACTAAATTGGTGTTTCATGTAAAGATAGATTAACTTGGTGTAGCATGCAATGCAAGCCATCAACGAATTTTAATTTATTAGAAAAAATTAATTCATAAAAACTCATGGTGATACAACTTGAATCAGATCACAAGGGATCCTAAAATCAAAATTCCTAGCCATTATTATTCTCATATGTCACATATCAAGATCAACTGGAACCATTTTCCTACCAACCCATGCAATCCTCAAAGTGCCTAACTCAAAACTATACCCTTTATCTCATCCAAAACCTTTGATACTACTCAGTCACGACCCCTACCACTAAAGGCACCCCTCCTAGGTTAGTAATGAAGGAAGATAGATAATGACCCCCCTGAGTAATGCCTCCAATAGGCCCCGAGTTATTGAAAAGCATCGAAGGTATAAGAATATCACATATGGAGTGCATTTCCATATATAATAATATAGGATTGGAATATAGGATAAAAAATATTGAGAAACTACAACACACTATATCAAATAAAACCCAAAACCATCAAAAAATTCATGAATAATTCCAACTTATACAATAAATTTATCTAGGTAAATACCAAAGACAAGACGTATAGTAGTGAATTAATAACAGATCCAAACCAAAATCTAGTAATGTCCAAGTCATACACCATACTCTTCTTAGAAACCTAAAAAATATTTTATATATTCATAGAGTGACCATAATATGTATACTCAATAGGATCATACCCAAGGACTATAGTGCACATGTGAAAACAGAATACTAATATTCCGGTGAATAAATAGAAGAACTAACAAGCACCATAATAGGTCAAATAACCAATTCCAACCTTGCCATGGATCACCCATGAAATCATACATCCAATATAGTAATGTAGTATAAAAAAACAAAGGTTTCTTATTTCTACTTCCCTGATAATTATCCACTATCACACCCCAAAATTGAAAGCCTTGTGCTCCCATACCTTATATATGTATCACATCAGATAACTTTCCATATCTGATATGGTTAGAGAAGCATCACTATCTACCCACCCTCATAAGTTATAACATACATTTCTAGAATCAGTCATCATCACATCATAGCCACATCACATCACATCACATCACATCACATCACATCACATCACATCACATCACATCACATCACATCACATCACATCACATCACATCACATCACATCACATCACATCACATCACATCACATCACATCACATCACATCACATCACATCACATCACATCACATCACATCACATCACATCACATCACATCACATCACATCACATCACATCACATCACATCACATCACATCACATCACATCACATCACTCACATCACATCACATCACATCACATCACATCACATCACATCACATCACATCGCATCACATCCTCAACACATAACATAACTACCTCATCATATAACAATCATAGTAGGGTATCATGAATGTGAAGGACATCAACCTCATGCCTTCCTCCTACTACACATGACCCCCACTGCATACCAAAACCTCATCACTACTGGGTAGTCTCCAACACAGAACCATATCATTAATTATTTAGGAAAATTGGCAAAGAGGGGGTATCCAACCATCTATATCACCACTATTCTGGACATTGGAAAAACATCCATAACCCAAAACCATTTGGATTTGTTAAGTTTATCCAACTTGGGTGGGGTGAATATAGAAATAACATAAAATATAGGATAAATAGATAACTAATGATACCTAACATATGGGTTCACATTAATTGTAGTAGTGTACACCAAAAAACATCAATCACATCACAAAATATATACTACAACTGTTTCCATCACTAAATGCATAACACTATAAAACCACTACACATAGCTCCAAAATTCCACTTTCAAATTACAGATTCGACCATTTTATAGATTTAATGAGTTTCAACTAACTCCCATTTACAAATCCATTTCATTTAACATTTAAAAAATTATTCATTTATCATTAAATTATATAATTCAATTACCACACGACAATTCCAACCCATTATTATTCATTTACGAACCCATGTCATTTCATTTCAATATTATAGTTTATTCCATGGATAATCTAGAAACTAAAAAAACCACAATAAATAATTGTTTTACCATCTCACATAATATATGAAATCAACACCACATCATCCAAGCCATTATATTGAAATAATAAACCATATTAACCACCGCACAACTACCCACATCGCATCTCATGCTAACAACATCGCATCACTACCCCAAACTCTTACAACCCATCCAGTCACCACCATCACTGTAAAAAATTCTACATAACATAAGGAAACATAATAAGCCTAAACACACAAATCAATACATCTCAGATTCTACTAATTAGGTTCAAGGGATTATATTTATTCATATCATTATTTAGCAAGGGTATTATCAGTCAACAAAATTTACAAGGGAAACCAATTCATTAGCCATATATACATTCTTAACCTTTTCATTTAGGGTGATATAAAACAATAAACACATCAAGGATCTCAAATAAATATAAACTACAACACAAGTGTCTCCAAAATACCATGATTTTAAGTAATGGAAACAAGAATACATAATATCATCAACAATATCATCAAAGAAGTAAAAACATGTGATTTATCCCCAACCACATCAATTTTAGATTTATTAGAATCATTATCATTATTAATAAAACAATTAATATCCACATAATTGAAGGAAAAATCATTCAAGCCCCACACATGTACAAAAATAGGGAGAGAATGAGGATCCCTAACCTCAAAGAAGATTTTTAATTCACTGCACCCAATAGGGTAAAGGGGAAACAAATTGAAAACCACAACCGCATGAGGAAAACCTTGAAATAACCTAGATCACACAAAGGGATCATAAAAACATATCCAAAATTCTCCCTAAATAAGAATAACATCACCACTATAAACCCACAAAATAATAATGGAAGGAAATAATGGGATAAAGGAAAGATCTCACCTTGGATTGCCAAAGATCAACCTCTAGAACATAAGGATAGAAGTAGGTGGGAAGGGGATATAAGATCCTCTAAAGATGCCTAGGGTTTAGCTAAAATATGATAGGAATGAGATCCAAATGGGATAATTCAGCCAGACCTCATATTTATAAACAGGTCATAACTCACCTTATTTACATTGTGAATTACACATTCATGGTGTTAATTCTGTTGTGGACTAACAATTCAAGCCATTAAACCTATTATATTCTTGAAATTATAAGATCTTAAAATTGATAAACTTATTGTAAAATTTATGTCACCTAAACTCGATTTAATTCACACCTTGAATTCCACATTCATGTCATGATTTTATTCTGCACATAACTCCTCATCCGAATACAATCCATGAATCATGAGCCTCATAAGACATGAATCATAAAATCACATCATGAGTCATCTTTTCACATCAGGAATTTCCTACTATAGTATAATTGTAGCTCTAATCTCTACCAAACCCTCCTCAAGCCACCTTATAACACCTCCGACTCCAAAACTAGAAAAGTAACAATCCCTGAATTCACAAACATTAAAATAACATTTAATATATATGATATTATTCTTAAATATATGTTTTATGGTTTCTTGAAATCATTTTATAGAACATAGATAATATAATATTTCAAGGGTAGGAGGATCATATGTTATTGATACATATTCCCATGAAGTTATCCCTTGGTAATATCCATGATATAAGGTTATGAAAAATGATTCACCAGTAAAAAATCCACATGTTATACATGGAATTGGATGTTCCTATTTGTGAATGTATCTATTTTTTATTAAATATTAGATTATTATTAATGTATATAATGACCTGTATACTTTGATGTATTACATTAATCTATAAATACATATTTTCATGAAGAATTTTGGTACATTTTGTGCATCACAACTAATATGGAATTAATATATAATTAAATCAAAGATTTATCACTTTTGAGTTAACAAAAATAGAGATATATAACTATTTTATTGGAATGGAACTACCTGATTAAGTCCATGTCCTTGAAGGTTTTATTAGTGAGTTTATTTAGGAAAGTCCAACAGAATATATCAAGCGTATAAGTTGATTCCACATGAGATGAAACCTGATGGATGAGTTATAAGGACAAAGGGATTATTTGACAGAGTTTTAATTTATTGTATGATATTTTAATTTTAAAATTTTAATCCTTTATTTATGGGTTCCTTGATGTGTTTCTAGATGCGAATCTTAGACTTTAGGCATTTTCGGCCTAATTCCATTGAGAAAGGGGCCTAAAGGGTCACACACTAAGTGTATCTGGAACTTCAATTAAAAACTATTTGGATTTAATATTATAATAAAATATTATTCTTTAGTTCCAACAATTAAGAATTATTTGGGATATATTGATCACATATATTTATTAACCGGTTATTCTAGAGAATAAATATATAAGTTAAATATTTAATAAATATTTTTTTAGTTTAATGAATATAATACTTATTTATTTAATGAATGAATGATGAAATGATATTTATTTATTTAAATAAATAGTCATTATTCCATGTTCAATAAATGTCAATGAGGAATGAAGAACTGAGCTAAGAGTTTGATGGAGACTTTATATTAAATATCATTTAAATAATTATAAATTTATTTATTTAAACAATTATATTTATTTATCCATAGGTGTCTCACATTCCAAGGAAATTATAATAATAATATTATTAATATTAGACATGTTGTTATATAAGGATTAATCAATTGGTTAAGGGCCTATGTGAAATTACTAATTCTTAACCTATCTTTATAAATACACTATTATATCATTTTCAAGGGTTAATCACAAGAGACATAATTTTTCCCAAGGAATCCTACCTAGAGAATTTTCTCAAAACTAGAGAGAAATTAATATTGAATTATCTCAAGAAAGGATACATCTAATCCTCCTACTCCCTCTCTAATCCTTGAGAGACTAGAAGATATCCTTCAATCCTAAAAGGAATTCTTATTGCAATCAATAACGAATGGTTTAAAAATTTGAGTCATCCATGCCAACTTCATGAGCTTTATGAAGAGATGTTATGAGGTTCATTAAACATTTTTGGATCACCATTATAGGGATTTTACCATTTAATACCTTATAATAATGATGGTATGACAATATGATTTCAACTGATTCATCAACAAAGAAAGAATTGCAAGCAAGGTAATTCTTTATTTATATAAATTAATTTTATATTATATGTGATAATCCTATATTAATGGATTATGAGGTTTATATTAATATATTTTTTTAGAATTATTTAGAATAATTTGATAAAAACCCATTATTAAGAACTTGTATAACCTCTTCTTCAATTCCCCAGAACCTTTTAGTGGCATCAAATCAGTCACATTTTTATTTATAATTATTTATTAATCACCGATAGATTTTTAAATTTAATGTAAATTCTCAATTAAAATTAATTAATTAAATAATAAAATTTTTATATTAAATATTTGTTCTCATTCACTTGATGAAGATAAAATGATGAATAGATGAAGAATGATTAGAGATATCATCTAGAGGTGTTGGAGATTCTGTCCAGAGGATACAGTTACATGGTGTGCAATCGAAAAGTACACATCATGTAATATGGTAAAATTTAACAAGATACACTATGAGAAACATGAAATGTAGTGTGTATAACAACCCATTATTTTACATGTATATTATTATAAATTAAACTGAAATATTTTATATCTTTCTTTATAAGAAAAATAATTTTTAAAAGAACCGTGATATACTGTTAAATTATGATTATTTAAATATGACCATTATAAACAAACTATTAAATTATAAGTGTGAATAATAATAATCTCATTATGAAAAATATTTATTAAGGTTTTATATAATTTTAATTAATTGATTAATTCATAATAAAAAAGTACCTAATTTTTAGAAAAACTTATTTATGCTTCAAAAATATGTTTTCTTAAAAATGTTTTATATTACATTTTGTGCATGGATATTAAAATTAATTTCTAATAATTTTATAAATTTTATTTTTATAAAAATTATATTATTTCCTGATAAACATATCAAAATTATTTTAATATGATTATTTTCTATTTTTTTTAAAGGATGAAATTTTCTATGAGTAGTGAAAAAAATACTAAATTTATAGAAAACTATATTTTTTAATTGATGAATTTAAAAAGTATCATTTTTTTAATTGATTTAAAAATTTAATTAGTTAATTTTGATTAAAAAATAATATAATAAATATCATTTTATTGGAAATAATTCTTATTTTTTTTGTATAAAAACAATTTTATACTTAAAAATGCATTTTTCTGAAAAACTATTTTCATCATGTTTTGTAGGTTTATTTTAAATATAATTTCTAAAAATTATAGAAATTGAATTTGATAAAATGTTTTTCATATTTGGAACCATAATTTATAAATTTGGTAATGATTCCACTTTCATTTCCAGTCATAATTATTAGTAAAAATAGTAGAAACTTATCACATTGGTTAAAATTAAAACGAGTTTACCTGGGGTTAAACTAAGAGATAAGGGTGATATTTCAACATAAAAAGTTTGAAATAAAATTTTATAGTCATATATGTACTCTATATCATATTCTATTCTAATATGAGTCATTCTGAATCCATTTTGTTTTGAATAAGACATTAATATACTGTAATATTTTTAAAAATTCCATGTGTATCCTCTCCGTCACTTATAAAAGGAAAACATCTATCCTCTCTTTTTCAGGATTCAGGAGCCTATTAAATTTCCCAATACCTAACCAATTTTTTTAAAAAAAATCCCTAAACATGTATTAGATTCCGTTGTTTTATTTTAATACTATCATTTCATGGATTAGGGTGTATGCCAAATGGGGTTTCTCAATGAATAGGTATAACTATAACTGAGTACTTTCAATTTTTTTCTTCTTCCACATTCTCTAAACTTTTTATATTCATCATAACATGATGAATATAATATTTTAAGTATAATAAGTTGTGATTATGATGATTTCATATCCATTTTCCACCTATTTTTAATTAAATGGTATATAATATTATTCGTCATGCATATGTGAGGGCAACTGCCTCTACGTAGTGATATGATTCATTTTCTATCTCCATCATTCATGGTTGTTTATACTAATGGATTTAATAAATATATATGACATTAATGATGTAATAATTATTATGCAATTATAAAATATATTTTATCTTTATTTCTTTCTTTTCATTGGAAAATGAAAACAGTGTTCATACGTACGTACGAACTACCATCTCTATTGACGCTATAATTCATTTATATATATATATATATATATTTATCTTTTATGGATAGTTATAAATATTTATTTGATGAATATATATGATATTTATATCATTATTAACCTTATATATATTATTTAACCATGATTAATGTGCATAGATCGAAACTATCAAATCAAAATCTTCATGAAAAACGAAATAGTTAACACATGAAAATGATGGTTTTAGTAAAGAATTTTTAATAAATGTGTCTTGAAAATTTTTAGGTGAAACATATATATAATTATAGGTATTAATATGGTCGTCATATAAAATTATATTAAATATAAATTTATTATACTGGAGGTTATATCACCTATGAATAAAGATGGGTTTGAGGTAAGGGTTTTGTGTTACAATTTCATTTTTACCTAGATTATTTATGATTAATTTTATGATGGTAAAATTATATTATTTATTTCTCATAAATCTCATATATTTTTTTATTCTCTCATTATTTCTGTATAACACATGTTTTCCTTTCATTTTCCTCTCATAATATACTCAAGATACTGAAACAATATTTTTAAGAAAAAATGAATTTATTTTTTCCTTCAGTCAAAATAATTTTTCTATCATATACATAATTTCTTTAACATATTTTCATATTTTTTTAATATCCAAAATTTATTTATTAAATTAATATTTACCCATTTTTAAAATTTAAAAAAAACTTTTAAAAAGAATATTCTTATTTTTTTTGAAGGAGTTACTTTTTACTAAAGGTTTGAATAGAATATTTGTTTTAAAGGTTATAGAATTAAATGAATTTACCAACATAATGACTGCTCAATGATTTGAATATTAATTTATATGTTTAAATAGTCCCTCTAAATGAAAATATTTTCCTTAATATTTTAAAAAAATTATGTTTTAAATAATCGATTTCAAAATAGAAAGTGTATTTTCCTAAAGAAAATGTTCTAGTGATATTTTTAAGATATTTTTATATATGAAAACATCCAATGATGTTAAATATGATTCACTAGAAACATGATTCAATAATACCATATTTATTATTTATGATATTGTTTTTTTATTTTGATGATGAAATACTAATGAAACCAATTTTATTTTCCATGAGTCATGTTATGATGAAATGATAAATGGTTTCACGATCTAATGGAATACATATAAATGTATTATGATTATGTGATGTGTGGATCCATTATATTCATACAATGAAGTGGGTAAATATTAATGTTTTATTAATTTAAAGGTTACATGGGAGGTTATCCCAATCCAAAAATAGGGTACATGGGATGTTATCCCAAGCCCAAAAGAGGGTACACATGAAGTTATCTAAATCCAAAAGTAGGTACAAGGGTGGTTAGCCAAAGCCTAAAATGTGATGAATGTATTGGTAGGTATCCTTGACATAATATTTTTTTAATTATAATTATTTCATGCATTATGAACATATTTTATAACATGATCCTATTCCATTGTAATTTTCTCATGGATCATATTCCTTAATTCCTTTTTGATTCATGTCTTACAAAATGCCATGATTTATACCATGTCTCATAATTATGATCAATAAATTGTTTATTATGGTTTTAAATGTTAATATCATGTTCTAATACCCTTTTACTCACTTTATTAATAAAGGATCATTCATATTTCATTTTATTACCCTTACAGAGCTTTTGATATTATCCTTTATATGTTTCCCTTTCCCCAAATATGAAGAAGGGGTTTATGTATGATATGTCTATGAAGTGTGATAGGTATGAATAACTAAGTGAGATATGATGTAGTTATTTTATATACCAGTTGTTTATATATCAAACTTTTCAAAGATGCTAATACTTTAGGGTTATGGTGTGGATCGTAATGACAAGCAATGAAAAATCATATAATCAGACGTAATAATTATGTATGAAATGTTTTGGTCACCTCAGTCAGTATTAGAGAAAGGATTAGTTATTTTTGGAAATTAGGATGAGAAAACCTTAGTGAGAACCCTTAGTATAAGACAAATTATAATAGAAAATCCTAAGTTATGGTAAATAAATGAGTGTAGATTTCTTAGAAAATGCATCCATGTATGGATACTAGATAGTGGATACAGATATGGCATAGATACACCTAGGGGTGAAAAATATGAATAAAGTGGAATGGGTATTAACTCTATCATCACCAATGCACAATGAATGAGCCTTAGACTACATACCAAGCTAGACACTTCCAGGGGGATATACATGGAATAATTCAAATTTTAATTACGAACTATTATGAATTATTTGAATAGATGATTACCAATGATGGACTAGGTTAAAAATAAGGCTTCATAGATTGAAAATAGGGTTTCATGATTTAGGAATCCAATGGATAATGTTTCATGGTTATATGGTTTCCGACATTCATTATTTTTTCTCACATTATAATTTTTTGTTTCATTCAATGAATGAAACCCGACGGAACCATTTAATTGATTAATGTGTTGGAGAATGAAATGAGTTTCCTTTTAATATTTTTTTATTATAGATGGAATGAAAAATAATATTTCTATAATTATGAAAGTTTCTCAATCCATGAATCATGCTGATATTCCAAACAAGAAAAGGAGGGAGCAACGTTCTTTTGAATATTTCATGTGTAAACATCCACCATCTTTTAGTAGGTCAACTGATCTACGAGTTTTTGAGAAATAAATAAGTGCTACTTAAAACATATTTTCTATTATCCTATTTATATAGAATAAAAATGTTGTTTTAATTGTTTATCATTTGGATGGAATGTAGACCAATGGTGGAATCTTATTAAGAACATTAGACAATAGTAATAAATTGTCTATATCAAGTTAGATGATTTTAAAAAGTTATTTATTAATAAGTTATTTCATAACATTATTCATATGTAAAATGTATTATTAATTCATTGATCTAAAGTAGAAGGATTATGAATCCATTAGTACCCATAAGAAAAATTTTAAAATAATTTTTTGGTACACCTATGATATTATCATCCAACAAAAAATTAAGATTGATAAATTATTTAGTGTCTTAAAACCATGTCTCTGAATGGAGTTATCCATATGATACTTTAGTATCTATGAAGAAACTGTTTGATGTAACCTCAAGGTAGAAAAGGATATTAGAGTCACCAATCAATCTCATAGTTTCGATAAGAAAATAAAGAGGCAATTCAAAGGAAATAATAATAATAAAAACCATGGAGGGAAGAAGATGATTCCACCTTTATTTTGTAAGTGTGGAAAGAAATATAGAAGAAATTGTTTTAAGGTTACTAGTAAATGCTTTGAGTGTGGAAGGTAAAGTCACTGGCCAATCAAATGTTGAAGCAATGAGAAGAAGTTAGCTAATGATTCGAATAGAGAGAAAGCTCTACAGAATAAACCACCTGATCTTTTGTGTTTCAAATGCAATAATTATTGGTATAATGCTATCTAGAGATAAAATTAGAGGGTTAATGATGTTGATCGATTTCAGAAACCTCCAAATCCTAGTGAAAAATTGAAATCTCATATGATCACTATTACTATTATGGGGTATGATAAAAAAGTTGTTAAAGGTAAAAATAACATAAAATCTAGAACTATTAATATTTTATTTGATTTAGGATCTACCCACTCTTTTATATCTATATAATTTTCTATGGGTATCACATTTCAACCTCAATTATTAAATATTGAATTAGTAGTGGAAACTCCTAATGATATGATGATCATATCTAAAGTCTACGATTCTTCTCCAATTTAATTTTATGAGAATTTTCTTCCTTAAAATATCATTATTCATCCCATATTTGAATTTTATATTATTTTTTGCATTGATTTTATTTATTTATATAAATCCCATATCAATTATCAAGGAATTTAATTCACATTAAACTATGATTTTCATTAGTTCAAGGAAAAATATGAACATACAATGGAAATTAAATCCATTTTATGGATATTGATCCTATTCAAAAGGGGTATTTATCTAAGATGGTTGTGTAAAAAATCATCATCAAATATATTCTTATTTTAAACGAGTTTATTGATGTATTTATGGAAGAGTTTCCTAGTCTTCCTTCAAATCATGAAGTTGAATTTTCAATAGAACTCATATCTAGTGCTACACCAATTTCAAAGACTCCATATAGTCTGGGTTCAATTGAGTTAAAGGAATTAAATAAGAAACTCTAGGAAAATATTGATAAAGGATTCATTCAGATAAGTGTGACAAAATAGGTTGAAAATGTTCATTTTTTTTGTTAAAACTAAAGATGGATTAATGCGACTTTACATTTATTATTGAGAACTTAAAAATATCACAATCAAAGTCGAGGTGATGCACACATGGAAAGAAGGTAACAAAGTTGTGGATTTTATTGCTTCTTGGGTCTCTGAGGATGACTATTTTATTTCAGTCACTAGAATGGTCACCCTTACTCCTAAATTTTCTGGCATCATTACTGATGATTCCCTCAGCTTATATTATTTTCATCCTCCCTGACCTGGTTTGGTTTGTGTTTCCTGTTTATCTGATAATTTTTTTACTTTTGATGATGATACTGATATTTGATTTGGATACTATCAACTGAGGGTAAAAATTTAATACATACCAAACAAAAACTTTTGTATGAGGTATAAACACCATGATTTTATAGTTATTCCATTTGGTATAATTAATTTCTCAAATATCTTGGTGAATTTACTAAATAGATTCTTTATATATTAACTTGATCATTTTGTGATACTATTTATATATGATATTATTATATATTCCAAGATAATAGAAGTGAATGAATATCACTTGAGGATTATATTAAAGTCCCTAAGGAAGGATAAGTTATGTGAAAAATTTACCAGTTTTTAATTTTTACTATATAAGGTTTCATTTTTGGATTATATAATATCAAGAAAGGCTATATTGGTGGATCCATTAAATAAAAAAGTAATTAAAAATTGGCCCAAAACAACCACTATTACTAAGATCTACAATTTTCCTAAATTGGTAGGATATTCTAATACCTTTATAAAAAATTTCTCATGAATATCTAATACACTCACTATATTAACTCAAATAGGAGTCAAGTTACATTGGACTGATGAATATGAGGAAAATTCCAAGGAACTAAAGAGAAGGTTGGTTAGTGCACCTATGATCACACTACCTTACTTTGGATAATGGTTTATGATCTATTGTGATGCATAAAATATGGGACTAGGATGCATCCTCTTGCAGAATGATATGATGATAGCTCATGCCTCACATTAATTGAAGGTTCATGAGAAAAATTACCAAACTCTTGATTTGGAGTTAGCTGAGATATTTATTTCATTATAGATATAAAGGCATTATATTTATAGAAAAATGAGTTCCATATATACTGATCATAAAAATATTAAAGTATATATTAACTAATAAAGAGTTGAATATTCCCTAGAGACGATGTTTGGTGTTGATTAATGATTTTGACTACTCAATACATTCCATCATGGGAAATCAAACAAGGTAGATAATGATCAAAGTCAAAAGTATCATGCTAGATTATTCTTTTTGAGGGTCATAAAATATATAATATTAATGGACTTTCCAAGGATATATATGGAAGTATTGAAATATAGATGTAAATCATATCTTGATTAAATGAGTTTTTAAGTATCCATCTATGTGAAAATTTAAGAGGCGTATAAGAGAGATGTATAGTTGCAAAAGGAGGTGAAAAATGTCACCATGTTCAACCTTGATTTTGATGGAATGATAAGATTCATGAATAAAGTATCTATCACATAAATTCTATACTCTAATAAGGATCTTTTAGAATAATCTTATAGATCATCATTTCCAATTCATCCTAGATGTATGAAGATATATAGAGATGTGAATGAGAATTTTTGGTGGGAAAACGTGAATTAAGATATTGCTGAGTATATATCCCAGTAATTTCTATATAATAAATTAAGGAAAATAAATATAATTTTAAAGGTATTTTACAACCATTAACCATACTAGTATAGAAATGAAAAAACATCACCATATATTTCATCATTTAACTCCCAAAAACATTTAATGGAGATAATGAAATTTGGGCTGTATTCAATCACCTTATAAATTTAACATATTTAATTGACATTAGAGAAGATTTATCTCTTGATCATATTTACAGGATATACATTAAGAAATTTTTAATATTTAATGGAGTACCACGTTCTATTACATATGATCAGGATTCGACATTTACCTCAATGTTTTGGTGAAGTCTTCATCATTTTTTGGATACATCTTTGTGTTTCAGTATAACTTATCATCCTTAGATAGATGGTGATTATAAGAGGACCATTAAAACTCTATAAGATATATTAAGATCTTGTTATATGGATTTTAAAGGTGTTTTGGATGAGCTCCTTCCTCTAGTTTATTTTTTTTATAAAAATATCTGTTACTAGGGAATTTAGATAACTCCTTATGAACCCCTCTATGAAAATAAGCGTAAAAATTCGACATGCTGGGATGAAGTTGAAGAATAAAAGATTTTGGGACTTGAGATTACTAAGGAAATTTCAAATAAATTCCTATACATTTATAATTATATCAAGTAATCATAGAGTTGATAGAAAAGTGATGCTGATAATCATAAGTGAGATCTAGAATTCAAATTTGATAAGAATTTATTAATGTGAATTTATCCATAGAAGAAGGTTTATTGATTTGGAAATAAAGGAAAATGAGCCCTAGATATATTCATCCCTTAAATATTCTTGATCGAGTAGAAACCATAGATTATCTATTGATACTTACACCAAACCTCTCTCAAGTTCACGATGTGTTTCATTTATCTCTCCTAAGGACATACATTCCTATTCCTTCCCATATACTGAACTCATAGGTTATGCTACTAGAGAATGAAATTTATTATGAATAAAAACCCATATAAATCTTATACTTTAGAGATTAATTTCTACATAATAAGACTAATCATCTAGTTAAATTTCTCTGAAGTAATAAAATATTTGAATAAGCTACATAAGAACCCAAGTATACAATGTAATAGAGATATCCTCTTTTTTTATATGGAAGTGATGTAATTTCAAGATAGAAATTAATTTTAAGGGGGGTAAAATGTAACAATTAAATTTTTTACATGTATTTCATTTTAAATAAACTTGAACTATTCGATATCATGATTTACACACACCAATGAGTTTAAATGAACCTCGATATACTGTTGAATTATGATTATTTAAATGTGATTGTTATAACATTTTTTTTAAATTAATGGTACGAATAATAATAATAAAATTATGAAAAATATTTATAATATTCTTATATAATTTAAATGTATTTATTAATTAATATTAAATAAGTTCTCAATTTTTAGTAAAGTCATTTTATGCTTCAAAAATATATTTCATTCAATAATGGTTTTTATGGAATTTTGTGAATATATATTATAATTAATTTATACCAATTTAAGAAATTTTATTTTATAAAAATGATATTATTTTTATGTCAGCATATCAAAATTTTATTAAGGTGAAATTTTAGGATTTTTCTGAAAAGATTAATTTTTTAGTGAATAGTGAAAAAATACCAATTTTATAGAATATTGTTTTTTCCATTCAAGTATTTAAAAAGTATAATTTTTATGATTTGTATTCAAAATATTTTTAGTTACTCTTGATTTATAATGTATAATAAATTTAATTTTAATCTAAATTACTTATATTTGGTATAAAAAAAATTATACATTAAAATGCATTTTTTATAGAAAACCATTTTTCCATGTTTTCCGGGTGAATTTTAAAGGTAATTCCAGCCACATATATAAATAAAATTTGATAAAATAGATTACATATTTGGAATCAAAATTTAAAAAATTAGTAATGAGTTCACATTCATTTTTCATTATAATGAATAGTAAAAATAGAAAATGTAACGACCCCAACCCCAATAGCCCAGAGCTGGTGGTTATATTATTATACTAACATAAGATATAATGAATCATGTCCTAAAGGAAAAATAGTTTATAATAATTAGTAAAATTGATACAAATATTAAATTCATATTAAAATTGAAAACATAAAATACCAAAAATCTTGTTCTTTGATAACACCATTATTTTTCATAGAATATACCTATATATCAATAAAAAACTTCCTGGTATCCTAGGTAAAATAGAACATTAAAAAGGGGTGAGTTTAGATGATCATTAAGGGAAAGAAAACAATATAATATATGAAAAATAAATAAGTATAATCAATATAGAAGGGAAAATAACTAAAACACCTGCCATTTAATCAATAAGCTGAGCATAATATGATAGAAATAAATGATGATCAAATAAAGCCATATAAATAATCACATAATATTGAAACTTATTCATGGATATTATAAATAATATAATAATAAAACTAAAATCAATAATTTTTCTCACAATTAGGTAATCAATAATTTTGGAAATCTTAAACATACTTTCAAGACTTTTCATAAGATAATATAAATTTATTTGTAGAAACCTGTCTAATTTGGCCAACTAATTTATCTCATGATACCTATCGATGCATCAAGAGGATATCTATTAATGGTCCTACCTATCACTTACTAATTCCAATTAATTCCTCATATGAAAGGGGTGAAACATAATCAACATAAACATTCATATTGAAAAAATAACATATTAAATGTTAATTCTTACCCCAATAAAATAAACATAATCATAAACCATCATGAGTAATATGGTGAATGGTAATAAAATTGTACATCCTAAGTAAAAATGATCATAAAAAACCCAAAAAAAGAATAATTATGATACCAATACAGCATATCCCTAGTGAATCATAAGTAAAAATATAGTTGATGTCATTGATTAATAGTAATACCATAAAAATTTCATTGATTTGTTTTTGAGGAAAATAACCTTTTCACTTTGAAAATATTTAAAAAAAAGTTCATAATTTTGTTTTTTGAATTTTTTTTAAAACATGTAAAATATTATTTAAGAAATTTAGTGGTTATGATGGTGGAAAATTATGCTCATTCCATACACATTAAAATAAATATTCCTTTCACATTTTTGGTAAAATCCAAAGAAACATTATTTTGAAAATGAAATGATGAATACTTTTAAAAAAAATAGAAATTTAAAATTTCTAAAACTTTCTTTAATAAATAATTTGGGAAAGGTTAAAAAAAAAATTAAAACATTTTTATAAAATATGGATATTTATGAAAAAGAATTTTTGACCAAAGAGAGAAATAAAGTTGAATTTTACTCAAAATATTTTGCTAACCATTTTATGTAAAAAAGAGTGAAAATGGCACTATTGCTTGAAAAAGTTCATTAGTAATCATAGGAGAATAAAATATATTTTGTTTGTTATATAAATATCAAATATTTCTCCCAAGGGAGACTTAAAGAAAAACTTTTGGTCGAAGTAGTCGACTCAAGTGGGGGGGGGGGTGAATTGGGTATCTATAAAAATTTCTATTAAGAAGGGTTCTCTACAAAAAATTATCACCCTATAAAAATAAACACAAAGTCAGTTTGTAGTGAATTTATAAAAGTCTTGAAGGT
The DNA here is from genome assembly GCA_963277665.1 of Viscum album. Lineage (NCBI taxonomy): Eukaryota > Viridiplantae > Streptophyta > Magnoliopsida > Santalales > Viscaceae > Viscum > Viscum album. The sequence continues at coordinate 1,180,919,698 of OY728166.1, forward strand.
TTAATTTGGTTCTCAGAAGATTGATTAGTTCTCAATTGTACTAATCTTAAGATTAGTAAAACTTTCGAAACAAACCTTATAATTCAAAACTGATGTAAACACTTGCTAAACTAACTATCAAAGACCAGTTTATCTTAATGCAGGAAATACTTAACACATAAGAAATATAAGATAAAAAATACAGTGGATAAAACAAGAGGTTCGGTCTCACGATGAGACTTTGTCCTCTCCACTTGGTGATCACCTGCTACCAAGCAGTTTATATTAATAAACTTTTAATTCACACCCTGGATCGGGGTTCACAACAGCACACTCGGCTGTCCAGGTCCCACTTGACCTCTACAACAATTATTCATAGGAAAAAAATAGGTCACACATGATCTCTACCACAGTTCTACGTGGGATACAAGTGTAAGAAGGGATTGAGAGTGAAGATATTTTAATATCCTCAAGTTATGCTTATGATACAGTGTGTAAAAAAAATATGCACACTACTCAAATAGTAATGATAAAACATAACAATGTTATGAAAGAGAATAGAGTTAAGAATTCTTTGTGTGTTATGTAGTAATGATCTGTACTCAATAGATGTTAGGAAAATGATATTTGAGTCCTATTCTGGAAGTTGACTTCAGAATAGAGTATCTCGGTTTCTGTAATCCAGCTTCCAGATGTAAAAAGGTTCATCTCATCAGTGTCTCGATGTACATTGAGATTCAGCAAATATTGATTGCTTGAAAAATTCTTGTAATCTCAGGAGTTTTGTTCCTCTCTTTGCGTATTCACACTATCTGTTTTTCAGCGTGTTCTTCAAGCTCTATGTGTGACTGTATATCTATGTGTATTCGTCTCACTTTTACATATTATTGTTGAGCTCGGATTGAATTACTTTTATACTTCAAGATCCACTAGGTATGAAACTCTTCGTATGTGAATGTACCTCATACTTTCTATGGATAGTCCTACAGACAACATTAAATAATGTCAGACACATTAATTTGTCTAAATATGACCGTTAGAAATAAATTTTAATTAATAAAATCAAAGTAGTTATTTATGAATATCAGTGAGTCATCTTTAGTCTATTGTCTTTGGTTTGGTAACATCGGTCTGTCAACTTCAGTGTGTCAACTTCGGTCTATCAATCTTCAGTTTGTCAATCTTCGGTTTGTCAACTTTGATGTATCGACTTTGGTCTGTAAATATTTAGTTTTTCAAACTTCAGTGTGTCGGCTTCAGTGTGTCGTTTTCAGTCTGTCAAACTTTGGTTTTTCAATATTTGGTTTGTCAACTTCGGTATGTCGACTTTAGTCTGTCAAAATTCGGTTTTTCAATCTTCGGTTTTTCAACTTCGTTGTGTTGACTTCGGTCTATCAATCTTCAGTTTTTCAAACTTCGGTGTGTCGACTTCGATGAGTTGTTTTTGGTCTGTCAAACTTTGGTCTGTCGGACTTTGGTGGGTCGAAATTCAGTGTGTCGACTTCGGTCTGTCAAACTTTTTTGTTTCGATTTCGGTGTGTCGACTTCGGTCTTACAAGAATCATTACCAGACTAAGAGTTATCCAAAAAATTCATGTAAAAAATACACTGGTAAACATATTGATTCATGAATAGGTTATTGAATTATTTAAGTATATTTTTCTGTATTACATAACTGATATTCTTAGAGATATTTAAAATGGCATGAATGATTAGAATCTGTATATTGACATTATTTGTGATTATGAAAACTAAAAAATCATAGAGGGTCCAAAAATATCAACCCTTTTGATAATCACAAATTATGTCATACATGCAAAAATATATTGAATAAAGATATCCTGACATAGCATGGTGTACTGAAATTAATGGTCAAATATAACTAAAGTTTTTCCTTGCTTGAAATTTTAACAAATCTCCCCCTCACTAAATGGATTAAGGTGAGTAGATTCCATGTGTCCGAAACCAGAAAAACTCCCCCTTAGATAAATAATGTATAGCTTAGGTATAATGGATGCCTTATTTTTCTACCCCTTTTGGGATTAGAAAAAAAAAGAAAAGGAGTAAGGAGAAATAATATAACCGAATGGGCATCATAAGGATTTTCATTAAAGGCATAAAATTACAAGTAAAAGAAAAAGATACAAATACATATCAAAAGATACAATATATCACTAAGGGTTTGCATGCTGTGGGGATTTTCCTTTGTCCAAAGGATCTGGGGGAGAAGAAGAAGGTTTGGTAGTGGTAGAGGGAAGAGGTTCTCTAAAGACAACACCAGGCAGGACAACATCTGTAGGAATAGTAGCTGCAAGGGTAGGCCGCCTTTTCGATAACACAGGACTAGGATTCTGCTCTGTAATGATTGTTCGAATCTGGGTAAGGGACTGAGAGATAGTCATTGGATTAGGAGGCTGAGAGGCAGGACCAATTGAAGCAGTTGGAGGGACCACAATAGCCTCAGCCTGAACATGAAGATAAGGCTTAAGGAGATTGATGAAATCATTAATGATTTCACCACCATATTGCATTTCCTTCTCGAAGTCATACTTATTTTACATAAATTTACTCATCAAAGGTGTAAACTCCTTTAATTGAATGAATTTTTTCTTGAAAGCTTCTGTAACTGGGGGAATTATATGCTTTTCAATGAGAAAATTGAAACTATTGATGAGATCATGATTGGTATAAATCTTAGTGAAATACTTATCCACCTTTTCTCGAATTTCTTTCTAAACTGTAGAGGCTTAATTTGTGAACTGTCTGGCCATATTGTATAAAGATCTGTATTTTGATGTACATTTTTCAAGGGTTTATTTGTATGAAACACTTTGAGGTTTTTGAATTTCCTCTCTCATCACAACCTTGAGAGATTCCAAATCATCAACAACACTTTTCCCACTCCTGGAACTAAATTGGTGAGTCAACATTTTCCCAATTTCTTATTTCAACTTCTTCAAATTCACACTGATTAGATGAGTTACCAAATTTATAACAACTTCCAGAACACCACTAAAGGAGGTCTTGAAGTATGAGGTTAAAAAATTTAACTCATTGCTCACCTTTTTTACTTATTTTCTCAACAAGGCGTTGTGCCGAATAATGGATTCTGCTGTAGTAATGAGATTTGGTTGAATCTCTTGGATCAACATTCTTGCAATCTTTGTTTCATTAGTATTTGAGATACCTGAAGATGTAGATGCTTCATTTATAGATCCAACTGAAGCTATCACAGACTCACATATATCATTTTTAAAATTCTCCAAATCATCTTAGTAACATAATCACTGGGAACTGACTGAACTACAGGTTCTACTGGTGGAGGAGCAGTTGGTGGAATAGATGAAAAAAGTTTTAGTTCAGCCTGGACTTGTGGATCAGAAGGAGGAGGTATCCTCTCCTCATCTGAGTCATACTCTAAACCAAGAAGAATGTATCCTGGATTATCATTCCATTCTCTAGTACAGGTCTAGTCTCTAGGCTCAACAGTAACAATTCTGATCCTCCTTCCCTAAGGATCAGTAACAACATCATCATCAACAACTTCTTCATTCTGGTTTTGGGCCATAATAACTTGTCTGGGAATAGGAACATACCGAACTCAAGGTTCTTCTTGTGCTCTAACCAATGCAACTTTAGCAGGCACTTCCTTAAACTGAGGCACTGGAACTTCAGCTTATTCCTCTTGGCCATAATCCATATGATCATTCAATTCCTAAATTATCTCTTGATTTTCAACATTAGGAAGAGGAAATCTGTCCTCATGTTCAGCATCTCCATAAGCAATAACCTGTTTTTCTACATGATCAACACCCTCAAAAGATCCATGTACAGATTCCTCAATGGATCTGTCAACCACTTGTTGTCCCACTTTTAGAGAGTCACTCACATCCTCATCATTTCCTCCATTATCACCACCACCACCACCACCACCACCACCACCATCATCATCTGATTCCTCATAAGATTTACTAACATAGCCTTCAACTCCAGTAACTTCAGTTTCTTCTTCATCCTAATAACCTAAAATATATTCTCTTGAGGGAAAATCCAAAGGTGGACTATCATGTCCATAATTCATATATTTGGGACTTTCAGCAATATCAGGATCACTCCTATCATTAAAAGGAGATCCTTCCTCCCTTGGCACTTCAGGCTTAGCTTCCTCATCAGAATAAACTAGAACCTACCCCGGTTTGGTACCTAGATCAACTTGGTCCTTTGGTATAGAAGTGTGGTCAAACAGATTGAAATAATCATACAGCCATTCCTCATCTCCTACCCAAAATCTCTTCCATGGGTTCTAGAAGATTTTCAACCTCTTAAAAATGTCTTTTTGAAGACAAAATCCGCTACAGTCACTGAACACTTCATCTCCATCTTCTACAAAACCTAATCTTTTCAACAAAGTATAAATCATCCTAAGATGGTATAAGCATGTTTCCTTATTGGATGGATTAATCAAATCAGATATATGCACCATTATATACCTACACAGATTCACTTTTATCCCATGTTTCAACAAAAAGATCAAGAAAACATCATGATACTTCATAGTAAAGAAATATCCCTTCCTTGGGAAGATTTGATATTGTATGAACTTAAAAAACAGTCTTACTTCTCCTTCGAATTCATTTACAACAGTCCTTCTAGATTCTCCATTTCCAGTCAGCTCCTTCAGAGCATCTTTATAAGAGAACAAATTAGAGGAAGGTGGAATGTTACCAGGATAGTCAGCAAAGACACCTTCATGAGTCATTTCCAAGCATTCAGCCCATTCTATAGATAAAAAAGCTATCTCATTTCCCTTTACTATAGAACTCATCTTTTCTACCTCATCTTAATCCAGGGATATACTCAAATGTTGATAGAAATCATGCACTAGTTGGGGATAATATGGTCTTTCATTGTCGGTGAACCAACTGAGCCATCCTTGTGATTACAACACTTTAAAAAAAAAGGACATGCTCGACAGAATCCATTCAAAAAACACATCTTTTTCAACCATAACCACTCGGCTTTTCAAGCTTGGTTTCACAGTCCCACTGAACTCACCTTTCTGTTGATTAACAGAAGGATATTTTCAGGGTTCTTCCATTGTGCGCTTAGTCCTATCCATGATAAGGGTTCGGATTCCAAAAAAGTTGAGAGGTCATGATTCGAGAGGAAGAGTGAAAAAAGGTAAAAGGTTTTATGGCAGAGGAGAAGGTGAAAGGTTTGGATAGATTGAACTAAATATATCATTTAGGGATTGAAACTAGTATGTCATAAAACATTAAACGTGGTAAAAAGAAGCTTACAAAACAACTTCGTTTTATTTAACACAGACTAAATTTACAAAAAAAATCCTTTAATACATCAGTGTCAATGAATCAGTTTCAGGGATTAGTTTTATAAGATCAGTTTCAAGAAGATCGATTTAAAGGAGATCAGTTTCAAGGAGATCAGTTTCAAGAAGATTGTTTTCAAGAAGATTGGTTTCATGAGATCTATTTTAAGGATCAGTTTTAAGGATCATTTTTAAGGATTTTCTACTGATTTATCATTCCTAGTTCATGTCTAATGTAATTTATTCTCTTAGAATTTAAGGGTTTAGTGAATATATCAGAAAGCTAATAATCAATCCCAATAAACTCTATAGTTATATCACATTTTTGATAATGATATCTCAAAAAGTGATGTCTTACATCAATATGCTTTGTTCTAGAATGAGAATTAAAATTTTGGAAACTTTAGTAGCATTTGTGTTGTCACAGTTTATGGGGATATGTCTGAATTGAAATCCATAGTCTAATAAGGTGTGTTTTATCTAAAAAATTTGTGCACAACAACTACCAGTAGTAATATACTCTACTTCAGTAGTTGATAATGCTAATGAATTTTTCTTTTTAATAAACTATGATATTAGTGACTTTCCTAAAAAGTGACATGTTCCAAAGGTACTCTTTCTATCTAACTTACATCCACCAAAATCAGCATCTGAATAGATAACCAAATCAAACGGTTGTCCTTTTGTTTAGAACAGTACTAAGTTAGTTGTATATTTGAGGTATTTGAAAATTATTTTACACTATTTAGATGTGAATATTTTGTATTTTCTTGAAATTTTGCACACATACATACACTAAATATAATATCTAGCCTACTAGCAGTTAAGTACAGAAAACTCCCTATCATTCCTCTTTAAGTAGTTTGATCAACTGATTTTCCAATTTCATCAAGATCTAACTTACATGTAGAACTCATAGGAGTTTCACTGCTCTTAATGCTATCAAAACCACATCTTTTAAAAAGATATTTTGTGTACTTATATTGATTTAAAATAATACCTTTTTTATTTTGAAACATTTAAAATCGAAGAAAAAATTTAAGCTCACCCATTAGACTCATTTCAAACTCACTTTTCATTATGTTTTAAAATTCATTACAAAAATAATTTTTAGAAGATCCAAAAATAATATCATCTACATATATTTGGGCTATTAAAACTTCTTTCAAAAATCTTTTTATAAATAAATTAGGATCTGAAAGTCCTTTTGTAAAACCTTTAGAAAGAAGAAAATTACTTAAACTTTCATACCATGCTCTTAGAGCTTATTTGAAACCATATAAAGCTTTTTATAATTTGAACACATGATTTGGAAAATATGGATTTGTAAAACTAGGGGGTTATTTAACAAAAACATCCTCAATTATATAACCATTTAGGAATGCACTTTTTACATCCATTTGATAAAGTTTAAAATTCAAGTGTGCTGTATAGGCAAGTAAGATCCTAATTTCCTCATGTCTAGTTACTGGTGCAAAGGTCTCTTCATAATCAATTCCCTCTTCTTGATTATATCCTTGTGAAACTAGTCTAGCATTATTCCTAACTACATTTCCAACTTCATCAATCTTATTTCTAAACACCCATTTGGTTCCTATGTTCAAAGTATCCTTAGATCTATCTACAAGTTTCTAAACTTTATTTATTTCAAACTAATTAAGCTCTTATTGTAAGGACATTACCCAATATTCATCATTTATTGAATCATTGATATTTTTAGGTTCAAGTTGTTAAAAGAAGGCTTCATGTTCAACCTGGTTTCTCAAGGAAGCTCTGGTTTGTGTTCCTCTATCTAAATCTCCAACAGAAACATCTAAGGGATTATTCTTAAGGGTTCTACTTGGTCTATAGAAATTTGGACTAGATATTTCAGGTTGGTCAGGTTGATCTTGTTCAATATAATTAGGATGTAGAGAATTTCCAGAACTTGATGTTTTCACAGATTCCTTCACATGATGATTTGAGGTTGTATCATCAATGACTAGATTAAACATATCTTCTTCAATATTTTTTAGTGAAGTCTTGGGTTTATGTGGATCTGTTTCATCAAACTTAATGTGTACAGACTTCTCCACACATTTGGTTTTCTTGTTAAATATTCTATAGTCTTTAATTGATGTAGAATATCCAAGAAATATTCCTTCATCACATTTAGAGGAAAATTTATCTAAATTATCTTTAGTGTTCAGAATATAGACTTTACATCCATACACTTTAAAATAACCCACTTTGGGTTTCCTATTATTTCACAACTCATAAGGAGTTTTCTTAAGAATGGGTCTAATTAGGGCTCTATTTATTATCTAGCACGCTGTATTAAAAACTGAAACCCAAAAATAATTGGGTAAATCATATTAATTAAGCATAGTCTAAGAAATTTCTTGTAAGGTTCCATTTATTCTTTCTACCACACCATTCTGTTGGGGGTGTCCTAGGTGCAGAGAAGTTATGATTATAGCCACATTGTGAGAAAAAGGCTTCAAAATATTGATTTTCAAACTCACGACCATGATCAATTATTAAGGATTTAATCTTAAGTCCACTATGATTTTCTACAGTCCCAGCATACTTAGAGAAGTGTGAACAAGATTCACTTTTATGATCCAGGAAAAAGGTACAGGTATACCTAGAGAAATCATCTACATGAATATAAACATAGTGCTTCCTATTAAGACTTGAAACTCTAGATGGTCCAAAAAAGTCCTTGTGAACCAACTCGAGAGGTTGAGAAGTAGTTACTTCATTTTTTGGGTTGAAATAGATTTTATATTGCTTTCCTTTTTGACAAGGATTACATAATTTATTGTTTGGAAACTCTAATTTGGGTAAGTCTCTAACTAATCCTTTTCTAGTTAACTTACTAAGATAGTGCACATTGCATTGTACTAATCTACTATTCTATAACCAAGATTCCTTATAAAAATCATTTAAACATGAAACATTTTTATTAGCTAAATAATCTAATTACACAGCATATACATTTTCATTTTTAAGAGCAGTAAATATTAAATCATTTTTATAATTTAAAACATTACACAGATAATTTTAAAATTTAACATTGAATCCATCATCATAAAACTGAGAGATAATAAGTAAATTGTACTTTAATCCATCAATAAAAAGTACTTTTGAAATTAATACAGTATTAGGGTTACCAATCTGGCCTAAGCTGACGATCTTCCCTTTTTCATTATCACCGAATGTTACATGTCCACCATCAACTTTAATTAGGCTTTTGAAGCATGAGTAGTCTCCTATTATGTGTCTTGAACATCCACTGTCCAAGTACTAAAGAGTTTTACAGGATCTCTTCAGACAATTTTTCTGCAAAACAGATTAAGTGCAGGGTAACTTTGGTACCCATATTTTCTTAGGTCTAGAGAGGTTAGAAAGTAAAAATTTGGGGACCCATACTTTTCTCACATATTTCCTATAATCAAAATATATATTTTGAGACATAAACACTTTGTTTGGTCCTTTAGAGAATTATTTTACAAGAAATGGTCAAGAACTTGAACTAGCTGTGAACTATACAGATTTTAAACAAATTTAGTTTTAATAATCCTTCTCTATCTGGGTTGATATCCTAGACCAGTTGTGTATTTTGGAGCTATCGGTTTTCCTAGTAAATGAGTCAAGGTATCTCTACCTATAGTAAACTTCTCAAGATCTCTATTTAATTTCTCATTTGATAATTTGTGTTCAGTATTTTCTTTTAACAGTTGAGCACATTTTTTTCTCTCAATATCTAGATCATATTTATAATTGACATTTAGAGCATGTTGAATTTTCAATAATTTATATTTATCCTTGAGTTCATTAAAGGTATCCTCAATAATTCCACAATATTCAAATAGTTCATCCTTAGTCATATTTTCATCATTGTTTGATTCAGATTCATTCTCATAATAGTTATCATTATGTACAAGAGAATTGGGTGTTACATCAGATGTTTCTGTCATGAAACAAAAGTTTTCCTGTTTTTTCTTATCAATATCAGAAGTGTCAGATCCACTTGAGCTATCTTCTGAGGAAATCTAGGTGGATTTCATATCTTTTTTATATACTTTTCCATTTTCCTCATACTTCTTCTTAAATTTTAGCTTGGGGAAATCAGATTTCACATGACCTTTTCATTTTCACTCATAATAGACTATCTCATTTGTATTATCATTCCATTTCCTGTCCTTTTTTCCACTGTCCTTTATTATCATACCTTCCTTTGTAGTCTTATTTTATAAAGAATTTTTTCTTTCAATATAACTTCCTGAATCTCCTTGCAAGATGAGCCATCTCATCATCACTGTCAGAGTATGAGCCTTCACTTGTGGAAGTGTCTACAGGAACATAAACTTTTTCTTTATCCTTGTTCATTGAGGTAGCCGTCTTGAATTCTATAGATTTCTTCCTTGGTTATCCATATACTTCTTGATTAACCTTAAGATCTTATTCATACATCATAATCTTTCCAATTAGTTCCTTCACTGGTAGTTTGCCTATGTCACATGATTCTCGAATAGAAATAGAAGTTCCTCTCCTTTTGTCAGGTAAGCATCGAAGTAACCTCATAATCTGGTCCTTGTTGTCCACTGGTCTCCCAAGCAGACTAATGGTATTCACTATTTCATTGAACCTAAGATAAATTTCAGAGATAGGTTCATCATTCTTCATTTTAAAGTTATTTTATTTGATAGTAAAAGTATTCAATCGTATTTATTTGACATTAGATGTTCCTTCATGTGCAACAGAGAGAGTATCCCAAATTTCATATGCAGTTTTACAAGTAGATATTTGGTTAAACTCCTCATATTCTAGGGCATAGTAAAAAAGCATTCATTCCTTTATAATTATTGTTATAGGCAGTCTTGATAGGTTCATCCCAAGTGTTTATAGTAGTTTTAGGAATATCATATTTACTTTCAATAGCAGTCTAGATTTCAAATCCCATACTTTATAGATGTATTTTGATTTTAATCTTTCACTGAGCATAGTTAGTTCCATTAAAGAAAGGTGGTATATTGGTAGGAGCTCCTTCTAATCTATTTTCCATGATAAAGGTTGTAAAGTAATTTCAAAGAGATAAATATTTAGAAATAATAGAAATTTGAAGATCTTTGAAACACAACTATAATCACAGTTGAAACGATTTAAAAACTAACAGTAAATTTCAATCCTCTGATACCAAATGTTGGTCCGAGCAGTTGACTCAAGAGGGTGGGGGGGGGGGGGGTTAATTGAGTATCTAAAAAAATTTCTGTTAAAAAGGGTTCTTTACAAAATAATACCCACTATAAAAATAAACACAAATTAAGTTTGTAGTGAATTTATAAAAGTCTTGAAGGTTCAATTTGGTTCTTAGAATATTGATTAGTTCTCAGTTGTTCCAATCTTAAGATTAGTAAAACTTTTGAAAGAAACCTAATGATTCAAAACAGATGTAAACACTTGCTAAACTAACTATGAAAGTCCTGTTTATCTTAATGCAGGAAATACTTAACACATAAGAAATATAAGATAAAAAACACAACGGATAAAACAATAGGTTAAATCTCAAGATGAGACTTATTCCTCTCCACTTGGTGATCACATAACACCAAGTAGTCTATATTAATAAACATTTGATCCACACCCTATATCAGGGTTCAGAACAGCACAATCAGCTGTCCAGTTCACACTTGACCTCTACCATAGTTATTCATGGGAAAAACAAATAAACAGATCACACATGATCTCTTCCACAGTTCTATGTGGTATACAAGTGTAAGAAGGGATTGAGAGTGATGATATTTTAATATCATCTAGTTATGCTCAGGTGATAGTGTGTGAAACAAATATACACACTGCTCAAATAGTAATGATAAAACACAATAGAGTAATGAAAGAGAATAGAGTTAAGAATTCTATGTGTGTTATGAAGTAATGCTCTGGACTCAATAGATGTTGAGAAAATGATATTTGAGTCCTCTTCTAGAAGTTTACTTCAAAATAGAGTATTATAGTTTTTGTAATTCAGATTTTAGATGTAAAACGGTTTAGCTCGTCAGTGTCTTGATGTATAGTGAGATTCAATAAATATTTCTTGTTCGAAAACTTCTTATAATCTCAGTAATTTTGTTCCTCTCTTTGCGTATTCACACAGTCTATTTTTCAGCGTGTTCTTCAAGCTCTATGTGTGACTGTATATCTCTATGTATTCATCTCACTTATGCATATTTTTGTTGAGATCAGATTGAAGTCCTTTTATACTTCAAGATCCACTAGGTATGAAGATCTCTGCATGTGCATGTACCTCGTACTGTCTAAAAATAGTCCTATAGACAACATTAAATAATGTCAGAAACATTAATTTTTCTAAATATGACTGTTAGAAATAAATTTGAATTAATAAAATCAAAGCAGTTATTTATGAATATCGGTGAGTCATCTTCGGTCTATTGTCTTTGGTTTGGTAACATCGGTTTGTCAACTTTTGTGTGTCAACTTCAGTTTTTTCAATATTCGGTTTTTCAATCTTTGGTTTTTCAACTTTGGTGTGTCAACTTCGGTCTCTCAATCTTCGGTTTGTCAAACTTTAGTGTGTCGACTTCGGTGTATCATTTTCGGTCTGTGAAACTTCAGTTTGTCAATCTTCAGTTTTTAAACTTTGGTGTGTCGACCTCCTTTTGTAAAACTTCAGTTTATCAATCTTTGGTTTTTCAACTTTGTTGTGTCGACTTCGGTCTGTCAATCTTCAGTTTGTCAAACTTCGGTGTGTCAACTTCGGTGTGTCATTTTCGGCCTGTCAAACTTCGGTCTGTCGAACTTTGGTGTGTCAAACTTTGGTTGTCGACTTCGATGTGTCGAACTTTAGTGTTTCGACTTCGGTGTGTCGACTTCAGTGTGTAGACTTTGGTCTTACACAAATCATTACAAGACTAAGACTTATCAAAAAAACATGTAAAAAATAAACTGGTAAACATATTGATTCATGAATAGGTTAATGACTTATTTAAGTATATTTTTCTATATGACATAATTTATTTTATTAGAGATATTTAAAATGGAATGAATGAGTAGAATATGTATATTAACAATATTTGTGATTATGAAAACTACAAAATCATAGAGGGTCCAACAAAAACAATCTTGAATAATGATGAGATTATAAAATAAGCCCTTACCACTTTGGTAACTTCTGAATCGTAAGTCCGAAAAAATAAATAATCATAAAAAGAAACATTTAATACCATTAAGATAATTAGATTCATGATATATCAAATCAAATGGGGTTTATTTAAACCATTCAAAATAATAAGTGGTATATATTGCATTTGTCTCACATAAATAAAAGTGAACTGAGAAACCCTTACCTTATGTTGGAATTCCTTCTTATATGTCTTAAAATCCTATATAATAAATATATATTTATTATAAATATATTTAATAACAATATTAATATATCTTGTACCATATATTATTTACTTATAGTATTTTATCACCTGATTGTTAACAATTCTTTGTTAAAATCACTGTTCCTGGTGACAATTGTTTCATTTTTCATGTATCTTTTAGTTCATTAATTATGGTTCTTTTAATTTGATCATGTATATATAAAATATAGAAGGATAAACATGATATAAATATCATACATATTCATTATATATGTATTTATATTACTCTATTAAATTTAGATATAGAAAATGGATTACACCGTTCATGAAGACGGTAGGTCATACATACGCATAAACACTTTTTCCATTTCTCCCGATGGATGGAATAAAAGGAAAATAAATATTAATTCACATTTAAAGAATAATTATTATTTCATATATATAATTTATATTTATCAAATACATACTTATTATCATCCATGTGAATATAAAATGAAAAACTTTTCACATCGCTACGTGGAGGCGGTAGTCCACACGTAAACAAGAGCGATGTTATTATTTTGTAGAAGATTGGAAGGTTAGAAGTTATATGTGATATTATGTTTTTATAATTATGGTTAGATAATAAATATAACATATATTAATTAATTTTAACCTCACTACCTTTCATGTAGAGCGTAAGTGAAAAACAAATCACGTCGCTTTGGAGGGAGTAGTCTGCCGTACAAGCGAGGAACATTATCATATCCCAAATAGAATAGAAAATAAGAAGGTATATGTGATATCATAATTAAAAATATATATTAATTTTATAAATTTCATATAAATATCTTAAATCCATCATTATATCCTACCTTTAAAGGTGGCAATGAAAAATGAATTACATCAGTTTGCGAGGTGATAGTCCGCTGTACACAGGATCAACAATTTTGTTTCCCATTTGATGGAAGTAGAGATGGATATAGGTTATGAAATTAACATAATAAAATATCAGTATATAGGAGATATTTTGGTTATTATATTATCATATTTTAATAAGTTTTTAAGTATGAGAGAGAATAAATGAAACAAATATACGTGTTTAATAATTTTACCTATTCTCCGGAGAGCCTTAATATATTTATACATAAAGTCATATTAGGAGGGATTCATAATCAAAATAATTCATATATGATATATTGAGTGATTAAATTAAGGTATTTTGGTAGGTTTTTTCGGAACCAAATGTTTTTTTTTAATTTTGAATAGAGGAGGATAGGGGGTGGCCTTTTATAAGTGCGGGAGAGGACAAACATGGAATTTTTGAAAAGATAAAGTGATACCCATGTTTTACTCATGAAAAAAATCCAAAAAATGGGTTATTATAGAATGTTATAGATTATATGGTTTAAATATGGCCATAAAATTGTTTTTCAAAAAGTTTTAGGTTGTTTGTAACCCTTATCTTTCGAATTTAACCCCCAGTTTACCCATTACCTTAACCAAGGTAATTAATTTCCTACTATTTTCAATATTCATTTTGTGGAAAAATGAAGTTGAAATTATTAGATAATATGAATTATGTTGATTCCAAATTTAGAATCCATGTTTCTAAATTAAATTCATAGAAGTTAGAGGATTTAATTTAAAATTAAACTGTAGACGTGATGAAAGAGCATTTTTCTAAAGGGAAAATTCGCATAAGTATAAAATGTTTTAATATAAAAATTCAATATGAAATTTATTATAATGACATAAATTAGTTATTTTTTAATATAATTTTACTATTTTAACTTTTTTAGAAAATTAAAATATAATTTATCTTTTTAAATAATTTAAATGAAAAGGAATTTTCAATAAAAAATAGGATTTTTCACTATTCATTAAAAAATTAATATTTTCAGAAAAATAAATAAAATTCACCCAATGATAATTTTGAAGTTAATATTCCAAAAAATAATGTTCATTTTTTCAAATAAATTTTCAAAAAGTAATAAAAATTAATTTTAAATTTTGTTCACAAAGAATGAATAAACCTCCCTTTAGAAAGATACAGTTTTTTAGAAAACTTTTATTCACTTTCAAAAAATTATAATTTTATTTCTAATCAATAGATAACAATTGAATTTATTTTATAAATTTGTAAAAAGCATTTTTTTATAATTTAGTTATTCTTATTCATACCCTCCAACTTAACGTTTAGGTTATGATGGTCATGTTTAGATAATAATATTTTAATAGATTATCTTGTTTAGTTTAAACACGATGTTGCATGCATCACAATCTATCAAAGATATTGAATTTAAACAAATATACCATAAAGCATCAGGGTGTTATATTATCTTATAATCTTGGTTTTGTGTTTTATACACACTATCAAACATGATGTTCCTCTTTTAAAATCTTGGGGTGTTATATTCTACCCCCCTTAAATAAATTTCATCCACAAAATTTCATATTGAACCAAAAAATCAAGGGTTTGAAATTTGAAAATAACATAATTGGAAACCCAAATAATAAAAATGTTTAATAAGACAAACTATTGATAAGATAGAAAGGTAAATATGATGTTCATCTAGAATAACATATAACTAGGTTTCCAAGTATGAGAAATTATGTAGGAAGTGAATATATAGAGATGGAAGAAAAGTATAAAAAAATATCATGAGTGATAGAGATCATTTATCACAAGAAAGTGAATTATCTAGAGATGGTTAATAACCACAAAAAGAAAAATTTATAAAGGGTGAAAATACCATTGGTTTATCATAAGTAAATGTTTTAGGATAACATTTTTGTTTAAAGATTTTTTTTCCTAGGGTTGAGGAATTCATTTCCCATCTAGACTAAGAACATAAAGATATATAGAGACTTGATATCATTCTATCTCATAGGAAAAATTCCATCCTTTTAATTTGATTTCATCAATTACTACTTCATCTCTTAGTCTAAGAAATGAATATCGAAATCAAATTATTATTCTTGAAAAAATAAAATTAATATTTAATAGATAATTAGATGAATAAAAGAATAAAAATTCATTCCTCCCATATCAAGATATTTTCCAATACCAAAATGGTTAACAGAAGTTATCTAATTACATACAAAGTTCAACTCAATCCATTCCATAAATAGTTAAACTTTTAACTCATTCAAAATATATATGTCTAAATTTAAAATCCAAAAATTCAGAAGGAAGGTCACTAAATTTCCAAAAATCAACTTTACATTGGATTCCCCAAAAAACATAATGTATCTCTTAATGTCATATACCAAAAATATGAATAAATTTATCACCTTGAAACCTTAAAGAAAAAATTAATTATTCCAAAAATAAAATCTAATGTTTTCAAATATATTCCATAAGTCCAAACATGTAGTAAAATCCAACAAAGATAACTTAAACCATCAAATCACCAACATATTTCATGGTCACCAATACTATCCCATAAACAAATCTTTATCATTAATATCTTAATATCAAGAAAATATTGAGGCTTATCTTCCCTCAATCATGTGTTTTCAAAAAATATCATCTTTTAACTGAATCACTTTTCTTGGTCATTAGTACCATTTAATATATGCTATCAAATCCTTAAAGAAAAATTACTGCAGTATAATCCTTATATATTTCATAATTATTATAATCAGAATGTCATTAATAAAATACTCTTATAACATAATTCTTTAATCCAAGCACAATCACATTAATCATTCCACTTCATTCTTAAACCATTTACTAGGATTCATCATCTTATCCCTTAATACATCCTTCCTTTAATATGTCATTTGTAGTCTCTTTATCATCAATAATATAATCATTACCCATACAAGCTTTATGATTCACTTCAATAGTTTCCCCCCTAGGGAATAAATATTTATAATTCCCTTACTTTCAACATTTAAAACATTCAACCATCATAAATGAATGAGGGAGACATTTATTTTCATCCATTATGTAAACCTAAATTTTTATTTTCCCTAAACAATTTCATTATTTTTCCCTTATTTTCCACACATAAAACATTTTACTATTAATTTTAGACACTATTCTAGTTTTCACTTTCTTCATTTTTGACACAAAGGAAATCAATCCTTATTTCCTCTTTGGTCTCCACTATTCATGCACTTAGTTGACACTATCCTTATCTTTTTCAGTGAGTCTGAGAGTTGGTTAAGGTGAAAGTTGTTAATCATATTTTGTGATAACTGATTAGTTATAAGAATAATATCTTTAACCCCAATCATCATCCCATTTGGTTTCTCATCAAAACATTGTTTATCACATTCATAATTAACCCAGTTCCTTCAACTTCCATACATTGACTAAAACCAAAAAACATAGTGTGAGAAACACTAATCATAGAGGGAAATCACATAGTCCTGAAGAATCAGTTATACGATGTCTAAATCATGACAAATTATTTTCAATATATGACACCTTAGGTTTTACCTAGGTCATTCATGGTCATCATATATTAAAATCCTTCAAGATGGTTTGTAAGGAAAATGTAAATTAAGAAAAGAAAATGCCATAAGAGTTTCAAACTAAGAGTGCAGTAAAGTTCATTTTCATATACCAGGTAAAACTTGAGTCAAGCCAAAAATTCATTTTTTTAGAGTTATTATCCCTAGGTACATCTGTTCCATAACCATGTACACTTGTAGTATTCATAAATTTATGTATTTCTATGAAAAACCACAAAATATATATCTCACCAAAATGTTAGGCCATTATTCTATAATTGTCCTCAATTTCTATCATAGGGTTATGTTCCCTAATCCATTTTTCCAAAATCTAGTTCCCAATGTTTTTACTAAACTTCCACTGATACTAATAGTAATGACCCCAAACCCTGTAGCCTAGATTCAGTGGTTACTTTATTACATTGGCATAAGATAAAAGGAATCACCTCCCAAATGACTAAATATTTTAGTAATCTTGGTAAACTAGATATAAACATTAAATTCACATTTAAATTGAAAACATAAAATACACAATGTGTTTTATTTGACAATGACATTATTTGTCATAGGGTATCCCTACATATCAATCACAAAACACTTCCTTGTATCCTAGGGAAAATAAATCATAAGAATGGGGTGAGCTTAGCCACTTAGTTAGGATAAGAATATAATGGAATCTATCATAAATAAATAAGCATAATCAATATGTAAAGGTAAATAAATTAAACACATTACATTTAAATAATAAACTACTCATAACATGTAATAAATAAATAATAATCAAATAAAGTCATATAAATAATTACATAAGCTTGAAACTTATATATGTATATTCTAAATA
Organism: Viscum album; assembly: GCA_963277665.1. Classification (NCBI taxonomy): domain Eukaryota; kingdom Viridiplantae; phylum Streptophyta; class Magnoliopsida; order Santalales; family Viscaceae; genus Viscum; species Viscum album. The sequence continues at coordinate 1,180,937,663 of OY728166.1, forward strand.
ATCGAATAATCACATTGAAAAAAAATAACTGATATAATAATGAGGTAATAAATAATTTCAAACATCTAAAACACACTTTAAATAAATGTCACAAGACATTTTAAATCTGTGGGTAGAAACCCATCTAATTTGGCCAACTGATTTGCCTCATGAGACATGTTGATGCATCGAGGGGCTACCTATAACAAGGACACACCTATAACATACTAATTCAAATGAATTACTAACATGAAAGGGGTGACACATAATAAATATAAACATTCATATTAAAAAACTTATATAGTAAATGTTAATACTTACCCTAATCAAATAAACATATTCATAAACCATCTAAAGTAATATAGTGAATGATAATAAAATTGTGCATCCTTAGTAAAACTGATCATAAACCATCCAAAGAAATAATAAGGACTATATTAATACAACATATCCTGATTTTATCATAAGTAAAATAAATATTTTATGGCATTGATGAATATAAATACCATAAAAATGTCATTAAAAACATTTTTGAGGAAAATAATCTTTTTGATATGAAAATATTATTTAAAAAAAGTATTCAAAAATAATTTACAAAAAATTTCTTTGAAAATAACATTTTTAAACTTGTAAAATATGATTTCAAACACTTATTGTTCATGACCATGTAAAATTCTATTCATACCATACACGTTAAAACATATATTCCTTTCACATTTTCGGTAAAATCTAAATAAGCCTTGTTTTGAAAATGACATGAAGATTCATTTTAAAAAAATTGTAAAAAGTAAAAAGGTTTAAAAATGTATTTGAAAAATAAGTTTAAAAGGAAAAAAATATTTTTGAAAACATTTTTAGAAAATATGGATTTTGATGAAAAATTATTCTTGATTGAAAAGAGAAATAAAGTCAAGTTTTCATAAAAAACATTTTCTCAATAATTTAACAAAGTGTGAAAAAATGGAAATATTACATGAAATATTTAATTAAAATTCATAGGAGAATAAATTTTTTTCTTCAAGATATAAATACCAAATAATTTCCCCACATGATACTTAAACAAAAACAATTCCAAATAATGATGAGATTGTGAAATAAACCCTTACTACTTTCGTAACTTCTAAATCATAATCCCCATAAAAGAAATAATCATTAAATGAAACTTTAAATTCCATAAAGATAAATATATTCATGATATAATATATCAAAGTATTATTATATACACCATTCAAAGGAATAATTCGTGACTATGGAATATATATCACAGAAGTAAAAGTGTGATGAGAAATCCTTATCTCAGGTTTGAGTTCCTCGATATGTGTCTAGAACTCATGTATATTAGAAATAAGTTTATTATAAATATATTACATAACCATACCCATATATATAATACTATATATTATTTAATTATATACTTTTATCACCTATTTATTAATAATTTGTGAAAATCACTTTTTAAGTGATAATTGCTTTGTTTTTCATGTACGTTTTAGATTAATAATTTTGATACTGCTAATTTTGTTACGGATAAATAATATAAATAATTTTAAGAATGATATAAATATCATATATATTCATTATATATTTATTTATATTAATCTATTAAAGTTAGATATATAAAATGGATTATATTGTTTATGAAGACGGTATGTCGTACGTACGCATGAACATTGTTTTCATTTTTCCCAATGGATGGAATGAATGAGAAATAAATATTAATTAAACTTTACAGAATAATTATTATGTCATATATATAATTTATATTAATAAAATACATCCTTATTACCATCCATGTAAAAATAAAATGAAAAACATTTCACATCGCTATGTGGAGGCAGTAGTCCACACATACACACAAGAAACATTATTGTTTTCCAATATATTGGAAGGTAAGAATTTAGATGTGATATTATATTTAAAAAATTATGGTTATATAATAAATATAACTTATATTCATTAATTTTAACCTTACTCCCTTTCATGTAAAGAGTAAGTGAAAAATGAATCACATGGCTTTATGAGGCAGTAGTCCTCCGTACACACGAGCGATGTTGTCGTATCCCCCACAAAATGAAAAGTAAGAAGGTATATGTGATATGATAATTAAAAAAGTATAATAACTTCATAAATATCATATAAACTTGTTAAATAAATCATTATATATATCCTTGGGAAGTGATGATGGAAAATGAATTACATTGGTTCACAAGGCCGTAGACCGTTGTACACACGATCGATGATTTCATTTCCCATTTGATTGAAGTAGAGATAGATATGGGTTATGTAATTAACATAATAAAATATCATTATATATTTAATGTTTTTTATTATATTATCATAGTATATGATTTTTTAAGGAGCTGGAAGAAGTAATAAAATAAATACACATGTTTAATAATTTTACCTCTTCTTCTGAGAGCCTCTTTAGTTTTATACCTAAAGCCTTCATAGGAGGGATTGATAATAAAAATAACGCCTCTATTATGTATTTTTGTAATTAAGGAATGTATTTTTATAGTTAATTTCTGAAACAAAGGGCTTTGTATGTGTGAAGAAGGAAGGAGAAGGGTTGACCTTTTAAAAGTGGGGGAGAGGACACACATGGAATTTTTGAAAAGATAAAGTGATAACCACATTTTTATCATGAACAAATAATACAAAATGGACCATTATAAAGACATTATAGATTATACAGTCCTAATATGTCCATAAAATGTATTTTTTACCAGTTTTAGTTTGTTTTTAACATTTATCTTCTTAGTTTAATCCCCTAGTAAACTCATTTTCACCTCGACCGTGATAATTAATTTTTTACTCCTTTCACTATTAATTTTGGTAAAAATTTATGTTCAAATAATTAGATAATATAAATTATTTTTATTCAATATATGGAATTAATTTTTCCAAATTCAGTTCGTAGAAGTGAAAAAAAAAACCAATTTAAAATTAAACCGCAGACGTGACGAAAGAGAAGTTTTCCAAAAAAACTCCTCATATGTATAGAATGTTTTAATATAAAAAATAAATATGAAATTGATTAAAATAAAAAAATAAGTTATATTTTAATATAATTGTACTAATTTTACTTTAAATCAATTTAAAATAAAATTTAACTTTTTAAATATTTTAAACGAAAGGAAATGTTTCAATAAAAATTAGTATTTTTCACTATTTATAAAAAATTAATATTTTCATAAAAATATAAAAAATTCACTCAATGATAATTTTGACATCTATATTTAAAAAATTATTTATATTTTTAAAAATTAATTTTCCAAAAGTTTTACAAATTAATTTTAAATTATTTGCACAAAATTTGAATAAACTATCTTTTATAAAAATATTACTTTTTAGAAAATATTTATTTTTCTTTAAATGATTCTTATTTTATTTATAATTAATAGGTAACCATTAAAATTAGTTTATAAATGTGTAAAAAAAATAATTTTTATAATTTATTTATTCATATTTATACCCTTCAAATTAACAACTATGTTATAATGGTCTTGTTTAAATAATAATATTTTAATAGAGTATCGCATTTCATTTAAACCCGGTGTTGCGCGCGTCACAAGCTATTAGAAAGATTGAATTTAAATAAATATATAGTAAAGTATTATGGTGTTATATTCTATTGTAGTTTTTTTGTGTTTCATACATGCAATCAAACATGATTTCTCGTTTTTAAAATCTTGGGGTGCTATAATAAAAACTTTTTACCCTAGTTAAGGTTAAAATGAGTTTATCAGGGGTAAGATTATGAGATAAGGGTGATATTTCCACATAAAATTATCTAAATTCTATTATTTAATTATATTTATACCCTATCTACTCTTATATTTGAATATAATTCATTTTGGATCCATTTTTCTTGAATAATACATTAATATATTTTATTCTTTTTAAAACATCCAAGCATGTCTTCTCTATCACTTATAAAAGGTCACCCCTATCCTATCTTATCCACACATAAAGAGAATATTAGCTCAAAAAATACATTACCAAGTACTTTCCTATAATCCCACCCATTTATTATATGTATTTTTATGGTAAAAATACCATCCCTTCGAGGCTTAAGGTCTAAGCCAAATAAGATTTATCAAAGAAGAGGTATAACTCTTAACTGAGTACTTTCAATTTTATTTCCACTTCCATATTATATAAACCTATTTCATCCATAATGAATTGTTTAATAAATTTTCATAAATATACTAATATTTTTTTATGATGATGTCACAAGCATTTTTCACCTTCTTTCTATCAAATGAGAAATGAAAGTGTCGCTCGTGCGTACATGTGGACTATCACCTCCACGTAGTGATAAGATTCATTTTTCATAACCATTTTAATGATTTTTTACAATAATGGATTTAATAAATATATATTTTATTTATTATTTAATAAATAGTCAATATTGATAAAATATTATTTGTCTTTCTATCCTTCTTTTAGTTAGAAAATGAAAAAGTGTTCATGCTTATATATGAACTATAATATCTGTAAATAGTGTAATTAATTTTATATATATTCATTTTATTAAAGGTTATAAATATGTATATAATGAATATGTAGGATATTTTTGTAACTATAAACATTTTCTATATGATTGAACTATGATATAAGTACAAGGACTAGGAATTTAGAACCAAAACTTTCATGGAAAATGAAACAGTTACTCCCAGAAATAAAGTTTTTAAAAAATAAGTATTAATAAATGGATTTAGAAATTTTATAATTGAACCATATATGGTATTATAAGTATGAATATTATTCTTACATATAATTATAATAAATTTAAATTTATTATTCACGAGGTTAGAGTTCTTACAAAGTAAGGCAAACTTGAGGTAATAATATATTGTTATAATCACATTTTTATCAATATTGTTTATGATTAAATTTATGATGATGAAATTATATGATATATATTTCATAAATCTCAATTATTTTCCCCATATGGTTATTTAGGGATAATTCATGTTTTCAAATCATTTTAATCTCATTAATTACTCAAGAGACCAAAATAATATTTTTAAAGAAAACATACTTTATTTTTTTACTTCGGTCGGAAATCCATTTTCTAACATGCACATATTTTTTTTAAAATGATTTCAAGATTTTTTTAGTATACTATAATTATCTATTAAATTAATTTTTACCCATGTTTGAATTTTATAAAAATTATTTTAAAATAACATTCTTCTCATTTTCTGGATGAGGTATGTTTTACCGAAGGTGTGAATAGAATCCTTGATTTAATGATTATGACTTGAATGAAATTTCACAATATACTAACTGATCAAAGAATTAAAGCTTAATTTACATGTTTATGTGATTATTTTTAATGAAAATGTTTTCCTTTATTTTGGGAAATGTTTTTATTTTAAATAAGTGATATCAAAATAAAAAGTTTATTTTCCTTAATAAAATGGTCAAGTGATCTTTTTAAGGCATTTTCATCCATGAAAAAAATCCATTGATATTACATATGATTAAATGGAGATATGATCCAATGATTCCATATTTATTATTTATCTATATGGTTTATGATTAGGACTATGGAATGAAGATGAATCCTATTTTATTTCCTATGAGTTATTTTATGATGAAATGATACATCTCTTCATGATCTAGTGGCATAAATTTGAATGAATTATGATTATGTGAAGGGTGGATCTATTATAATCCTTAAATGTACTAGGTAAATATTAATATTTTATGAGCTCAAAGGGTAAACAAGAGGTCTTCCTAAGCCCAAAATAGGGTACATGGGAGGTTATCCCAATCCCAAAATAGGTTACACTAGAGGTTATCCCAAGCCTGAAGCAGGAACACATGTGGTTAGCCCAAGTCTAAAATGAGGATAATATCATGGTAGGAGACCTTGAGATGATATTTCTATGATTATTATTATTTCATGATTTGTGGTGATATTTTTTGACATGATCTTATTCTAATGTTATTCTCTCATGGATCATGTTCTTTGATTCTGTTATGATTCATGTCTTATAAACTACAAAGCATTATTCCATGAATCATGATTATGATCTATGAAATTTTGGGTAATATTTTCAAATGTTAATCTCTTATTCTCATTCCCTAATTCCCATGTTATGATTAAATGATCATTGATATGTACATGATTAATATTACCAAGCTTCTAATTTCAATATTTATTATGCTTCCTTTTTTCCTAGGATATAAAGAAAGGATTTAAGTATGATACTTATAAAAATGGTTATAGTTATGAAGAACTAAGTGAGATATGATGTATAATTTTTATGTACATGTTGTTTATGTCTCTAATATTCAATAAACACTAAACCTTTACATTTATGTTATGGATCGTAATGATATATAATGGATATTAATCTAATAAGTTGTAATGTTTATATATGAATTATTTGGGTCATGTCAGCATGGGTTTCATTACACGATGTGTATTAATTACATACCACATGAAAAATCTTAAGTTACATGGCTTGATAGGTTAAACAATGTATAGTTGGTGTACATGTTGTGTAACCCCACATGGTTTTACTGAAAAATTCATGGAAAATGCTTGGTAAAATACACATCATCTATTTATTTCATGAAACATAGGGGATCCTAAACCATAGAAAATAGTCCATAAATAACTACATGGTGTGTACCTAGTATACATACCATGTATAATGTTTCATTCCACATAAAATACCCTTTAAGTCCCTATGCATGTAGTGCAGGATTAGATGGAGAGGATTACACATGATGTACCCAATGTACACACCATCAAATTCATTCCAGATCAACCCATACACATGGTTTTATAATTCTTTCATGTGTATAATTACATATAGAAAGATTATTAATTTCTACATTAAATAAAATTACATGATGTGTAGTTGGTGGGAAGGAAGTGTAACATGTGTTTTGATTATTAATGCTAAAATTAATTATTTTCTCTGTTATTTATTGTCACATGCCATGTATACTAGTCTTATATACCATGTGAGTAAAGAAGTTTGGAACTAATCATGTTACATATAGTTTTAATCATATTACTTATCATAAGGTCACATTCCATGTCCCTTTTCAGTACAGAACATGTACTTATTTAATTTTAAATAAAATTAATTAATTTAATTTCTTTGAAATTATGGATGGGTATTTCTAGGACTATTTGGATGGAAAATTAAGAAAAATGAATTAATTAATTAATGATTGAATTAATTAATTAATTAATTGATTAGGAAAATTTATTTTAATATCAAATGAATAGACGTTAATATTATCCAAATTTATTAAATATGTATTTGTTTCATGTATGGATGATCATGGTATTGAATGACCTATGTATATGATGGTTTACTTTAATTTAACAATTATTACATGTTTTTACAGAATTATTATTAAATTAAAATGACAACCTTTGTGTCATCCGCCACTCTTATTATATAAGGGTCTCTATGTTAGTGGTTTCTTTTAAATTACCCTATACCCCTGGTTCACCTCACCAACATGTGAGTAAATCATATGCATAGGATGCACCTACCATGAGAGTAAAGGAAATTCAATTTAGGATATAAGATGAGACCAATTCAAGAGATACATAAGAGTACATGTGGAATGATATAACTTGAATAAAGCTATGGTTTTAGGAGATATTCTTTTAGGTTCAAGGGCCAATTTATCATCTACTTGATAAACCGACCATTTGAAATCTCATGATCATTCTATATTAATTTATTTTATTTCATATAAATGTGTGGTTAATTATTTATAGATTCTTTATCAAGATCACAAAAAATTAATTAATAAGCATGCACGAAGGAATTAAAATAAAATTTACTATTCATAAATAGTTTTATTGAGATATGGTTAATCACTGACATAAAATACTCATAATATTAAAATACATATAAAGAGATAGAATGTAAATATTTATACTTAAAGATAAAAATACATAAAAAATGTTAAGTTAGTATACCCTTTAATTACATGATTTTTAATGGATAAAATAAATCAAAGTGTTTTTATGGACCTCTTTAGAACACTTCAATTTAATGTGTAGTTCTAATGAAGGTTTTGAGTTGACATAAAAAAATTAGTATTTTTTGTAATGTTCTTAATTTTTCCAAAACCAATTTAGAGGTATGTGTTGATGAAATATGAGTCTAGGATTTTAGTACTGGGGTGTCCACTCAATGGATCAAGGAGGTGAAAGTTAATATAGTTGGCATGTTTTACCGAACAAAATACCATAGAGTAATTGGAAATGACCTCACTTAGGTTATGAGATGAGAAATATTGATCTTTTCCACTAGAATATCCACGAGATAATATATTATAAATCCTAGGGTGAGGGATATTTGGATTTTATAAAATAATTTGATACTAATAAATAAAATTTATGATGCCACATTGCTTTGGTAATCCAAAAAAAATACTAAATATTTGATTTTATTCATTGTATAAAATTGAAAACTATTCCACATACAGTTTATCCCTATGATCCATATTAGATAAGGAACATATTCTTAATAACATTAATTTATTGGAGTGTTACATGAAATTTAACATGGAAATATGTTAATATTTATGAAACTTTCGCCAGGGCACACGCGCATCCGTCACACAGAGGACGCATGGCTTGTGGCCTCGCATTCCCGCTTTCCAAAGGTAGGCGACATCCATTCCTTGTTCAGGGACGTCTGCTCCTTGATTCGAAACCGGGATGATGGGATGTCAGTTCTTCCTTCCGAGGATTCCTCCTCGGAGCTCGTCACCTAGTCTGAGTCTCCCTCATAAATTTAAGACGTATACGTGAATCTCGTTCCCAGTGCCATATCTTCATGGACACAAGTTAATTATGCTACTTCCGTCGAGACGCTCCAAGGGGTCTGGTCGGGGAAGAAACCTTCGGTGAGGAGAATGGTCATGCTGAGGTGTTATTGGAACGTCTTGACGCCAGGGGATTGGAATGTCTATCTTCTATCCCTTATTATAGGGATTCTCGATGGCGCGGAAGCCCGAGGCATCCCACATCGAACGCAAGGAATTTGCATGTCATAGGCATGTATCTGAGTTTTCCTCAGCTTCCCATGTTTAACATGGGGTATGCCACAGGTTTAACTTCTAGCGGGGACAGATCGGAACACTGAGAGTGGATTAGATAAAAGAACCCCCTGAAGGGAACTCTGATGTTGGGGCCAGCACGTGGGCGGATTCCTGGATACTGGGGAGTGGAATGAGGTGGCATGATCCCACTGGGATGTGGAAGCCCGGGTAAGAATCAGGATGGGTGATGAAGTGAAGGATATTGAACCTTGTGGAGGCTTCCTACATACCATGTCTTGACATGGACCAAAGACCCCGTAGTTCGGGTATATAGTTTAACGTCATGCGGGATGGGGGCATTTAGGGTTTACGCTCAAAGCGGCCCATAATGGATGGATATGGGGGCTTACGCTCTGAGGCGACCCACAATGGTGGATATGGGGCTTACGCTCTAAGGCGGACCACAATGGTTGGCGAACTAATGCGAAGGGGTCAGAATGACTGAGTGGTGGGCTTGAACCTCGTGGAGTCTTCCTACGTACCGTGCCTTAGCACGGATCAAAGTCCTCGTAGTTCGGGTGTTGCGGTTTAGCATCATGCTGGATAAGGGCATACAGTTTAACATCATGTGAGATGATATACAGTTTAACATCATGCGGGATGAGGGCATACAATTTAACGTCACGCGGGATGACATTTGGTGCTTACACTCTAAGGCGGCCCAAGGAGTTGGTGAACCGATGCGAAGGGGTCGGAACAACTGGGTGGTGGGATTGAACTTCATTGAGGCTTCCTACGTACCATGCCTTAGTACGGATAAAAGTCCTCGTAGTTTGATGGGATGGGGATTACGCTCTGAGGCAGCCCATAATAGGATGTCATGGTCGATGCTCACTCTAAGCCCATGTGAGTCATGCTCAGTGTGAGAAACAAGAGACAGCAGGGACCAGACGATCACGTCGCGAAGGGTGCATCCGTGAGAAGCGAAGAGGGGATTACGCGTTGAATGGCCCTTGGTGTCGGGACTTACTCCAGGATGGAGGCCCGAGATGCGACAAAGTGCTGTTGGAGAGGGATTTGGGACTGAGCAAAGGAGATGCCTCGTTCCCTATCACGCCCTCCACTGGCCTCAGCGGTGGGGAAGTACGGAGGTGCATGGGTGCTACCTTCCGTAGGAGAAGCTAGGGGCTTATGCTCTAAGGCATCCCTTCCCCCGTGGACAAACGCCACTCCGAGAGTGAGGATATCATTCCATGTGAGGAATATTACATTCCCATGGAGACGAGCAGTGTAAAGAATGGCCGAGCCAGGGGGACCCTGCGTGCGAGGCACGAAGCCGAGTCATAGTTTAATGTCATGTGTTGAGGATGAAATGCTTGGCAGTTTAACATCCTACATCTCGGACGAGGTGGGCTCACTCCACACCCCAAGTACATACATAACCGGCACCCTCTACCCCTTATGGGAGGGAAGGCATCGGCAAGGCCGTGGTGAAGGGGGGTCGTAGAGCAAACCATTGAGGGGTCCACGTTAGCATGGATATGTGAAGAAGCAATAGCCATTATCATGCCTATGATAAGGATCATGAGGTAGAGAAACAAAACAGGAAACACCATCCAAGGGACCTTGAGGTTACTTCGTACGAGCCTGGAAGGTTGTACGGGAAAACAATGCATGCATCGGGCGTCTACGCATGGAGGTGCCCGAGGGGCGTAAAGGTGAGGGGTCTTGGGGATTGTGCGCAAAGGGAAGGTTTTCTCATAAAACACTGGGATGGAACACAATTGGGGAAGAGGAATTACGCGCGACTAGGGGTATTGCACGCAAGGGATCTAAATTGCGTGTGAGTGGCAATGGTGGAACCCTAAGTCATGACCACCCCGACGAAGGGGTTTCACACAATTATAACCTTTTGCATGCAACAGAAGGGATTGTGCTGAAAGGAGGAACCTTGAGGGGTTTTCAATTTTATTTAATCTGGTGGGATTGCGCACAACGGCGGATCCCGGGGCAAGGCTGCGCGAGAAGAGTAAATACCTGAATGTCATCTTGCGCGTGCGGGGAGGCCTATTTCGCGCATGGGAGCCGGTTCAGATTCTGTAACCCCGAAGTGGGAGGGGTCTCCTTCTATTTATAGGGCTTCAACGTCACAGAATCCAGGTGGCGCACGAAATATTGCGTGCCAGGGATGGCGGCGTGCAAAATGAAACCGTGTGGGTGTGGGCGCCAAAAATTGCGCGCCGGCACCCGGGTCCTTTCGCGAATCCCGGACTCCTTCCGCACGGTCAACCTTTTTTCACGCACATCCTCGTTAATTTCGCGCACCATTTCCGGGCCCTCTGGACTGGGCCTACGGGTCTGAATATGACTTCGCTTCTTCATTTCGAAACTTCCTTTAGGAGTTACAGACTTTTTCGGTGTCTACAAATTCTCCCCCTCAGAATTGGATCGGCGAGAGGTCGCAACGATCGGATTCTAAGGGCAATGCTGAAATGCCAAAGGGTTGGATCACGAGGGCTCTTTGCACGCAAAAACCGTCGTAGCGTGCAAAATAGAGGTTCGACACGGAAACCACTTTCCGCGTGGCGTGGAACCCCCAACCTCACCTATAAAAGGGACCCTGATTCCCATGATCCATACCCGAGATTTCTCACGTGATAGGCTCCGATCTCTCGCACGTGAAATTGCCTTTGCGACTGCGTAGAAAACACACCGTGTTAGCATGGAATTCCTTCCGATTTTCAGCTATATTTTCGCGCGAACTCAGGGTATTTCGCGCCGTCGGTTCTGATTTCATGTTCAACTCCGTAATTTCATGCCACAGGGCCAGATTTCGCGCAACTATTCCCAATTTCTTGAAACTCTCAAAGACCTTGAGATGGATGCAAACCAAGTTGATGAGGGGGAATCCGCCACTCATAGAGCTAAAATGGCGGTGAATGAAGAGGTTTATGGCACCATGGTGGTTGTTTCTGACAACCTTACCTCGTTAAACCAGCTGACACTTTCCTAGAAGGAGTATCCTCTCTCCAACAACCTCCCGCTCTGGAACTTTGGCATCTTGGAGGTGGTTCCACTACCGGGATTCTAGGTGGACACACCGCGCTCATGGGTGACTTAGGAGGACAACCTTCCCTGTTACAACATCACCAACAATGGTCATCCTGCCAGAGAGACCAGACACATGGATATGTACGTCCTGAACCTGAGGACCAGAACCATTGCTGGGGGTGATCATGTTGCAGAGAGCTCTCCAGACCTCTATGCAAGCACGTTCCGTCAGAGCATCACGGATGATACTAAGGGGTGGCTTCAAGGTTGGGACTTGTAGTCCAGAGGAAACTTCACCAGTGAGTGGGACTAGGCATACTGAGTTTTCCAAACATGCAACTAATTCAGGGCCGAGCTGCGGCACATTGGTCTATTCGAGGCGGTGTGGGCATCGCAGTACCACTTCCACCACCAACTTGAACTCGGGCCGGAGCTGTTTACCCGATGGTCCCCTGACACCAACACATTCCATCTTCACCATGGGGAAGTTGGCATCAGTCTTTGGGATATCGACTGCATTAGGGGTATCCCACTGGAGGGTTACCAATACGATGAGTTCCTTCCCCCAATGAACACCTGGGAGGATAGATCACAGACCCCCATGCTGACATGGAATCTGATAGACCTAGCCAAGGAGAGGCTACAGGTCAAGGACTTCCTGAAGGACATTTCCTACAAGGAATGGTTCAGCCTATTCCTGAAGAAGGACCCAACGGTCAAGATGCCAGGATGAGGAAAACGGTTCCTAACCATGGCTCAGAGGAGCAAGAAAGGATCATACTGGAAGATCCTAGAGATGGGGCAGTACCAATCATGGGGTTACCGGGTCATTGAGGCCTGGGACCCCAATGTCCGATATGCCGGGTTCCTTTCCACCTTCCTTAGCAGGTGGTTCCTGCCAGTGCGGGATGCGAGGATGGGCGTCCGTCCAGCAACTCTAGTGATTGTGGGCACCATGGCCGCCAAAAAAAGGTTCAATCTGGGGGTCCTTGTGCTGGCTAGGCTGTATGCCATTCTGGGACGCATCTCCAGAGGGGGGTCGCCTCAGAGGGTTTGTGGCCCTTTCCAGATCATTCATGGATGGGTAGCGGCTCATCTTGGCGGGTACACTTTCCCAAATGTTGTTCGTCCTCCGGGAAATGGCCTGCGACCATCTCTCCTGAACATTGTTGGGGTCGCACCGATGATGCTCAATGAGGAGGGGGTACAGATCAGAATTGGTAACCACACCAACTTTAACTTCAGCCCATTCCCCACCCCGGTCGTCCAGATGATAGACAATGGGAAAGGCTCACTAAAGCAGCAAGAATACTTCCAGAGCATCCAAGGTGGGGTACTTGTGGCTCGGATTGACAGGAAGATCATCTGTGAGCCTTATATGCCGTCCCGATTCGCCAGGAAATTCGGGTGCCTCTAGCAAATGCCGATGAAGGTATTCACAGATGTCTGAGAAGAGAAGAACCCCTGCGTCCTTAGCTAGATGTGGTTAATGTTAACCACTTATGGCTCTGGGGATTCCATTACCCTTCCTCCCACTGGGATCGATGCTGGCCTATCAACCGAGTGTGCCGGGCACTGGACCATCGCGTACCCTTAGGGGCTCTTACGCAAGCGAGTTCGGAAACTCGAGACTACCCGTGTGGAAACCAGGCGACGAGAGAGCAGACAAGGTGTCGCTAGAAGGGGGGACCAGGGGCACATCAGGCAGCGAGGCCTGCAGAGGCCGGGACCTCAACAGCAGAGACATCACCTGGTGTCACTGCGACCTCGTTTCCCAGAGGGGGGTAACACGAGGCGGCCAGAGAACTGCCAGGGAAGCATATAAGATACCTACTCAAACCTTCCCATGATTCAATCTTCCTGGAATTGTGGTCGTCCTGGATGACTCTGTAGAAATCAATGAGCGTTGAAGCCATCTGGCAGAAAATAATGCAGGATGGGATCCAGTTGCCAGAGGTCGGGCTCATCCGGGTCACCGACCAAGTAAACTCCCATCGACGACACACTTATTTAACGGCCATGGACACATACGCGTGCCAAAGGGGTCGGCGTGTGGAGTCACCTTTTCTGGTGAAGGTGATGCTTGGCCAAGAGCATGATTCGTAAGTGATGCCGCTGGGAGAAGGAAATAGTGACGAGTAGTCAGAGGGAGGGGAGGAAATAGGAGAAGATAAAGGAGAAGGAGAAGATGAAGGATAAGGTGAAAGAGAACACGAAGGTGAGGGATCACAGGAGGCGGCCTACTAATGGGGTCCCTGGGAGAGCGGTGAGATTGTCATCTCTGATCTTGACATAACTGAGATACTCGAGGTCTGTCCCTATAATTATTCATCCTCCTTCATTGTATATTCTATTATAAAATTTGTGACCCATTTCTCTATCTCACTCAGGAGAACACAGGCACTGATCAGGAATATCCAATATGATAATAATGGGAGGCACCGGTAGGACAGGGTGGGGCTTCGACGCCCATCATCGAACTGACAAGCGCTGAGGGGTCTCCTACCACAACAGCTTCAGTAGTGTCCAGAACACCAGAGGCTGACTCTCTGGGTTCCTATAAGTCTCCTTCTTCGCTACTGGTGATTACCATCAGAAAACCCCACTAATCAGGATGCTCCTTGTATAGTGATCTCAGCGTTGGAGGCTCATCGGGCTGCTAAGCACGGGCCGTCCGTGAGTAGAGTAGTGGAGGACATGCCACCTTTTCTAGAATATACTTCCCAAACTTAGTCGGCCCCAAATATTGGTGAGCAGGGGGAAGTGGACATCATCGGTGATGTCATTAGAGCGAGGCCGGAAGCTGAAGAAGTCACTGCCGCGGTCGGGGCGAGAAAAGAAGGTCGCCCAAGCATTGAGGATCCTATTCCTCGCGAAGGAATCCCTGAGGCAGATCCTGCTACTGACCTACTAGCTTCCTTTCCTGCATACCGGCCCACTAATCCCGAGGAGATAGATGATTAAGACTCAGAAGCGGCCGAGGAGAGCCGGATGACACGGTGTAAAGGGTGGAAGTGTATCCAGCGCTATCTCAGGAAGCCTCAAATGAACTGGCTAAGGCGGATGGGATCACTCTAGACTAGGCTGCGTTTCCTGTGTGCTGGAGGGGTTGACACTCAACGCCTTCATCTGACGGTCCGTGATTACATGGCCGAGAAGATACGTGAGAGCGGTCGGCGCACCGATGTTGCCCAGTGTCGGGAAAGATCGGTGAGCACCCAAGATTTCTTGAAGGAGGACCAGGAAGTCCGGCACCTCGAAGGGCAGGCGGCAGAGAAGGAGGCCTTCCTTGCAACATGCTCTGAGCTTGTGGAGCAACTGACGGCCCAGTTGGCTAACTCCCAAGAACAATTGATGGAGGCGAGTCACCAGATGACCGTACAACAAACTGAACAGGCGCAGGCACAAGCTAGTATTAGCGAACTGCGCTCTGTAGCTGCTGATGAAGAGAGAGTCTTCAGGGAGCGAGAAATAGTCTTGGAGGCTACCAGCCAAAGGGTAGCGGCGTTGGAAAGGTCAATCCAGCATGCTGATCCTTAAGGTCTCTATTTTTCCATCTCATAAACTTCTTTCTTTTACTGCTCACTATTTAAAACCAATGTACGGACAAATACATTTATTTGTACCCTTTGGTTTAATACGGTAAAACATAATCCTGAAATAAATAAAAATTCACCCCTAAGGTCATGTGGGTCGTACCCAATGTGAGAAACAAAGGATGCTCGTGTTATCATTTCGTCTGACTGTGGGGCGTTAACCAAACTTCAGACATTTGAAATCAGGCCCAGATTTCTGAGGAGGAGAAGGAGGTCCAGCTGAAGGGAGGGGACCTCAGACCGATTGATATATCGTCTCCCCAATGTGTTCTAACACACGAGTGGGGAAATGCCAGGAGCATTGAAATCCATCCAAACATAGGGAGATGAAAAAGGTGAATCACGTTACCAAAATTCGGAACACTATGGGGGGCACGATGATGGAGGATAACTGTTAACTGTGGCGGAAACACAACATCCATATCACATTGGCCCAAAAGGGGGACAACAAATGAGGGATGACTGCTGACCATGTTCGCAACACGGGGCCTAACTCAAATATCGTCAATCAGTCTTCTGGAACGTTGGTCCAAGACAGCAGGCAGACCATGGGTCAATCATCCATACTGTTACAACAGGAGGACCAAAGGTCTATCATCCGTATTGTTATAGCAGGAGGACCACGGTTCAAGGATCCATACCATTAGGGGGTCTCATCAAACATGAAAGAGGATAAAGATCTGAATAAAGGGGTACGCAAAGCGTGGAAATTGGAGTGGTGGTTTGTTCAAACAAAATCCAACACTCCCAAAATTGCGCCACTATGGTGGAGGCGCATTAGGAAGACATATTGATCTGGTCACGAATCAACCCAATTTTTAGACAGGATCTCTCTGGCGAGATAACTGTCGCTTCCCAACATTACTATGGGGAATCCCGAACTTATTCAGGGTAGATGTTTCAGTTACACCACTCCCCAAGAAGCCAGGCCAAGGGGCCGACAGTGAGGAGGGATGGGATTGGTGATCCCCGGGGCTGGACCCAAGACAAAATGCTCGGGCGTTCCTACGTATCCCATAAGGATGGGAATCAACCCACACGTAGTTCTGGAAAGCATCTTAGTTTAAGGTCTTACAACTCGGACCAAATAGTAAGGGGAGTGGGAGACACATTGTAAAGCGGTTGCGAAACCCAACATGAATGAGGACAAGGTCCTGCTTACCATGTGATCCTTGGAGAAGTGTTTAGGACAAGCAACCAAACATGAAAGTTAGGCTAGTCCTGTGGGGAAGTTCCCAAGAGCTCCTACGTATCCCATAAGGATGGGAATCAAGCCATACATAGTTCTTGGAGGTTCCTTTTAACGTCGTGCATGATAGGAAACATGAGGGATAATTCTCATAACAGGGTGTGTGTGGGGTGGCTATTGCAAACCCGACGTGCATGAGGACATAATCCCATACCACTCCACGTGATCCTGTAGTCAAGGTCCCAAAGGTGAGACAAACACGATGAATCAACATACCTCAAGATGGACCCAAAGACAAGAGGTCTGGGTGTTCCTACGTACCCCATAAGAATGGGAATCAAGCTGCACGTAGTTCTCGAAGGGTGGCACGGCACGACATGGTACCTATACAATGATAAAAGAGGCGTGCGGGTCTATCCCTCGCACCAAAAGAAGCAGAATTTGATATATCTTGTTTTTCCTTGAAGGTGAATGGTTTTTCTTTTGTGGAACGACTGGCCTAGGGTAGAAATTCCTGGAATCTTCACAATAATCAAGCCGCAACATGCGTTGACGAATGGCATGGTAATTGACCAATACCCAACGTGATGTCCCCCATGGGAGGTCACCACAATGCAGTGCCATTTTTCATCGTGCGACCGGGACGATATCATCATAGTTTATGGTCATGTGGTGGGACAGACCAGTACAGTTTAAGGTCATATGGCTTGGACCTGGGGAACACCCATGATGTGATAAGGCATACCCGATGTAAATGAGGACATAATCCCATACCATCACCGCACGTGATTCAAGGAGAGGAGCCTCGGGCCATGGAGCCGATGAGGGTCCAACAATCATGGGGCAGGAGACACTAGCTTCCAGCTGAGTCGGGCCCGAAACGCAATGTCTGGACGACTCCTAGTTTCCCATGGGGATGAGGGTCAAGCTACACACGGTCCTTAGAGAAAACACGAGCATATAATCCTAGCGCTCAGATCGTGGGATACCCTAGAGATGTCGTCACACAGCTTTGTCTGCCTGACGTGTGGAGGTGCACTGAGGGTTAGTGCAAGGAGTGTCGAGACTCCACCTTGAAACGATAGGGTGGAACATAATGTGAATCATGCAACCAACATTCAAGGCCCGAAGAAGTTGGTGTGACGAAGGAGGATTACTTCTGACCATGTTCGCAACACAACATCATGTCGTGTTATCCTTGGGAACAAACAAATGAGCATCAACCACTGACCATATTTGCAATGTGGGATTTGTATCAATTTGTTGCCTGAAACCCTCAGGGGCATTGGACTGTGACGGTAGGAGAGCCCTTAGGAGTTTTATCCAGGCCGTTCTTGGGGGTCCCTCCGGGTGTGAAAGACAATGGGGGCCTGAATAAAGGGGAGCACGAATCTTGAAAAGTGGAAGGAACTTTCCTAAGTTGAATCTGACACTCCAGGTCCTAGACCAGAGTACTCTGAACACATTAGCAGACCATTGGAAAGGTTCAAAAGGCTCGGTTTGAGAGTAGCCAAAAGATGGCGGATCCCCAGGAGAAGGGGGCATGGTTCCAAAAAACCTTGTACCACACCTATATATCCCACTCATGGAGAGGGACAGAACAAGAGACTGAGGTGACCGAGAGATCATGGGATCTCTCATGAGACGGGTCTGGACCTGAAATCCAGGTGTTCAGGTAGTCCTACGTATCCCATAAGGATGGGAATCAAGCCACACGTAGTTCTAAAAGCACAGTTTAACGTCATGTAGGACGATGAGAGGAATTTCACCCAGGAATGTGTACGACATGACGAGTAACACCACACCTTACAATCCCGCAGGAGAATGCCTGGGCTGGGGGCCTGAGGCTGGGCCTCGGTCAGGGAGGCCTGACCAGCTTGCAGTTTAACGTCTTGCAGTGAGGACAAGAAGAAGAGGACACCTCAAATAAAGGGTGGTATGCGGTGTGGCGACTAACCTGACGTGAATGAGGATATAATCCTATACCACACCATGCAATCTCATAGGTGAAAGCCTAGGCCGGGGCCCGAGGCTGGGCCTCGGTTAGGGAGGCCTGACCGACTTACAGTTTAACGTCTTGCGGGACGGACGTGCAGTTTAAGGTCATGCAGGACCAGGTGCATTTTAGGGTCATGTGGGACTGTTCTCTAGTTTAAGGTCATGGGGGACCCCTAAGGGTCCGGAAAAATACTTCTTATGGAACTTAGCATTGGTGGGAGGAGATATACGCTCACCATCCATGGTCACCATACAGTACACGCCATTGGGATAGACCTTATGAACGATGAAAGGACCCTCCCATTTGGGCTCCAACATGGGTGGTTTCCTGACAGGAAGCATTGGCGCCCTGAGGGCCAGTACTAGGGCACCTTTTAGGAAATATTGGAGGTGAACCTTCTTATTGAACGCTCGAGCCATCCTGCTTTGATGCCTTTCTAGGTTGTGCAAATCACGAAGCCTATTCTCGTCCAGCGCTTCCAATTCTGCTAAACGGATTTCGGAAACCCTATTCGGTGCTTGCTGGTCATAGACCGCCGTGCGCAATGAGGGCAACTGAATCTCGATGGGCAGGATGGCCTTAGCTCCATACACCATGGAATACAGAGTCACCTGGGAGGAATTACGAGTCATCATCCGATAAGCCCAGAGGGTGTTGGGGAGTTTATCTGGACAACTCTTCTTGTTCTGACCAACTAACTTTTGTAGAATGTTAGAGAGGGTTTTTTAAACACCTCAATCTTTCCATTCGCCTGCACATCATAGAGGGAGGTATGGTTAGAGCGAATGCTATACTTGGCGTACAATTTCTTCAACTCAGCCGCTCGAAAGTTGGTGTCGTTATCCTTGAGGATAGCGTGAGGTACTCCAAATCAATAGATGATGTTGGAACTCATGAATTCAGCGATAGAATGGGCTTTGAATTCCTTGAGCAGAATTGCCTCTTCCCACTTGGAAAATAAATCTGTAGCAGTCAAAATGAACTAGCATTGGCGTATCATCGCCAGTGGGTAAGGTCCTACGACATCCAACCCCCAGACTAAAAAGGGCCAAGAATACTTGGTAGTGTGGAGAGGATCCGGTGGCCGATGCAAAAAGTTAGCATGAACTTGGCATGCATGGCACCTCTTGGAAAACTCGACGCAGTCCTGGATCATTGAGGACCATAAGTACCCCAGCCTCTGAATCTGGTGAGACAACTTTGCCCGGCCTGATGGGCGCCATAGGAACCAGCATGAACCTCTTGCATGACCTATGGAATCTCGAATCCTTGAAGGCAATGAAGGATAACACTATCGAATCCACGTTTCTAAAGGATCTGCTCAAAGCTGGGACCGCTCTGAAGGGTGAACTGCAGCGTGCGGTGTCAGACTCGCTCACACTCTGCCCAGTCTGATGAAAGATTACTGCATTGGAGGTATTCAACCAAGGGTGTCCTCCAATCAGAAACTATTTCGATCACCGCATCTAAAGTACCCGGGGCTCCTGACATCGGGGCCCCAGTGGTGAGATGGTTTACCCAAGGTCCATGATCATCCTTTGGGGTGACGAGATCAATGAATCTCCAGTGCGCCACATGGATAATCAGGTCATCCTGTTTGGGCTCCGCAAGCGATGCGGCCAGGCTGGCCAAAGCATCTTCTCAACCGTTCTGGGACGGAGGAATATGAACGACCTCTGACCGAGAAGGGAACTGGGCCATTACATGGAGGGTGCACTCCAACAAAGGCACTAGTTCTGGATTTCTAACAACATAGTCACCATTTACCTACTTGATGACTAGCTTGGAGTCCCCTTTTATATGCAGATGGGGCACATCGATCTCGAGGACTAGCTCGAGGCCAGTGATGAGGGCATGATACTCTGCCTCATTGTTGGTGTAGCCCTCTGACAGCAGGAATGAATATGACAGAACGAATTGCTCTGGGGTTATGAAGAAGATTCTTAGGCCCACTCTGTTGAGCCTAGGATCACTGAGTCTCCTACCGGTGGGGCTCCGGGAGGCACCGTCAAAGTGCATCTGCCTGCATGGGACGACATGATTAACTGAGAGGATTGCCTCATCAGGAAAACCTAGGCCAGCGGCTGATCCATGGAGGTTGGGTGGGTAGCTAAAAATTCTGCCAATGCCTGTCCTTTGATAGCCTTCTGGGGCATAAAATTGATGTCGAACTACTAGAGGATCACCGCCCACCACTCTAGTCGTCCAGTCAACATAGGTCAGTTCAGGATGTACATCAACGAGTCTACCCAAGAGACCAGCTGTACCTCGTGGTGCTGCAAGTAGTGCCACAATTTCTTTACGGCAAATACGAGCGCTAGACAACTCCTCTCGATGAGAGAATATCTAATTTATTCATTGAGGATCATGAGGATGAGGTAGTAGAGGTTGTTATTTTTTCCCTCATTATTCTTCTGGGTGAGAAGTGCGCCGAGGGACCATTCTTGGGTGGTCACGTAAAGGACCAACGACTTCCCGAAAATGGGTGGCATCAAGACCGGAGGTTGGAGCAGATAATGCTTGATTTCCTCAAAGGCGGTCTGACACTATTCATCCCATTTATAGGTGTTTCCTTTCTTCATGAGCCAAGTAAAGGGCTTACAATTGACATCCAGATTTGAAATGAATCGGCGTATGTAGGCTAAGTGGCCTTGGAGACCTCAAAGCTCCCAAATATTTCTCGGGGGTGGCATCTGGCTGATGGCCTTGATCTTCTTTGGGTCAACCTCAATGTCTCGATGCCTGAAAAAAATCCAAGGAACTTACCGTAGGTGACCCCAAAGGCACACATCAATGGGTTCATATTCAGGTGGCGGGAACAGAGGAAACCGAACACTTTCTCAAGGTACTTGATATGGTCCTGACACTGGCGTGATTTGACTACTAGATCATCCACATAGCATTCCACCAATGTTCCCAGAATCGGCTTGAATATGCGATGCATGGCCCACTGATAAGTGGCACCCACATTCTTCAGGATGAAAGGCATAACCTGTTAACAGAAAGTACCTTGGGGTGCTTTGAAGGCAGTGGACTCCTCGTCCTCGGGGGTCATCCGGATCTGGTTGTACCTGGAATATTCATCCATGAAGGAGAGGGCTTGAAACCTGGCCATGGCATCAATCAAAAATTCTGTCACTGGAAGGGGAAAATCATCCTTCAGACAGTGGAGATTGAGATCGCGAAAGTTGAAACAGACCCTGATCTGTCTATTTTTCTTCATGACCGGCACAATATTGGCTAGCCACTGGGGGCACTAAACTTCCTTGATGAAGTTGGATTTGATAATCTTGTCAACTTTGGCCTCAACCATGGCACTGTGAGAAGGGAGAATCTTTCTGGGAGGCTGCTTAAACCCATGATGGTTCATTGGGAGACCAAGGCGGTGGAAGGATACCTAGGGATCTAGCCCTGGAATCTCGTCGTAACTCCAAGCGAACACATCATGGTGTTGTATGAGGAATTCCACATATCGCTGCTTCTCCTCGGGGGGCCTAGAGGCATTGGCCAATGTGGGTCTCGGGTCAACCTCGCTACCAAGGTTCACCTGTACCAACTCATCGACCGTGGTGGAGACACCCTCCTCAAAGGTGGGGGTCACATATTCCGTGTCCTCCTCTCCACTTGTGGAGGGATCATCTGTGGGGGGAGTTTCTTCTGGGCTACCAGATCCTGATGGGAAACTAGTGCCAGCTTGGGCAACAATGGTCATCATATCGGGAGATTCATGCAGCGCTAAGACCATAGCAATAAAGGCCTTCAATCCAGTCCCATCTGGCCTTCAGCCCAAGGGGCTACGTTTGATGACATCAAAATAGTAATGGCACGTCGTCTTGAGCCGGTTGATCCTAGCCCTATGGAAGAGACATGTATGACGTACCGCCGTTTCCATGAGCCTGACATCCCAATACCATATGGGGGTAGGAGGTTCCAGAATCACTTGAGCCTGGTTGGTGTAGGAGTATGAGGTGATTTTCCTCCATCGCTTGGACATGGGAATATGCATTCGTCTTGTACCCGAAACAACAAAACACTGCCCCATGTCGGGGGTTGTAGCCTCCAACCGATGGATTGGGAAGATGGAGGCATCATCCAAACCTACCCAGGGATCACTGGTGATAGTGGCTGGCTCAACCTCACCTGCTAGAATATTCTTATCCTTGATCTTGTAATAGTCGGCGTCTAGATAGCGGGCTTCACAAGAGGAAAAAGGAGACGCATCTCCTTGGAGCACGCCTACTCGACCATTATGGGAGTATTTGAGGAATTGGTGATATGATGAGGGGACCGCCGTGTGATGGTGGAGCCATGGTCTTCCCATCAACGCATTGTAGGCGGTGTCCTGAGAGACAACCATGAATTCAGTGCTAGAAGTTAGGCCATCGAACTGGGTCTTCAAGAGAATCTTTCCAACTTGAGTTTTCTCGATCCTGTCATACCCCTTGATCCTGAGGTCGGAGGGAGTTAAATCATCCTCATACCGACCCATCTTTCTCAGTGTCCGAGTTGGGATTAGGTTAATCCCAGAACCCGTGTCAACAAGATAATGGAAGACTTCCATGACATTGAACTGGACAGTGATGTACAATGGGCAAATGTTCCCTTGTATGGGGAGGTCTTCATCTTCACCGGAGAATGAGATAACTTCCTGGAATTCGGCGTTCTCAATTGCCTCAGCGTGGAAGGCTTCTGTGGCTGCTACCTCCATCTCAAACTAGAGGGGGATCTTTAGGGCCTCGGCGAGTGTCTCACGCATTTTAGACGATAAGAGAAGAGCCTCAGGGATAGAAAGCCTCGCTGTAATGTCAGCCAAGTGCTTCAGAACATCATACTTTCGAGCCAAACACGAGATTCTACTTATAGGAGGCCACTCTGCGATTGGAGGCATGACGGGTCTGGCTGGCTGGGCCAACAGCTGACTGGTACTGGGCATTTCTTGCTATTCACTAGTCAAAACCTGAAGAGTGTATTCCGGATTAGGACCAAAAGGCTGGGGTCGGCTGGTGGCAGGGAGGAGTTGGCCGCGACACTACCGAGGTGGTTCCGCCTGATCCAGCAACACAAACGGTTGTAGAGGTGAACCTATCAACACTGGATGAGGGGGCCGCGTGTGATGAGCTCTGCACTGGGCCTACTGTCTGGTCTCCACGGCATGCACGACCTGCTTGGGGGTGCAAACTTTCATGCCCCGACGATTCACGTAGCCACGGCTCCGCCGCCTTTGGCGACAGCTTGGGACATTGGGAAGGTCCACCCGCTGTTGCTCATCGTCGGGAGCCAAAAATGGATTTACCAACTCTATGGTGTTAACCGAAGCGTACCCCGGACTGTCACTTGAGGATTCATCCACTACCGAGCGTAGTCTCAGAGGGATCCCCATTTTGAGGGCATAAAGTTTCCAAGAGTGCGAGATGGTGATGGCATTGGCAGGGTGCGCTCTTTCTTCTTGCGCAGCCGCCACTTGTCTTCTAGGAAGAGGCTGGCCGGGATGAAGATGCCGAGGTAGAAACCATAGTTTCTAGGGGCTCTAGCTGATTCAGGCGTGCATAGATGATGCCATGGGTGTGGGAAGCCGTCTTGTGGGCCATCCAGTCATTATACTTCTGGGACCCACGATCAGAAACCTGTTTCCGTTCACCTTCATCGCCGCTACTACCATCCGATCTCACAAAGACACCTGCCACTTGTGCTAGGGCTGGGCCCAACCTGACTATATTGTTTCCAATCTGGTCTTGGTTCCAGTCCTTGAATAGGTATCATCACTTGATGGTGTGCCCCAGGATCCGGTGATAAGAACAGTAGTTAGGGTGGTCAGTGAGATGTGCCTCTTCTGGCTTCCGGCACTCAGGTAGCCACACAATCCTCTACTCCAAGGCACTACGGAAGTAACCAAGGACCTGGGCCTCATCAAACGAGTAGGTCCAATTCATTCTATCCGGAAATGGGGCTCTAGGAGGCTGGCCCTGACAAGGGGCCGAAGGAGCATACTGAGGTGGCGAAACCTGCTTATCTCGCCTAGGCGGTGGCGGTGCATTACGCTGAGGCGTTTGCCGATTTTGAGGCGGTTGATACTGGGCGGGAAGTTATGCCCATGGGGGAGGACCCCTATGGGGTTGTGGAGCTAGCCTCACTGGTAGCAACTCTAGATGCCTGGGGGCCTCAATCTGGGCCACAACAGCAGGCTCGGATCTGGAAGCTCTCCTTGCAGAGATTACAGGAGGCAGAGGGCATGCCTGACTGGCCTGTTGCAGGGCTTCTTCGAGGCAAAGAGCCTTATCTGAGAAATCCTGGAACCCTCCAGAGTAATTATGAGTGATTAGAGAAGGAACCAGATCTGTCTTGAAGTTCCCTATGCACATTGTCAGTAATTTCTCTTGGGTTAGTGGCATGTCAAGGGAGTATGTGAGCCCTTTCCACTGGGCGAAAAAGTCCGCGACTCGCTCATCAGGCCTTTGCTTGCACCTGAAGAGGTCTGTGATATTCGTCTTCAGGGTTGCAGAACTGAACTGGTAGAGTAATTTCCTAAGAAGGTTCTCCCATCTAGTCATAGATCTGATAGGGAGCTGGTTGTACCAGACGAATGCTGGACCTTCCAGTGTCTGAACAAAGAAACAGAGCTTGGTAGCCTCCTTCTGTGCTGGAGCTCTTAACATAGGTCCACACCTCGAGTTGAAGTGGTCCAGGTGCTGTGGCGGGTCTCATGTCCCATTAAATGGGGCAAAGGAGGGGTTCCCAAATCTCGGAGGTGCCGGTATATCATCTACCCTTGTTGGGTATGGCTTTCCATCCGGTGGGATTTCCACCTAACGAGTTTCCAAATCC
This sequence comes from Viscum album, assembly GCA_963277665.1. NCBI lineage: Eukaryota > Viridiplantae > Streptophyta > Magnoliopsida > Santalales > Viscaceae > Viscum > Viscum album. The sequence continues at coordinate 1,180,963,338 of OY728166.1, forward strand.
TCTAAGCGGGCGATGAGTGCCTCCATCAGATCATCTGGACATAGGTTCCTTTCCTAACGGGGATCCCTAACCACAAGAACATTACCGGGCTCTACAATCTGGTAGTCAATCTTAGAAACTCGTGGGGTGGATGGTGGAGCGACTCTTGGGGCAGCAGGAGGAAAATGAGCAGGGTCTCTTTGGTGGCCACGCTGCTCTGGAGGGTTTGGCGAAACATATCACGCCCTATTTCCATGATCCTCGACCTCTCCTCTATCAGTGAACACGACATGATCGAGGTTTCCGGGGAGAATCTCGCTGAGGAGTAGTTGTTCCTGCCCCTGTTGTCTCGGCCTAGGATCATCTTAATCGGTCCGCCGCTCTGCAATGCATTCGGCCAAAAGCTCATCAACCATCCTCTTTTTCTCAGCAAGTTGTTCGCACAGCATGGCCTTCTCAGGATCTTCCTCTACCTTCTGCATTGAGGCAGATGAGTCAGCGAGCTTGATAGCCCCAACGTGCTCTTTACCCTTTCTGATGTTCCGACTCAGTGTTAATGCCTCAGTGGGTGTGGGGATACCTAGGAGGTTCCTCTGTTGGCGAGTAATCCTCCCGGATGGGTCCAGTAGCGGCTTTTACCCAGGGGATGAGTCCTCTTCAAGAAGTTCCAGACTGTTCCCTTCTCCTGACAGATCGGCCATGTTGACTGCCACTGCCCTTGGGGGCATACCCTCAGAGCCGCCTAGTGAGTCAGGCTGTCGGCGAATCACACTGAAGAGAAGGGCAGCGTACTGCCCCCATCCATAGACGTGCGCATGGGGGGTGGCCTCCTCGATAACCTTGTGGAGTACTTGAAAACTCTGAACGCATTGTTGTTGGAGGGCCCTCTGGTGGCCAAGTGACTCGGGGTGCCAAACCGCAGGGAGCGTGGCCAGGTCGACCCAGTGACATTGCTCACCGATATCCTCGAGGTGTGCTTGACTCCTGGGATAAGGCGCCTGCTGATGGAGAAGATGGGAGTGAGTCGCCCGGAGGGTATAGTGGAAACATTCAAACTCTCCCAGGGTGAGAAATTTTGGTACATGAAAATCCGAACCTGCGATCAGCCAAAACTTCTCGGGGAAGTGGCCTGCTGCGAGGATGGTCCAGAAGCTCAAAAAATCAGGTTCCGGATCCGGCCCCTGATAGCCCCGCTCATTGACTAGGAGTGATTGGGGAATTGGAAGCGGTGCCGAAGTGGGCTGCTGGGCCAGTGGGCTGGCTGACGACGAATACGGCGAGTAGGCCAATTGGCCACCGAATCTTAAGTCATCCTCCAAGGGTTGCAGTGTCCTAGATACCACGTCACAATATGATGGGCTGGCGAATGGGCCTCCTGTCACAGTGTCGGTGCTTGCCGAGGGTATGCTACGTCGTAGATCTTCCACCATCAAACCCTAAAAAAGGTCTAAGTCCTCTCTGACCGAGGTGGAAGGCACTTCCGGAGAGGCCGATGGTGACTGCAAGTTTGATATCTAGGGGTACGCCAGGTCCTCGTCCACCTGGATATACCTTCTGAGGGAGGCGGGGATCATATGGATCTCGCATTTAGGGAGCACGATGATGATGCGCCGCATCCCTATCCCTTACCTTGACTCATAGGACTGGAGGGAGGGCGCCACCACCAAGTCGTACTCCGCCTCAGAGTCCGAGAAACAGACTGGTCTGATTTCTGTCCGGCCTCCCCTGGAATTTCCCTTACAGTGATGACGTCCCGCCTTCCTGCCCCTGGGTAGCTCCTCGGGGCAGGGATGATTTCCGCCTTGGAGTCCTCTGGCCGCGGTGGCATTGGGGTGGAGTGGATTGAAGGCCGGGGTGCGAGGAGCACCGGGGCAGATGTCGAAAGGGACATGGGGAGGACCTCCATGTGGGTGAGTGACCGAGTATGCAATGGCTCCATACTCGCGACCAGCGGTAGGGGAAGTGACCCCGTACCCGATGCGTTGAGCGCTGGGAAGAGCCCCACCCGAAGCGTAGCTGTCACGGGGAAGCCCCTTACCTGCGACAAGGGTGGTGCTAGGAAGGCCTCCAGGCTGAGGTTGGAAGCAGGGAGGACCCATACCTTCCAGAACAGTGGCATGAAGTAAGCATTCATGCTGGATGGCACTAACGTGAATTGGTCTACGATGGCCATTACCTGTGCCTGTGACCGAGAGAGTCAACCCAACCTCCCTGTGGGGTGGTCGGGGCCTCGATCCGGGTCGGACATGTAGCTGCCCTTTCTTAACGGGTGCAGGGGTTTAATTACAGGAGTCAGCAGTGGCTCGGGCCACAGTGGCTGTTGGCGTTGATGTCTTAGGGAGAGCATCCTCTTACTCTCACGCTCGATGCTGGCATCGAGTTAGATGGGTTGAAGCCGGTGGTGTGGGCACACGGATTGCCTGCTCCTCAGCTCGGGGAGTCGGGCGGCGGTGTCGATGCAGCCTAGCGAGGCCCCTTGCCGTGAACCCCTAGAGCGGGTCCCCGATCAGGCGAACCCTGACATCCCCTACCACATCGGCGTAGGGAAGGGAGGGGTCGAGGTGTTCCGGGGAGAAACTCCCAAAACGGTTGAACGTCAGGGTGGGGGGCAGCGGCTCCCTGCGCGGCCCTCAGGGGCGGCGACGGTGGTGAGGCGTAGCTGCCTCAAGATCCAAACAGGCCATGTCCCTGGTGGGGATGAACCCTTCCTCCTCGTACCTATGCACAAGGTCGTTGATCACCCTCCATTGGATAATCTCTTATGGGGAGAGGGGGCGTGAGCGCCCGACAGTCATGGTGGTTGGTGCAACTGTGGAACAGATGGGATTGCGTGCGGTGGCCGCATCAGTGCTTCCCCTACCCCTACCCCGGTGGGAAGGTGGCGATCGAGATCCGGATGCAGCGATCTGATTCCTGAAATCAGGGATATGAACCCATCAACACTAATAGGAAATGAAATCGACCACCAATAGCCCAACGCCATTCCGTCTTCCGTGGTTGGTAAGAGGGATCTGCACTGACAATGTCATAGAACAGAGGGCTCAATGTCCTGTGTAGAGACCCGAAGCTTGACGTACATGGGCATTAAATTACTTTTGCGGAATACTTAATACATAAAAAATAGACACATAAGGACCGTAATAGTTTATTGTCTTTGGAAACTCGGAATAAAATCTTCTAATCGTGGTAAAAGATCTTCAAAATCTCACATAAAGATCTTCCTTTTTTTTACCTAAAACATTTCTTTATATCCTAGGGAAAAGAAAACATAAAATGGTGAGCTCAAATTCTTAGTAAGGGTAAAAAAAGAAATATCAATCACATCATATTCATAAGAACATAACATTTTGGAAATCTTAACCTGCAAAAGAGATCATAATATCATAACATGGGATAAATCATAGTAGTGAAATGTAATCCCAATAATCATAACATAAAACATGAAACTTTGTGTCATACACACATAATCATAGAGAATCATTTATTATTAGTCAAGACTCATTTCCAAGACTATCTTAGTGGACAAAGTTCATTTCTGAACCGAGTTCATTCCTTGTTTCAGTCCTGTTTCACTGAACTGGTTTAACCTGCCGTTCCAGCCATGTCTATCTCATGAGATATAAAATCTTTACCCAATGCATTTGAGGGAGATATAGGTCCCACCCATCTCATATTGAAATCATTCTTTCGTGTGCCACAATATAAACATACATCATTCATAAGAACCCAACGAATAAAATGGATTTCATAAACATCATCCCATCATAACATAATCCATATAAACGAAATGGATACCAATTCATAATAAGAAAATTGAAACCATGTAAATCATAGAGACATTATACTTAAAACATACACATATGAAATAATTTCATTTTAGATGGAAAATTATTTTGATAAAACACTTGAAATGAATTCTTGGGGAAAATATCCTTTCTTCTTTAAAATAATTTTCTTTTCACAAAATGTCATGCATTTTTAAAAGAAAATGATTTTAATGAAAATATTCATGAAATATTTTTGAGTAAGCTTCATGAAAATCAAGTTTTAAAAATCCGTTCATGCCGTATAAGTTAAAAAACATTCTTCTCGTACTTTTGCTGGAAAAGTCAAAAAGTACCTCGTACGAAAAATGACAAAAGATTCCATTCATATACTTTAATAAAAACTCACCGAAGGGTAAAATTGGATTTAAAAAATTGTAGGTGGATGGAAAAAATATTACATATTGAGGTAACATGTATGTGGATGATAAAATATACCCCAATAAATACCAAAGTATAAACAATCTCGGATAAAAATGAGATTGTGATATTTCCCCTTACCTTAGGTCTGATTTACTTCGTAAGTGTCTAAACCTCCTGTATAATGATTTAAATAATGTCATTTACTTATTCCAGAATCATAATCATTGTTATGATATCATATATGGTTCACTTATGACTTTATATTACCCGTTCTTTTGTAAATTCCATGTTAAAGAGCATTTTGGGTAAAATCGTTTCATTTGTCGTCCGTTTTTTGACTTGTAATTATTCATATGATTACTTAGATCATGATAAATTAATTCCAGAATATAAAACATGATTTATATATAATATATATTCAGAATATACATATATATAATAGATCAGTAAATGGAATGAAATACACCGTTCATGGAGACGGTAGGCCGTACGTACGCATGAATGCTGTTTTCGTTTCCTTATTGAGTTGAATGGAATTAAGTAGATGAAATACATATATATACACATAAATACAGTATCATTATTATGTCATATATTTCATGATTACTTATTATATATACTTTATAATCATTCATGAATGGTTAACGTGGAGAATGAATCTCATCGCGTCGTGGAGATGGTAGTCCGTACGTACGCACGAGTGATGATATCGTTCTCATGATCGTGGAATTGTATTGAAGTGTATGTATACTATTTCAGAATCAATATCACTTTTCAATAATCATATATAGTTATTATGTACACCATTATACCCATCCAAGTAAGGTGGTGGTGGAAAATAGATTATACCATGGCGTGGAGATGGTATTCCGTACGCACGCACGCGCGGTGATTTCGTTTTCCGTAGGATAGATAGATGGCGAAATAGGGATGTTTAATACTTAAAATAACATATAAGTATATTATTGATACTTATGATATTACTTCATAATGAAACAACTAAAGAATAAGAAGTGGAAGAAGAAATAAAGTTGAAAGAATCGGTAACATGCATTACCTCTTCTTTGAAGCGCCTCTTTGAGTCCTCCTCTTAGGGCACTAAAATTGGTCTTTGAAGAAGACCAGGACCTCTAGGATGTTTCTAGGGAATTGGAGAGGATAAATTGGCAGGGTTTGGATGAGATTGAAGGCTCAAAGTGGAGTGAGGAAGAGAGGGAGGAGGTGCCCTTTTATAAGGGAGGAGAGGGGCACCTTTGGAATAATTAAAAATATTATTTTATTATAAAGTCATATTCGGTTTTAAATATCTCCAAATTAATTTATTTCGAAGCTAAGGTGGGGATGGGTCGAAAGAATATCATCCAATAGAATTTAGACAAGTTTAGGTTCCTATTTTAACATTATCATTTATATTTAACTTTAAGTTAGATAATTTTACTTTTACCGTGTCTTTTTGTGTTCTTACACTATAAGGTTAATAAACTTACTATAACAAGACAAACGAACCCCAAGTTGTTTATTATTAATATATATAACCGTATCTAAGTTATTTGGCTGAACCTTATATTTTTAGGAATAAAATAACAATTAATAATATAATATTTGTTTTAAAAACTATTTTATGTCAATTTTGACACTACTTAGTAATTGATTTTTGCGAAAATCATAACAGAATGATTAGTTCGAAAAAATTTAATTAAATCAATACTAACATGTCTTATTAAACTATACAATTAGTGTAATTCATAAAAAGGATGGAATTAAATTTATTTGGTTATTTATAACATCAATTATGTCAATATTTCATTAATAAAATAATTACTGCATCATTATTGTGTCATATATAAATTAAATTATTTAATGTCTAAAAATTACAAATTAAATATCATTATGTAGGAAATATTTTTAGATTTCTAATGAATATTTATAGTCAAATTTATATTATGTATAACCCTATATTAAAAATGATTTACTTATTAAACTTGGATTTTAACAATTTTAACCCTTCTTTAAATAAATTAATAATAAATGTCCTAATCTAATCCAAGTGGGCCTAAATGGTCACATTTTATTCCTAAGGTTGTTTTTGGTAGAATTACACTTATCCAATAGAATTAGGACAGGTGTTAGGATAATAATAATATCATTTTTACCCTTAATTACCCTATTTATTTTTAACCGTGGTAAAAAAAGTAAAAAGTTACTATTCACCAAAAATTATTTTCATCTCATTGAACCACATTTTACTTACTGACATCAACCGTGTCTCTCGGATTTTTGAAATTCCACTCACATAAGCGGTAAAATTAAGTTTTATGAAAAATTCATTTTTTTAACTACCACTTAGTGGTTTCACTATTCATCAAAAAATGAAAGTTTCCATAAAAATACCAAAAATTAGGCTTAAGCTATATTTGATATTATGAACTCAAAAATTATGTCTATTTTACCAAATTCAAAACATATTTGTTTCATTAATTAATTTAAAAAAATAATTCCCGTCGTCAAAACAAATACCGTGTTCTTAAGAGATAATAACTATCCAAAGATTGACACTTGTTTATGTCTGGTTTAAATGTGAAATTACATCCAATGACCAAAATTGTATTAAATTGTAAAAATATATTCTAAATATAATTTAAAACCACTCAAATTAATAATTTATCACTATTAATTATTTCAATTAAAAATGTTGTTTTTAATTAAAATTTAGTAATTTTCACTATTCATCAGAAAATGAAAGTTATCCGAAAAGTACCAAAATTTCACCCTAAGCTAATTTCGATATTCCGAATCCAAAAATGAAGTCCATTTTGAAAAATAAAATTTAAAAAATTTCAAAAATTGGTTATTACTATTCATAATAGCTAGTTTTAATAATATTTTAATAGCATATCGTTGTTTAGTGAAACTCGGTATTGCGTACTACACACGCTATCGAGGAAGGTCGTGATTGCGTGTAATGAAAGGAAAGTAAACGATGTGTGTTGTGCAAGCTCCTTTTAGTGTAGCGTACAACACAAGACATTAATGAAATTAAAAAGAATATTTTTCATAAAATCTCGGGGTGTTACATCCTGACTGCCCCAAACCCTAGTAGGTTTCGCGTCCTAGTGCTGGGTGCCCGGACCTGGTGACATGCTAATCTTACGACACCCCAACGCTACCAGTCTCCATATTGAGAAGAAGAGCTTCATGTCGGGTTCACCATTTTTTGTTTCTGACGCTTTCACCGGGGCACGCACGCATCTGTCACACAGAGGACGCCCGAGTTGTGGCCCCGCATTCCTGATTTCCAAAGGCGGGCGACATCTGTTCCTTGTTTAGGGATGTATGCTCCTTGATCAAAACTGGGATGATGGGATGTAGGTTCTTCCTTCTGTGGATTCCTCCTCGGAGCTCGTCACCTTGTCCGGGTCTCCCTCATAGATTTAAGACGTATTCGTGAATCTCATTCCCAGTGCCATATCTTCATGGACACCAGTTAATTACGATGCTTCCATCGAGATTATCCCAGGGGTCTGGTCAGGGCAGCAACCTTTGGTGAGGAGAATGGTCACGCTGAGGCATTGTTGGTGTGTCTTGATGCTGGGGGATTGGCATGTCTATCTTCTGTCCCTTATTATAGGGCTTCTGGAGGGCGTGAAAGCCCGAGGCATCCCACATCGAACGTAGGGAATTTTCATCCCATAGGCATGTATCTGAGGTTTCCCTCAACTTTCCATGTTTAACATGGGGTATGCCGCAGGTTTAACATCCAACAGGGACAGATCAGACTGATCAGAACACTGAGAGTGGATCAGATAAAAGAACCCCCTGAATGGAACTCCGATGTTGGGGCCAGCACATGGATGGCTTCTAGGATACTGGGGAGTGGAATGATGTGTCATGATCCCATCGGGATGTGGCGGACTAGGTAAGAATCAGGATGGGTGATGAAGTGAAGGGGCTTGAACCTCGTGGAGGCTTCCTACATACCATGCCTTGACATAAATCAAAGTCTTCGTAGTTCGGGTATATAGTTTAACGTCATGCGGGATGGGGGAATTTAGGGATTATGCTCTGAGGCAGCCCATAATGGATGGATATGGGGGCTTATGCTCTGAGGCGGCCCAAAATGGTGGATATGGGGCTTGCGCTCTGAGGCGGACCACAATGGTTGGTGAACCAACGCGAAGGGGTCGGAACGACTGAGTGGTGGGATTGAACCTCATGGAGGCTTCCTACGTACCATGCCTTAGCACAGATCAAATTCCTCGTAGTTCGGGTGGTGCAGTTTATCGTCATATGGGATGAGGGCATACAGTTTAATGTCATGCGGGATGAAATAAAGTTTAACATCATGCAGGACAAGGGCATACAGTTTAACGTCATGCGGGATGGCATTTGGGGCTTATACTCTAAGGCGGCCCAAGGAGTAGGTGAACCAACACGAAGGGGTCGGAACAACCGGGTGGTGGGCTTCAACCTCGTGGAGGCTTCTTACGTACCATGCCTTAGCACAGATGAAAGTCCTCATAGTTCACTGGGATGTTGATTACGCTCTGAGGCAGCCCACAATATGATGTCATGGTCAATGCTCACTCTAAGACCATGCGAGTCATGCTCGGTGTGAGAAACAAGAGGCAGCAGGGACCAGACGATCACATCGCAAAGGGTGCATCCGTGAGAAGCGAATAGGGGCTTACGCATTGAGTGGCCCTTAGTGCTGGGACTTACTCCAGGATGGAGGCCCGAGATGCAAAAAAGCATAGTGGTAGAGGGATTTGGGATCGAGAAAAGGATATGCCTCGTTCCCTATCACGCCCTCCACTGGCCTCGGCGGTGGGGAAGTACGGAGGTGCAAGGGTGAAACCTTATGTAGGAGAAGCTAGGGGCTTACGCTCTAAGGCAGCCCTTCCCCTGTGGACAAACGCCACTTCGAGAGGAAGGATATCATTCTATGTGAGGAAGATTCCATTCCCGTGGAGACGAGCAGTGTAAAGAATGTCCAAGCCGGGGGGACCCTGCGTGAGAGGCACGGGGTCGGGTCATAGTTTAACATCATGTGTTGAGGAAGAAACGCTTGGCAGTTTATCGTTCTGCAGCTTGGAGGAGGTGGGCTCGCTCCACACCCCTAGGAATTACATAACCGGCACCCTCTACCCCTTGTGGGAGGGAAGGCATCGGCAAGGCCGTGGTGAAGGGGGGACATATTCCGAACCATCGAGGGGTCCACGTTAGCGTGGATATGCGAAGAAGAAATAGCCGTTAGCGTGCCTATGTGAAGGAGCATGAGGCAGAGCAATAGAATGGGAAACACCACCCAAGGGACCTTGAGGTTACTTCGTACGAGCCTGAAAGGTCATATGGAAAAACAACGCATGCATCGGGCGTCTACGCAGGGAGGCGCCCGGGGGGCGTCAAGGTGGGGGGTCCTGGGGATTGCACACAAAGGGAAGGTTTGCCCATATAACATGAGGATGGCGCACAATTTGGGCAGAGGAATTGCACGTGGCTAGGGGGATTGCGTGCAAGGGATGTGAATTGCGCGCGAGTGGTAACGATGCAACCCTAAGGCACGACCACCCCGACGAAGGGGTTGCACGCAATTAGACCTTTTTGCGCGCAACAGAAGGGATTACATGCAAAGGAGGAACCCTAAGGGGTTTGTAATTGTATTTAAGCTAGTGGGATTGCACTAAAAGGCAGATCCCGAGGAAAGGCTATGTGAAAAGAGTCAATACCTGAATGTCATATTGCGCACATGGGGTGTCCTATTTCGCCCATAGGAGGCGGTTCATATTCCACAACCCCGAAGTGGGAGGGTTCTCCTTCTATTTATAGGCCTTCAGCATCACGGAATCCAGGCGGTGTGCGAAATATTGCGTGCCAGGGATGGGGGCGCAAAAAAGGGAACCGCGCGGGTGCGGGCACGCAAAATTGCGCGCTGGCGCCCAGGTCCTTTCGCGAATCCCAGACTCCTTCCACAAGGTCAACCTTTTTTCATGCACATCCTCCTTAATTTTGCGCACCACTTCTAGGTCCTCTTGACCGGGCCTGCAGGTCCGAATATAACTTCGCTTCATCATTTCGAAACTTCCTTTAGGAGTTACAGACTTTTTCGGCATCTACAGTTAAGAAAGGAAATTATACATGCTGGAGTCATTTGTTTTTATCACCTTCCAAGGAGGATAGTGTGGAAGAAACCCCTCTTTACATAAAACACTTGGATGATGTGCTATATGTCCAAGGTATCATGTTATCATCCTAATCTAACAATCTCTAAAAGCAACATGGGTAAATATATGTGTATAACATGATGTCTCACCTATGTGATCATTATCAAGAGAAAGTGATACAATTGAAGATATTATAAATCCAAGGAACTTTTTACATGAAATCTTGGAGAGAGGAAACCACCTAGGCCTCATGTAATCAAGATGCTTGAAACATTGAGCTATTGTGCTTCTTGGGGTTTAATCTACCTTATATTTTTCACACAGATATGAAATTATCTATACTTAAATATATATTCTCTAGTTTAATCACGAATTATAATATGAGAAATCTATAGTATGCTTTGTACATAGAAAGAAGGTCCACTAGAAGAATAATTTTACCTTTTTGAAGATGAAATGGGATTCTTCATGCACATTTGTTATGGATCCATATCATTCCATATCTACCATTTGGTTATTATATAAAACATGTGGTGCTCTTATTTTTATTAAAATATAGGAACCAAGTTGATTCAGGAAGGTTTCTATAGGAGTGGTGGATCTTCTAACTTTTAATGGAGAAATAACAGCTACATTTGGTATAAGAGATTACTACCTCACATTTCCAATGAGAATGATTCTAGTATTGAGAAACTATAATTATATTCCAAGTGTTACTAAAAACATCATATCCTTGTCCATTTTAGACACATATGGATTTTTACTCAAATTTGAAAATCAAAACTGCTACTCTTATAATGATAACATTTGTTATGGTATGAAACCTCAATACTAGTGTTTATATTCTATAATATGATAACCAAGTGTTAGAAATCAATAAATAATCATGTTTCCTTGACTCATATATTACCCAGTTATGGCATCACTAACTAGGTCATGTAAATAAGATGCACTTAACAAAGCTCTATCGAAATGGCTATTTAAATTCCTTTGAACTAATACCACTTGATATATGTTACAATTTTTACAAGAAAAAATGAAATAACTAACTTTTTTTGTAAAGGGTGAAAGGTCCCTAGAGATTCTATAATTGGAACATACTTATATGTGTGGCCTTTTCCAGTAGAATCTAGAGGTTAGTATTCTTACATCATTACTTTTACCAGGGGCTTGAGTAGATATGGTTACATATACATAATGAGGTATAAGTGAGAATCCTTTAAAAAATTTAATGAATTCAAGAATGATATATAGAATCAGATCGAAAACAAGATATATTTTTGGGATCGATATGGAAATTATCTTAACAAAGAGTTCATTGACTACCTATGGAGTTTGTGATCCTATATTAACTTACCCATCCTTATACACTATAATGGAATGGAACAATTAAAGGAAGAACCACACATTTCTTAATATAGTGTGGCCAATGATGAGTCATGTTGATATTCGATTATCCTATTTTGGATATGAATTAAAGATTGTTGTATCAACACTAAACAAGTTTCCTACTAAAGCTTCAAATTGAACACCATACAAGTTAATATATTGAAGGAAATATTTGTGTTTGAACATATTTTATGGGAATTTGAGGGATTGTTAAGGAATCTTCATTCTAAAATTATAATCCCAAGGAATGAATTATATATTTATAGGATATCCGAAGAAAAAACGTATATATTTCATATAAAACCCTTTATATAAAATAATTGTGGTTTATTGGTGTTACACCTTTCTAGAGAGGTAACACAACATCAAAAGATATAATATGAGAAAAATTGACTCTGATGATGTTTATACATGAGATACACATAAGTTGGTATAAGACTAAGTTCCACCAAACCTTATAGAAGATATTATTTCAAATACACCAATACTACATAGGAGCACCAAAGTGGTTAGAAAACTATAAAGATATGATTTTATAGTTACTGATGATGGAGAATAATTATTGATTAACAATAATGATCCTCTTTACTATTAGGATGTAGTGGATAGCTCAAAAATTTGTAGATGAAAAGAATCCATGAACTATGTTATAGTTTCCATGTATCAACATAAAGTCCGGGTTCAGGTCGATCCAAGAGTAGATGTAAATCCTATTGGGTAAAAATGGGTATTAAAGAATAAACTATATATGGAATGTAGAGTTAGTAGCTATAATGAATAACTAGTGGATAAAGGTTTAAAACAATTTCAAGGAATTGTCTATGAGTAAACCTTTTCTATATTTTCTATGTTTAAATACATAAAAATTATAATTTATATAGTAGAATACTATGATTATGAGATTTGGAAGATGGATGTCGAAATATCCTTCCATAATGGGAACCTTATAGAAAATGTCTATATGACATAACTAGAAGGATTTATTACTCCACAAGATGATAAATAGGGTTGACAGTTTTAAATATCCATTTATGGGTTGAAGTGAGAATCCAAGTAATATGAAATTAGTTTAGATGAAGCTATAAGAGAATTTAGTTTCGTAAAGAATGAATGCGAGCCTAGTTTCTATAATCAATTTAGTGTGAGTTTATTCATTTCCCTAGTAGTATATGTTGATGATATATTACTTATTATAAATGAGATATTGGTTATACAATTAATTAGGACATGTTTGAATAACTAAGGTGAAGCAACTGATATCTTTAGAATCAATATCATTCATGATAGATCCAAGGAGTTGATTGTCTTAGCTCAGTGTACATGCATTGACTAAACAAAAAAGAGATTTGGTATGAGAAAATACAAGAGGGTATTGGTTACAATGTCACATGATATAAATCACTCCAAGAATATGTGTCCTTAGATGAAACATGCGAGATATAGATAGGAATAAGATGAGTAGAATACATTACTATTATATGATAGGTTTCATCATTTATGCTAGGTCATATATTGGGCTTGATATTTCCTACACTTTGAGCATGATAAGAAGCTATCATGCAGATCTAAGAGAACAAAATTGTATAGTTCTTAAGGTTATCCTTAAGCATCTAAGGAATTCTAAGGATATGATCCTATTATATAGAGGATATGATGAGATGGTGACAAGTGAATACATATATTCTAGTTTTTAGAAAGATCATAAAGATCTAAAATCATCGTGTAGACATGTATTCAATCTCAAAAGAGGAGTTTTGAGCTGGAAGATCTCAAAGTAGATAGTTGTTGCTGATTCTATAATAGATTCCAAGTAGATTTCATCTTCTTATTTTTTTAAATACACATTTTTTATATTCCACTTCATATAAGATCTTGATTTGGTGTCTATTAGTAAAGATAATGATTTTATTATGATAATAATATAGTTATAGCTCTTTATAAGAATATAAGGTCACATAAAAGTATGAAGTATAGATTTTAGACATATCATCTCTTGAGGTATTTTTCCCAAAGGGGTGATGTCATATTAAGTTGAGTTTTTATGAATAAGAACATGGTGGAATACTTAACTAAATCCATATCGCAACCAAAGCATGAGATTTACTTGATAGATAGTGAACTAAAATGTATCAGTAGTTAACACTAGTGTAAGTGGGAGTATTTTGGAGTTGTTTACCAAGAACCAAATATTTATCATATTATGATTATATATACAATGAAATTATTTAATACCAATAGATTTATTATTATATTATGATAATTATTATTTGTGAAATTAAATGTGAAAATGTATTTAGGATACTTGTTGCACTAAAAAGTTAACTGTAGATCTTTATTATCACAAGAACCTTGAATTGATACAAAATTATTCTTAAATATATGTTTTTTGGTTAGATTAAATCATCTGACAAGAAAAATATGATACATGATATTAGGGGAAGGAGGCTTATAATATATTGAGACATATCCTCATGAAGTTCTCCCATGATAATATCTCAGAGAGTAGAGCTTGGGACCAAACTCTCCAGTAGAAAATCCACAATTATAAGTATCATTAGATGTCACTATCTACAAATGTGTTTGTTTGTCTATAGAATTGATATTAATATTAATTAATATAATGAGTTACATACTTTGATGTATTGTAGTAAACCATAACAACATATGTTCATAATGAAGTTGGGTATGTTGGGTTCCTGACAACTGATACAACATTAATGAATAACTCAACAAATTATTTATAACTTCTGAGTAAATATAAGTAGATATATTTGACACTTTTATTGGAATGGAACTTCTTGATTAAGTCTATAACCATGGTGGTCTTATCAGTGAGTTCATTTCCTAAAAGTCAAAGAGAATATATTTAGTGCATAGGTTAATGATACATTCTATGAAACCTATTTGATAAGGTATTGAGACAAAGGGATTATATTAAACATTGAGAATTTGTAGGAGGATATTATCATTACAAAATTAAACTCCTTTATATATGGGTTCCTTAACATGTTGTTAGACACCAATCTTGTATATTAGGCATGTTTGGTTAAATGACATTGACAAAGAGGGGTCACACACCAAGTGTACCAAGATCCTCAATTAAATTATATATGGATTTAATATTATAATAGTGTATTATTCTCCACTTCTGATAATTAATATTAATTTGGGTTATATTAATCACATATTTTAAGTCATTAGTTATTTGAGAGAATAAATATTTGAGTTGAACATTTGATAAATAATTATTATCTAGTCTAGTGAATAAAATATTTATATATTTATTAAATGAATGATATAGTAATATTTATTTTTTAAATAAATAGTTATTATTCTTGGATTGATAAATACTGAGGAAGAAAGATGGACTAATATAAGGCTATAGTCGAGATAGAATATTTAATATCATTTAAATAAAAATTACTTTATTTATTTAATTAGTGATATTTAATTATCTGAAGGTGTTTCAAATATCAATGAATTATTATTAATATTATTAATATTATATTTTAGGTTTGTTAAGGATTAAGAAATTAGTTAAGGACCTATTTGAAACTACCAATTCTTAACCTTACTCTATAAATACCATGTTAAATCATTTTTAGTGTTCCTTACAAGATACATAATTGTGAAAAATGAATCCTCTCTAGATTATTCTATCATCCGTAGAGATAAATTATTCTAGAATTCCCTCTATAATAGAAGATCTATTCCTCCTCCTCCCTCTCCAGTCCTTGAGAGAACTAGAATAAATCCTTCAATCCTTAAAGTAATTAATGTTATGGTAAATAAAGAATGATATAAGCATTAGAATAATCTTTTCTAAGACCCATCAATGCAATCATCCACATTATAATTATCCATGTTGAAGTCATAAATTTTAGAATCATCTACACTACCACCAAAGGACTTAAAATATTTACAAAAACAGAAAATTTTTTGGTGATCTAATTTGATGAACATTTTGAATTTAATTTAAAAATTATTATTCTTTATATTTTAAGTTTCTACTGGGTCTAATTATTTTTTTTCTTGAAAATTTAGTTTATGAATTCGTCATTTTTAGTAATTGTCAATGATGATTTTAAGAAAATGGCCTTTCATTATTATTTTTAAGTTTCATTAGTTTATTAAGAGAAAGGTAAAATGAAAGTTAAAATATTATATTTTGAATTTGTCTAAAAAAATATAATAAAATGACATTTTTGAGTCAAATTTGGCCCTTTTAAGTTTTTCATTTACCAAAAAGTAATCTTTTTTAAACTTTTATAGGTCATTTAAATATTCTAAAGGCTAATAAAATGTTTAGAGAAACAAAACTATATATATTATATTTTTAAATATTTAGTATGATATTTTAAATGTCTACAAACACAAAAGATATTTTATTAATAGATTTACAACTATTAATTTTAAATATGGAAACATGGTTTATAAGGATTGGGATCATTCAGCCATTTTTGGATAAAAAATAATTTAACTTGTGGTTATCTTTTTTATCGGGTTTTGAAAAAATAGAGAAATCCATGTTTATTTTAGAAATAAGTATTTTTACTATATGGTATTTGTAAAGGATGAATTTTGATGTAATTTCTTTTCAAATGTGTTTCATTATAATTTCATGTGAGTTAGATATTTTCTAGCATTGAAAATTGAAAATTATATGATTTATGTGTAAAACATGTGATATATTAATAATAAATTTAAACGGTTTTATAAATGTGATTCAAGTGGAATATATTTGTATAAGCGGTTGATATAGAGATGATATTACAAGGTTGTTTAAATTTAAAAGGAAAATATTCAATTTCAAGTCTTAACAAAACTCATGGAACATGGGGTCAAGATATTTGATACTTTTAAATGAATAAACATAAAGGTGTTTCAATGAAATTTTAGAGATTTAGACTTATTCTGATATGTATTTGTAATTTTAATGTGGTTACCCATTATGATGGATTGTGAAAACACTATATTTTTACACAATGTGATGTAGAGATGGTTTTTGAGAATGAGATAATTTATAAACTTATAAAAATTATAGAAAATCATTTGGTATATTTGGTGGAATTAACTTTAAAAAATAAATGATGGTTCATTTGGAAAGTTTTAAGGTAGAGTAAATATCTTGTTAGCATCAGAGATAGATAAATTGAGTATAGTTGGTCACATTTTTATTTCTCATGTTAATTATTAATATATACTTAAACTATTATTTTTGGGAATTTATGGATTATATCCTAGAATAAGTAAGAGTTTGAGGTGATTTTTTGTTAACAATCTAGTTATGATGGGGGTTATAAAATTATTTCCATGAGCTAGTTTTTTAGTGAAAGTAGAATTTGATTTAGGTTTAATGTTTATATGAACTTGAGTTTTGGTATTGATATAGTTTTGGAGTTATTTGGGGTTTTAAAAAATCTCAAAATGAGAATACATTTGGTTGTGTATTTGTGGGATGCAATTAAAGAATATTTTGTGTGACATTTTATTTTAAATCAATCAGGTAATCTTTATATTATTGTAATGACCCAATGTTTAATCAATGGAAATTACCTTCATATAATTATGTCGTATAATCACATGAAATCAAAAGACAATGAACTACTAAGCACTATGTGACCTTTAAACATAATATTGTCACTTTTGTGATATGAATCTCGAAAATATAACATTCATAGTTGTTTTCAAGGTGATTTTTGGGGTCTGATGGAACAAACTTAATTTTTAGTGAATAGTAACCTACCCTTATGAATAGTAACCTACCCTTATGAATAGTAATATGACCCTTATGAATAGTATATCATCCAAAAGAATTGTAGACTCACTGATGAAGATCATATTTTCACATGTTTTATTATGTAATTCAATGTTTTCAAACCCAACATAATGTTATTTAATGGGTGATTGTCACGTTTTTATTTTTTTTGTGTTATTTTGATCTTAAATTAAAAAATGGATTTATTTTAGATTTTTAACAAATTTTTATTACAGGGGTATTATGGGTATTTATCATAAAATATATTTCCAAATTTTATGATTCTATTTTTTTAGAATCCTTATTTTATTTCCTTCAACTTGGTCTTCTGGACCAGGGTCTGATTCGAGAATCTAGAGGCCTAAAAAAATAATAAAGTTGAATATTTTTCTAGGATGACAGCGTGGACCCCACCTCCCTAACAAAAGTACAATTCGATCTACACACATCCAAATGAGGTGATTCCACTTAGGGATGAAAGAGGACTCAAATTCGTGTTCAAAAATTAAATTTCATGGAGCTTGAAATCCATTATGGTGGGCATTGAATGAATCCAAATGAAGGAAGCTTCATAGAACCTTCATCCAGAAAAACGTTAACAACATAAAAAATCCATAACTACCTATAGGAGCATCCAATGAAGCTAAAATTCGGAGGGTGAATGGAAAAGAGATTTTTGAACAACATATATGAAGGATACAACACTTGAATTATCCATTTATTAGGTCAAACCACAATCACTTTTTGGAAAAATAGAAATCTGTCCTATAAATGGAGGAGAGATCCTCCCTCTCAACTCATTACATTCCTTCCCAACACCATTCCGGGGATTCCTAGACTAGAGGGAGTATATTTAGATATTCCATTTAGGATAAGAGTAGTTCCACTAATAATAAATCCATGATGAGCTGAACTCTAAGCGGTTGTGGCCGGCGAAGATCTGAGGATTTTTCCCTTTTGAGTTTGTGGTTTTTAATGTAAATGATTTTCTTTTAAATTATCTTTGGATTTGTTTTCATGATGAAGGAGGTCTCTTTCAAAATTTATTTAGATTTATTTTATTTTTTTATATATCTTTTATCAACTTATTACTGTAAAATGGTTGTCCTGTTGTTTAAAATTCATTGGACGAAGTCTCCCCAATGAGCACAACAGGTTCAACTAGTTTTGATTTCTTATAGGTGTTTGGACAATCAGATCACATTCATAAGAAGATAAAAACCCATTTTTGATGTATCAATATGGTTTGTGGTAAAAATAGGTTTATACATCGAGGTTTTGAGGTATACAATGGATAATTTAACTAATATACATTCATAAACAATGATAAAGGGAGAGTCCAAAGATCAACGATTATCCACCGTTGCCTTTTTAAGTTTGTTTTCTCAGTTCGGTTGGATTTGGATTTTTAATCTCTAACATAGATTTATTATTGCATTTGGAACTTATTATTTTAGTTCATTTTAATCTTCCCCCATATATATTAGATAATCTAGTTCTATATTAGTTCAACTAGAAAGTGATAATAGAAAATACAGTGTGTGTAAGCAGCCTCCTTGTGATTGACCCTAAGTTGTGCCACTATGGTACATTTTTAGGAAAACTAGAATTTAATTGAATAGGGTAAAATGACTAAAATCCCTACCATCAATTTGGTACTATTTTCGGGGAGGCCAAGTGCTTTCACACGTTGTTTTTTAGTAAAAAAAAATTTAAAAATAATTTCATTACATATCATTCTTTTTTAGGTCAATAGGGATTATTTTAGGGATTTCTCATATGATTGTCCTAGTAATTATTTTCATAGTAGGGGAAAGTTTTAGAAGAAAAAAAGTGAGAAGCTATAAATCCAACTGGACAACCTTTCCGCCCTTATGCAAGAATCGAGTGTCCGATGGTCGGAACCTAAGCCAAAATTGGAACCAGAACAAGTGGTGGAAGAAATTTCACCAATAATGTTTTATATTAAAGAACCTGAGGTGGGTGAGAAGGATATTCTAACAGAATTAATGTAAGGACCCAACCTTAAAAAATTACTTAATCTTGAATTTTAGTCAAGAATACCCATTATTACACATTGAGTATTTTTATGAGTTTTTATTTATGTAAAATTAGGATACCTTACATACATAACATACCAAAATCATACAAGAGGATCCTACTAAAAATAGTTTTCATTTTTTTCAAAATATAAAACATTAAAACATAAAGCATGATTTCTTTGACAACAATCCATATCAAACATCACAAATACATTATTTCTTCTACCCATCCTTATATCCTATTAAAAACATTTTTAAAAACATTGGATGAGTATAAAAATTAGTAAGGGATATAAATATAGAAAGTGTTAGTCAAGTGATAACATAAAAACCAATAAAACTCATATGATAAAAAATAAAATGCATAGAATACTTCATGTTGTTTCCTTAGGACATATTTACCATATCAATATTACATTAACCCTTACACATGAAATAAAAGTTTGGTCAAATTCCATCTCTGGAGTACCCAATGCATTGGAGAGCTATGATGGGGCTCACCCATCATATCTGGAGCTATAATGGGATCAACCCAACATATCTTGAGCAATAAAGGGGCCCAACCCAACATATCTTGAGCTATAATGGGCTAAAAACAACATAAATAATGTCCAAGGAACATATCATGGTAATAAAGTATCTTGAAAATAGGAGAAATCACTCATTCCATATACATATAGAAAGATAATCCCTTTGATAATTATTAGAGAGACTTTTAAAAGGATTTTAAAAGGAAAGTCCCTTAAAAAGATATTTGATGTGAGAATTAACAGAATGGAATGTACATTTGTATAAACTGTAAATACACATAATACTACATAATATAAACAATAATTCATCACACCAATAATCTTAATATAACAGAATGGATAAAGTAGAAGGTTAACCCAAAAAATGGAAATTGGGTTAAGAATTCCCTTACCTCGGGCTTGTCTTACTTCAAACTTGTTTAAAACTCATGTATAATTGTTAAAAGGGTGTTATTAATATCTTAAAAAAATATCCATACTTATAATATCTTATATGATCATTTCATTACATTATTTCACCCTTTAATTGTTAGTATTTTGTTCCTTGCATTGTTTTGGGGTGTTTTATTTACATGTTTTCCATGATTGGATCATGATGGATATTCTTGTCAATTGGAAGTGAAAATACATAATTGGAATGGAAAGGTATATAAATATTTATAGTACCATAATTTATACCATTTATCATTTTGAAGTTTTATATGAGGATGATTCATAAGTTAAAACATTAATGATGTTCGTTTAGATCATTTTAGTGGTTCTTCGATAATAACGACCTCATTTTGTCTTATAAATTAAAACCATGAGTAAAAAATAATTACAAAACCATTAATTATACATAATAAATATATTATAACCTGGTTCAATCATAAAAATGGTTTCATGACCAGAATCAAAATAATTAATGCAAATTGAAATCACATCGTCCACGATGTCAGTAATTCCACACATCACAGACAATGTTAATTCCTTGAATAAGTGGGAGAGGAGAATAAGAATGATGATGAATTTTCCATGAACATGATAACATAAAGAATATAAATGATTTATTGAGATTTAATGCCTCTTGGTTAAGAAGAGATTAGGAAATAATTAGAAAATAAAGGAACTCAAAATAAAAGAATAATTGAGAAATCCCTTACAAAAATTCGGCAGCCTAACGACTATGCAACATGGTTTTAGAAAAATATTAAAAAGTGAGAGAACAAGGTTAACCCATCCATAAATGAATAATAATAAATAATAGATCAATAATAATAAGGAAATAAGAACATGGTATGGAAACTTGAAAGTTATACCACATAAAAGAGAACTTCAATGGAAAAAGAAAGAAATTGATAATTTTCTTACCTTGTAGAGTAACTCCTAAAACTTGAAGGTTTGGACCTTGGGGGATTGAAAAAACCTTGTGAGGACTACTAGGGAGGTAAGGAGGTCATATCTTTATTGAGGAGGAATTTTGAGTGAAGTTAATGAAGGAATGGGTTGGTATTTATAGCAAAAGTCAGGGAATATTTTAATAATTTCCAAGGGACACATCATTAGTGGTATTTGAAAAACCATGGGCTTCCCCATGGTATTTTCCCATGGTATTATCCACTTGGGACACCTAACATATTATTTTACTTCACACAAGTCTACCATATTTGTTACATCATTATTACATCATTAATGATGTCATTAACACATCGAAACTCAAAACTGTATTTTACTATTCACTAAAAAATCAACTATTTAATAAAAATACCAAAAATTCAACCCAAACATTTTTGACGTGTATGATTCATAAATTAAGCTCATTTTTTTAAATAAATTTCTAAATATTATCAATTTAATTTTTAAATAAAATCATACATAATTCAAAAATTAACAATTTTAAAACTACAAATGCTTTTATATCACATTGAAAAATTATCCAAGATGTTGTTATCTTAATTCCTTAAGAAAATAAAATAATAATACAATTTACTATTCATTAGGGTCATATTACTATTCATAAGGGTATGTTACTATTCATCCAAAAAACAAGCTGGTTCCATCAAACTCTAAATAACCTACTGAACACAACTGTAGATGACAGTTTTTCAAAATTCAAAACATAGAAGTTGAAAAATTATGTTTAAAGGATATTTATAAATAACTACTTAAAAAAAAGTTTCCTGCATTTAATTTTTTTAAAACCTTGGGGTATTATAAATAATCACATCATCCCATACTCAACCATTACTTGATGAGGTACCTGAAGTACACATGCCAGTTTTCTTGCTTAAAGAAAAAGAGTTTGAAGTTGAAAGTTTTGAGGGAGATTTAATTTCCAAAACATCACTTTATTAAAATATTATGATTTTGGAATTGAAAACTGATCTCCTTTATTTGGATTTTGTCGATTCAGAACAACTAATGCAGGCCCTAGATAAAGAAGAAGAAGAAGTTCCTTGTGTTGAGGAGAGAATAGAGGATCCTGTCATGATGTGCACTGGTGAAAATGAGGATGATGGCCCAAAAGATGAAATCCATGAAGAATCAACTGAATATCCTAAACCAGAAGAGAATACAATTCCTATTCAAATACCATTTCCCCCATTGGACACCACTCCTCCAATGGAACAAAATAGGGAGCACCCCTACATTCTTTTCCCTCCCCCTCTGAACCTAAAATTTTCCTTTTCATCTTATTAGGTGGTTGAGACTATTTTTATTTTCGTTGGGGGTACTAACTCCTGGAATCTATTGATAGATGTTGGGAAAAATAATTTTTGGTGGTTTCTAAGCAAGAAAACTCATCCACCATCGGATTGGGTTTAACTCACTACAACTTCCTGACTAGGGGAAGTAAAAACCTAACACCTACTTGGGGGTTAAACCAAGCATTAACCCTTTTCTCCCCCCTTTCTATTTATTTTTATTTTTATTTATCATTTATTTATTTGATTTAAGTTTAATGTGGTAGCATCTAGGATCCTAGCTCAAATCTTCCACTGGAAAATAAACTCAAGTTGTATCTTTCATTCTCTTTAGTTTTTCTGTATTATTTATATTGTTTTTGTGATAAAATGATGGGTAGTGAAATTTAAGTGTGGGGGGAGTTTCAACCTACTTAGTTTCCTTTTTGTATTATTTTATTTTTGATTTTAATTTTTAGTAACCTTGTGTTTCAATTAATATTCATATCATTTTTCACATGTTAATTTATTTTTTAGAAAATTGAAATGATTTTTGAAAAAATTGGTTTTTAAATGATTGTTGATTTGAAAACCTTTTTCCTTGAATTTTATTTTCAATCATTTTTACAAGTTTGACCAATTTTTTAAATCCATGCCCATGAAACACTAACCAAAATATCTTTCCAGTATTGTGATGTATTCTGAACCACTTTTACATATTCTTTCTACTACCCACATTTTATTGAGGGAAACTAGAATTTTTTTGAGAACCAGAATTTGTGGTTTTTCTCTTTCAAATCTTTGAATTTCATGAAATGTTTTTAATATGATTGAGGAACCACTTTGGCTATCCATTTTTTATCCTAAGACCCACCTTTATCTATATATCCTTAATTATCCCTTATATTCCATGAACTTCCTTATTGTTTTAAGACACATTACATGCGGATTTTTCCTTACCTACCTACACTCTTAGTATTTCTGCATTGATATTTGAAGTTTGAGTGCGGGGGAAGGGCCTTTCATGTGCATTCTTTGGGATGTTTTTTTATTTTTGGGAGGTGTGACGTGTGTGTATACATTTTTGGAAGTGTATAAATAGAATTGGTCTTAAGTAATCACTTAATTATGCTTAATTTGTTTCATCTGGTTCTCCTTAAAAATAGAAAAATAAATCTGTGCCTTTTTGGAGATTTACAAAAAACAATTTTTTTTAAAAAGATGTGCCTTTCTAGAGCTTTAAAAAATTAATAAAAGGAGAACTTGGATGATATAATTATTTGTAATAATTTATTGACTCATGGACCATGACAAAAAAAATGGTTGTGTTGTGTTTCACATTTTTAAGGTGAATTGAGTGAGTAATTATCCTATGTTTTCACTTGAATTATTCACGCATTGTACATAAGAGTCAAAACTCCTCTTTTTGGACATAAATTATTTTAATCATTTCCCCACCAACCAGAATCCATAGAGTCATTTGATCCTTTAATTAAAGACCTCATGATTGAATTCATTTTCTCATTTCATGCTATGGAGAAATGATAATTATCACAAACCTATAGTGATACACGCAATATTGAAGTATGAGCATAACTCCAGAATTAATTTCTCTTGACTGAAGAGTGACATAAAATTAAATGTGAGGTAGGTTGTGATAGAGCCATGGATGGATTTATGAGTTAAAAAAAATTAACTTTGAGGAATATAAATTATGGGGAATTGTTTTTCATATATGAGACATGATGGAATTTAATTTTGTAAAATTCATTGATGTTTCCTCAATGATAATTATTGTGTGAATTTTGATTTGAATATATGATAATTACTCGAGAGTGTAATGGTTAAGTATGGGGATTGATAAAGCTCATATTTTCACATATTTTATTATGTAATTCAATTTTTCTAAACCCATCATAATGTTTTATGGGTGATTGACACATATTTATGTTTCTATCTTATTTTGATGTTAAAAGCAAAAATGGCTTAATTATGGATTTTAACAGATTTTTATCCCATGGGTATTATGGTCATTTATCATAAAATATATTTTCAAAATTTTGTGATTAATTTTTTTGGAATATTTGTTTCATTTCATTCAACTTTATCTTGTAGACTAGGGGTTGATTCGAGCATATAAAGGGCTAAAAAATCAATGAAGTTGAAGATTTTTCTAGGCGGACAGTGTGGACCCCGCCTATGTGATAGAAGTAAAATTCGGTCTAAACACATCCAAATGAGGTGATTCTACATGGGGATGAAATAGGACTCAAAGGCACATTAACACATTAAATTTCATGGAGTTTGGATTCCATTATGGTTGAAATTTAATGAATCCAAATAAAGGAAGCTTCATGAAACCTTCATCCAGAAAAAAAGTCAACGACATAAAAAATCCATAACTCCCTCTAGGAATTTCCAATGAGATGAAATATAGAGGGTAAATATATAAGATATTTTTTAAAAACATTTATGAAGGACAAAACGTGTGAATCATCCATTTATTATATCAACAACGCGGTCACATTCAGAGAACAATAATCTATTCTATAAAAAGAGGAGAGATCCTCCCTCTCAACTCATTCCATTCCTTCCAAACACCATTATAGGGATGAATAGACCAGAAGAAGATGAGTTATATATTCCATTCTAGATAATAGTAGTTCCACTAATAATCAAGCCACGATGGGATGAACTCTAAGCGGTGGTGGCTGGCGAAGATCTGAGGATTTTTCCTTTTTGAGTTTGTGGGTTTTAATGTAAAAAATTTTCTTTTAAATTATGTTGGGATTTGTTTTCATGATGAATGAGGTCTCTTTAAATATTGTTTTCAATTTATTTTATTTATTTATATATATTTTATCAACTTATTAATGTATAATGTTTTGCTTGTTGTTTAAAATTCATTAGATGAAGTCTCCCTAATGGGCACAACTGGTTCAACTAGTTTTGATTGCTTGGAGGTCTTTGGGCGATCAGATCACAATTTTAAGCGGATAAAAACCCATTTTTGAGGTAGAAATATGTTTTGTGGTAAAAATAAGTGTATAAATCTAGTTATTTAGGTATAAAATATATAATTTAACTAAAAGACATTTGTAAACAATGATAATAGGAGAGTCCAAAGATCAATGATTGTCCACCACTTCCTTCTTCAGTTTGTTTTTTCAGTTCAGTTTGATTTGGATTTTTAATCACCAATGTAGATTTATTATTAAATTATGAATTTCTTAGTTAATTTAATTTCAAAACTCCCCTATATATATTAGATAATTTAGTTTTATATTAGTTAAATTAAAAAGTGACAATAGAAAATACAGTGCGTGTAAGAAGCCTCCTTATGATTGACCTTAGGTTGTGACACTATGGTACGTTTTTAAGAAAATAATAATTTAATTGGATAGGTTAAAGTGATTAGAATCCCTTCCATCACTCACCCATAAATGTATAAATAAAATTTAGGCATCTTATAATTGATAATATGACCATAGTAAAAGTATTAGTATTTTTTTAAGTCATAAATAATTAATTAAAAATAGTTAATTAATTTCAAAGAAAATGTATTATCCTAAAAGTTTTTCATAAATTAACAATATTATGTCTTATTGTTTTAAGATAGTTATTTAAGACGTTATGTAATTTTTGAAAGCATTATAAAATAAGTTATTATTTTAAAATCTGTATTTTTCAAGTAAATTATAATTTTAATTAAAAATTAAATTAAACCTATTTATAAAATTATTTTTCAAAAATGGAGTTCATTTTTTGGATTCTACATGTTGAAAAATGGATAGGGTTCATTTTTGCGATTTTTCTAAAATACATGAATTTTTGATGAATATTAAAATCTGATAATTCACAATAAATGCTAAAACCTGAATTTCGTCATCATGATTGAGTCATGGATGATGTAAATGGAAATTGGTTCGAACTAACATACACATATTACTATTTTTTTCCCAAGAATCATCACTATTTCTTGTCTTATGGAAAAATAATAAAATAATGATTAAAATATTAAGAAAACCCTCCTCTCATCAACTATAAAGACCACCCACACTCCCCTCTTCTCTTCACTTCTCTAAATCCTTGAGTATTTTATAAATTATAGAAAAATATCTCTCCAATATCCTCCCCCACATCCATAACCCCTTGGTTTCCTCAAAAGGACAAATCCTCTTCCCTTAAGAGGCTCTCAAGGAAGATTAAATCAAGAGGTAAATTCCTCTTTTTTTCTTTCATTTTCTTTTCATGTTCCTTTGTTCTATTTTCTTTACTAACCTCTTTTAATAAAAATAGTATGAAAAATCTAGTACCATACAAGTAATGGAATGTTGTTATTATAATGTAATAATTCATTATAATCTCTCTTTTTCCCTCCTTTTATACGATAGAAATGAAACCGTCTGAGATGTGTTAATTTATCACAATCAAGGACGACTGGTTATCAATTTCTATTACTATATTCAATTATAGTCATTAAAC
This sequence comes from Viscum album, assembly GCA_963277665.1. NCBI lineage: Eukaryota > Viridiplantae > Streptophyta > Magnoliopsida > Santalales > Viscaceae > Viscum > Viscum album. The sequence goes on from OY728166.1 coordinate 1,180,990,532, forward strand.
CATTTTATGGTTGAACCATACTATTAAGTATGTATTTTATCTTAATTTTGGTTTTGGAATCTTTTTTTACACATGATGCAAAATAATAATACAAAATAAGTTAATTATGAGCAAAATCACCAAATTAATTCAAGAATTTGTCATTAATGTTTTATATAATGATTCACCTTCACTTCAAATAAAGAAATGAATTTTATAACCATGTAATATCCTATATGTTCACTAATGTAATATAACTTCAATTCTATACAACCACTCTCATCATACATGTGTGTCTGAACATTAATATAAGTGAACCGATCATTAAAACCAAGGAAGCAAACAAACCCGAACAATGAAATTAAACCTCATAACCAATAAAAAATGCTATTAATGAACTCAAAAAGGTTATACTAAATCATTTAAATTTAAAATAGGTTCATGAATTATTAATTAATGAACCTAATTTTATTATTCAGGTCGTTAATATCAAGTGGAGAACACCATCAGACTTAAGGTAAGGGATCCTCTCTATTTCACTTTTATTCAAGAATGTCCTCTTTGTTATGCCCTTTTATGTTTAATAACTAATGATGGGGTGTGATTTAGAACCTCCCACATAATTAAATCATTATTTATAAGTGATTATAACCCTCTTTCTCTCTTATTAATCCCTCTTTAGTACACTTGATACCAAGCCAACAATCCGTAAGGGATTCCACACAAACCACATTTGTTCATTCGTGTTGCCTTATCTTCCTTTTACCAAAATGATGTTATCGTATATTTTTATGTGAATATAATAAATGATGTATACATGTAAAAAATTCATTTATAAATACACTTTAAACATTATCTTTTTAGGATATACATGTTTTTAAGTGATTCCCTCCTCAATACTTACCGATAAGCAAACCTGTTTTGAGGGAACTTCCGGAATTCTTACCCAATTTCAAGTACACTCTATCTTCTGTTTTAGGAAAAAATTGTCTTTATAAAATCAATATTTGATTATGGAAATATTCTTGGTTCACTTCTTGTTTTATATACAAGATTTTTCCCATTTCAATTTAAAAGTCTCTATAGTATTTTCCATAAAACCACACAAAAATGTTTTAATGCTATTTTTAAATACTTTTATTACATGTTGTCACTTATAATTGACATCAATTTCCATGATACATTCCTATTTTCCCTTATAAATTTCCATGTATATTTTAGTTCCTTTATTTTATGGACACTTTTATGATACACCCAATTGTTATGCTTTATGACATGATTGTGGTACCCAATTCTTTCCATGGGTAACCCTTATATTTTTGTAAGATTGACTATGTTTGATAATATATGTGGAAAAAATATTCATGAAAAGTTAATATGGGTGTGCCCAGATAGTTCTCAAATTCATTGGGTAAAGTTGAGTCTCATGAGACGTTTTTTGTGATGGTATTGGTGGTTATCCTTGGTTTGTGCTACCATGTGCGACGGTTTTGGCGATTAGCCTTCGCTTGTGCTACCATGTGAAAAGGTCTTGGTGGTTAGCCTTGAATCATGATAAAGTCATGTTTTATGTTACTTCCACATTATTATGACTCCATGTTTATATGATTCCATTTTTATATGTTATGATTCCATATGTTACATGCCTTTTTATATCATCATGTGATGACTTATATCCCATGTGTTAATGATTTGTTCTTATGGTTATTCCCTTACTGGGATAGTTTTCTCATCCCTTTGTTCATGGGTTCCATAGGGTACTGTATGAAGATGTTTGAGCATAATGGAAGTTATGATCTCAATTTTAAGATTAAATAAATAAATATTTTATTTAGTTCCGTGTTTTCAGTTTTATGTACCTAGTCTTCCAAGACACTAGAATTTACAATCCTTGGCTTGTACTCTAATGTATAATTATGCTTAAAATCATCTAATGTTATATCTAAAAGGATAGGGATGATATAGTTAGTATAGAATTATTTTCTAGATATATTTTGATATTAGTAATATTGAACTTTATTATGAACATTAAAGATGAGACTAATTATAAGAAAACACCCCTAAATTGTGGTAAGTATAGAGTTTTTGGTTTATTAAGAAAATAAATCCATGTATGGATACAAACAGGTAGAGGTGCCTCTATCATAGATGTATCTGGGGGTAAAAGGAAACACCTCTTTGAGCAAGACTCAAATGAGAACTGATGGATGGTAATGGGCCTTGCTGCACTCTTGGTTTGACACTCCTAGGGGATATGCTTTGAAAAATTAATGAGAATAGTACAAACCATTATTAAGGGAATAAAAAAATCCCATAAGAATATAAGTGAAGAAATAGATTAAGAACAACCTAGATTTAAACCTAGGGAATCACAAGTTAGGATATACTTCTCCTTTAAAAGTTTGTCCTCTTATGTTCAAAGTTTACTTTTTATGATCAATAGCTATGTATTTGAGCCCTATAATTGTATATTATTTTTCATAGATAACAGAGGTAAATTGAAGAACATGTTCCAAAAATCAATATGACAGGGAATGTGAATATTAACCTAATCATATTATTGATATGATTGGAATTGGTGATCAAAAAATCATGATAGTACTTGCTTAGCTGGATCATGTTATTAATAATAACTTGAATCATGTGGAACAACATCCTCCTACAAGGAAAGATAAAGTTGTTGTTGAATCATTCATATTGAAAAGGCCTCCCATGTTTAGTGGATCTTCCGATCCCCTCCTTATAGAATAGTTGATTAACTCCATTGAAAAGATATTCTCTATCCTCTAGTGTTCAGAAGAAGAGAAAGTCATACTAGAGGTATATCATTTTGATTGGGGAAGTTGATCAGTGGTGGACACTGATCAAGAATACGAAGCCCCAGGAGGAAATTGATTCCATGGAATGGGAGGAATTCAAGAGAATGTTTTTCAATAAATACTTTACCCAAACCCTCCATCTCAAGATGGAAGGAGAGTTCCCTAGACTCAAGAAGAATGAAGATGAGTCCATTGGGGGCGTATGAACAAAACTTCACAAGGCTTGCAAGGTACGCCTCTGGATTTGTCCTGAAAACCTAAAGCAAGGTGGATTGCTTCTTTAGAGGACTAAAGTTGAGTATAATAAAAGTGTTAGTGATTCAAGACTTTGACAGTAATGAGGATATTTTTAGTTGTTACCTCAAGGTTGAAATGGAGATCAGAGAATCCCAGTGGTATCGTGGGCCTGGTGACAAGAAGAGGAAAATAGAATCTAATTTAGGTGGTCCCACAAATAAATTCCATGATGGAAAGAAGACCGATCATCCCACGTGTAAAAATTGTGGGAATAATCATCATAAGAACTATCTAAATGGAACTAGGAATTTCATAAAATGTGGAAAGTTGGGACATATAGCTAAAAACTATCGACAAGATATAAAGAATCTCTTTAATGTGGAAGAAGAAAGTAAGGTTCAGATAAATGCTCATCTAGTGGTGCAATGTTACAAATTCAAGGAACATGGGAATTATGCAAACAATTTACCTAAGCCAAGGGTTGTTATAGGAAATAAACAAAAACATCCAAGGCAACAAGGAAGGTCTTATGCTATCAATACTGTAGAGGTGGAGCCAGACAATGATGTTGTGAAAAGTACGCTAGTTATTCATTCAAGAATTGCAAACATACTATTTGATTCTAATTTTACGCATTCTTTTATATCTTGAAAGTTTCATATAAATATTAAAAAACCACCTCACAATTTTTAGGATAAGTTATTTGTGAGAAAAAAAAATGGGGAAATTATTGTGTCCATTGTTTATAACTCCTCCCCGATTAACATTTGTGGACTGAACCTCTCAAAAAATCACGCCATACTTCCATTAGTGGAGTTTGATTCTATCTTGGGATTGGATTGTATATCTTTATAAAAAATCAATATCAACTCTTGGGAAAAGAAGATAACTATTCACATCCCAAATCATCCTCCAATTCTTTACAAGTGTAAGGAGGAAGATGAATCTACTTTAGAATCAGTGTCTCAAGTGTGGATATTAATTCCTTATGAGCAAGAATTGTAGCTCAAATGATTGAGATAAAGGAGAGAATCATGCTTGAATACATGACCATCGTGAGGGATTACACTAATGTTATCCCTAAATAGTTTCATGGTCTTACACCTGATTGAGAGGTTGAGTTCTCAATTGAACATATTTCTGGATCTCTTCCTATTTCAAAGAAACCATATAGAATGGCCACCGTAGAGCTGGAAGAGCTGAAGGAATAGTCACAGGAGAATTTGGGGAAGGGTTTTATATGCCCGAGTGCTTCACCATGGCGTGCACCATTCCTCTTAGTCAAGAAGAAGGATGGATCAATGTGCCTCTGCATTGATTATCATGAGTTCAATAAAATTCTGAAAAAGAACAAGTATCCCATACCATGGATATATAAATTGTTTGATCAGCTTTGTGGGTCTAGTTATTTCTACAAGGTGGACCTTCGGTCGGGATATCACCAATTAAATGCAAGGAAGGAAGATATTCCCAATATTGCCTTTAGAACAAGGTATGAACAATATGAGTTCATAGTGATTCCATTCAGACTCACTAATTCTCCAGAAATTTTCATGGATTTAATGAATAGAGTCTTTAGAGATTACCTTGAAAAATTTGTGGCGGTCTTTATCAATGATATTCTGATATACTACAAGAGCAAGGAGGAACATGAAGAGCATTTGAATACTGTGTTGAATAATTTGTGAAGGGAGAAGATGTATGAAAAGTATAGTAAATGAGAGTTTTGGATAGAGCAAGTATCATTCTTGGGGCATGTTATCACCAGAAAAGGGATATATATGGACCCTTCCAATACAAAGGAAATTGAAGAGTGGACCATGCTAACATCTGTAATAGAGATATGAAGCTTTCTGGGTCTTGCAGGGTATTATCGACGATTTGTGAAGAAATTTTTATGATTTTCATACCCAATGACCAAGATGAAACAGAAGGGAGTCAAGTTTTTCTAGACTCAGGAATGTGAAGACTATTTTAAGGAGTTGCAAATAAGGCTATTCACAACGCCATTACTCACACTCCCATCAAGTGGAGAAATATTTGTGGTGTATACTAATGCTTCAAATAAGGGATTAGGCTATGGGATGATGAAAAATAATAAAGTGATAGCCTATGCCTCAAGTCATATGGAAATACATGAGAAAAACTATCCTACACATGATATGAAGTTGGATATTCTGATCTTTGCATTAAAAATCTGGCGGCATTATCTCTATGGGGATAACACTAGTACAAAAACATTTTTTTACGTCACCCTTTTTCACGTCGGTTTTTTAAAACCGACGTGAATATATCTAAAAATTGATTTTTCACGTCGGTTATTATATAACCGACGTAAAAATACATTTTCACTATTTTTATGTCGTTTATATAAGAACCGACCTGAAAAATCCATTTTATCTGATTTTTCACGTCGGTTATTATATGACCGACATGTAAAATCAATGTACATAACTTTTCCACGTCGGTTATTTAATAACCGACATGAAAAATCCATTTCCATAAAAATATATTAAAATTTTCGTATATTTTTCACGTCGGTTATTAAATAACCGACCTGAAAAATCAATTTTTATGACTTTTTCACGTCGGTTATTTAATAACCGACGTTAAAATAGATTTTTAACGTCGGTTATTTGATAACCGATGTGAAAAACTTTACAAAAATTTATTTCATTTCCCAAGATTTAATTTGATAGGTCATGGAGCTCAAACGAAGTTACGGATTAAAAGTTATGGCCTTCAGAAGTTGGCCTTCCTTAAGACATCGTTTAGAGATGACCAACTTCAGAAGGCCATAACTTTTAATCCGTAACTCCATTTGAGCTCCATGAGATGTCAAATTAAATCTCCAGAAGTGAACTACATCTTTGTAATTTTTTTTATATCGGTTATTAAATAACCGACGTGAAAAATTTATTTTAACGTTGGTTATTAAATAACCGACGTGAAAAAGTAATAAAAATCTATTTTTCACATCGGTTATTTAATAACTGATGTGAAAAAGTGAAGAATATGGATTTTTCACGTCGGTTATTAAATAAAGACGTGAAAAATAAGTGTAAATTTTAATATCTATTCATGTCGGGTATCATGAAACCGACGTGACATATAATTTTAGTATCCCGCGTACGCGAAATTTCAATTTTTTTACATCGCGGGATTGAAATTTTGAATTGCCGCCTAAAATTTTTAATACCGCGTTTTCTCTTAGCATCACAATTATATGTTTCCATTATACACATATCATAATTTAAATATCATTTATTTTAACCATTATCGTTCCCCCAAATAGACTCGTTTGATCTTCAACGTGAATCAATTATTTCTTCTTTTCGCGATCTCGTCAAGGTATGTTTAATCATATATCAACGATTTTGGGGTTTTATGATTTGTTTTCTTAATTAATATACCATTTTAAGATCATTTCATTCAACCAAAATCATTTCACTGAATCAACTTGTTTGATATTCCACTTGAATAAACGATTTCTTTTTTCCGCGTCCTCGTCATGGTATTTGTAATTATTTTCCCATGATTTATATTTTCTATGATTAATTTCCTTGATTGATATAACATTAATTTAACAATTATTAATTTATTATAATGATGGATGATTTTTTATATCATGGTAAAACTACAAATTCAACTACGGATTCAAAAATTCTTTCTAAGATGAAGCTACAGTTGCCTCATTCAATCTATCCTCGAAAAAAATATCAAACTTCTGATGGTCATAACTTTGGATCCATAACTCCGTTTAATCTCTATGACCTATCAAATGAAAGATTATGAAATTTTCTACAAGATGGTAAACACTTTTTACGTAGTTTATTTAATAACCGACGTTAAAAACACATTTTAATGTCGGTTATTAAATAACCGACGTAAAAAATAGGGTTTTAACTTCGTGTTTTTTATAAATCGACGTAAAAAATTGCTTCTTAAGGCCATTTCCAGAATGTATTTAATGTCGGTTTTTTAAAAACTGACATTAAAAACCATAAAACCCCATTTTTTACATCAGTTATTAAATAACCGACGTAAAAAATCATATTTTTAACGTCGCTCGTAATAACGTCGCCTAAAAACCGACGTTAAAAAGAAAAAAACCGACATAAAAAAAGGTTTTTGTACTAGTGTAAGTGTGAGATATATAATGATCTCAAGAGTCTCAAATATATATTCACAGAAAAAGAGCTCAATATGTGCCAGATAAGATGGATAGATCTCATCAAAGATTATGACTACCCAATCCACTACCATCCCGGTAAAGCAAATAAAGTGGTAGATGAACTGAGTAGAAAGGATCTTGCATCTTTATCAATAATGAGAATTGAAAAGGATTTGATCTTATTAGATTTGTAGAAGATGTACATGAGAATCATTAAGGGAGTAAAATCATCAATCCTTTCTCAAATGATTTCTCAACCATCCCTCATGGAGAAAATAAAGAATGATCCAAGAAAAGATGTGGAAATTCAGAAAAGGGTGGTGGCCATTAAAAATGGGAAATCCTTAGAGTTCAAGATTGATGAGGAAGGAGTTGTAATATTTGGGTCATGATTATGTGTACCATCTGATCTCCGAGAGAACTTTTGGTGGGACAATATGAAGAATGAGATTACAGAGTATAAATCAAAGTGCTTGGTATGTCAACAAGTGAAGGATGAAAGACATAAGTATAAGGAGATGATTTAACCAATACCCATAACAACATGGAAGTGGGAGAACATTACCATGGAATTTTTCACTGGACTTATAAGGACATATAGAGGAAAAAATGCTATATGGGTCATTTTGGATCATCTTACAAAGGAAACTCACTTTATCGCAATTCGGGAGGACTTCTCATTGGATCAACTTTCACACATGTATTTAAATTAGGTAAGGATACATGGAGTACCACTATCTATTATATTTGATAGAGATCTGAGATTCACCTTCAAGTTATGGAAAAGTCCCCAACATGCTCTAAGCACTGAATTGAACTTTAGTAGAGCGTATCATCCTCAAACTAATGGCCAATCTAAGTGAACTATTCATACACTATAAGATATGTTGAGATAATTTTCTATGGACTTCAAAATAGTATGCGACCAAAATCCTCCACTGGTAAAATTATCCTATAACAATAGTTTCCACTCGAGCATCCGAATAGAACCATATGGAGCCCTTTATAGGAAAAGGTGTAGAACACCGGTGTGTTTGGATGAAGTTAGTGAGCGTAAGATGCTAGGACCTGAAATGGTTGAAGAAATGGTGGAGAAGGTGAAAACCATTCAGTAGCACATCAAGGAATCCCAAATTCAACAAAATATTTATGCAGACAATCGTCAATGAGACATTGAGTTCAAATTTAGAGACATGGTGTTTCTCGGTATATCTCCATGGAAGAAGGTCATGATATTTGGGAAGAAAGGAAATCTAAGTCCCAAGTACATCATCCTCTTTGAGATCCTTGATCAAGTCGGAGCTATGGCCTATTTACTGGAACTTCCCACCTACCATGTCTTAAGTACACAATGTCTTCTACATATCTATCTTCAGGAAGTACATACCAAATCCTTTACATGTACTCTCTTCAGAGGTGGTACAGTTGGAGGATGATATTTCTTATGAGGAGTAGCCAGTGATGATATTAAATCATAGAGATAAATTTATATATAAAAAGACTAATATACTGGTCAAAGTACTATGGAAAAACCATAAGTATGAAGAAGCAGCATGGGAACTGGAGGAGGCAATGAAAGAAAAGTAACTACACTTGTTTATGTCTTAGAATGTAAAATAAATTTTCAAGGGTGAAATTTCGTAAGGGGGAATAATGTAATGAACCAATGTTTTTATCAATGGAAATTATGTTCTTATAATTATTTCATATAAACACATGAAATCATAATAGAATGAACTAGTAAGTACTAAGTGAACTTTAAACATAATATTTTAACTTTTGTGATATGAATTTTGATAATCTAACATACACGGTTTTATTCAGGGTGATTTTTGGGGTCTGATGGAACAAACCTAATTTTTGGTGTATAGTAACCTACCCTTATGAATGTTAATATGACCATTATGAATAATATATCATCCTAAAGTATAGTATCCTCACCCATGAATGTATAAATAAAATTTAGGTATCTTATAAGTGATAATATGACCATAGTAAAAGTATTGGTACTTTTATAAGTCATAAATGATTAATTACAATTAATTTATAAATTTAAAAGAAAATTTATTTTACTAAAAGGTGTTCATAAATTTAAAATTTTATGTCTTCTAGTTTTAAGACAATTTTATAAGACCTTATGTAGTTTTTGAAATCATTATAAAATAAGTTACAATTTTAAAATCCATATTTTCAAGTAAATTATGATTATAATTAAAAATTAATTTAATACTATTTTGATTTTTTTTTGAAAAACGGAGTTCATTTTTGGATTATACACATTGAAAAATAGTTAGGGTGGAATTTTTGGGATTTTTCTAAAATACTTGATTTTTTTATGAATAGTAAAATATGATAATTCACAATAAATGCTAAAACCTAAATTTATGCATCATTATTGATTCATGGATGATGTAAATGAATATTGGTTCAAACTCACATGCACATATTACAATTTTTGGTCACAAGAATCATCACTATTTTTGTCTTATGAAAAACTAATAAACTAATGATTAAAATATTAAGAAAACTCTCTTCCCCTCCACTACAAAAACCTCCCACAGTCTCTTATTATATTCACTCCTCTCAAGCCTCGTGCCTTCCCTAAATTCTGCCAAAATCTCCCCCAAATATCCTCCCCCACGCCCAGTATCCATTGGTATCCTCAAAATATTAAATCCTCTTCCCTTAAGAGGCTCTCAAGGAAGATTAAATCAAGAGGTAAATTCCTCTTTTATTTTCTTTTATTTTCTTTTCATGTTCCCTTGTTCACTTTTATTTCCTAACCTCTTATAATAAAAATAGTATGAAAACTCTAGTACCAAAAAATGTACTGCAATTTTGTTAGGATAATGGGATAATTCATTATCATATCTCATTTCCCCTCCTTTTATATAAAAGAAATGAAACCGTCTGAGATGTGTTAATTTATCACAATCAAGGACAACGAGTTATCAATTTCTCTTACCATCTTCAATTCTGGTCATGCAAACATTTTTATGGTTGGACCAGACTATTAAGTATGTATTTTATCTTATGTGTTGTTCTAGAATCCTTTTTCACACATGGTGAAAATTAATAATACAAAACAAGTTAATTATGAGAAAAATCACCAAATTAATTCAAGTGTTTATCATTAATGTTTTATATAATGATTCACCTTCACTCCAAATAAACAAATGAATTTTATAACCTTGTAATATCTTGTATGTTAATTAATTTCATGTAGCTTTAATTCTAAATAACCACTCTCATCATAAATGTGTGTCTGAACATGAATATAAGTGAACTGGTCATTAAAACCTAGGAAGCAAACAGACCCAAAAAATGAAATTGAACCTCATAACCAATAAAAAAATGTAATAATAAATCATTTAAATGTAAAATATTATATATAATTATTAATTAATTAACCTAACTAGATTATTAAGGTCATTTATATCAAGTGGAGAACACCATCAGATAGGTAAGGGATCCTCTCTATTTCACTTTTATTCAAGAATGTCTTGTATATTATTCCATTTTATGTGTAATAAATAATGACGAGGTATGATTTAGAACCTCCCCATACTTCCCTCATGATTTATAAGTGATGATAAATTCCTTTATCTCTCATTAATCCCTCTTAAGTACATCTGATACCATGACGATAATCCGCAAGGACTTCTACTCGAACTTCCTTTGTTCCTTTGGGTTTCCTTATCTTCTTTTTACCAAAATGAAGTTATCTTATATTTTTATGTGAATCTTATAAATGATTTGTACATCCACAAAATAAATTTATCAATACCCTTTCATCATTTTATTTTGGGGATACACATGTTTTTAATATATTCCCTCCTCAATACTTCTCGATCTGAAAACCTGTTTTGGGGGAACTTCTCGAATTCTTACCTGATTTCAAGTGTGCTCTATATTCTATTTTAGGAAACAATTGTATTTATAAAATAATTATTTTATTATAAAAACCTTATTGGTTCACTTATGATTTTATATAAAGGATTTATCTCATTTCTATTTTAAAGGTTCTAGAGTATTTTCCTTAAAACCACAAAAAATATTTTAATGATAAAATATATTAAATAATTTTCTTACATGTTGTCACTTATAATTGACATCAATTAGCATGATACATACCTATTTTACCTTATAAATTTCCATGTATATTTTAGTTCCTTTATTTCTTGGACACTTTTATGATACACCCATTTTTTATGCTTTATGACATGATTGTGGCACCCAATTCTTTCCATGGGAAACCCTTATGTTTATGTAAGATTGATTATGTATGATTATTTATGTGGAAAAAATATTCATGAAAAGTTAAGATGGGTGTACCTAGATAGAACTCCAATAAAATCGGTAAAGTTGAGTCTCATGTGATGTTATGTACGAGGGTCTTGGTGGTTAGCCTTGGCTTGTGCTACCATGTGCGATGGTCTTGGCAATTAGCCTTGGCTTGTGATTCCATGTGCAATGGTCTTGGGCATTAGCCTTGACTCATTCTAAAGTCATGTTTTATGTTTATTAAACATTATTATGACTCCAAGTTTATATTATTCCATGTCTATATGTTATGATTTCATATGTTACATGACTTTTTAAATCATCATGTCATGTCTTCTATCCCATGTGCTAATGCTTTGTTCTTATGGTTATTCCGTTACTGAGATATTTAGCTCATCCCTTTGTTTATGTGTTCCCCAGTGTATCCTATACAAATTATTGAGTAAAATGGATGTTATGATCTCAATTTTATTATTAAATAAATAAATGTTTTATTTAGTTCCATGTTTTCAGTTTTATGTAACTAGTCTTCCAAGACACTAGACTTTATGATCCTTGGATTCTACATTAATGTATAATTATGATTAAAATCATGGAACGTTATATGTAAAATTCCAGGGTTACTATAATTAAAGTATTTGGTTCTCTAATGGACCTTGTTGAATTATTTTTTTTGTGTTTTTAATGCATAGGATGGACAAGATGAATTGTGAGTTTTGGATACTCGAGATTTGTTCAATGAGTGTATTATGTTTATTTTTGGATTTTAGTGATTTGAGGGATAGTTTTTTCATTATTGATGCAAAAGGTTTCATCATAGATCCCCAATTAATATTTTTTATTTACCTAACAATAAAATATAATGTAATAACTAAGGTTGATCTCATAGATACCACTTAAACAAACCAATTTTCTATTATCACTATTTATAAATTAAAATATACTAATAAAAAAAATAAGTATGGGTTTTGAAAATAATATGATATATATATAAATATATAAATGTATGGAAAACTCAAAGAACAAACATATCACAAAGAAGAAAATAATATATAAGAAAGTTAATGATAAATTGTAGTTTATCCTAGGGATTTTATAGAATTTATACAATTATTCTTTAAATAAATATCAATATTCTACTCAATGTGACCTATCAAACCATGCCCTCTCATTCAAATTATTATTACCCCACACCAAGACCTTGATATTTTGGGTAAGACTCATCCTAAATCCTTTTAGGATACCTCTTCATCAACCATCACGATCTAAGCCATAGTGCATCATATACATGACTCAAATAGTAAAGGGAATAAATATTGATGAATGGGAAGAAGAACCCATATGGTAGATAAAATGGGGTGACCACTAATCATAATTGATCTTACCATCACATAAATTCTTATAACATAATAAAGAGATATATGAAATCATAAAAACTCAAGTAACCATTGATACTTTCATTTTAAAAAATGCCAATATTAGTTCTCAATTTTCCTGGAGATAGGAAAGTGTGAGGGGAAAGAAGTGAAAATGAGAAGAAAAGAGGAATAATATATATAATTGTTTTGAAAATTATATCAGTATCAAAACCTAACATATCTATATAAAATAACTAACTAAAATATTTAAAAATTTTATGTAAGAGGAAATATAGGAAAATGGGTGGCAAGATTTCCCTCAAATTTCAAGCAAAGAACATTTTCATGTGGTTGGGTTCATAAATGAAGTAATTAGGGAAATTTATATTCTTGAAAGTTATTATTATGTTTCTTTACTGTGCATCTATAAAAATTTAGCTTCATTGGACACATGTAGCTAATTCTATTTTTAATTTACTAATGAAAACTTCTATTGACTTTTCATATTCCCCTTATCTGAATTCCCATGAATTTATAATCTTGATGGAGAAAGCATAAAGAACATCCAAAGTTGATGAAAATGTTCCAAATAATCTTATATTTATCCATACAAAATTTTAACTCATTTAGTTTGGAAACTTATGAGATATGGTCCCATCTTAGAAATTCTCTAGAATTATACATAGGTTTCAAGGAACTAATTGTAAGCTAATTTCGGGCCTCTATTAATTGGATCCAATACTAGATCCTATTAAATAAAATTTAACCTAATTAATTTATAATCCTGATAAAATTAATTTCACAATTTAGATCAATTTAGATAATTTTATGGATAAAATAATCAAGTAAATAAAAATAGTTAAAAAAATAGGTTATTTTTGAAATTAAGCTCAGTTTACTACTAAAACAAAAAAATGTAATAATTTATCTTAAAATAATACATTATTGTGATTAAAAAAATTAAATTAAAAACTAAAATGTTCTAAAATATGATCTGTATCATTTCAACACACTTAAAACACTACATTTATAAGAAATCCATGAAATTTACTAATAAAAAGAAATATCCTGCCCTAGTTCAAACACACAAACCAAAAAAGAAGAGAAATAAAATCCTTTCCTCATTTAAAATATCATGCCTCATCTATATTTATTATCCACTATCCCAAGTAAAAATTTCAATTTCCAGGATTGTGAATAAAATAGAATTAAGTGGAATTAACTTTTTAACAATCAGCACCATCGTAAACTCTTTAATCCCAAGTTCCTAAAACCAATGATCAATTAATCAATTCCTTAATATAGATAAAATTATATTTATTTAAGTAAATTTCTTCCTTATTAATCTAGTTTTTGATACTCCCCTCACCTGAATCCATTCATTTTTTTATAATTAGGTGGAACATTTTTTTTGTTTATTTGTTTCGATTTTTCCCTATGACTAACATATAAGAACATCAAATATGATTCCCATTTCCAATTTTACTCTAGTTTAAAAGGAATTATATGAACACAAAAATATTTTGAGTCGGATCCCTGAGGTTTTAATTTTAACAAAGGATATGTTACCTAAAAAGGAGATAGAAATTCCAATTTCCCAAAGTTATAATTCCAATTCCACCAAATATTATTCCATTCACAATCTTTTTCATAGTTATAAAACCAAAATATCCATAAAATTAATAAAAAAAACTTACTTTGAAATCATATAAATTAAAAATCATCAAAATTAGTGAAATTATTAAAACTATTGTGGAATTTTTCACTAGATAAAACTACATTTAAGGCCCAAATTTATAACCTAAAATACTCTCTAAGAACAATAAATAAATAAAACACAATAAAAAATCATAAAAACATTAATAAAAAAGGAAAAAAAATAAAACATCTAAAAATAAGTTAATATCCCCCCTCTGTAGTTAATATTTAGCCACCCTTAATTCCATATCAAACAAAAATTTAAAAGGTAAGCGGAGTGAAAAAAAACGGAAGGAATGATACAACATGAATTTATTTTTAGTGGAAACCGTGATTTAAAATCACAATTTTTACCAATTTAGGCCTAAGAAATTAATAACAAAAGAAAATAAAAGATCTTAATTTAAATTAAAATAAATAGAAATGAAGAGAAGGGAAAAGTAGGATATATTTTGGGTGAAACTCTCCAAAGAGATTCTAAGATTACACTACCCCTAGTCATGTAATTTTAGTGGATTATCCCCAATATGATAATTTATGTGGATTACATTATTTGAGAAACAAAATCCTCTTTATTATATTTCAAATCCCTTAACACCAGTAGTAATGGTACGCATGGACCGATTACTTTAGGTCCATCTCCATAGAAATTTTATATTGCTTCCAAGGTGGGGGGTAGAAAATATATGGTCCCCCTTTTCACTTTAGCTACAACTTCATCCAATTATTAAACATATATCATGTTATGTACATGCAAATGTGTATTAAAAATTTCAGAAATATGTTATTTAGTGAAAATTTCAATTTAAATAGAATTAAAAAGATAAATTAAAAAATATTCCCCTTCAAGTAAATAATCTTGAAACATGATTTCCTCAGGAAAGGTTACCAGTAATTTGGTCACAACAGGGGAATATTATTTATCTTGATCACCTTCGAAGGAAATTAATGTGTTGGATAAATATAAAAAATCTTAAAATTGAGAAGAAATTATCAATTAATATTTTAAAAAATAAAAATGAAATAATTTTTAGAAAATATTAACTCCCTGTATTTGATTGGAATTTAATTATTCTTATTTTATCAATACCTATTAGAATTGGTTTTGTGTGGATGGATTTAGGTAATTAATCAACATAATTTTTTCTTCAAATTCCATTATTTTTTATTATTTACTTCTTCCAAAGAATGGTATAGGTAGAGAGGTGATGATACTTGATTCACAAATATGGGAAAATTACTTAAATTTTGAGCATCTATAAATTCTGTACAATGTTCTTTCAAAACATATTGTTCTCCCACCATTTCATTAGTTGCAATGATTTATTTAGAATCCTCCACTAGAAATGGTTGAGCGGGGCCAAATGGATCTTCAGATAGATTAATCATGGACTCTTTGGGTACTTTAATTATACATATAAGTGTAATGATCTTGACCCATTCTAACTCTTCTTGTTTTATTTTTTATCATTACCACTGTGGATTTTTTATTTCATTAATAAAAGTGAAATAATATCAACTATTTTGTTCACTTATTTTATCAATCAAAGTTCCTACCACATTTATATCTATAATTATTCTTCCTTACTATAATCAGAAGAGGTGAATCATATGAATAATAATTTAAATAATTAATCAAAGGATTATAAAAATAAATATATAAATTAAAATATTTTTTAAGTTTTTGAAAATTTTAATTTTGTTATATTTTGTTAAAAACAAATGTGTGTATCCTCTTATAATTCTTAAAAATTATATCAAATTGATGCATGGTGTTTTTTTTCAAATACACTATCAATATTTTTTATTTAACTAATAATATAATATAGTGCAAGATTAAGGGTCAATATTAAGTAGATCATTTGTACAAATAGATTTTCCATTATCACTATTTATAAAATAAAATATTCTACAAAATAAATCCAAAAGTATTTCATGTTTTAAAATGATTATGATATCAATATAAATATATAAATTCATGAAAGAAATAAATAACAAAATAAAGGAAAAATTAGAAAATATTAAACAATATAGTTAATGAGAAATGATAGTTTATCACAGTGATGGTATCATTGTTATTCAAATAACACCCAATATTATAATAAATGTTTCAAGTCACACCACACACTCCCATTGAAATTGTAATTATCTCAAACCAAGACCTATTTATATGGGTAAATAATATTTCTAAAGTCTAATATGAGACCTCTTAATGAACTATCACTATTTAAGGCATACTCCACTGTATGCATGACTCAAATAGTGTAGGGGATGAATATTAATAAATAAGAAGAAGAACACATATGATAGGGAAAATGGGGTGTCTATTCACCATAATTTATTTAACCATAAAAAAATTATAGTATGGAATAAATAGATATATTAAATCACATGAACATAAGGAACCACCATTATTTTCCTTTTAACAAACTTTTATGTTAGTTATCTATTTTCATGAAGATAAAAAATCATATTAGGGTAAAATAAAAGTGAAAGTAAAAGTGAAAATGAGATAAAGAGAGGAATAATATATATATATATATATATATGTGTGTGTGTGTGTGTGTGTGTAAAAAACTGTTAAAGTATAAAAAACTTATAAATATATAGAAAATCACTTACTAAAATGGAGACATTTTTGAAATAGAGAGGAGAAACATATCTATAGAAAAAAGGGTGGATAGATTTCCCATTAATTTCAACATCTAAAATATTTCATGTGGTTGAGGTAGTAAAAGTATGAATTTGATAACTTTTTTCTCTTGAAATTTATTTCATTTATCTTTCACATTAACCCACCAAATTTGAACTCTATTTTCCATGTGTATATGATGTTATTGTCAAATTTCTAATAAAAAAATTTCAATCTAAGAGACTTTTCATATTCCTCTTATCTAAATAACCATGAATTTATGAACATGAATGAGATATAATAAATCTTTAACACAATTGAAGAAAATTATTTTCACCTTATTATATTTCTCCACATAAAATGTCAAAACATTTATTTTTTTACATTCTGACATATGGGCCCGTCATTGAAAGTCTCCAGAACTAGCCACATATTTCAAGGCCCAAATTGTGAGATCATTTTGGGCCTTCAATGTTTGGATTTAGCATTGGTCCTATTTAATAGAATGTGTCACATTGAACAAAAAACTAAAAAAAATTAATCTCACAATTTTGATCAAGTTAGATAGTGTTATGATTGAAATAAAAAAGTAATTAAAATAGTTTAAAATAAAACATTATGTCATTTTTTCAATTAAGAACAATTTACTACTAAAAACAAAAAATAAAAAAATCCCTTAAAATAAATCTTCTATGGGATTAAAAATGTTTAATTGGAGAATAAAATTTATGAAAATATAATCTTCATTAGTTATATAAATATTTTTTACTATTTTTGGTGGATGCTCAACATATTATATTATATATCCAGTTTAGTTCATAAATAATTATGATATTGTATTGGTCATACAATTTATGTGAGTTTTTTATTTTATTTTTATTTAATTACATGTAAATTTGATAAAAATTGTAGTTTAAGAAGGATTAGAGACAAATAGTTGGAAGTGGGGAGGAATAAGTAAATGATTTAGTGTATAGGTTTCACTGAGTACCTAGTGGAAGGGTACCGAGTACATAGTGATATTTAGTGTGGATTATAGATGCATATAAACATATTAATGGGTACCTAGTGCCTTGTTTCACGTACTTAGTTATTTCTTGAATGTTATTTTTAAAATAGGCAATTTTTACTTTAAACTATTACCCTATTAAACATATTTCATCCTAATTTTAGGGTCATAACCACCACATATATCCTTAAAAAGTGTTATCCATTATTCTTCCCTAATATAAGGTGTTAAATCATTTGTTAATTATATAGATAATCATTAGGACACTTCATGAGTTCAACTCATAAAATAATGATCTAGGGGAACCATTCTTCCCTATATTAACCAACAATTTCTTGTTGGTGGATAAAATAACTATTCTATTTTCTATAGGGTTTAGAGATTCATCATACTATTTAGATTTTTCTTTTATCAAAGGGTATCAATTGGTTATATTTTGTGATATTAAACTGAATTCATCTCTTCACATTCCAAATTTTCATTTTCCTTTTCATAGTGAGACAAATCCCTAATTTTTTATAATCTTGGTTTGGAAAATCTTAGGTGTCAAAGGCTTTATTTCAACCTATAACTTAGGAATTGGATTAGATTGACTATTTGGTTTCTGTCTCTTCCTTACTTTTATATTTTTATGATGTTTTGGTTAGTAGTGAAATAGATCTAAGTCAATCCAACCTAATATAAACTTTTCCTTTAAATAAATGTTTTCTAAAAGTATAATTTGACTTGAGTTATATATATTTTAGATTAGTTTAGTTTCTTGTTATTAAGATTTTTTGGGTTTTTCTACATGTTAAACATTTTAATTTTTATAGTTTACTAGTTTTATTTTCTTATATGGAAAGATGGGAATATTTTATGGTATTTAAATTATTTCAATACATACATGTATACTTTAGAATAACCATTTACCATATTAGATCCTTTATACGCAAAATGTAATCCTAATTAAGGTTTTATCAAAATACAAATCGGTGTTTCGAAGAAGTATTACCTAATATACCTCCCCTAAAGTCAAAGGCTACACAGTGATGTATCTCCTTTAATGATAATACACCTAATCCAATTATCTTGTAACACTCTTTTCATCACTGACACATATCAAGTAACTACTAATATAAAAAATACTTTTGACACAAGTCATGTCATGAATACACATTATCCAACCAAGCCACTGTTATAGTTGTAAATTAAATCTTAGATTATTCAATTTTCATCATACCTAGGATAAACCATGTATCTAAAACCACTTTTCAATATCACTATTACCTAGACTAAAACTTTTAGGACAAATAAAAAATCCCAACTAGAGCTCTATCCTAAAACCAATTGGTGTTTAGGGGTAGTTACCCACCAAGATTATATGTTATCTAATATTACTCTCTCAAAGAAATGTAGGATGGGTATTTCAACCAATAGTATATCTACTATATATTCATATTAACCCAATGAAAAGGTGAATTTTTTATTATAAAATTATTAAGAGAGAATCTAGTTCTTAAATAAATAGGTTTTTGATAATGGTATCTATAATGAAATATGGGATGGTCACTAAGGTTCCTTACTCTTGTTAACATGTTAACCTTCCATGTAGAATGGGAATATAGGTATCCTGCTATTATATAGTAATGTCCTTCCCCTGATCCATGACCACTGAGCAGTGCTCAAACCGGGGGAGTTGTCACAAGACCTCAGGAATGCCTCCCAGTATACCAAATGATACCGATTAGCATCAGTGTTCTAGGGTAGTACCTTGGAGAGTGTATACCACCATATCAAATTACAGAATAATGGAAAAAATAATCCACAAAAATACACAATAATAAATAATTATATTATGTGGAAGCTACAAAAATATCCATTAATAAGACAAAAATAATCATATGTGGAAGTATATAGTCAAATAGACTCATGATCATGATAGAATACACAAATAGTGACCCCAACAAAGCCGATAACACATAGAAAATATATAAAAGAATAAAAGAAACTGAGGCACTACTACCATCCCCAAGCCTCACCTCATCCAATCTCTAAATACCATTTGAGATATCAAGTTTGATCATGCTATTTTGGGCCTCTTCCCAACTCGAACCAATGATCAGTATAGTTTTCTTAGGTACCCAAGTTCAATGGTCGCCTAAGCAGGGTCTATGTACAACTCATTATTGAACCACCAATGTGGTCCTATACAAAACTAGTAAAAACAATAATGCACATGCGATATTATTAGTCTAAAAAATGTTATAATTTTATAATAATAAATAAATAAACACTTTTGATCCATTTATTCTACCATGAAACCTAGGATTAACCCAAACCTACTTCAACCAGTGCCAGAGTGCCTCTGATCATGTTAGATAATCATGGAATCCAAAATCGGGCCCAATGGCCATATAGTAACAAGTGTAAATTACATATACTTGAAAGTATCCAAATGAATCCACATATCATAAATCATAACCATTGTAAATAATAACCACATCCAAGGCATACAATATTAGAAATCTAAAATTTGATCCCAAGGAGGTGATCCTAGGTGACCAGTTATCATCAAGCATTATTTCCAAACCCCATGAGTTATTATTTAGCATTCTCTAGTCATCATTCATAATATTTGAACCCTATGAGGTAATATCAATCCTTCCATAGTAATCATGCATCATCTATGAACCCAAGGACATAATATTTGTCATTCCATAGTCAAAAGGAATCATCGCTAAAATCCTATAGGTAATCCTATGCGTTTCACATTCATAATGTGTCATCACCAAACCCCAAGAAGTAATCTCAAGCATTATTTAGTCATCAAGTATAATCTAAAAACCACATGAGGTAATAAATATAATTCCATAGTCTTTTGGAATCATATTTGATTCCTATGAACTAAAACAAGTTAATAAATCTTATAAGTCATAACTACCAATTCCTAGTGGTATAAATTGAGGCAATAATTAATATAATCAGGCTTACAAGATGGATCCTAGGAATCATTGGAATCCCATTCATAACAAGAATATTGAAGGGGTGGAACAACCCTCCAATGAAATACTATATAACATGTCTCACTAGGCTAGCCATCATCACAAACTTGTCTTATAAACAGTGTTTTCCTCTCAAGTTCACAACATGTAATATTCATAGCCATAAGAGGCTCAAATAGTTGATTCAGGTTTAATGGTGACCCATGAAATCATCAAAATACAATTATAATTCAAACCTTATCACTAGGGTCAACATTCACTAGTCCCCATCAGGGTCCCCTAGGTCTCATGATAGCTTAGACGCATCATAAGGGCCCCTCAATCTCAAACTCATCTCTCAGGTCAACACCATCCAGTTGAACAGAATATCAACCCTCAACATCATGAAATCCTCATGAATACCTAAATAGTTTCCTAATAAAATCTCATGGAAGAAACACAGTCCATCCCATTCCCTTTTCAAGTCACACTAAGTTGGTCCCACACCCAACCTGCCCACATCTTATATAGGGAACCCCTACCCAGTGCTCAAATCTCAAGGGGAAGAAACACTCACCCCATTCGTGGAACTCTAGTCCAATGGATCTAAGGCATATCACAGTTACATTATGACTAAGTCAGACCACTCATTTCCAATATAATTCTCTCCACTATCAAGATGCATTTTGGGATATAATGCTAAGGGCCTCTATGTTCATTCAATTTATTTCCATATCAACCGTCAGGGATCTTCCATCTCATGGAATAGTATATTATTGAGAGATATACCATCAATGACCATGGCAATAAAATTAAGGAACATGGTTATGTTATGGCCCCGACACTTTTTTTAGTTTGTTCATAGGTATTTAATTTTAATTATCTAGTTCATTTAATTTTAAAATGGGTGATCTCATTCAGTGGTGAGACCACACATATCACATTCCACATATATATAAAAATTAAAATACCATAGGGAAATGTATGAGGAACCATATAACTCAGTGAAAAATCTAAATATATCTTTAATTAATAGTCAAGTTTCTCTTCTCAAGCCTAAAAATGTCCATCTGGAAACTGCTCATCACCGTGAGGTCCTAACTCACACCAAACCACTGGAAAATTTATTATGATCAATTTAATAAATTTTCAATTTAATATCCCTTTTAATTTAATTTGGAATAGATTCCCAATTACTCATTGGGATCTCCCACTACACTGTAACCATAACCTACAAAACTTGGAAATCCTAAGATGCACTCCATATATCATCTCAATCCAATGCCCTAACATGAAATACTAATTCAATTTACAAATAAAATTAATTTAGCCCAAAATTTTAGAAAAATAACTATGGTAAAATACCTCATTAGAAAGATGCACAAAGAAATGAAAAAACTATCTCGAGTCATCCTATGGGTAGGCTACATGAATTCCCCCAAAACAAATGGGTGATTCTTTCATACTCTAGTTGAATCAGCATGAAACCCTAAACAAAATCATACTAAAATTAGTGATGGTTGAAGGAATCAATGACAGAGGAAGAAACAAAAATTTTACCTTAGATACACCACTAAAATGAACCAAAATGAAATTCCCAATGGTGGGGTTATAAAGAGGATAAGGAGGGGTAGGTCTAGCTGAATGACCTCCCTGTGGACACATGAAGACTAAAGGGGGGGGGGTGACCCCTTCTATTTATTTAAAAAACCACAACCACATTTTATATAATGAACTATTGGTACATGATAAGAATCCTTAGGCTAGAGGGTACAACCTTTTACCATCTCAATATAATAGACTAAAGGCCTCAAAACCACCACATAAAAGTCATTGGAAGTGTGAATGACCCATTCACACTGTAAATGACTAGTAGCTGCACGTTTTAGTAGTCTAGGCCACCATACACGTCTATGACATTCACCAAACCCCTAGGATGTACACTAAACCTTAAACCTCATAAAAAACAAAATATTTAAAACATAAAAACTCTCAAAATCATATTTTGAGTCTTGGTTATAATAAAAACATCCACCAAATAAAAAATTATAATACCTCTTGAATTCCATAACCCATTATAACATTGAGTATTACAATCTGGCCACCACAAAACTTCTCATCTCAGATAAGTATCTTAGATCATCCAACGAAAAATTTCAACCTACTTAGTCTTCCAATTCATGCTTAATTAATCATGTTCTACTCTAGAATACTGAGAAAGCTTCTATTATAAATCATAAAATATGAGGCACACCATTTATCAAAAAACAAATACACTTCCAATCATCATCACTAGAATAGTGATTCAAAACTTATCTTCACCTGTCAATCTCAAGAAACCTCAAGTGCCACTAATCGATTCATTAACTGACTTATGTAACATCTCACCATAAAATTATTCTCACACTGGATGATTCCAATCCATGGTCCTCCCCACCATTAAAATCACATACTAAAACATATCTCTAATGGTCTAATGACCTGATTATGGTAGTTACAAACTAACTCCACCCAAATATGTATAAAAACACTAGTTGAAATCCTATACCACCTCTAGTTTATGATTCTAAAATTAATTATGTGAGTATCCAACACCCATGAATATGGATTGAAATAATTAAACATTCCTAGAAAGGTTTCAACCAAACCATAGAATACCCCTTCATACCATATATGATGTATTTGAACCATGGTACCAACTTACCTTACATTCCCAATCATTTTCATCTCAACTGACACCTTTAGTATGTTTTGTCACATGATTTTCCCCCTGAGTCACATAAATAAATGGGTTTACCCCCTAAATCATGTCTTGAACTAGGGTTCATCCTCTAAAAAATGTCATGAACCATGGTTCACCCCAATAACCATGTCATGAACTGGTGTTCACCCCTTGAAACAGGCAATGACTCTCAATTCACCATATGAAACATGCCACGAATCACATTTTACCCCATTAATCTCCCTTGGATCACATGAATATCATCCCAAGATCGATGCAAATACACCGAATCCATCCATAATTACATCTAAAACTCAAATATGGTATTTCAAATGAGACTATATAATTATGGTTTATCATCCCATGAATGTCCATGCGCTACCCCAAACGTCCAACAAACGATCTCAACACACATTCGCAACCCTACCTACATATGGTCATACTTCAATGATTCACATTCCATCCATTTCCTCATGTAATTACTGGTTGTGACCATCACTCCCATAACCAATATCCTTCATGAAATATCAATCACCAACCATTCTTGGATCATGGAACATTATCCATGACATCTTCCAAAATTCAAATCATAACGAGGGCCAAACCCTCAAATTCCCAATGGTAAAATCTACACTATATGGATTACTTTATTCCACTCTTTGATCATAACCCCAATAGGTTCCAATATAGAATGCATACCACTCCTCCCAATCTTGGATCATCTCATCCTTCCACCTTGTTTACTAATATCCCAAGTCTCTATTTGAACACTATTCCCTCCCACCTATCCCAAAAATCATACCTCACTAAGTCATATCCCATGAGAAAAAACTATATATTCCAATATTGAATATCACATGGAAACTCACATGAAAAACACACCCACTCTAGTGTCTCATGCATATATCTCAGACATCACATTCCATTTCATCCACCTACTAGAAAACCAATTTTCACTAGGCATCATTATATATAACAATCTCTTTGATAATATGAAATTTTAGGTCGATCCTCACTTGGAGTTTGCATAAGAGATTCACCCCCTCATGAATTACATTCTCATATATCACCATATAATAATATAATGGAATCCCTCTACCATGATTTGTGTTGAATACTCTATTATAACATGGTTAAGTTTAGTAAAATTCCACCAAAAATCTATATAGGAAATCACATTACAGTTTCTTATTAACACATTAAATACCTGAACCTATTTTCTTATACAGAACCAATATCATGATCTCCCCAAGGGGATGATCATGAAGGAATCACATTCCAGCACTTAACTATTTGGGTCATATATAATTGTAATAAATGATAAAAAATATGATATATTCTCTGATATTTTTCACATAAAAGCTATGATACAACTTTATAATGTCTTTCCCCAAGTTTGTAACCACTGAGTGCTGTATAAAATAGGATATTCATCACTGGACATCAGGTGTTCCTCCAAATATTCCATAGGATTCCAACTAGTAGTGGGGTCTATGTTAGTACTGTATTCAGACTATACCCCCATACCAGAGTGTGAAGTAATAATTAGTGTTGGGATGTAAATACCTATTTAGAGCATAATAAGTTTAGATCATAAAAAATTATAGTATTAGAATTAAATTTACCATAATTTCAATCATTAGCTGGGGTTTATACTAGACATAAAGCTAACAAAATAATATATTATAAAATATTAGTAGATCCATTGGAATTTTTCATCTACTGATGGTTTTATGATGGAGAAAAGGGAATTTTAGAAGTTCATAAAATATGACGTGTCACTGGGTTTGTAAACTTTCTTAGACAGTAATGTCTATTAATCCATATTTTTAGGAGATAAGGTTTAACTTCATTGACTAGTTGTGAATATTATTTAAGAAAGTGTTACCTTTAGTACAAAGTTTTGTACAAAAATGGTTTAACTAATAATTTATTGAATATATAAGGAGTTGGTGGGGATTAATTATCTTTTTATTCTATTATTATTTTGCAATATTAAAATTATAATAATATAAATAAGCATTATGGTTTCCCCCATGTACATTGGATATTATCTAAATTGCATTAAAAGTTGGTGTTTGTTCTCTTCTCTTTATATTTTCATTTTATGTTTAACTAGCACTTTTTTCTTATACTAAACCATGTGTGTGTGGATGATTTTTTGGGTGAGTAGGGTAAAATTACTACCTACTTCAAGTACACTCATTTTAGGGGTACGTAAACTTCAAAAGATCTATTTTTTTAATACACTATTACAAGTTATGAATTCTTGTTGGATATATTGATATGAATTCAGGTGGTTTATTAGTAGAATAGGTGATCAATGTTTTAGGCTGTATTTTATGGGATTCTATTCCTTAATATTTTTTGTTAAAGTACTAATTATTAGCTTGTGGTTCAAAAAACTAGAAGTTGTTTAGGCATGAAATTAGATGAAGTAAATTTAAAAATTGATAAATTCGATGGATTAAATTTTGGATTTTGGAAAATAAAGATTGAATATTATTTAATTTAGAAAGACTTGGAGGTTCCTTTGTTAGGAGTAAATCTAGAGTTGATGGAGAAAGATGAACCATGGTGCTTGGATTGAAAATAACTTTCATTGGTATAAAAGACTCTTGAAAAGAATATTTCATTTAATATATGGTATTAGAAGACTGCAATAGATGTTCTCAAGGAATTTTTAGAAAAGTAAGAAAAAAATGAATGCCCCAAACAATGTTTTGATGTCATGATAGTTGTTTGGATAAATTTTTTTAGAAGTAACTCCATTGATAGACCATAAGAATGACTTTAACATGATTCATGGTAAGATCTAATTGGTAAAGGTAACTTTTATTGATGATATATGGTATTTTATGCATTTATCTTCTCTTTTATAGAGTTGGGATGCAATAGTTAGGATAGTTAGTAACTCCAAAATAAAAGTATATATTTTGTTTGATGATATAAAGAATATGATATTCAATGAAGTACTTCTATAAAGGTAAGTATAGAAACCATATCATAGTGATCCTAATACTCCTGAAAGGGGAAGGTCACCCAATCAAAAGTATTTGTCCATAATAAGTCATCAATAAATAAGTCTCAATAAAGGAAATGGTAGAATATCCAAGGAAAGTTAGGTGGTCCCATTTTTACCTACTAGAAGTGTAAAAAGAAAAGAAATATCAAGAAAAATTGAAAAAATCACAAGTATAACACAAAAAATACATAAATCATTGGAATTTTAGACTGATTAAATTTAATTGAAATTCAGAATGATTGGTTTCTAAGAGAGAACACCCCCTTAGGATCTTGGGTGGTTTACTCTATAGTACTTTCCAATCAACTGTAAAATAAAGATGATTTTAAAATGATGTATCTTGTAAGTTTAGTAAATTACATGTGGAATATGGTGAAACCTTTGATTTTTTTGGAAAAGGATATGTTAACATCCAAATAAAGAATGGAATATTCTTAAAACTATCAAGAGTTCATCACATATCTGTCCTTAGGAGGATGTTATTTTTATTGGGCAAATGGATGGTGATGACTATGGATTTATATTTATAAATGGGGTATAGAAGGTTACCTATGGATCTATGGTGATTTGAAAAGGAGTAAAACATGATACCCTTTACATGACCCAAAAATCATATGGGAGTTCTGTTGTTGAAAGTATATCTTCTGATGATATAGATGTATGACATTGTAGGTTTTTTCAACTCAGTGAAAAGAAATTAAAAATTATGAAGGAAAAGGGCATACTGAATTTTGATCACAAAGATATTAGAAATTGTGAAATTTATGTGCAGGTAAATAAGAATATTGTGTCTTTCAACTTCAATGGCCAGCTTTCTAGAGATTGAAAGTTGGAGATTTTACACTATGATTTTTAGGGACCTTCCCCTATTGAATAATATGGAGGTTTCCATTAAATTATTACTTTAATTAATGATTCTATAAAGAAAGTATAGATATAATTATTGAACCATAAGTCTGATGTATTTCATTTTTTTATTTAGTAGAAATTATTAACAGAAATAGAATGTGGTTGGACGATGAAATTCATACAAATAGAAAATGGTGGTGAATACATCAGATGAAACTTCAGGAACTTCTATAAGGAATAAGGAATAACACATGATAATATAGTGATCATAATTATATAGTAGAATGGATTGGATGGAAGGATAAATTGGACATTGACAAAGAATTCCATAAGTCTGAGGCTGCATTTTGGAATTCCTCAGTCAATTTGATGGAAACTTTTATCACAAATAGTAGTCCTACATTAGTAGTTGGGGAGGAAAATATAGATGAGATTTAGTCAGGAAAATGACCAGAATTTAGTCATCTTAGAGTCTTTAGTAGTTTATCACATGTACATATAAATTCTAAGGACAAAGTCAAACTTGAATCAAAATCTAAAATGTGTTTATTCCTTAGTTACGGAGATGAAAATTTTGGATATCATTAGTGGTATGAGGAAAGAAAATAGATTATTAAAAGTAGGGATTTTTTTGAGGAAATGGTTTTGTGGAAGGACTAGAACTTGGATGATAATTAAGTTAAATGATGATCAACTATCCGAATCCTGATTGACCAGAGATTCTATAGTTCAAAAAAAAACAAATAACTTAGATATAGGTGCTAAAGGCATCAAAATTTATGATATAAGACTATAAAAAACTAGAATGTTCAATTAAAACTAAATATTTAGTGGGGGCATCATATTTTTGTGTCTCGGGAGTATGAGTACCAGATGTTAAGGTACTAGTAGAAAGAATAGATCTAAGTAGCTCATAATAACCAATTCAATTGAGGAGATTAAGCAGAATAAGAATACCAATGTAGAGGTATAGGGATAACACGAGCTTTCTAATCCCAATGGATGAAGTATTACCTAAGAATCCAAAAGTGGTAGCTTCTCTTAGTGTCTCTAAGAAATGGTAGATGACCATGAATGAAGATAAAAAACTCATTCAAGTTCAATAAAACCCAAGAGATGGATGAACTACCAGAGGCTAAAAAGGAACTTGAGAAAAAGTTGTTTTACTATATTAAATAATTGTTTAATGGTAGGAAGAGATAAAAAGTACAGACGCTTGGAAAAGGGTTTTAACAAAAGGAAGAAGTTTATTTCTTGAAAATATTCTCACTAGTAGTAAATCATTCTATCATAAAAATAATTGTGAACATGGATAAATCAAAAGATATGTATCTAGAGTATATGGATATCAATACATATATCCTTTATAGTGATTTTGCGGAGGTTATTTACATGAAATAGACCATATGTGTGATGAAAGTTTGACATCTACATTTTGTAAGGAAACTGAACAAAATAATTTATGGACTGAATAAAAATCCTTGATAAAGGAATAAAAAAATTGATTTATCTATTTTAGCGGAAGGGTTCATAAAGTGAAATGTAGAACATTACTATTATCTAATAAAATGAGTAAATGGTACATTCATCATATTTATTTTTATGTGGATTATATATTGATTTTTGGGTCATATTTTGGTAATTCAAAAAGTTGAATTATGATTTTCTTAAAATATTTGAGATTAAAGATATTGGATAAGAAAGGAATATTTTTTGGATGAAGATCGAGAGAGATGGGAAAACCAAGACTTTGGTTGTATCTTAGAAATATTATATCTGTAATTTCATGGAAAGGATTGGAATGACCAAAAGTAAACTAGTCTTAACCCCTCTTGCATCTCACTTCATGTTGTCCATGTCAAAAGTTCTAGCTACTGAAGTTGAGGCCATGTTTATAGAGAAAGTACCATATTCATAAGCTATCAGAATTTTAACATATTCAATGGTTTATACTTGATTTAATATTTCCCATGAAGTTGAAGTTATGAGTTGTACTTGGATAATCCAAGGAAATTTCACTGGGAGGATGTGATGTGGATCCACCAATTTTTTTTAATTTTCAAATAAAATCACTTTGCGGCCATGTGAGAACCTAAAAGGAAGAACAAAAAATAAAAACTATGTGCCCAAGGGAATAGACCATTGCTGACACCATTGATAAAACCAAAACAAGAAGATAACGAGGACCAAAAACCCAAGGGGATCAACCATTGCAGGAACCAGTTAGAAAGAAACAAAAACACCCAAAAACAGGCCACAGAATGATAACCAGATTGGTCGTGGTCCAAGGAACATCAAGCTCAACCAGTACCATATTTTTTTAATTTTTCCTAAAAAACACTTTTTGGTTTAGTGAGAATATTACAAGCCAAAAAGAAATCAAAGAATAATCGTACTGGTCAGGAGTCTAGTCGTAGACCACACTCACTCCAAAAGAATGACAAACATGACGACCAAAAAATCAACCAAAATACAGACCCACCTCAAAAAAGAGGGAACACGTCAGGAACCACCCATACGACGCTGCCCGCACGTGCCCGCAACACCCATCAACCTGAAAAATGATCCGATGGATCACAAACCAGCAACCTCAAGCTATAACCCTAAAACCTGATGTGAGACAGACCGTCAACCATCACAGCCACCAGCAACTAGCCACATACTACACCCATCATCCACCCAGTTCTGCATCACCATCGTCAGAACCACCATTACAATCCCAATTCACCCAAGAGTCCATTGAACCTTCCCATCATGGGGTCATGCGCGTAGGGGTAGGGAAAAAGGAGTAGAGGAGAATTGTTGGATGGAAGTACCACACACGGGGAAGAAAACTAAAACACCACTGGGCTTTAATAGTGATATATGTGCCCTCGTCTGACCCAAAGAAAACAACAACAAACTGACAAAACAACTTGCAACCAGAAAACAAACAAGGGACTGCCACATGACCTGAGCATTCTTGAGGTCACCCTCTGTGACCTCGTAGTGACTCAGGAGGAAGACAATGTGCTTAGGGATAAAACAGAAGAGGGGGAGACAGTAGAGAAGGCCATTGTGGGAGCGGAGTGGAGACCTGCAAACCAGATTCGTGGTTGGAGATTGAAGAACTCTAGATCCACAAAACCATGGGGAGATCAACACCATCATGCCATCACCACATGCCCAACCCCAATCACATAATTCCCAATAGAGTAAGAGAAGGGAGGGAGGGGGAAGATAGTGGTGGGGAAACCCTAATCCCTGAAGAATCTCCCATGGCGTCTCCCCTAACGGTCCCATACCTGATCCCAAAATATGTATAAATATTGATGTGGATCCTTAGATACATGAAAAAAATCAAAATATTAGTCTCTATGCTTGAAGGAGGAAGCTATGTTATAGGGATTTATAGAATGAGATATCAACAGATATTTTGATACTCAAAAGAGTACAACAGGTTTCTTGTCCACATACAAAGGATTTGTAGTTAGTTAGATGTCACAACATTAGAAGATTTTTACATTAAGTGAAACTAATGAAACGTATGTAGTTATAATAGGGGATGGTAAATAAATGGTATGGTTAAAAATATTTTCATATGATCTTGGAAGGATTCATGAAGGGTAACTTATCTACTGTGATAGCCAAAGTGTTATCCACTAGGTGAAAAATTCGGTGTTCCATGCTCAAAAAAATCATATTGACATGAAGTACCACTATTTCAAAAACAAGCCGGAGGAAAAGTAGATGGATCTAAAAAATATAATAGGAAGCCAAAATTTTGTTGACATATTCACCAAGATGATAGTTTTGGAATGATTGAGGTATTATCGAGCCTCGGTTAGACTTGTATGAAAGAAGTAAATGAAAAAGGGGAACTATATTGAATTCTCAATGTTAAAAGTTTGTTAAAGTTTTCCCTCAAAGAATTATTCAGGTGGGAGATTTTTGGGATTAAAGAATTATTTAGGGCATTATAAGTTCAGATCATTGTAATTTCAAGCCTCACAATTACATTTACTAAAATTTAAATTAGTGGAAGGTGGCTAGACTCAATATGAAGGTAGTAGTAGAATATTTTATCCAATTTTAGTATGTCAATAGATATTTAAATTCTATCAATAGTTCTATGTTGGAGAATAGAGATATTTTGAAGTTCAAAAAAGATAATGGGTCACCAAGTTGGTAAAAATTCTTAGGTAGTCATGTATCTTAATCTTGGTTTTCAGGATAGCAAGTTTAACTTATTTTACTAGTTGTTCATTATATTTATGTATACAGGAGCATCAATACAAGGATATGTGAATTTTTTTAACATAACATTTATTGGAGAGATAATAATTTATAAAGAATTAATTATCTTTGTAATCTATTTTTCACATGTAATATTAAATTTATAAAAATAAAATATAGCAGTTTGGAGTCCCCCATGTATGTAGTAAAAAGTCCAAATCATGTTTAAACTTGGTGTTCACTCTCTTATTTATGTATTTTAATTGAATATTTTACGGGTACATTGTTTATTTATATCGAAGCATGTGTGTGTGGATGACTTTGTGTGGGGAGTAGGGTGTAGCGGCTACCTAAAATAGATACAATTAGTTGTGGGGTATGTGAACTTCCAAATATTCAATTTCCCAATACAATACTTCAACATATGATTTTTTGGTGGATTTATCAATCTCACTTCCTATGGTTTATTGTTAGTATATTAGATAAGTGTTTTGGACTACATTTCATGGTATTATATTCCCTAATAGAATGAAATAAGCCAAAAATGAAAAAAAAAATCAATTAATTAGAGTACATGAAAGAAATAAACATATACATCAATAAGTAATGAATTAATTCATAATCATACATTCATACAAACTCATGATCATTCCAATATAAAATAATAACGATCACATAATGGTCTAATCACATGTACAAAATAAATAAAATAATAAAATACATGGAGGAACTACTTCAAAAATCAAACAGTACCATATCCAGTCTTAGAATCATATCTAAGCTACCCCACTTGATCAAGCTACTCAGATCCACTTCCCAATATGAACCTATAATAAGTGATGTTTATTTAGATAACCTAGTTCCATGGATTCCTAAAATGTGTGTGAGTAAAACTTTGTAGGGAACCACCAAGGTGGTTTTATACACAATTAGTATATTTTGATGTACACATGCGATACGATCATAATAAATAAATTCATTAAGAGTGATAGAATAAGTAAATAAGAACGATCAATCCTTAGATTCAACCATGTATCCTGAGATCGAAATAAACCTACTTTGACCAATGTTATAACATCTTGGATCATGTCAGATAATCTTTCCAACCAAAATAGATCTGAGCTTTCATATATTAGCAACTATAAATTCTAGATACTTGGACGTATCCAAAGGAATCTACATATTATTAGACATAACTTCCATATCCAAGGAACATGTATAAGGTATCCCATATTAATAGGCTACAAGCCAAACCTTGATAGGTGACCTTAGGTGATCATTAATCACTATGAATCATCATTGAATCCCAAGAGGTAATTATGGGTGTTATGTAGTCATGAAGGTTTAATTGTTGGACCCGAGGAGGTAATATTGAGCATTCTATAATCATCAGACATCATCACGGAACTGCATAAGATAATCATGAGCATTAACAATTAATCATGCATAATTGATGAACCCATATAGGTAATCCTAAGCATTTTATAGTCATTATAAATAATAACTAAACCCCAGTAGGTGATCCCTAGTATGTCATAGTCATTAGAAGTCATAACCAAAACTAAGAATGTTATCCTAATCATTCCATTATCATTAGACATCATCACTAATTACTTGGGGGATGACCCTTGGAAATCATTCATATCTAGCATAACTATCGATTCCATAGTGGATGGCCCTAGTAAATAATAAATATCACTAGGAATAAAATCAATATCCTAGGATACCTAGGCATCCCATGAATTACATGAATCTCATAGGGGTGGAACATCCATACCATGGAATCTCATATAACTTGTCTCACTGGGGTTGGACATCTTCCCAAACCTATCTCATAAAAATGGTCAGCCTCTCAAGTGAAAAACCCATATTCATTATAGCTACAATAGGCTAAAATTGTTGATTCTTGTTCGAAGGCGATACCCAAAATCTCTACTACTCATTTCCCATGAACACCCTCTCATTAGAGTCAACATGTCACTAAGAACCAACTGGGGTCTACTTTGTCTTATCACAACTAGGAAACCTCATATGGAACCCTCAGTCTCAAAGTACGCTCTTGGGTAAAATCCCATCACTCAGAGGGAATAGTGTCCCTTGACATTATCAAGGTCTCATCAAGGCCTCACTCGACTCCTAGGAAAATATCATGAGGGAAATGACCTCAAGCATATTACCTTCCCAAGTCAGCCTAGTTTTGTCCCATGACGAACCTATCTATATCCTACCAAAATCACCCATACCTAATGTTCACATCTCAAGGGGAAGAAACACTCACTCCATTATTTCCACATAAGTTCAAAAACTATAGGGTATATAACAGTTCCCTTTTTACATATTCTTTCACCCATTTCAAGTAAAATTCTATCATCTACAAAAAGGCATCTAAGGAACCAATACTAAGCGCCTTTATGATCATTAAATTTATTTATGTCTCACCAATCAAGGTATGTTCATATCTTGGAATATTGTATAATGTAGTCTTAGACCATCATAAGTTGAGGCAATAAAACCCTGACATAAGGGTCAATCATGGCCCTTAGCACATTGTTTTGTCCATTCATGGGAATTTCAGTTTAATTAAATAATTCATTTAATTTTCAAAGGAGGAACTCACCTTTGGTGGATATACCAAACATACCACATTATATATAATTATATATATCCAAATACCATAGGGAAATGTATGAGGAACCAACTAACTCAATTAAAAAACCAAATCCATCTTTAATTCATATCCTAAAAACTCTTCTCGGGCTCAACTAAGTCCATCCAACCACTTCATATCACTACAAGGACCCAACTCATACAAAAACATTCCATAATTAATTATGATCATTTTATAATTAATTTTAAAATTTTAAAATTTAATTTCCCATTTAATTCGATTTGGCCAAAATGCCCAAATAATCATTGGCTTCTCCCACTACATCAGAACCACAACCAACAACACTAAGAAGACCATGAAATTATCCTGACATAATCCTAGTATAAATACCCAACACAATACAATGATTAAATCACCAAATAAAATTAATTTATCATAATAAGCTTAGAAAAAATTACTATGGTTCCATTCATCATCAGAATGATGAATAGTGGTGTGCAGTCATTTTCTTGGGATGTCCTCTTTCTAAGATATATGAAATCCCCATAAAAATGGATGATTCCACCATTATTTGATTAAATATTCACTAAAACCTAAATAAAATCAAACCAAAATCAATGGGAACCAAAGGAATTAAAATATGGAAGAATAAAAAACTCTTTACCTTATATCTACTGCAAAAAATCACCATGAACACAACCCTAATAGAGGGGTATCAATAGAGGAGAAAAGCATGGTAGTCTAACCAAATTCTCTCCCTTTGTGATTATTAATCCAAAAATGAGGGGGTCTAGACCCCTTTGGTTTATATAAAAAAATTAACCACCTTTCATAGTATAAACCATTGGTTCAAGCTATGAAGATTTTTTCCATAGGGAATATCACTCATCCAACCCTCTTTTACGACATAAAACACCTCAAAACCACCCCATAAAAGTCATTAATAACATAATTCACCCATTCATGTTGTGAATAGCCTACAACTACACTTTTAAACATCCCAATCCCCTTAACACTGCTCTTATGTTTACCCAAACCCTAGGACATCCACTTAACTGTAAACCCATCCAAAAACATATATTTTGTATTTTCATACTCTTTAAATCTCATTTTGTGTCCCAATTCTCAAAATGATCCATCCCCTGAATCAAAATATTAAATTCGACTATAAATTCATTTCCTACCTGACGATGAAGTATTATAATGTATTAATATTTCTGAAAAATGAATGGTCATTTTAACTTTTGGATTGAACAAGAGGATATAGACACTATTTTAGATTTCCAATCAATTCTCTTAGTATAGTGAATTCCACTTCAAATTAGACAATATATGGAATATAATATCAATGCTAAGAGGTTATGTAATTATTTTTATCCCTTGTAAAATAATCATATTGATTGTTTTGTTATTTTATTTTATTTTATTTTTCCACTACTACATAAACTGGATCTTGTGATAGATTCATAGGGTTAGGGGTGACCAAATACTCGGTAAGATTTACTCACACCCTAAATGTGTCTGTTATGGATGTATATAGATCTCACTATCCATTATCCACACCAAAAATCACCATCAAATGAGGGATATTGTGATTTGGAAATCAAATTCATGATGGATCTTTTGGAGTCCTAGGTAGATAGATCAATAATATTTGTCTTGGATTCTACTCGGGGTCTCGTTTCATGGTATCTCATGTTTGAAACCTAACTTTTCTCCCCATTAGTGTTGTTTAATTTCACTTGGACTTTTTATAAATCAGTAATGTTTTGTTATGTTTTGTTAATGAATTGTATATATATTTTTGATTGTTCTTGTATTGGGTTAACACAATTATATTTTGTTACTAGTATAGTTGGTCATAGAAGTTTCTTTTTATATCAAACATGTATCTTTTTATTTTAAGATATTATTATATTTGAATTGATAATATCAATTTTATTACAATATATGTTATGTTAATAAACTTTTAAAATTATTAAGAGGGAAAACTACTTACCAAAATAAAAATCCTTATTCATTTGATTTTATGATAGCCTCTAGAAATTATGAAGTGAACATGAGGTCTTCAGATGATTTGGGTCAGACCCTTAGGATTTGGGATGAGTTTTTATGTAAAATGGTATTAAAACCACCATTAATGGTAAATAGGTTTGGTATTATCCAAGGGATAATAATTTTGAGTATCATGAATTAAGCCATAAATATTCATTTACGACATAATTATTGTATAGGAGTGAGTTATTTTGGATGTCCAAGCTTGATTTTTGTTTCCTTTTTTATTTATACATATTTCTCCAAATCTCATGCATCATGATTTGGTGTCTATAGGTAGTAACATGTAAGAATTCATGGACTATTGTATGTTTTTTCATGTTTTTTAATTTAATTTATTGGAATAAATTGGAGATTTATGTTGACTAGAAAACCAATAAAAAATAAATAGTATTTTTTACTTATTTATTAGTGATAACAAGGTTAATATAAATCTTTAGCTAGTTTATTTGACATAAAAATTTATTTTACTTTTTTTGTATATATTTTTCATTTTTATGTTTAAATTAATGTTTTTTAATGGATTATAAATATGAATTAAAGTATATAATAATTTTATAAGGAAAAATAATAGGAGTGGGGTAGAGTTTTATTTAACCATTATTTATATTATTAGGAATTAAAATTAGTTATCCATTCTTAAAATTTAGATATCATGTAATTCTATATTTAAATGTTTAATATGACCACATTATGAACATATTATTCCATACAAAAAGGTGCTAAAGATAATTCTCCACCCACTCAGCCAACTATTTATCCACATGTTCTAGTGGGGATAACTTATCTATACTAGAATATAGTATAGATAAAAAATCAACAAGAACCCAAAATAGTTGATGTCAGGCATGGATCTCACATTCATCACCCTTATACATTAAAGTTGAGGTATCTCTATGAAAAAAAGAATGTTTTGAATATATTCATCATATATTTGAGAGTACCGAGACCCCTGAGTTACATATGGTGATATTAATAATATTTATACCCAAGAGGTTTCCCTTTGATAGTGGGACATTATGATCCAAGATAAGAAAGATTTTGGGTTTTATTATAAAGATTTATATGAGTAACTTATTGAGAATTTTTATATAGATACTCTTCTCTAGCTAAAATATTGGTAGTTAATGGAGCTCAAGAAAGGGGATTTGATAATGAAAGATTATGCACCCAAATTCTCAAATATTCTCTATTTTAGTCCTTAATTGAGAGTATGGGTAGAGATTAAAAATATTGGCATTTTAAAATGGGTTTCAAATAATCTATTTAGAATTAAGTAATGTTATTCAATTTATATAATTTCTCTTATGTTTTAAAGAATGTTGTTCTGGATGAGACTTTTTCTCAAAGAATTTAAAGAGATCATGGTTCACCTTTTGGATGAAGTATTGGTTTGAATTATTCTGGTGAATAGAAGTGGTATTGGGAAGAGATGGTAAGTGTAGATATTTTGATGTTAGTTTGTGTGGAAGAACTCATTTTCCCCTAGTTTTGGTAGATTTCCAATCAGATTCTACTAGTATGGATGTTGTGGTTACACCATGCCTAAATATACTTTTAATGAAAAGAAGTTCCACCTATGTAGTCATTTTAGGTATCTCCTTATAATTTTTAAGATAAAAATATCTCAAAATTTTAGGTAGAGACCTTATCAGAATCATGGATATTATTCTTAGTTAGGTGAACAATCAATAGGGTGGTAGTCAGCCACCTAAAAGTAGAACTATTCAAGGTACTAGGTGAGGTTGTTAGAGTCAATAGTCAACCAATACATTTTATAGATAGGCATTTAAATTAAATTTTCATCATCATGGAATTATAAGTGTATATTATAGTGACCGAGATATTTCATACATATATATTTCATATTTCTAGTTGAAAATTCATTACATATCATAATGATCTTTGATAGAATTGTATAGGTCTAGTATCTTTGGAGCATGGGAACATAAAATAGTGGTTTATGAGAGTCTACCATTAGGTTCTTACTAACAAGAAACATTCTTAGATAGATCATTCCTAAAAACATTCTTTAAAACCTAGGTAAAGAAAACATAAGAAAAGAGTGATATTGAATTCTTAGTAATGGTAAACAAGGGAGATATTAATGATCACATAATAATAACATGACTCTAAGGTTATGATAACATTATATTAACATTTTAAAACCATACCTTTCATATCATAGATCATAAAAATAATTAATAGAATAAATCCTTTCAGTTTATAAGACATGAATTATAAAGGAATGAAATAAAATGATCCATGAGAGCATACCATTGGCACTAAACATGGAATTTTTTAATACATAGAAGCATATAAAATCATTTCATTAGCAGTTATGGATCATTTCTGAGACTATCATAGTGGAATGAGTTCACTCCCCAACCCATAATAATAGTCAAGGTTCACTCTGAAGACTATCATAGGGGAAAAAGTCCCTTACTCAATAAAGTTCACTCCCCATTCCTATCTTATTTATCTCATGAGATATCAATCATTATCCAGTGCATTAGAGGGATGCATGATTTGGGGTTCACCCATCCTAATATATAATGTAACCACAATCCCTGGTGATAATCTAACCAAATTAACTAGTTTTAATGATTCCACCTCCACATAATTAGAACCATTCATATGTGTGTCATAAGATTATATAACAATATTCATATCATCACATCATAACCCATTCCAAGAAAATGGGTTTCCCAAATATTCCATCCATTCATCTTAGCATAACCCAAGGAAAATAAATGGGTTTCATAAATGTTGGACTCATTGAATTTTAATGCTTACAACTCATGTTTTAATGCTCAAAAATCATGTTTCACATATGAAAAATCATGTATGGATCTTGTAAACTATGGTTAATCTTGTTATATTATGTTTTAGTATGACTATGTTTAATCTTAATCCATTATATTAATATTAATTCTTAAGAAAACTCATATATATATTTGGCTAAGTCTATGAAAGAATAAGTTTGCTACTGATTCCATATTTTCACAAAGTCCGTGACACCGTATGTTTGCTACCGATTCCATAGTTTCAAAAAGTTTGTGACACCATAAGCTTGATACCAGTTCCAGTTTTTTACAAAGGACCAGAAATAGTTTCTTTTCTGTAGTTTCTAAGACACCGTAACAGGAAACCATTTAGAATTTTGAAAAAGGACTAGACACCGATTACCTAAGACATAGTCTTCCTGAAACCACAGTTTTTTTACCGGTTCCAAAA
This sequence comes from Viscum album, assembly GCA_963277665.1. Lineage (NCBI taxonomy): Eukaryota > Viridiplantae > Streptophyta > Magnoliopsida > Santalales > Viscaceae > Viscum > Viscum album. Next base: position 1,181,030,396 of record OY728166.1, read on the forward strand.
TTCCCAAAGGAACAGACACTTTAACCATGCTACCAGTTCCATATATCAACACAACTATGGTACCGTGACTGTCTCACCATGACTGTCTAACCACAACTATGACACCGTTCCTTACTTAACCATTTTTCTGTCTTTTTAGTTTAATTTAATGTTGTTTATAACTATCATATTTGAGTCATTTAATGACACTGATATAATTAATGTTCTTTTTCAGTCTAGTTAGATGATAGTATAAGGTATGAGGTGTATAAATCATTCTCCCTGTTGGCCATAACAAATACATCTTGAAGATAAAAACACTTGGTTGTGGATGAGTTACATACATATTAAGAAGAGAAAGAGACTAGAAAAACGAGAGGAATATACATACATGAAAGAACATAAACTGAATAAAAAATTAAGAACTCTCGATTTCAGGCTATTGAACTATTGTATATCAGAACCTCAAACATCCTCACAACAGAAACTCTAAGAAAGATAAGAGCTAAAAAGCACATCTCATCGAACTAAAAATAGTAATATGAGACTCATGACACCATGTTTTCACAAGAGGACTCGAAAATCACATCTTCTACATCCTACAGGTCCCGAGTTTCATAGAAAAACACTCCGAACATTTCTAATCCTACCATATTATCTTTTATATGTTGTATATTGTTTCATTACTTTTTGAGCAGTGTGTGTATCTAAATGAAAACACACATTTTCTCCTGCACCGAACTGGAGGATACAAGATATCCTAACTCAAATATATTTTACATCATGTTTCAAACATGTATAACTATGGAATAGATATTGTGTGACCTAGTTGTTAGTTTTCCCATGTAGAATAGTGTAATAGGTCTTGTGACTTGGATAGTCTTGTGTACTATTGTTAACCATGATCTAGGGTGTGGATAAAAACTTTTTATATATTTTTTAGTGTCAGGTGATCACCAAGTGCAGTGGATTAAGTCTTAGATTTAGACTAAACCACTTGTTTTATAAATTGTGTCTTTTAATTTAGTCTTTCTATGTTTTAACTTATATTTAAAAACCTAAATTTTACTTTGATAGTTAGTCTTGGATAATAGTTATAACTATTTTTCCTTATTAGAGTAGTTTTAAAAGTTGTATCAAAATGTCACATTGTTATAGCTGAGAATTAATCAATCTTCTGAGACACTATTTAAAAATTCAAGCTTTTATAATTTTACTACCTTGGTTAACTAGATTGTTTCTACTTTTAATTGGGAGAGGTTTTTAAATAACCTTTTTAATAGAAATTTTTAAAGGAACTCAATTCACCCCCATGTTGAGTGTCCTACTCTGACCAATAATAAACATCTCATCAACATAAGCATTAAATATCTAGAGAAAGAATATTAATGGTATTACTGGATAATATCCCAAATAAACCATAATTTAAATCAAAGGATTTTATCATATATAAAAATTCCTTTAAAAGACGAATAAAATATTTTTTGAGGAAAATAAAATTTCCATCTTGAAAATCACTTTTAAAATAAACATATTTTCAATATATAAAGAAAAAAATTCATTTGAAAATAAAAATGGATAATTTTAAATTAATCTTCAAATAATTGGGTAGTTATAATAGTTTTAAATTCAATTCATCTCATATAAATTAAAAAACATTCCTTTCATACTTTTGTAAAAAGTCAAAAAGTACCTCATTCAAAAAATGAAAACAATGTTCCTTTTAAAACCATTTTGTAAAAAATAAAAATGTGTAATTTTTAAAAAAAATTACATGATAATATTAAAATCCTTCTTTATACCTTTTTAGAAAACATAGATACAGAATAAAATGATCTTTCAACCGAAGGGATAAATAAGGTTGATTTTCCTTAAAACAACATTTTCAATATCTTAAGAACTTAAGGTGTGTAAAATAAAAATATAACATGTATTATCAATAAATAACTATATTATAAGAAAAATAATGATTTTATTGAGATATATATAAATGGATTTCATCATCATGAACTTAATCATAAACAATCCTCATAAACAATGATATTGTAATGTAAAACCCTTACCACTTTCGTAACTTTTGAATCATAAGCCCCTTGAAATAAATAACCTTATATAGATATGTGAATACCCATAAATTTAATAATAATAATAAGAATATATATTCATGGGTAGTATATACATCTTAAAAAATAAACAATTGGTGAATATGGCATCTTTCACATAGAAAAAAAGTGGGCAGAAAATTCCTTACCACAAGTCTAAATTCCTTCATACACCTTGGAACCACCTATATAATTAATATAAATTTATTATAAATCTATAATATATCCATAATATATAAAATAGAATATATTATTTATTTATAAACTTTTATAACCCATTTATTAACAATTATTTATTAAAATCATTATTGTGGGTGATATTTTCTTTTTTTCATGTATGTTTTGGTTGGGTTGTTTTTTGTACTTGTAATTTGATCATGGTTCCATAATATCCATAATGTTAATAATTATATAAATATAATATAGATTCATTATATACATTATTATATTCATATATAAAAGTAGAGATAGAAAACTGAATTACACTGTTCATGGAGACGGTAGGACGTACACAAACATGAATATTATTTTCATATTTCAACCGATGGAACTAAAGAAAGGTAAATATTAAATAAAATTTAAAGAATAATTATTATATCATATATATATTATATATTAATTAAATATTTAGTAATTACCATCCATTTAAAATAAAAATGAAAAATGAATCACAACGCTTTGTGGAGGTGGTAGTCTATACGTACACAGGAGCAACGTTATCATTTCCCAACCAACTGGATTGTAAGAAGGCAGATATGATATTGTCATTAAAGAATTATAATTATTTAATAATTATTATATATAAACATTAAAATTATTATAATAACCATATGTGAAAGATGGTGAGAGAAAATGAATTGTATCATTATATGGAGATGGTAAGCCGTGCATACACATGAGCAGTACTTTCACTTCCAATTTGATGGAAATAGGGAGAATAAAGGTGGATTCATAATAATAAAAAAATATAAGTATATTTATAATTTTTAATTTATTACTTCCTAAATAATATAAAATATTTATAGGAAGTAAAATAATAATTAAAATGAAAGTGATCAGTTAAGGAAATTACCTCTTCTTTGAAACAACTCAATTAGATTTCCTCTTAAGGGCTCTAGGGTTAGGATTTTGTGAATACCATAACCAAAGGAATTTGGATAAGTATGTATATAAGGGATTATTTTAGGGTATGGTTGATCTAAAATACTCAATGTAGTGTAAATAACAGAAAGGAGGGGCTCTGTTTTATAATTGAGGGTAGTGGGACTTTATGTATTTATTAAAATATTAAATTAATATAAATTAATTTTGATGTTAAAATGGATAAAAATTTATAATGTTAGAATATAAGATGATAATGAGTCTAAATTATCCCATACAATTAAATTTTGACAAGTTTTATGTATGTTTTAACCCATATATTATAGTTTTAACCCCTCATTAACCTTTTTTCACAATTATATTAATATTTAATTTTTCTATCATTAAATAGTTAACGCTGTTACTAAAAATGAAAAAAGACCCATAAATAAAACGTGGATAATGTTTATAATCATATACCATATATATGGATGAATTTAAGTTTTATTTGAATTTTAAATAATTTTATAAAATATTATTTATTATAAATATCATTAATGTAATTTTTAAAATTATTCGTTTAATTTGAATTTAAACACATTAGGACAAAGGGGGAATTAAAATATAATTATTAAAAACCACCATAATATTTCATATATAACCATAAAATTAGTGGGATAAATTAAATCATTCAAATTATTTCACTTTTAATATTTTTAAATCATTTATTTTATTTTTCAATTAATTTAATAATTGATGCGTCAATGTTGCGCAAGCTTTAAAAGCAATTATTTTTTCAATAAAAATTAAAAATAAATTACCGTGATAAAAAATATTTATTTTTAAAATTATTATTTATAACCAAATATATTTTTTGTTTTTCCCTATATTAAAAATATTATAGTTATTAAAATCAAGAGTGTGACATATTTGGTTTTATATTCACCTAAATATTTTAAAGGTGAAAATCAATTCCAATTGGAAACAAAAGACCATATATATTTTTTGGATGATTATGGGTGATACTTAATCACCCAATACAATTAATTCAACTGTTAGGGTCATTATTTAGTCCTTATAATTTTATTTTTAACCATAATTACCTGATTTACCCTTCATCATGGTAACAAAATTAATATTGTTATTATTCATAATGTAAAAAAATAAGAGGGAAATATTTAACAAATTTAGACCCAATGATTTAAAATATTTAATTAATTTTTTAATATTAAATTTTTATAAGTGGAAGAAATTAATTTTAATATAAATGCTTAAAACACAATGAAAAACATCTTTTGGATAAAATGTGTTTTAAGTCGAAAAATATACTTATATCAAAATCAAGTATAATGAATATTTAAAATTATTTAATTTAATTAAATATAATTAAATAATACTTATGTTACTTTGAGATAAAATTAAAATCATGATGATACTTTTTAAAGAAAAGAAAACTATAGTTTTTCAAAAAATTGGTATTTTTCACTATTCATTAAAAAATAAATATTTTTAGAAAAATACAAGAATTTCACCCCAATATAATTTTAATATGATGATTTAAAAAATTATATAAATTTTATTAAATAAAGTTTCTAAAATTTCATGAAATTAATTATATTTATTTTCTCACAAAAATCTATAATAACGATTTTTTAAGAAATTGTGTTTTTTGAAGAATAAAATAGCTTTAATAACAATTGAGTGCTTATTTCCTAATTATTAATCAATAAATTTATATTGAGTATGAAATTTATAAATATTTCCTAAATTAGTTAATCCTACTCATACTCTCCAATTTAACCACCATTTTATAACTTCTACATTAAATAATAATATTTTAATAGTGTATCGCAATTATTTTAAACTTGGTGTTGCGTGTAACACATGCTATCAGAAAAATTAAATTTAATTGAGAAAAAAAATATTTCATAAAATATTAATGTTTTTAATATATTCATCTAGGAAGTCTAAAACTAATGCAGGTGAGGTCACATCTACAATGAGATGTACTATGTTAGTATGTTTTATGATTTCTTAGGCTTTATTTGATACAATATTTTTTTAATCATCTATTTTTTAGAAACTGGAATCACTTCTGAGACTAAATATAAAATCATATTCGAATAATATAAGACTTGATACTTCTCAAGGAAATTTAGTAGAGTGTAGTAAGATGTGTTTATGTTGTTCTATTATGGTAAGAACTTGAAGAGACCTTATAGATGGGGGGACTGAAGTGTAAATTAAGGATCCTTTATGAATAGATCTAAAATAGGGGAATATGAGAAGACCTTAATTATGAATTGGGTAATTTGGTATTGATCATTTCATTGATGGTTTGAGAACACTTAGAGATACTGTTTTATCAAATGTTATAGCATTTATAAAACACTTACATTGGGATCATACAAGAATTAATTTCTTAAGAGGATTCATTCATGAAATTTGGTGTTGTTTTTCATGTTATATTTACTATCAAAATGATCATAAATGAGTTTTAAATTGATTTTAATAATAATTATATCAAATGAATAAATATTTTTTGAGGATTAGAAAATAACACCTTAATGTATTCAAGTTATGTTGTGATTAATCAATTAAGTATTACAATATCAATTATACATAGGTTCTATGTTGAAACATATGGTTTTGATTTATGAAAAAGGAACTGAAAAGGGTGTATGACCATATTTTGTGGGATTTCAATCATGATTTTTTTAAAAACAAATATCAATGCTATAGATTTTACATTGTAATGTGTTAATATATATAATGTATGCTTTATTTTGTAATTGAACAGTAGAATTTCGCATCTTTATTTTATTAAACATTATATAATGATTTAGATAAGTATTTAAGGAATAATTATGAGGTTCCCTAGACCCAAAATCCTATTTTTGGTGCTAAAAAAACTTTCATTAAGCACTTGATTTGATACAGAATTAGATGAACCTAATAGTATTTCAAAACATTACTATAAATTAAACATTATATATCACAATAATAAAACAATATAAAGAATTAAAGTATTATTATCTTTTAGGATCAGTTACATAAGAAATGTATTTTTCCACAGTTTTGGACATTTCTCTATAATTGAACTACACTAAACTCCCTTCTAGACTCATTATAGGTTGTAATAATATTTATAACCTGAGAAATTCAATCATAGTAAAGGGGTGAACTTAAATGCTCATTAATGGAAAAATTACTAATATTTCATCATGGATTAGATCATAAGAACATGAAAAAACATGATCAAGAGATAAATATTCTATTCAAAAGATCATGGAGCAATAAAGTTATCTATAACTCATGATAGAAGTATATGTAATCTCAAGTGAAAAAACATATACCCTAGAAAAAGAGTACAAAATCATGATATAATAAACTTGAGGAAAAGATCATGATATAGTAATAATATTATGACATAAATGATCCTGTAAATGGAGTAGTGGGTTAGGTCTCCATCTCATCGCCTCCTTCTTCTCAGTTTCTCTCAGACGGTGGTAGTTCCTCCTTGGTCTTCCCAGCATGATCATGGTGTGGTGGCTGCTTTCGCGGTGAATAGTGGCCTCAATATAGAGGCTCAGTGTTTAGTATTCCATGGAGAGGGAGTTTGGGTTTTCTCTGGCTTTAGGGTGGTGCTCCATCTCTTCCTCTTTGTGGGGTCGAGATCCGGTGCAACGTCGAAGTTGCGGACCTTCACTATGGTGAGGGGGTTTCTGATCTGGTGCGTTGGGGTCCCGGTTCAGTTCTCTGAGGAGGTAATGTCTTGATATGGTGTGTTAGGGTATTGTATTTGTGGCTAATGGGATCCCGATCCGATGTATTGGGGTGGAGAGCCTCTTGTTCTGTGGTGTTGGGGGCATGCTCAGGTGTGGCTGGGGGTTGCGGTTCAATGCACCATGGGGTTGTGCTCTGGTGGAGGGGGCTATGACTTCTCTTCCATAGCGGTGGGTTCATGTTCTAGCAGCCTCTTGGGGCTGCGACCATCTTCTTACATGGACATGGAGTCCATTCCTTCTTTCATGATGTGGATCATAATCTGGTCTTCCTGTGTTGGGGCATCGTTTTTGATCCTTGGGGAACAGGTGATCCCTGGTGAATGGGCTGGGTTTCGTCGACTGTGCTGTACTCTGACTGGGGGTTCCTTGGTTGGAATTTTGTGGTCTCTATGTGCAGGTTTGATGGCGGCGATGAGACGTTTGCGTGATGTCTATATAGAGTTGAAGAATGATTCTTGGTGTCTTGAGCCTTATGGATTGCATATGTTGATTTTTAATAGTGGTAGTTTTATGATTGAATGGTTTGTTTTTAGAAGGTTGGAAGTTTGTGATACCAGACTCTTCTTCAGGAATTGACTCCATAGGTGGTTTTAGAGCTCGCGATTCATCCTTATAGTCTTTTTTGGATTTGTTTATATGGGTGTGTATAGAAACAGCCATCTGATCGGGCTTGAGCTTTGACTCAGGACACTTGCTTTCTAAATTACATTTCAATGGTGGAGAGCTTCTTCATGTTCAAATGTTGTGGAGGAACCATTCAGTGATGTCATCCTGGTTTTTACTATTTCTTCCTTCGGGTGTGATTGTACTATGTCCATGATGTCCTTGGGTTTCCACCCCCTTCATCCCTTAAAAGGGGTCTTTATCATATATTAAAAAAAAATTAAGGCTTTTGGGCCATTTTATGGATATTATTATATAATATTGTGGAATAAACATAAGCATAAAAATCATATTCCAAGGATACTCAACAAGACATTCACAACATAGTGGTCTTGGATAACCATATGTATAGCTTATTGGGTTTGGGATTTCCACCTATGTTCCATTTTAGGGCATGGTTTTACCACCCTTCTAACCTTATTTGGATTAAGATAATCCTCTTTTATAACTTTGGTCTTTGAATAATCCTCCCATGTACCCTTTTTCTTGGGATTATCCTCCCATATACCCTTTGTCTTGGGATAATCCTTCTATGTAACCTTTTGATCTTATAAGGTGAAAACATTACCAATGAATTAAAGGGATATATAGGACCATAAACTACCTATAATTAACCATCTATAAATACATTTTCCATTAAAATGTGAAAATATTGATACATCAAACATCACTTAATTAACCCATGGAAAATAGATCAGTTTCATGAAAAAAATTCCAAAAAATTCCATAAAACATCTAGAGAACAAATATGGATGGTGGCATAAAAAAATAACCCCAATTTAAGATAAATAATGTTAAAGGATTTCAACATAGATGAAAAACCATTGAGGTTATTAGATAAATCACTTTAAAAAACACATAGTAAAATTCCTTTTTGGAATGCTTAAAAACTCCTCAAAAATATTTTTATTAACATAAAATAAGTCGAGCTTGATAAAAAATTTTAATATTAAAATTTAAAACCAAAAAACGGTTTCATAAGAAAAATTTATAAATAAAGGTTCATTTAAAAACACTAAACAATTCTTTATAAAAAATCAGGAATTTTAAATCTAATTTTAAAATAAATAACTCCTTTAAAAATAAAACAATTACTTTTGAAAAATATAAAAAAATTAATTGTCTTTTATTTTCAAAATCATCAAGAGTTAAAATAAATTAGAAAATGATTTAAAAACATCGAAAGGAAGCTTCATAAAGAATAATTCTCATATGGTTAAAGAAACCATAAAATAGTTTTTAGAAAATGTTTTTACCATACTCATAAAAGAAGAAGTTATGGGTAACATAAAAAATTCATTTTAAAAATTTTGAAGTGATTTTTTTGAAAACTTTTATTTTGAAAAGGGATATTCAATAATATATCCTTGAAAAGTATATAAATGTTTTTAGAAAAAACATGGAGTGGAAGATAAAACATATTATTTTGAAAATATAGAAAACTAATTTAATATTTTGGAATAACTTTATTGAAAACCCACATCATTGATAGGGTTAGTAAAATAACTTTAGAAAATATGGGCAGGGAAATATAAAGATCAGATGAGATAATAAATAATTTGGTCTCTAAATATGAAGGATAACATTGGTGGGAAGGGGAAATATGGGTATAGAAGAAAACTCTTTATTAAAGAGAATGTGAATTAATCTGAACAATTACATATGTTTATAGGGAATACATTATTCATTAAAGGATCAATGAATTAAAATTTAATTTTAACCCAGATTGGTAGATAAAATAAAATATAATACAATTTTATGGTTTAATAACCCATGCATGGAAGAATTAATTTCAAGAAAAAATATCATAACTAAAATAAATATGTTTTTAGTTATCAATATCCTTTATGAAATGAGAAAATTTTAATAAAAAAATTGAAAGAGAGGTATTGAAATTGAAATTAAAATACCATGAATAAAAGTTAATTCATCATATGATATATATGTGAGGTAGTATAAAAATTATTTAATTGAAATTAGTTGTATAAACCTAATATGTATTAAAGAAATAAAATTGAGACGAAACACTCTTACCTTTAAACCCTCTTAGATGAGCATAATCTGACCTCCTTTATAGAAAATAGCAATATAATCACATATTTCATTAAATTATTCGTATATATTTTCATTTATATACTTCATTTATAAATGTTATCCCAATTAGGTAAAACATCTGGAGATGGGGTGGTGAATCAGGGTATGAAATATTAAAACTCCCGCCCCTTCAGATCTTGGCGGACCACCTCATCTTCTATAGACCACATCTTCTTTTATAGACTGCCTCTTCATCCACAAACCACCTCTTATTATGTGAACCACTTCCACTTATACGAACCCTTTTAATTTGTGAGCTACTGAGCCCCATAAACCCATTTTTATGAATTATTCCCATGAACTGCTTCACCCTTCATAAAATCCTTTTTTGTGAACTCTTTTCTTCATAGAATTCACCCTTGTGAACTCCTTTGGGATTTAGAAAATTCTTCCCAGAGTAATGATCTTTTTCAATGTAATTCTATCTACTAAATGATATGATTAGGGTTCTTTATATCGGTAAATAGATTCACAGAACCCTTAAATCTAAATTACCCAAAATATTTATTCACTACATCATTCACCGGGAACTGCTATGCGGTATGCATATTACCCTTCACCTTTATGGGGATCGATGTCTTCTATAGATGAAAAATCAGTTTTGGAAACCATAATAACCACCTCAATCTGAAAATGACACACCTCCCACAAACTATTAGCCTCCCATGAACTATTTTCATTATGTGATTTGTATAGAGCCTTTATCCTTTGCGGTATCCAAAAATAGCACCCTATTTTACATAATGTAACATCCTTCAGGGTTCCACAAACATCCTTTTCATTCTTCTAATTGAATTCCTCACAACCCATGAGCTCATTTTCGGTCCACATAGTGCAATTTCTAGGGATATTTCTTTCATTTTCCATAAAAAACTCTTGATTTTGAGGCCCAAAAATCTAGAAAACACTAGGAAACTATTCCACAATAAATATCTTCTTTGGATACACCAACCATACGGATTCACAATCATCTATCTTTTCAAAAAAACACAATTTACCCAAAAACACTAAGATGAAACCTTGAGTGATTTTTCCCAACAATCTCCCCCTTTGGGTTTATTGAAAAATATTCTTCTTTTGATACCTCATTGAAGATTCTTCCATCATTAACTAGTATTTTAATATTTTAATAAAGATATCGATCAAGGATTTACTCAATAAAAATTCTAATCCCACATGCTCCATTCTTGGAATGAGAAATAAGAGTATCATGAAAAGTTCATCAATGGATCAATTCATCCAAAAAATACTCCTCTAATTTCATCACAAACACCATCTATAGTGATATATAACCTTTGATCAATCACATTTAGTATCATTATATTTGATATTCCCCCTAATTCACTACTACCCCTATCAGCTTCCCCCCTGTCCTGATTACGACACTTTAACCCCTTTTATATCCATAATTTCTATCCATTTTTCAATGAATAAAAAGGTCACTTCTTTGTGGTTTTCAATAGGATAAAGAACACAGATCAGTACATTGAGGATAAACACATATACATATGGGAGAATAGGTCCCACATACACGCTTTTTCAAGTGCAGGGAGTTGAATGAACTTCTAGATATAATCAATGTCATTCAAATGCTTATTTGGGTAAGTCCTTTATCATAATGTTTGTAACCTATAGTTGTATAGGAACATACTCCAACAACACAAGTACTTGATCCACATTCTACTTGATAAAATTATACTTGATTTCAATTTTTGTTTTCCTTGAGTGATGGAATGGATATTTTCTAAGATTTAAATAACTTTTTCCAGTGGATTCCGATCAAAGACTTCACTTCAACTCCCATATCTTCAAGCTACTAGTTTATCCAAAATAATTGTGTGTAAGACTGAGTGACTGTAATATATTCAGATTCTATGATACTCAATGAAATACAATCTTGTTTCTTTATTATCCAAGAAATAAACAATCCACCAAGATATAATGCACCACCTGATGTTGATTTTCTATCATCTGTTGAACCAGCCCAATCTGCATCTGTATATCCCAATAACTCTTTCTAACATTTATCATTATAGATTAAAGAAAAATACACCATGCATTTGATATAACAAAGTATTTTTTTCACTATAATAATGTGGGTTTCCTTGGGGTTGGTTTGATATATTTCTGCTTGGAATGTTTTAAAGAAAATATCAGGTCTTTTCACTATCAAGTGTAATTGACTTCCAATAATTTTTCTGTATTCTATGATATAAACTACATTTCCTTCATCATCCCATGAAAGTTTCATTCATGTATCCACCAGAGTAATCATATCATTGGAATTATTCATTCCAAATCTTTTAAAAACATCCTTGTAATATTTACATTGATAAATAAATGCGCCATTATTTCCTTGTGTTATCTGTAAACCAAAGAAAAATGTCAGTTCACCAATCATTGATATTTCATACTCACTTTTCATGAATTCAGAAACATATCTACATTGTGCTTCATCTGATCCACCAAATATTATGTCATAAACATACACAAACACCATAATCCTTTTATTTCTGTCATTTTTTACATATAGATTGTAATAAACTCCACTATGTTGGAAACTGAGCTTATTCAAAAACTGATGTAGCTTTGAATACAATGATCTCAGTGCTTTATTAAACCCATACAGTATATCTCTCATAAAAAAAATAATTTTTTATCTTCAGGAATTAGAAACCCATATGGATACTCAATATAAAATTATTCATCCAAAATCCCATTCATAAATGATGAATTAACATCCATTTGGAAAACATTGACCTTTCTTTTCACTACTATGGCCAAGGATAATATGATTTTCTCTAGCCTTAAAATAGATTATAACATTTCATCAACATCGATACTTTCTATCTGAGAGTACCCTTTTCACACTAGATGTTCTTTGTTTTGAATAACAACACCCTCTTCATTCATCTTTTTGCAAAAGAACCATTTAGTCCTGATGACATTCTTGTCTGTTGGTCTCAAAACAATCTCCCATGATTGATTCTTCTCAATTTGTTAAATCTCTTCATTTATAGCCTAAAACCAATTCTCATCTCCAGCTACTTCATTAATACATTTAAGATATACCTATGATAGGAATGATGCTTGCTGTAGAGTCTTCATTCTCCTTGTCTACATTGGCACTGTCTGATCATTAATTATGATATGTCTATCTATTTTATCTCTTATTTTCAATCTCTATGAAAATACTGAAATTTTACCATCCTTTTAATTATTTTAATCTTCTTCTAAATCGACCTATGGATCTAGAATATCCCCTGATTTTTTTTCTCTTCATCATTATCTTCTTAAGGATGATGATGTATTTTTTGAATATTATGCTCATTCTCTACTATTGTTACATCATGAATTTCACCAAACATTCCCAATCTATTATTGAAAAATTTATATGATTTTATTTTCTTTGAGTAGCCAAAAAATATTCATTAATCCCCATAGGAGTAAAAATTTATGTGTTTCTCCTTAATGAGAATGAAACACTTACTTAAAAAGACTCAAAATTACTTTAACATTGGATTCTTTCCATAAGATAGCTTATATGGAGTATTTTATTATTTTGGAGACAATACAACTCTATTGTATGTGTAGACTAATGTCATCACTACTTATTTCTAAAACTTCTCTGAAAGGTATTTCTCAATGAGAATTGTTCTAGCCATGTTGTTGATAACCCAGTTTCTTCTATCAACTACTATATTTTGTTGTGGAGTTATTACTACTAAAACGTGGTGTCGTATCCCATGTTTCTCAAGATAACACTCCACTTGGATATTTGTGAACTTTTTTCCATTATCTATTCATATCTTTTGAATTATTTTACCCAACATCTTTTTATCTTCCCTTTGATAAGTTGTTTTGAAACTGAACACCTCATATTTGTGGGTGGTGATTGATACACATGCCATTTTGCTAAAATCATCAATGAATAGAACATAATATCTCCTCCCATCAATATGTCTTGGTGAAATAGGTATGAATACATCATTTTGAACCAACTCAATATCGTTTTTGACCTTTTCTCTATTTCCTTATATATAGTTATAACGATATTCCCTTATTGAAAAGCATCACACGTATGAGTAAGATCATGTTATAACCTTTGGAGGTCTCGAGAAACATCATATTTCACCAGATATTCCCAGGACATTTGGATAAAGTGTCCAAGACATTCATTACATAACTTATTTTATTCTTACCTGGACAGAAAGCACATATCTTTTTCTCCATTAGCAAGGTAGAGATTCCCTTTTGTACACATTACCCACTAAACAAAAACACCATATTTTTCCTTGATGGCACATAATTTCTTTGAAAAGCTTATGTCATGTCCCAATGCACACATTTGAATTACACTAAATAATTTTTGAATGATACATTCAACCAAAAAGACATCTACATGTATCATTTATTTTCTCCCAAACATTTACTTCCCAGGGTCAATAATTTTCAAGCCCTCCTCATTACAAAATATTATAATACCTTCCTTGTCTCATCTAATTCCTATCATCAATTCCTTATTTCCTGTCATATGGGATATGCATCCACTATCAATGATCCATATTCCAGTGTAATCTGATGCTTCAAAAGAAATATCTGTAAACACTTCATGTTCATCTCTACTATTTTTTATTGGTGTTTTTGACTTCATACTTGGTACATACTGATAATTGTGGTCTTACTTGAAGTATGATGGAAAAAAATTTTCTTTCGACGCTTTAAATTGATTTTAAATTTTCATCTCATTTTATGAAACATTGAATTATTTTTTATGACCACATTAATTATTCTTTGACACATTTTTCAACATTGTTGATGAGAAATATCATTCTATGTGCTCAAATCCTCCACACTTGAAATAGTGACCATCAAATGATATTCTAGAATATTGAGTTCTGTATGGATTCCTCTATTGGTATTTTATTCTACGATACCTCTTTTTTATAGAACATACTTTTTTTGAGTGTCCCATATTTCCACAATAATAATATCTCATGTGAGATACATTCCTTTGTGGAAATACTAAACCACTAATTCTCCCTAGGTTCTATGAATATTCTAGTTCTGATTCATACCCAAATAAATCTTAAATATCAGAGTGAGTTCTTGTGGTTTGAATTCGATCATTACAACTTTATATTTTCAATAAAGTCCCATACTATTCTTATCATTTGGATTTGACTATTCATTATATTACACGAGGCTGATTTTCTCCACTTTCATCTTTTTTGTTGCCGTCAAGATCTACTTTCCTGATGTCATATTAAGAGTCAAGAGTTTTTATTGATCCTTAGAACTCTATTACAGTCCTATGACTTCCTCTTCAATTTATTCAAAACATTTGATTTTATCTTTCCTAGTTTTAGTCAATCTATCGATTTACCTTTTCAGTTATTCAATTTTGATCTTTTACTCAACAACCTTATCTATGTTCTATGGAATTGAATACTTCATTTTTTAAATTTATCATTTTTCCGAGACTTGTCTTTTTTCAACTGCTGCATATAAAGTCTAGCATCACGAACCACTTTTTTGGATTTCTTCATCATGGATCTCCAAATATCTATCTTTTTCAGTGAAACTTCTAATTTGACCTAAGGGTCAAATCTTCCTTCTTCTTCTCTATCATCATTGTTTCTTTCTTCCATTTTTTGGGAATTTTTGACAACTTATACCATAACATCTTCTTCATGATCTTTGCAGTCCTATAACTCTTCTACCTCATATTCTCTTAAACTATCATCTTATTTTGAGAGTAGATTATTATTTTTAAAGAAATTTCTCTTAAAAGTTTTCTTACCTTTCACACAGGTTGAAGATTATTTCATGGAAATTTCAACTTCATCCTCATAATCATCTTGAAAATTCTTAAGGAATCTTCTTGTAAGATGTCCAACCTTTCCATGTCAAAATAATGCCAGTGGAAGTTTCCCTTTGTACTTTACTTTTCCACTTTGAATATTTGAGGAAAGGAATGACATGAATTCATCTATCTCTTCTTATTCTTTCCCATATACAATAGTGATCTTCTTCATGGCCTTAAATTCAACTTATTTGGACCTACCCTTTTCCACAAAATCATTATCATCATTTCTCATATCATATGAAATAAGAGTACTATGAAAACTATCCAATTTCATCTCCTTTGGATATTTATCTTCTAATACAGAAACCTTTGGATTAAACCTAGGTGGAAGTTTTCTGA
This sequence comes from Viscum album, assembly GCA_963277665.1. NCBI lineage: Eukaryota > Viridiplantae > Streptophyta > Magnoliopsida > Santalales > Viscaceae > Viscum > Viscum album. The sequence continues at coordinate 1,181,046,310 of OY728166.1, forward strand.
ATATGCTCTTAACAATATTTATATATTCAATAATTTCTCTAAGACCACACATGTCTTACACAACAACATTCACCTGATCAGAGAATGCATTAGTAGACTCATTAGGGTGCATTCTTAGATCCTCATACTTGTTCCATAGAACCTACAACTTTGATTCTCTAACTTTTGAGTCACCATCAATAATGTTAAATAGATTTTCCCACATAGCATGTGATTAATTAAATGAAATAACTTTTTTATATATTTCATTTGATTAGGATCCCCCTATATAATTGATTCTTTTAGCGTTTTCATCAAATTCCCTTCGGTTAGCTTTTGATAAAGCACCACTATTGATATTGACTGAAATTAATTGCATTGATTTTATAAAGACATCATCCAAATTAAATTTTTTATTTCAAAAACACTTTTAAGTAAAAAGTGAGAAACCAATGAGATTATTAATACAAAAAATAAAACCTCATAAGAAAAGTTTGATCCATTCCATAAAAAGCTAAGCGGTTAGAATTCTGCACCTTAAGAAGACACCATTCAATAGAGGTAAATTCAATTGCCGGATTGTCCTTTATGAGTTCCTAAAAGCATTGGGCCATCTTGTCCCAAGCCTGGACATGCTCCTACAAGATTTTTTTCCAATATTTGAAGCCATGAATCGTAATTCTATTCTATTTTTCAATCCAAGAAGACTGTTCGTCATTCAAATCAACACGTAGCGGTCTTTCAAACATACGGTGAGCATATTTCTCTGAAATCTTGATCAAAAAGGACTCTTCTAACATTTCTTCGTTAGAGTGCATGAGAAGTTATTGGGATGATCCCTCCACCTCATTGTTTTCAACCACAGGAATATGGACATCTGGAACCCCTTCTCGTGATTCAAGCGCCTCACTAGCCGCTGACTGCACATGCTTTGAAGAACTTTTGCACTTAGTCATTGAGTGATCATCGACATCAGTCAAACTTTTTTTGTGGGGTTTACCTTTACTAGAAGATCTGGTAATGGAAGGACTAGGTAGATTTGAATAGTCCTTTTGTCTCCTTGGTCTCCGCGAATGCATTATAAAACCATCTGAATCTATGAGAGTGTTCTTCCCTTTCTTTGCAGAAGATCTTAGATAATCTTCCACGAGTTCCACTTCGTTGGGCTCAATAGATAAAGAATCGGAAGCAGAATCATATACCACTCCATTTTCATTCGGACTCAAACACCGGTCCTGTCCATGATCAACTTCCGCTTTAGCCCCTTCTGTGGAAGTATGACAATCACTTTCTCCCAACACCTCAAAACGATTGTGAGATCCGTTACCAATGGCATATACTTTGCCTATACTAGCAGAATAATGAGGTTTTCTGGCCTCCCCAGGGTTTTGTTCAGCCCTTATACAACATTCCCTGCCCACTTTCCTCAACCTATACCCCTAATCCACAACATCCTCCTCATGAGGAAGACTACCGGAAAATTTCACAACATCAGCAAAAGTTGTAGGGGTCCTTGAACAAATTTTTGGAGCCGAATCTGCCCCTGTTCATCACTCGAGGTAGATTTACTAATACCCAAATCCCTTCATAGTCTATCACACACTTCTACAAATCTCAGCTCAAGATACTTTGGTTTCACCTATTTCAGAAGGGAGGTCGAAGTGACATCATCACCAGAGCCCACCTTGTCCATTATGGTTGCATTGCACTCAGATGTATGATTATCTTCTAGAGGCACAAGAGCTCTCCAAGAATAAACATAGGAGCCTCTACGACATCTGCTAGCATCATGACCTAAGCGGCTACTACCCACACAGAAGGGATCCCACGACTCATATCATACCTTTTGATGCTAATGAATTTCTCCTTCGACCTCAATGCTGATGAATTCCAGTAGTTCATGTGAAACATCTACTTCCACACAGATTCTAGGAGCAACAGGATGAAAAATGGATTGGGTTCGAGAATCCAAGCATAGATAACGACCTAGCATGTTGCCAATCAACCAGAGGATTCCCAGATTCTGAAAGGGTAATGGAAGACCTGGAAGGGATAACCAGATCACTGTGACCAAGGAATCATGTCTCAGGTGGAACTCAAAAGACCACCAAAATAGAGAAAACAAAAAACCTTCTATATTTCATGGAGCACTAGCCCATGCATATATCAAGTCATCTTCAGGTTACTGCTTTCCCAAGGGTCACTCCCTAAGCCTCTTTATCTAGCTCACTACTGGTGGAAAGGATTTCCTTCTTCCTCTTCCTTTTCTCACTAATATGGAAAGGATCCACACAAAGTTATGGACCTATAGGTCCCTTAATTTCCATAAATGAATGCATCCTCAATTGTATGTAGCTGCTCTGTTGAAGTTCTATTGTCACCCATAGAGGAAATCCAATTTTCCATTACTATTAGTTTGTAGAAATTACTTTAAAGAACTATTTTAGTTTCATTAATAACTTACTTGAATCCTTCATGATCTAACCTACTTCTTTTGTGAACTATCTCGCACAACGTAGAGAGAGTGTTTCACGGACCACCTCTTCTTTTATGGACCAAATCTTCTTCCACAGACTGCCTCTTATTCCATAGACCACCTCTTCTTCCATAAAATGACTCCTCTTCCATATAATTTTTTTCCTAGCTACCAATCTACAAAAAACAGTTTTTATGAAATATTAATGTGAACCACTTCACCCTTCATAGAATCCTCCATTGAAAAATTTCTCCTTTGCAGAATTCTCCCTTGTTAACTCCTTCGAACTTCACCGAATTCTTCTTGGAGTGATGACATTTTCAAATATAATTTACTCTGCTTAATGATATGATTAGGGGTATGTATATAGAAAAATAGATCTGAAAAACCCATTAATTCGAATTAACCAAAAAGTTGATGTGGTATAGCCTTCACCGTGAACTACTATGCAGTCTGCATAGTGCCCTTCTCCTTTGAGGTGATCAATATATTCTGTAGACTAAAAAATCTTTATGGTGACCATAAACACCACCTTATTTCAAAAACGGTGCACCTCCTGTGAACTATTATACCCTAAAAAATGATTTCACTATGCAGTCTGCATAGCACATTTATTCTTTGTGGTAGCTAAAAACAGTTCCCTCTTCCACATAACATAACATCCTTCACGGTTCCACAAACCTCTTTTGCTAGCCACAAACTGCATGATTCATGCCCCATAAACTCCTTTACAGTTCATATAGATTATATTAAATTTGGAAATCTATCTTTTTCCATAAAACAAAATCCAGATATTGAGGCCCAAATTTTTTTCAAACACTGGGAAACTACGCCACCTTAAATATCTACTTCGGTAACCCCAACCATACTGATTTTCCATCATCTAGATTTTTCAACAAACACAATCAACCCAAAAACACTGATACAACACCTTGAGTGATATTTCCTTAAAAATAATCATTTATTAAAAATATATTAGTTGGTTATAGTTTATTTTCATAATCGATTTCTAAAAAATATGATTACTTATTTAAAACTAGTTTTTTAATGATGTTTTCAATTATTATTTATTAAAAAAAGTTTCATCATTCCCATATTTTCCAAGATACTAGAATCATGGTGTTTCAATGATTCATCATATCATATTTTCAATTGATGAATGATAATGGTATAGTTTATGAAAATGGAAATTGTGAAGAACTAGTTTCAGCGTGTTTAATAATTAAATGGGTGACATATTAATAAACATATTAAATTTTAATAAAATATTTATTAAATAATTAAAACATATTAAATAAATTATCATTACATTATATTATAATTATATATCATTACTTTATAATTCATGACATAAAAATTATAACATCATTCACATAGTCGGTAAAATTGACCAACACAAGAGCGTGCTATAACGATTTAACGACTATAGACATGTTTTTATATGTTGTTAATATAAATTTTACAAAATCCTAAAAATGTAATAAATATAATATATATTGATTAAATTATTTCTTAGAACCATCCTTTAAGGGTGTTGATGATGAGTGAAATTCATTTTTTACAGGGGTAATAGTCCACACATATGCACAATTAAAGATTCTATTTCTCAACAAATGGGATGGAATGAAGTTATATGACAAATGATAATTAAAAAATTATAATTTTAAAATAGTGAACATATAAATCTATTAAATCCAAAAAATACCAATAATGAAAGGTGGTGATAAAAAATGAACCACATCACTTCGTGGATGTGGTAGTATACACATACACATGATCGATGTTGTTTTTTCTTTCTAAGTGGATGTAAAGGATTGAATAATGGTTTATTAAATAACATAATAACATTAAAGTATATCAATAATAGAAATTTAATTATATTATATTTTTATACAATTGTTTGGATAGAAATATTAAGAAGAAAATATTAAGGAGTAAGAAATACTGACGTTGAGAACTTAAGATTTTTTTTGGGAAATATACTTGGAAATTAAAGCATTGGGGTAACTAATTGAGACTAGAAACTTATGAAATTTATATAGTATTATATGAGGATAAAAATGGAAGAGTTTTAAAGTGAAATTTGTTGGTATATTTTTATCATGAAATGATGGAAGGGATCCCCTTTCATAAGTAAATAGAAAGTTAATTTTGGAAGTATCCATTACATTTCAATAATGGCGTGTGACTATTCAAGGGTACAAAGATACAAAAGTGTAAAATAATGTAGGTTAATAGTTTTATATGGTCCAAATCACCTAAAAAATTTTATGGAATGTTTTTAAATGTTTTCATTATTTTATACTTTGTAAAACTATTTTTACCTTTTATTATTTTACTCTGGCAACTAATTTTTTCAACCTTGGTAATTAATATTAATAACCAAATATAAAATTTATCTTATAACAAAATTTGAACATTATATTTTAAATGTGAAAATAATTTTATCAAATCAAATTCCTAATGGTTTTAAAAGTTAATTTTAATATTAGAGAACAAAACACTTAAAAACCATTTTTAGAGAAAATTTATTTTTATGCTTATAATTTATGTTTAGTATAAATTTATCAACGTTATTTACTTCCATAATTTACATGAAAGTTTAATTATGTTATAAAATGTTGAATATAGGTTTTCTAGGACAAAAATATTATTTTATAATCAATAATTTTACTCCTTAAAAAACATATTGATCAATTAATTTTTTTATAAACTTGTATGTCTTAATAAAGTCACAAAAGGTATAGTTTTAGTAAAACCTATAATTTTCACTATTCATATAAATATTAATTAGTTTAGATAAATCCCAAAAAATAAACTTATAATAATTTTGATATGTGTAAATTAGAAATTTTGTTAATTTAATCAAATTAATTTTCTTAACAAGATAGGAACTAAATTTACTATAAAACGCATATGTGAAAAACCAAAATATTTTTAAGAAAAATAAATTAATCTTGTATTTATATACCTTTTTAAATAGTTTTCATAAAGTGGTTACTTCTATTTATACCCACCAATTTAAAAACTATAATATATTGGATGTATTTAATAATTTTATTTTATTAAATTGTCACTTTTTTCATTTATTTTGGTATTTCATATAATATAAGCTACTGAACATATATCATAGGGTGTTAAATTCTCCAATATTTAATAAATTTCATCCTCATAATTTTAACTATAACTTACTAAAAAAAATTACCAAGGATATCTAAAATATGTACATGACTAGATATATAATTTATAACTCAAGATATATATCGTTTTCTTTATAATAGGATTATCCATAATATTATTATTTTTTCTTTTTTTCCAACCATTTGAGCCTTGAGTATATCTTTATTCACTATCAAGACCTGAATTATATATTTTTCTTCTAAATGTATTTCATAATCATCCTTGTACTGATAGACTACCATAGGTTGATATGAAATGTGATTTTCTTATTCTAAATATTTTTTCCTTAAAGTAGATATAACAAATAAAAGTCAAATTAAATTAATCTAAATGAATGATAATAAAATTTTCATGACAAATATTTCCATAAATATCAACTTGGGATACTATAAAAAGTTTTTTCAATTATAAAATCACCAAGGTGGGGATTTAATGCTCTTGAAAAACTTCCTAAATACACTAGATTATAATCTAATAAGTCATCTACAAATATAATGTAGAGGATACTTTTTCATTAACTATCAGGTTCCACTTCAATTGTTGCAGTTGGATAATCTTTCCCTTATTCTTTGGTTTAGGAGGATGTTGATATGTATAATCCTTATTAGTACATGGATTGGGGAATCAACATTCATAATTCCAAAAAACCTTGCATCTAAAGCATTGAAGTGTTTATAGTGTGTTATTTAGGACTCTGATACCTTCTATTGTATTTACATACCTATTCATCAATCTTTGATAATCACATGCTCTATGGAGAATCCTTCCACATTTGAAACATATTTATATTCCTTTGAGACATTTCCATGGGTGTTTGTTCCTAAAATATTGATTCAATGAAAATTTAATATTCTTTCCTTAATCATCTTTAAAACTTATGATTCTATAAAACTCTATCCTTCTCTCATTTGGTGTGTTTATGATCTAAAAAATACTCAAGTTTTAAATTATAAATCAAGAATATTGAGTGATTAAAACAAAAATATTTTCATGACTAGATTCTAAACCATTTTATTCCTCATTAGGGCTATTACCACTTTCCCATCACATCCATTTTTAACTTGGTTCCTTCAGACTGCAACCATTACTAAAACTATTAGGGGTTAATATAAGTGATTAATAATTAACACCATAACAGAAATATCATAAGATAATTCATAAAAATTGTAAACTCAAAAATTCTTCCTATTTGTCACAATAATATTAGTCCTTTGTTATGTTGGTCTTAAATCATTATTAGTTAATCTAGGTTTATTTACATTAGGTTTTCTCATTCTTTGTATCAAAATTACTTAATATAATAAATCATTAAAAATTTCTTGTAATGATAATGTGATTAACTAAATCATATTCCCTTGGAGTGTCTAGTTAGGTGTGGAATCCTAGGCCCACTCATCATGCACTGTGTGAAGATCGAGTTAATACTAAACTATCCATTTTCAGAGTGATTACCCTTAGTTTTATGTTTTCCACAACAATTTCCACTTTATTGTATCTTTAAATATATGTAATTTATAAGAAAACCACTTACCCAAAACATTAACAAAATTCTAGGGCATTATACTATAAATACACTTATACCTAGGTTTTTCACTAAAGTTCTCTTATCTTAATCCCTGAAATAAATACACTAATACTAAAAAAACTGAAAAAAACCCCTTCCCAAACACCAATTCAGGAACCCCAAACCCAAAATCCCAGGTACAGTGATAAAAATACCTTTTTTAAACATTGGATTTGAAATAAAGTGAGATTAATCTATACTAATTTTACAACATTACCACAAGTTAAAAATTACATCTCATAATGATCACAAGATCCCAAGAATGAAATGTTTTGTTACTTTAAGGATCATCCACATACGAAAATTATCTTTCAGTAGTTGTCCACATTTAAACACAATTTAACCACACAATACTACCTTGTAGACTCTTAATTGGTTGTAATCACCTTTATAAACTGAGTGGTATAAACAAAAGAAATGGGTAATCTCAAATATCTATGAGGTAAAACTTATAAAAATTTCATCAAAATTTACACCATAAGGATAATATGAAACCTAATAAATAGTGAAATATCTTATTATAAATAATATAGAACAATAATATTTTCCTATAAATAATGATATAAGTACATGTATTTTCAAATAAACTAACGTATACAATGGAAAAGATCCTATAATCTATAGATAATAAACATGATCCATGGAGCATAAAATAAGTAAGATATTATAAAAAAATAGTGTGGCATAAACATAATCATACAAATCATATTCCAAGGCTACTCACCAAAACATTCATCACATAGTAGGCTTGGGATAGCCACCCATGTACCTTTAAGGGTGTTAGGCTTAACACCCATGTAACCTTCTCTTAGGCTAGGTAATTCCAATCATTCACCTTTCTTAGCCTTTGGATAATCCCCCTATATACCATTAGGATTGGGATAGTCTTTATGTGTAAACCTTGTCTTGGGATAATCCTCTTGTGTACCATTTGACTTGGTATAATACTATTTTATACAATTTTTAGCTCATGAGATATAAACTTTAACAATGGATTAAGGTTGATATAGGACCCAAATATTCATAATAATAATCATCCATACATATTCATTCCATTAGATCATGAAAACATTCATTCTTCAAACAACACTTAATTAACCCAGGGAAAAGATATGGGTTTCATAAAAAACATTCCTAGAAAATTTTATATGCTTTTCATCGAAATAAGATGGATAATGAAATAAAAAAATATATACACTATAATATAATGAATATTAATAGATGTTGAAATATATGAAAAATTCCATTTCTAGGGTTATTGGATAAATCATTTTGAAAAATATGAAGAAACAAAACTTTTTAAAATGATTGAGAACCCCTCAAGATATTTTCATTAAAATAAAACATTTTCTATTTATAAATTTTTTTGAATATTAAACTTTAAAAAAATGGTTTTTAGATGATAAAATTTTAAAAAATAAATGTTCTTTAAAAAGTTATAAAGAATCATTTTTAAAAAACGTGAGCCTTTAAACTACATTTTCAAATTAAATAATTCATTTAAATATAAAATTTTACTTTTGTAAAACATAAGAATATTTTATTTTATTTTTAAAACCATAAAGAGATAAATTCATATAGAAAACTATTTAAAAACATGTAAAGGAGTATTCTTAAGGAATAAATCTCATATGATAAGAGAAAACCTAAAAGTATTTTTAGAAAAAGAAATTACAATACTCGAAAATGATAAAGTTACAAGTCACATTCACAATTTATTTTAGAAAATTTGATGTGAAAACTTTTGAAAATTTTTAATTTTCAAAAGAATGTTCAATAATGGATCCTCTAATAGTATATTATGTTGTTTTGGGGAAAATTTGAGTGGAAGACAATTTTTTTTTATTTTGAATAGATGGGAAACCTTTGAAATATTATGAAATATCTTTTTTAAAACCCCACATCATAGAAAGGAATAATAAAATATAAATTTGAAAATAGGAAAAGAAAAATATGAAGGAAACATGCGGTAAAACATAATTAGGTTTCCAATATAATGGATAACATTGGTGGGAACAGAAAATATGGACATGAAAGAAAAATAACCATTAAAGAGAATGAGAGTTATTCTTAATAATATAATTATTTTATGAGGAATAAATTCATATTGATAAGATATTTGAATTAAAAATTCATTTTATCCTAGTTATTAAGATAAAATAAAATATAATACAATTTTATGGTGGAAGAACTAAATAATAGAAGAAAGAGGTTCAATAAGAAATATCATAACTCAAAGATAGAATTTCCAAGTTATCAATATCCTTTATAGATTAAGAAACATTTTAATAGAAATCCATTGAAATAGAGGGTGTGAAATTAAACTTCAAATACCATGGATATGTGATAAATAATGACGTGATATATCTGATATCCAGTATACAAACTATTTAAATAAAATTGTGTGTATAAGAAAAACATGTCCCAATGAAAGAAAATTGAGATGAAACACACTTACCTTTAATCCCTCTTATATGAGAATTGTCTAAACTCTTTTATGAAAAAAATAACTATATTAATCACCTTTTTTTCATATATATATTTCTCTTATAAAATTCATTTGTAGAAATTTTTTATAATTATAGTAGTTGATATAGTTTATTTTCATCATCGGGAAATAAAAACTATGATTTATTATTTCATGATAGTTTAGTAAAGCAATCATTTATTACTTTTTATTAAATAATATTCATTATTCCAAAATTATCACATTTTTTATTATTCATCACATACCATTTTCACTTAGTTAATGATAAATGTGTGGTTTGTGAATATTAAGATTATAAAGACTAGTTTTAGTGTGTTTAACAATACAAAGGGTGGTATATTAATAAATATATTAAATATTAACAACATCATTATTGAATCATTATAAAATATCAAATAATATATTATTACTTGATACTACCATTACATATCATTCCTTAATCAATCATGATATAAAAATTATAACATCATTCACGTGGGTGGTAAAACCGACCTAAATGAGAGTGTGTTATAATGATATAACGAGTAAGGGAATTTTTTATATACTGTTAATATAACGTTTAAAGAATCATAAATATGTAAAAAATATCATATATATTTTTTAAATTCAATCTTAGAACCATCCTCGGAGGGTGGTGATGATAAATGAAATTCATCATTTTTGGAGGTGGTAATTTGCATATACATCCGATTAAGGATTCCATTTCTCAATGAATGGGATAAAATGAAGGTATATGATAAATTATAATTTCATAATTATAATTTTTAAATATTAATCTTTTTTATTCTTTAAAACCATCTTTGTTACCATCCATGAAAGGAGGTGATTGAAAACAGACCATATCACTACATGGAGGCTGTAGTCCTCACGTACGCATAATCAATGGCGTATTGTTTTTCATAATGCATGAAAAATATTAAATAACGGATAATAAATTAACACAATAAAATTATAGTGTATTTATAATAATTATGTCATTATATTAGAGTTAATAGAAAAAATTTTGAGGTTGAATTTTAAGAAGAAAAGGCTAAGGAGCAAGAAATAATCACATTTAAAACTTGAGATTTGTCTTCGAAATATTTTTATAAATAGAGACCATAGGATAAGTAATTGAGACTAGAGGTTTATAAACCTTTGATATGTTTCTAGGAGTATAAAAATGGAAGTTTTTTAGGATAAAATTCTATGTTATAGGTGTAACATGAGGTGTTGGAAGTGACCCCCTTCATAAGTGAAGAAAATGGTAATTTGGAAGTACCCATTAGATTTCAATTATGATATGTCATTATTAAATGACAAAAGGATAAAAAATTGTAAAATAAAATAGGATAAGAGTTTTATCTAAGGTACCTATCATCCACACATTTTAAGGAATATTATTTAAATGTTTAATTCTTTTACTCTTAGTAAAACTCTTCTTACCTTTTTTACTTTTACCATTTTAACTAATTTTTTAAACTTGATAATAAATATTAATAAAAAAATTAAAATTGATCTTATCACCTAATTTTAACATACTTATTTCAAATTTAAAATTCATTTTATCACATAAATTTTCTAAAGGTTAGAAAATTTAATTTTTATGTTAGCGCACAGAACACATAAAACACGTTTTTATAAAAAAAAAATTAAGATTAAAATTTATGAATAATATAAGATTATGAATTTATTTTAATTTGATGATATAAATTCGGTTATTACAATACAACTAATGTTGATATAGCTTTAAAATCTAGTTAATACCAAACATCACTATTGAAATGTTTAATTAAAAAAAAATATAGAAAATGATTTTTAAATTAGATTAAAAGGATACTTATCTTTTAAAATGTTGAACAATAGTTTTTTAAGATTGAAATGTTATTTTAAAATATACATATTTACTCCTTAAATACATCTTTTATCAATTAAAAGATTTATTTTTCACTATTCAACAAAAAATTAATTATTTTATAAAATTTTAAAAATTCATCTCTGGATTTTTTTGGTCTTTATAAATAAAAATATATTTTAATATATAAATACACATGCGGAAAAAATATTTTTAATCAAAATAAATGATTATTGTATTAATTTTCCTTTTTTACATAGTTTTTAAAATGTGGTTATTTCTTTTGATACCCACTAATTTAAAAGAAATAATATATTGGTCATATTTAATTGTTTTATTTTATTAAAGTATTATTATTTTTTTAGTTTGGTGTTTCATGTAATACAAGCATTGAAAAGAGAATTAATTTATAGAAAAATATATTCCAAAATATCACAATGTTAAAATTAATACTATAAAATAATTTTTGATGAGGAAATACATTACACCATAATGAGCTCATAATATGTGGATATTTTTAGGATCAAATTAAATATATTTAAGAGTTGTAATTGATACCCTATCTATTGATTTTAAAATTTGGGTTTTACTATGGATTACACTATAATTTTTAGTGATATAACCTAAATTTTTAGGGATATTTAAAATTTTAAGGCTCACTTGTAAACACATAATGGAATATTGAGATAGTTTCATAAAAATTAAAAGCATAATTATTGAGGGAATTTAGCTGGGGTTTGGATAAAAAATGATAGTAATACTTAATCCAACACTTAGATTCACTTAAAGAGGATTATAAAAGCACAATCAAATTGTTGAGACTTATTTTTTGATCATTGTTTTATTAGTGTTTGAGAACATATTATTTATATATTAAATATTTAAATTATTAAAAAAATATAAATACATGGGTAGAGGTATCAAAAACATGGAACACCAATGATTATTTGTTTAGTAAAAATAGCTAGTGAACCTTATTAAAATAAATTATTTCATATTTCTTATATTAATCTCTCTCAATCTCTTGTAATAATTTATCATTATATATTATGAAAATCCTATGAAGAAACCAACACGATAACACTTTGGAATTATTATTAGAGAAGTTCTCTCTTTTATTTATTTAGATTCACCCATGGTGTTCTCACTTTTCCTTCGTAGGGAACTTCATCTGGGATCAAAGAAATATTTTTCTCAAGCATCCGAGTTTGGTCATATTGATTATATATTTTGATTAAAAAATTTTATAGAGGGTATAAATTCTATCAATTATAAGGGTTTTCCCATGTTCGATGGAAAAATATTTCATCTATAGAAACAGATGGCGATTCTATATCTTTAATCATTAGGATTGGATGTTCCTAAAATCACCATGAATGGTGTAAATAGTGTTAATGATATTTTATAGAAAATAATAATATTGAAGATTATGGGAGAAACATAATTATTTCCACTCATCCATCCTTTATAAGGGGTTAACCTGAGTCATAGGCTCCAAAATGGCTTAGAGAATATAGATAAAGTTGCATGATATTCAGAGGGTGATAAGAATTTCAAAGAGTTATGATTTAAAACATATATTTCTCAATTTGAGGAAATTTATATGGTGGAAGTTGAAATAGTATACAATTTATTAATTTGATAATAAAAAATTGTTAGATTGATATGAAGCTATGGAGAAGTTCTTGAAGATTATACCAATATTAATAACTTTATGAAAAATCTGTTTGAAAGTTCAATGAAAAAATTTCAACCTGATATAATCAATATTTAGAAAAGTTTACCATTGAAAAAATAGATAATATTTTTTCATCCTATGAGATGAGGTGAAGCGCAGACTTGAAAAGGAAATTAAAATATGAATAAACAGATATATTTTAAATCCTTTAAAGGATCAAAGGACATTGAATCTAAAATTTATCATTAATATGAGTCAAAAGTGAAATATGATTCCATAAATTCAATGAATTCATATAATTTTTATCTAAAGGAATTTAATGAGTAAAATTTAATTATAAAGTCAAACTACCTTTTATGTTCATTAATTATGGTTAGATTAGACAGTTTTTAGTAAGTTTGCCTAATATGAATAAAGAGTACGAATATAATGATCAAAATAAAATATCATTTAGGAGACAATAATTGGTGATTATATGAAATAGAATAAAATTATTTAAAGGTAATGGAAATTAAAAATCTATAAAATAAGAGGAATTTTCTCTTTAAACATGAAATATTATCTTGTGATTAGGATAGTGAAAGAGAAAAGTAAGATTTAGTGTTTATAGGTTCTTAATATTGAATTTCTCCACAAGGTCCTTTAATGATCCCTCTAGTAAAGAATAAGGAAACATAAAACAGGATTGTGAGGATGAGAAGGAACAGAAGGAGTTTCAATTGAAAAAGGATCTAATTTTTTTCTTAAATGAAAATACTAATTTTTAAAGAGAGAAGGTATTTTAAAAAATGGAGAATGATAAATTAAATAATTATAAATATACCTCAATCATGAATAAAAATACCACAAATAAATGTAGATATTTAAGTAACATTGGTGTTATCAAAGTGAATTATAAAGCAAGAGATAAGATTACTGTGATATCTATAGAGAATTTTCAAATGAAAAATGATGATATTCTATTCCTTTGACACATTTGGTTGAAGTTATGAATTCATTTCAATGCGGTTTGAGTTTAAAAAATTTATCAAGGAGATTATAGAATCTTTTGAAACAATAAATAATATATTTTATACAATAAAGAAACTTTATTATTATTTTAAGAAGAAACCTACCAACTTTATTAACATTCATGTTTGTAAGAAAATTAGTGGAAGTAATTTCATGAAAGTAAATTGGGTGGTTATTTCACCCAAGAAAAATAATACACCCATTGTTACATTAAATACTTGTGTTAAAAATCACAAAACCCGTGAGGTGTGAAGAAATATGGATGACGAGGCTAATACTATAGGAAAATCCAAGGTGAATGATTGGAATTATAATAATGATATGGTTGATGAAAAATAGAGAAGTTCAATCTTAAAAAATTTCAATAAGTAGATTTTGAGAGATGAAATTCTTAACCAATGAGATTTTGGTTTTAATGAATATATTGGTACTATGAAGTGTATGTAAAGAAATAAAACATTACTTGATTATTTCTAAAATTTTCCTATATGACCTATTTTTTATGGTTTCATAGGGTGTGTGAGTCAAAATACAAAGTATAGGAGGAAAAATTATCCAATGATGGAGCTTGTTATAATGTATGGAACTCTCTGAAATATTTAAGTATATTCATGAAATAATTCCTAATAAATATACATGATATATTTAAAATGAAATAAATTTATTGAAAATAATTATTTTTAAATATTATTGTTTAAGGAATTATGTTATACCATATTTTACACATAAGGTACAGATTATGTTAAGGTTTAAAGTCATATACGAAGGTACTCTGAAATTAAAAATTATACTTAAAGGTATATGAAATAAGGAGAGGAAAAATGTGACATGAATTAGGGATTTAGATCATATAGGGATTACTACATATCTTCTATAGGGGAATAATAACCTATATTTTTCAATGTTGCGGTTTACATCCATTTTAAAAGGTGTACCAATCAGGTGAATGGGGATTGAAATTTTAATCTAAGAAAGAAGAAATTACATACAATTTAATAACATATGAGAAGGTATTACCATGAAATTTAAGTTCATGTGATAAGGACCAATGTGTCATTCCTTTTTATGTAATGTAATAAATACCAATTTTTTTCCTTTTAAGCTTATATAACAAGGTCAATATTATTACTTTTATAGTCTTGAAACCATGACCAATTAATTGTATAGTTTATGTTCATATGACTAAGAACCCTATAAAAATGGGTCACATAAATAGTTTAAGTGTGATAATTACATGTTATATTCCTTGGTAGTTTTCAATAGTATATGAGTTAGGTGAAGGTGTAGGGATTATTCCAAATAGTTATCCCATAATGAGTAATACTTAGCAGTGGATAAGGATGATGATATTAGGAAATCTAGTAAGGGAGGAACCCAAAGATATTGAGTGGGGGTTATGTTAAAGTATAGGTATTATGCTATAAAGGAAACCTAAAGATAAATATTTCTACTAAAATAGTTGTATGGGGATTTATGAATGGGAGGTATTCTATGGGTTCCATCATATTAAAGATCATCATTATAAAAGGAATATGTGATTATCCATTCTTTAAGTATCCATAATAAGAAATGGAACTCCATGGGAGGGGATTTAGATGACCCAACCTTAATATATATCTATATTATATCAGTTTACATGAAAATTAATTAAATCTCACAATAAATCACACACCATAACCTATAAGTTCAGTAAATTTGGAGATTAGTTGCATAATTTTTTTTACTACAAGTATTCAACATTTCAAATGAAAATCTCCACACTTTATATCCTTCTATACATACAAAACATAATAATTATCTTCATTTACTAGGTAATGGAGTCATTTGAATAGGGTGAGATTAGATGATCTTTATGGGTAAAGAATAAGAGATAACATTCAAATATCAAAAGTGTTCAAAAGATGAACATGTGTGCATGAGAACATAATTCGAGTGCACAAACATAATGCATGAAATCCATACTCAATAAAATAATGATCATAAATCATGAGTTATGATGAAATAATTTTAGTATAATATAATACATGAGTCATAATAGTGTAAAAACCTGACTCATAATCAAGATCCATAAAATAATAACATATTAATTATTTATATCCTAGAGTTATGACATAAGAATGTGGTATTTACATAATTATAGTAATCAATTTCTTATGACTAGAATCACTTATTATACCATCATCACATAATAAAAATAGTCCAATATTGGAATAGGTTAAATCCCCATTAATTAATCATATTGTATAGAGTCCCTTAAATAAATTGTTCCACTACCCATTCCCATAAACATAGTAGATATAGTCACTTAGGGGTTTGGGTTCACTCTATATTCTCATAAACATAGGGGAAAGAGTCTATTAGAGTTTTAGGTTCACTCACTGTATGTAACTCCCTCAATTTACAAGGTGTGTTTTTCTTTATATATTTCTTGTTTTTGAATTTTTTTGAGAGTATTTAAGATGACATGGAGAGCTATCTTGATGAAGGTTTGAGTAATAACTTGGAGAAGTGTGGAATAGGCCACCAACTAGTTGGTAGGATCCACTAGCTAGCTAGTAGCCACTGTAAGTGGATCTGTAATTATTCAGATCCAACTATCTTTCTAGTGGAAGAGGTAGTGGATTTATAGTTCTATAGAAAACCCACTATCTAGTCAACGACTGAGGAAAAGGTGTTGTACCTCTTCTAGGCATACATGTCAATTAAAGGCCCCGTACCAACCATCCAGTGTTGCTCATATGGTTAATTCATTAAGGGGAATCAATTATTTTTTAATCTATAATAGAAATATCTATAATCCACTACTTAATATGGCCTTATTATATGACAAGAACGTATATAATATCTCTATCTTGGAAACATGGTTTCCCTCCTCCTCTTCTCTTTGGAGTCCAAAGTGTATATTGATTTTTTGGATTATATGGGGTAAGATTCATCTTTTTTAGATGAATCTTATTCTCCTTCTTATTCTAAATTTGTCCATAAATATATTCTATGTTGGATAGATATATGGATTTTTTCATGGTTTAATGAATAATTCTTAGACTATTGATAACTCGACATCAGTTCTAAACATTTAGACATCTTTTCTTAGTCCATATCAAGATATACCATTGACAGTGTTTTCCATTATACAATTTTAATTGATTATAATCCAATGTTTCTACTTATTTATTGAGCCTTATTATATAATCCATTTTTTGAATTTTTTATTGGTTTTAGGAATCCTTGGTGTGTGAGCTTGATTTAGGTAGTATGCAGGTGAGGTTCCATTGATGAATCTGATTTAGTATAAATGCACTTAATGTAAGAAGTTAAATACCATATAGGAATGTTATAAAATAATATTACTTTGATATTTATCACATGAGGGTGAATTTTTATCCTATGAGACTCTTTATTGATTTTCTATGTTTAGGCTTATTTTGGTTACACCCTTTTGAATGAATGAATGGCCTGTGAAGGTTCTTTTTCTAGTAACAAGTGAAAGGTGGACTGCCATGGGTTGGTTATAATATAGAGGGGGTCATGTGTGAATTAGTATGATGATGATGATGATGATGATTATGATTATGGTAGACCTATATATATTTTTGGGGCATTATGGACTTGGGTCCAGACCTAAGGTAGTGATGAAATTTGATGGACTTATGGACCAACTTGAGGAAAAGATGGGGCATGATGGCATTGTAGGCTATCCCATTACAGAGATGAGGAATGAATAAATTTTGACCAGACTCAAGGCTCCAAGTTATGTGGTGAGTAAGAGTTATATAGGGCCTTATTTTCAACCCATTTCCATGACATCCATTATGACTTTACTTCTAACATAAATCCAAAGTAGGTGCAACCAGGGTTTGGGTAAGATTCTCCATTGTACAATCTCTCAACACATGATTCGTTATCAATTAATTAAAAATTTACTTATTATCATGGAAGACAACTATTATTCATATTAACTTATGTTAAGGATTAATTAGTTTTTCCCTATTAAATTTATACTCATATCTTGCACAGGTATCTCAATAATCATGCAGAATTCATGATCAGGGATATAGGGAAGGGTAAGGGGCCCATGATAGGTTGCTGAGGAGGTGGAGTGTGGTGTAAAAAGTGATTTGAGTATTGAATCTGAATTATTTTTTTGTTCTATTTTTATTATCTTATTACTTTACTTTGACCTCTCACCATGGGAATCCTTGGTTTATTACATTATATGACCTTTGATACCTAACTTGTCATATGATATAGAATTTTTTATTATTTAGTTCAGTTGTGTTGTTCTGGGTTTACTATTATTTTATTATTATGATCGTAGTGTATGGGTATTTATAATAAGAGTATAGTCTTCCCATTGCACCATTCAGACCCTTAATGCTAGTCAAAAACCACTTTTTTATTGGATGGAACACATGAGGTCATGTAGCTCACTAGCTTGGACTGAGTGATTCAGATCAGGGAATTTTGAAATGGAGCCAAAGAAGTTTTTCTTATATTTTTATTCTTTTCTATGTTAACAACATGGTACAAAAGAGTTATTATATATAGAACTCAGGTAGGTGAGTTTCAAGTGTCCCTAGATAACTCATGTGTAATAGAAATTTACATTACCAGTGATGGGATTTCTATTACAGTTGTGGGATTATAGTTGTATATTGATCTAGAGTATGTTGTGTTGTTAAAATTTATGGATTCTGGGTGTGTTTATGCATCATGGTTAGGAATGTAGGATCACATGTCATATATACCTATTTCATGATATAAATGGTAGTTCATTTAATTAAATGTATTGGTAAGTTCCTTGTGCTTATGTGATATATTGTGATTATAGTTGGACTATTTAAACTTGATCATGCTAGTTGTAACACCTACACATAGATGAATATGAATAATGTGTAGTTATAGAAGATGATTAATAGGATTTAGGAAGTACTATGAGCATTAGGTCCTATAATTATGGGTAGCCTCCTAGTATAGGTATTCCTATAGAAATATTGTGTTTGTGAAGATAAAATACTTGATTTTATATCTTAATTAAGCTCCTATAAGTTCTCTAATAATTCATTTAAAATTAAAGATAATTTCACCTAGAAGATGTATGTGGGGACCACCAATGGAAGTTGGTCAGAATGCTCTTGATAGGGAGGACACTCATGTTCCACCACTAGATGTAAAAGAGGATGTATGCGAGTATGCTCCTATTAATTCACTAGTGGATCAGGAAGTATGACCTCTATATATAGTATTCTTATTAATAGTTCCTTTTAGAGAAGATTTATTTCCATGATGATGGTCAATTACACCCAATACTTCCATCATCAACATCCCCTAGCATTCTGTGGCACCATAAAACTACACGAAGCTAATGAATGGATTGATATCATTGAGGGGATATTTTTCTAGTAGAGACTTGGGAGTATTGATGGGTAAGGATGGTTGTTTTATTAATTTAGTAAATTTCTAAGAGATGGTGGAGATTCATGAACTAGGTGAGTAGGAACTAGTGCCTTACATGGGTGACCATCAATGACCTTTTATTCTAGGGGTTTTAAATGAAAACACTAAAGTAAGTTCATTCATACATGATTATAGAGCTCTATAGGGGATGATGGTAGTGTATACCTATTCTACTCATTTCATGGAGCTACTTTTCTTTTCTCTCATATTGGTCGAGAATGGGGAGGAGAAGTACTAGATGTTTAAGATTAGAATTCATCTAGAAGTGAGGTGTTAGTTTAGGATCATTGACCTAGCGTCATATACAATGGTTATTTGCAATGACTTGATGATCAAGAAGGTTTTGGAGGAGGATAGTGCTATAATATTATTCCAGATCTTAGTGGATTAATTATTGTATTTTTTATTTATAGAGTTGTTTCCCTTTCTAGATTCATGAAGAGGATAGTTGAGGAGTTATAGTCAGATGATGGAATGTTATTGTAGTATAGTAGGGTTTATTCATACCCCTCTATTGGAGGATGAGGTTTCCAGTGTTTTAACTATGGATGGAATGGGAAATATTAAACTTTTTCCAAATACCTCAGTATTAGTGTCACCAATGTGGAAAGATAGGAAATATTCAGCAGTTCTATTAAAGCACACCACAGTTGGTCTCTTATAGGGGTGTGGGGAATATTTTAACTATAAACTAGGGATCTATATAGGGTCCTTGAATATAAATTAAGACCCCAAAAACATTAGTGACCTAAGATAATAATGAACTTTAGGGGACATGTCATAGAGATGAGGCAAGAAAAGTTTATGTAGTGGAAAATGTCCCATCTGATGGTGGAGATGGATCATTGAATGTTCAAGGTAAGGTCTTAATAAAATCTATGTAATCTCCTACCTTTTTTTGATATAGAATCTTCCCATTGTTCTATATCAACTCAATGTTTTGTTGGAATTAATTTTCCAATAAACTTTTCTTTTGAGTTGTTATCTGTTGAAACACACTTAGTTAAGAAAGTGGATCGTCTCTAGAGATTTCCATAGTGCCCTATATTAGTTTCTAGATATGAACATTTGTGGGATTTCATGATCCTTGAGATGAATTTCTTTTACATGATCATTGGAATGGACCGATTGATTAGTTATCAAGCTCACATCGATTTATATAGGAGATGAGTATCATTTTTATTATATAAGGTAGGGAAGTATGATATGAATGGGGAATTGGATGTTAGAGTAAGAATAATGTGTCTAAAAAATAATTTGATTTTTTCTGTCACAATTCAAGTGGTAGGATTAGTTTATGTTTTGGATTATGTGATAACCCTGTATATTTTCCTTCTATAGTGGACCTATGTCATGATTTATTTCTTGATGACTTCTCTAGGAATCCTCATGTCTAGGGAATATAGTTCA
Organism: Viscum album; assembly: GCA_963277665.1. NCBI lineage: Eukaryota > Viridiplantae > Streptophyta > Magnoliopsida > Santalales > Viscaceae > Viscum > Viscum album. The sequence goes on from OY728166.1 coordinate 1,181,067,387, forward strand.
AGATCTTACTCATATAGGGATAATAACCTATAACAATTATTCCTTACCATATGTAACCATCGATGTTAAAAAATTGATGGTTTTTATTGAGGATTTATAGGTGAAGAGATTTATCATATCAATAACTTATCCTTGGGGTGATTATAGATTTTTTGGGAAGAAGGTGTATGGTAGTATTTAGTTTTGTGTGGAATAAAGGAATATTAAGGAAGTTTTGGTGAATCAAAGATACCCATTAATGATGATTGAAGACTTATTTGATTATTTTTTGGGATCCTGATGGTTCTCCATTATTGAACTTTTCTCTGGATACCACTAGATTTTTATCAAATAAGAAGATATTACTAAGATTTTTTTCGGAGTAGATATGGACTGTATAATTATCTTTTAATTCCATTTAGGTTAAATAATACACCAAAGGTGTTCATGGATCTCATTAATAGGATCTTCTATCTATATATTACCTCCTTCATTATAGTGTTCATTGATGATATCCCCATATACTCACGGACCTTGGAGATGCATGATAGACACTTGGATAGTGTATTGAATACACATATAGTTTATTATCTAAAGGCCAAGATTTCAAAGTTACATTTCTTGATCCAAGAATAATGTTTTATTGGGAATGTGATTTCTAAGGTAGGAATTTCTATGGAGCTAGAGAATTTATAGTTTGTTGTATCTTATGAAAACTCTAGAAATATTTAAATGATCACGTGTTTCCTTAAGTTATAAGGATACTAATGATTATTCATTCAGTACTTCTCCTCCCTATAAGAACCTATGATAGGACATACCATGAAATGGGTGAATTTTTAATGGATTGATCAGTGTAAATAGACTTTCTTAGAGATATGATGAATATTTATGACAACACTAATCCTGATAATTATAGATATTAAGATTGGATATGTAGTTTACTCTGATGCCTCAGGTTTTGGTCAGGGAGTTGTTATGTTTTAGAGGAACTAGGTAGTAGCATATAGGCCTCACTAGTTATAACCCCATGAGTTAAACTACCCTACACAAGACTTGGAATTGTAAAATGTGGTATATTCTTTGAAGTAATTTTACCATTATCTCTCCAGTGAGATATTTTTCATCTACATAGACATAATATCTTCTTGTTACATATTATCTTAGTGGTAAATGAATCATTGAAAAAGGATTTGGATGAATTACCTATAGACATTTTATTTTGAGATTGATTATACATCGGGAAATGGTAATGTTGGTGTGTATGCTCTTAGTAGAAAACATAAGATCCTGTAGAGAGAACTTAAGAGGAGGAATGGAAGTTGATGATCTTGTTATCCGAGTGGTTGTTGGATGCATATGAGAATTGAGGAGTAGTTAATTATTCTCTTTTGGTTGTGACTTCTACATTGGTTAAATATGTAAATGACGACCATGATTTGGATACCAAATTATTAATAATGTGAAAACAGTTGGTGGTAAGTTACCCAGTTCTAGGATGGTCAATAGATAGTAATAACATGATATTTGTTTATGTGAGAGTACAGGTTCCCAATTCCATATAGTAATAGATGATATGGGAATATCATAAATCTTAGTGGGTAGTGCACCTAGTTTTGATGAATATGTATCAAGATATAATGCAATGATTTTAGTGGTTGGTAATGAAGAGAGACATCACAAGCTTCATCCCTCATTTATGGGCTTTTCAAAGGATCAAGTAAGAGCCTCAGTGACCAGGAAGATTGCATCAGACACTTCTTAATACCTTATGTAAGTTGGATGATGTGAAGATGGAATTCATGAAGGGGATTCTTAGGATCTTGAGAAGTTGATATTTTTTTTGTTGATAGTTGATCTTATGGTGAAGGTGGAATATTTCTTTTTGAATTTAGAGGCTCACTCCATTGATGAGTTGTGAATTCTTTACATTCAAGATAATGTTAGACTACACAGAGTTCCTTTTAGTATCACATCAAATGATGATTCATTTCTTAAATTGGATTTTATTAAAACTTTAAAAAGGATTTGGGGAATCAATTAATGCTAATTATGGTGTATCATCCATAGATTGATGGACATATGGAGAGGTTGATCAAGATCCGAGTGGATATGATTTGGACATGAATTATATATTTCTATAGATCATGGGATGACCATATGGCCTTGTTAAAGTTCACATAAAATAATATTTTCTAGGATTCAATTAAAATGGGACCTTTTATGTCACTTTATGTTCTTTTGTTCCAATTACTAGTGTGTTGGAATGAGTCTGTTGGGGAAACTATCATTAGGTCATGTATATTACAAGAGAACATTAAAAGTGTGTGGTTGATCAGGATGTTCTTGGTTACCATTTATAGTAGTGAGAAATTTTATAGTGATTAGAGGATATTCCATTTATAGTTCAATGTGACTGACTGGGTTTTCTTGTGGGTATTTTCTTGGTTGGGGAATCATCATTTGTGGAGGCAAGGGAAGTTGGGACTATAGTTTTTGAGATTGTTTGTGAACACCGATCATATCGAGATAGGGATCTACAAATTGGATATTCCTCCACACTATTTTGGTTTGAAAAACATGCTCCATGTATCTTATAATTGATGATATGATACCAATCCTATGAAGGCGATCAACTGTAAATACACTGAGGTGGAACAATATGAATCATTTTTGGAACACTCAATGTGGAATGTTGAACAATGTGACAAGGTGTTTCTGGGTAAGATGGAACCATTTTTTTAGTATTATGGATGAATGGATAGGTCCAACTGAAAAATTGGGAGAAGGAATCTGATTCTTGATCTTAGCGTCTTGAATATTATAGAGAAAGATCTCTATAAAGAACTTATCAGGGACAATAAGTCATTTGAGGGGTGATTTATAACACCCATAGTTTCCATGGTGTTTTTACCTTTTTATATTTACTTGTTTGATCATGTTTTGAGGGTATGTTAGGTATCTTGGATATACATCTTAATAGGGGATTGCGTCAGCACATGGGAAAATTTTATATAGATGACCGACTATCCAGTTGAAGCCACAAACTACCAGGTGGCCCAAAATAGTGGATATTTATTTTTGGAGATCATGCGAGCTAGCCGATGGATGAGGTAATGTCATTATAGTTTTTCATAGTACACAGTCTAGCTAGTGACTGAGGCAGAGGTGTTTCACCTCCACCAAGAACAACATCCAGTTGGACGCCCAACACTAGCTAACTGGCGGTGCCCACCCAGGTACCTCATTACGGGTACTCTTATCTTTTTTCTCAAAAACAACCTTAAGTATAATACTCCAACTAATTTAACCCCATTACAACAAGAATTAATGTATGATATCTCTCTTGGAAACTTGGGATCACTTCTCCACTTCTCTTTGGAATTTGAATTCTAGATCGATCCATAGTTTCCATGAGCTTATATTTATCAATTCAAGATGAATCATTTTATTCTTATTTTAAATTTAACCATATAGATATGATATTATAGGTCAATATATGGATTTATTCATTATTTAATGAATAATTCTTGGTCTTTTGATAGATCGTCATTGTATCTTGACAGTTGGCTACCTTTTCTTGAATAGGATCTAGATCCACCATTAACAATGGTTTTTTTGTGAAAGTATAATTGATTATAAGCCAGTGTAACCAAAAATTTCTTTGATCTTGTTATAGAATCCATTTTGGGATTATTTTTTATTGGTTATAGGGATCCTTGGTGTGAGGGACTAATCCCATTAGTGCCAAGGTGTGGTTCGGGTGATGAATCTTGTTTGGTATCAATGAATTTGAGGTTAGAAGTTCTATACCACTTAGGAATCTTGTACAATATTTTTCTTTTATTTTTATCTCATGTGTGTATAGCCCATGAGACTCGTTCCTGATATGTTATGTTTGTTGTTGTTTGTGTTATTCCTTTTATGTGAATGTATGGAATGTGGAGGTTTTTATTTGAGTAATAAGTGATTGGTGGAAAATAGTGGATTGGTTATCTCTTAGAGAGGGAGGATGTATTCAATGAAATGAAAAAGATGATGGGATTAGACATAGGGAAAGAAAATTATGGCCTTAAGGAATGACCTGAGCCAGAAGGGGGATATGATGACCCTATTGATTGAACTAAGGAAGAGATCGGGTATGATATCCATGTTTCCTGAATCGTGACATAGACAGGGCATGAAGACTTTATGGGATGAGCCAAGACTCTTGGACATGTGGCTACTCGGGGTTATATGGTATCCTTGGGGATAACCCATGATCAAAAATTCGATTATGAATTTCCATTAATCATAATGTTCAATTATAAATGGTGGGGATCATGGTAGCCTAGTTACTCACGATCTCTAAATAAAAGATTGGATATCGTATTCTAAATCATTAAATTATTATAATAAAATACAAATCTTATTCATTGAAATTATGTTAAGGATACATCGGTGATGTCGTAATAGGTTTATAATCACACGCTACATCAGAGTCTTGGCCCGCTATAAGTAGATGTGGAGGTGGAGTGTGGTAGATGTGGTCAGGTCAAGATAGAATCTGAACAATTGTTTTAGTTTTTATTATTTTGTTATTTTCATATTAAATAAAATTAACTTGACACATGGTGGGTCATTTGTATAGTACATTATATTACTCATGATACCTGACTTTCCATATATTATATAATTTGTTATTATTTGGTTTTATTGTCCCTTTTTGTGGTTATTTTTCTTTTTCTGTTATGATCCAAGTGTATAGATATTGATACTAGGGGTATATTTTTCCTACTACACCATTAATACTCTCTCTACTAGTCTAAAACCACTTACATATGGGGAGGCATTCATGAGTTTATGTAGCTCACTAGCTCAGACTGGGTTATTTGGGTTTGGGAATTATATTTTTCCCCAACCTCTCATGAGATATAAAACAATTCTCAATTATTTAGAGGGCTATATAATTTCATGGACACCATGATAAATCATATTTTTGCTTAATATTTTATTAATAATTAATTATATAATTTCCAAACATAGTAAATTATTTTAATATTTAATAGAAATTTTTATTTTGAGCTTGAATTTGATAATTCAATTTTATTTTATCTTTTTTATATTCATTATAGGGTTTTCATCATAAAATATTTTTTATGAAGAATTTTATCTTGAAATTTTGTTGAACAAATTATAGTTTAATTTATCAATATTTTCATTGAGATCATGAGAGTTGGATCTTATTTTTATGGGACCAATTTGGACATGAAGTCAATGTTGAGAATGATTCGATAGAATGGAAACCCCTCACTATTTAAACCATAATTTTTTTCAATAATTATTGGATCAGGATAAAATATTTCAAACTATTATAGGACTCAATTCCATTTATTTCATACAACTAGATCAATGTATAATTTATTCATTTTGATGGTCAATGACATGCCACAAAAATTGGAATTTGTTTAGACTCGATTTGGAATTTTCCATTTTATGTATTTTTTATCCTTATTCATACGTCCACTATATAAATATATATTATTCAATTATGGAGGGTATAATTATAGAATTTAGAGTTTGGGGTAAGATTAAAAGTGGTTTCCTTCTATTTATATAATCATTGGAAAAGGATATATCTTCAAGAAAGGATCTCTTCTTCGATGCCTCCTCCTTTTATTCACATTGAAAAATTAATTTCTTGCAACAAAATTATCTATTTACTTTAACATTTTTTCACTTATTTTATTATTTCACAAAAATTCAACCCCACTCCCACAACCAATTTAATTGTTTATTTTATTCATTAATTCTTTTTTAATTTTATTTTATTCAACACTTTTTTTAATTCACCTCCTACTCAAGAGAATGACCTAGGTCAACCATTATTCTATAATTTATAAAAAGAATCAAAAAAATAATAATTTTATAGAACTCATTATACTTATCATAAAAATTGGTGTCATTTCCAGGGAGGAAGGTGATTCATTTAATTCATTTTAAAAATGATTCCTTCCATTATTATTATTTTTTCTTCCACCCCTCTCCCTACAAATATTTCATAGTTATTCTTGTTTTACCTTTAATTTAAACTAATTTTAATGATATTGTGGTCCAAATTTTTGATTTAATTTTTTATGAATAATTGACGATATAATTCCATAATGATATTATTTATGAAATAGAACCTGAGCTTAAACATATATTTTGAGTAGGAGTCAAACAATCTCTTGATACATGAAGTGTGTGTGAGTGAGGAAAAAAACTAAAAGGACATGTGTTTTCCTATTGGGATATTCATTAGTCTGGTACATGACCCCAAGGGTAATATCACATGGTGTACTAGGAAGGAAACTAAGGTATTACTAGAAACCCATAGGGTCATTCTACTAGGTTTTTGGACTAGAGAGGTCAGGTCACAACATAAGAAGTTAGAATGATTTAAAATGAATTTTCTTATAAATAATATTTCCCAAATTAATGACTATAAAAATTAAAAATTATATCTCTAGCATCAGAATATTCAAGGGGAGTCAATGTATGAGTGCTGGGAGAGATTCAAGAAGTTGTGTATGAGCTTCTCATACCACCAAATCAATAAGAAAACTTTCATCCGGTATTCCTATGAATCTCTCACACCAATGGATAAGACCATGGTGGATGTTTAAATAGTTGGAGCTTTGGTTGAAAACATATCCATAGGATCCTCAGTATTGATTTATAAAATAGATAAAAAATAATATCAAATTAGAAATCATGGTGCCCTTTCACCAAGATGTATACATCTTGTAAGTTACCAAAATGTGGGTAATAATCTATTTGATAAAATTTCTGATTAGTTTACTATAATTTTGAGGCATATTACTTTTCCCTAAAATAAAACACAACCCACACCAATAAGAGTTTTTGTTATTTTTGAATCACCAGATCACCCCATTGATATTTTTCCACTACTCTAGGATACAAAAGACTATGTTGTAGTATTCCTTATGAGGCTATATAAAATGAAACAAACACCTCTTTATCCCATGTACAACCAATTCTCACTAACATATAATATAGGGTTTAAGGATCATCCATATTTTAGGTATGGTACATGACAAAAAATATCCCTATGTTTAAACAAAACTTTCAGAATTTATTTCCATACCAATAGAGTTTTCAGCAACCCTGGGAGAGATTTGATTCCCAAGAATCAAAAATATAGAAAAACAAGGGGTTTCAAAAAAAATAAAGGTAGTTCTTACACTGATGATCTTCTAAAGTCAATTTTTATTAATAAGAAAATGAGTTAAATATATAAGGTACAAAATTAAAGGAGATGAAAATAAAAATAAGCTATATTTCTACAACCCTCAATGAACTGGTAATTAGAAACTCTTGAAATATTTCCTCTGAACACACTCCAAATTCAAAAGTAAATGTTAGTATAATCACATTAGGTAGGGTGAATCATACTTATGAGTGAAATGTTCCATGTAGTCCACCAAAATTCATACCATATATTATGACTCCACTGATTGATAACCAAAAAGGGTGAAAGATAAGGGTAAGTAGAATATTGATGGGGTTCCTTAAAATCACCATCCATTTTATAATATATTTGTGTAAACCAAGAATATGTTAGAAGAGGAAATTAAAAGAGAGGTTTTAGACTCTATCAAGTGAGTGGATACTAATATCCCTCTACTCGAGGCAATCAAAAACTTTCCAAGGAATTTGAAATTATTAAAAGAACTGTAAATAAATAAAAGAATAATTAAATGAAATTACTAAATAAATTTTAATATAAATGTATCTACACTCATCACACCCAACATGGTGATGTATAAAAAATTCCAGCAACCCATGACATTCCCCATACCATGCACTATAGGTGAGTTAAATTTATCTATTGCATTATATGATTTATGAGCTTCTATTAATGTGATTCCCCACTATATTTTCACATATTTAAAAATTGGTGAGCTAAAACGAGTAATGGTGGTGGTAAAATTGTAAAATATTCCTACAAAATATCAGATAGGAGTCCTTGAGGATGTAATTGTTCAGGTAAGAGACATGATATTTCTTAGAGACTTTTGTGTATTGAATATGGAGGATGATATGCTATATTACCATGATCCCATCATTATAGGCAGTCCCTTCTTAAAAACTTCTTCAAAAATCATAAATGTGCTTAAAGGTAATTTTTTTAAGGATTTTATCAATGAAATTATGATATTTAATATTTTAGGCTCTATGAAATACCCTTTCGAAGAACATTTAGCTTTTGCTGTATCCCCTTTCTAGCCATCTTGTAAAAATACATCCAATTGTCAATATTCCATGCTTAGGGAGTTTTTGAGAATTGGGTGTGGATTGTTTTATAATATGATTTTACACTCCCATTTTCATGATAAAACCTCTCTTGGAATATATTTGGATAAATATTTATATTCATATTTTGATCACATTTATTCTGATTATGACATGGTTATTGAGAATGATGATTCACATTATTCTATAATTTTAATGATTCAAATTTTGATCTTGATATTAATTGTTCCCATAATTTAGTTTCTTTATTTATTCAATCCATAAAACACACAACCACCTTGGAACTCAAACCATTACCATCAAATATCAATTAATATTATTGATTAAATAGTGATAAATTACCCATTATTATTGTTAACAATGTCCTTCATGAATAATAGAAATAGTTTTCTAATCTTTTTAGAGAGAACATAAAGATGATTATGTGGAGATTAGATGAAATTCCAAGTAAAAGGAATTTTATTTTTGTGGATAAAATTGTATTGTAAGATGGAGCTAAACCAGTTAGACAGCCACAAATGAGTATCAACCCAACATAATTAGAAGTTATAAAGAATGTTTTTAAATATTTATTGATGATGTTATCTTCTATTCCATCGCTAATTCATAGTGTATTAGCACCGTTCAGGGTTTTAAAAGAAAAAAAGTCTCACAACTGAAAAAAATGAGAAGGAGGTGTTAGTTCAAATCAGGTTATAAAATAGTTCATGGGTGTTCATATATTATAGGAAGATAGATAAATACAGTTGTAAATACCATTTCCCCTTCCTTTCATTGAAAGTATTCCTATTAGACTCATAGTTATGAACATTATTGATATTGGATGTTTTTTCTAGTTATTTTCATGTTCTTATTGTACCATAAAGAAAAGAGAGGAACACTTTCACATTCCAATTTGTTACATTTTCATACCGAATTATTCCATTCATACTTTTTAATTTTCCATATACATTACAAAGAAGCATGGTGAGTATTTTTTTCTTATTTTATTGATAATTTCCTAATGGTTTATACTGATAATTTTACTATATATGGTTTCTTATTGATGAGAATTATTTAGTAATTCATTGCACGATTTCATTGAGAAAAAAATGTTTTTGAATTTTGAGAAACCCGATTTTATTTTAGATTATGGAATTGTCTAAGAGAATTTAGTGTCAAAAGTGGAATATAGGTTGATATATGTAATTTAGGTATTATTTCACCCTTTTTTGTGTCCCACATGCGTGTGATGTTAGATATATCTTTTTGATAAAAAACATTTTATTATAGATCATGGCATTATATTAGGGAATTAAGTGTCAAAACATGGAATAGAGGTTGATAGATTTAAGGTAGATATTATTTTATCCATGTCATACTCTATATGTGTGTGTGTGTAATGTTAGATCATTATTAGTATATTTAGAGTTTTATCAATGTTTTATTGAATATTTTAATAATATTGATCTAACCTTGTTAATGTTACATCAAAAGGATTCTTATTTTCAATTTAGTGATTAATGTAGGGGTATCCTTCTACGATATAGAGAAGATCGTTTCCACTTAATTGATCACACAACCTTTATGGTGGGGCCTTCTATTTTAGATTATGTATGATACATAAAAATTTTCAGTTGGAGATATCTTGTCATAGAGGTTGGTGGGGAAGCCACATGTGATTTCATTTTCCTTCAAGACATTGGATTCAACCTAGAAAAAATATAAAATCATAGAATTTTTTTTCTGTTATATTTTCTTTAGATAAATTTGGTTATTACTTATTGCGGTATAAAGTTTTTGTTTTATCTAAAAATGGAGATTTGAGATACCTCTGGATAAATTAAGATGAAAATAAAAGACTCATACTTCTAATATTAATACTTCAAGAATTTGACATTGAGATAAAGGAAAATAAAGTGTCAAAGAAATTGGTGTCCAATCACATGAACTCAATCAATCACATGTCAGAGAATGATACCCTGGACTAGGTACCACTTTGAGATATTTTATTTGATAAGAATATCTATACCTTTATTGGTACACAACCTTAGAACTATTATTTAGTTAATCACTTGGTTTCTTATTAGATACCTATAAACCAAAAGATTCGCCACGTTAAAAGTTTAAAAATCAAGTCTAGGTATTTTGTTTGGGACGAACCATTCCTTTAGAACATCTATAAAAACCAAGACTTTAGAACATTAATTATTTATTATGAGTTTGATTATATTAAATATTTTTTTCATACTCTTTATTATAGAGGAAAATTTGGACCCCAAAAATAGATAAGATGATTTTATAATCGATGTTATAGTAGACCAGTTTTTTATAATATTTTAATGTGTTTTGTAATTCATTGTCAAATTTCCAACAAATTGGTAATATCTCTAAGATACAAGAGATTCCAAAACAAAATTTATTTTTTTTAGATTTTTTATGTTTGGATTATTTATTCCATGGGTCAATTTAATATTTACTTTGACTTATTTTTAATTTTTTATATTCATTTATGTTATAAAATGGGTGGATTACAAATTCACCATGACTTAAGATTCTTATGTTGTAGTAGATTTTTTAAGGATTATATTATTTACTTGTTTTGATTTCCTGATGTTATTCATTTATTCATAAATTTTTGTCTTCTCCATTTAGTAATTTTCATGTAAAAGTTCATAATTAGTGTGAAATATCCATGCTTTACTACTAACTATAATTTTTGAGCATTATTTGAATTACTTCAATCGATTTAGATAACTATTTTATTTATAACTCTCATAATAATTATCAAAATTGTATATTTATTATTTTTTAGGATTACTTATTAAATTTCAAACATATCATTATAAGGAATAATTGGAAAATTACCCCATTTAAATGGTCATATGGTCCACACAAAAAGGTCCAAAGAATCTATGAATAAAAAGGGACATCCATGAAGATTGAATTTATGAGCACAATCCAGAAGTTAAAAATTTATGTTTCTACACCAAAAGTCACGAGACAATAAAATCCACCTTGGATAAAAATATCAAGGTCTAACTCTACCAAAAAGGGGTCCAAATTATTCTTTTAAGTCCCACTAACCTTTCTGTCTAGGAATTAAAATCAGCACACAATACTTGACTTTTATCTTGATATATACATCCATTATAGATGATATTTTTATAGTGTGAAATAAAAGATATAGGTGACCGAATGTTTAAAATAAATTCTAGGATTTTAGGGCATATTTTTATTCAAAAACCCTTTCACATTTATACCTTTGAAAAAGTGTTGATAAAAATGGACAGATTATAATTGTTTATTCAAACTGCATTGTTTTAGATCCTTAATTATGATGGACAATAGATTATTAGAGTAAAAATAAAAAATGTATATATAAAACTTTTAGGAGGAATATATTTCATGATTCTACTTTATGGAAGGTCCAATCTTAGAGCCAAGTGGAGGGATATATTTGGAATGCAAACAGTCTAACTCCTTGGGATATTATTACATCCCCTCTTCTATTTACAAGGATTTTACATTTAATCACCTAAGGAAGAGTTTTATCATGACTAGAGAATTTCTATGGACTGGTATGACTTTAATTGATCTTTTTTCAACAAGATATACCTCTCCTCCATTTTTATTTTCATGATCTTTTCTGTTCATTTTCATTTGTATTATTGTAAGTATTTTATTGTAATTTTGTTTCAATATGAATGCATGTTTCTTCATAATATCTTATTATCATATAACTTATGTATTTTAATATGAATGTTTTTAAAATATTTTAAATACATTTGAGAATCATTCTCTTATTTCACTTTATCATTAAATCTAAAGTGTGATTTTACCTCTCTTCGCATTTCATGTGTTTGTTCAGCGCACTACTCTTATCTTTCCCCATTATTTTATTTAATTTTAAACCCATAACTATAAGAATTACAACTAGATTATGAACCACCAAAATGGATGAGTAAATATGTCATTGGTGTGTTTCATAATTTGGGGATGTTAAGTGATTGAGATCCTTTGATGATTTAACATTCTTTGAATTAATATTGTGTTTGTCAAATAAAATATACTGTGGATTATTGAAATATTTATGACATGTGGATTAAATGGATTATTGGAACCAAAAATACACATGGGTTCATGAAATATTGAACCTTACATTAATGAGATTTTATAACAATTGGAACCCTTATTAAAGATTGTTTTAAAGCTAAAACTTTGAATTCTAATTGAATTCATATTGTGAAGTGGATATTAATTAAATGAAATGTTTTTAAAAGATAAAGGTAATAATAATATTACATGCATAATATTAAAATCACCCCAATAGTTTACAATATTAAATAAAATTTCATCAATAAATCATTTAATTTAAGCTTTGTATACAAACCCCCCATTAAAAAGACCACAATTAAAAAAATCGACTCTAAAATTTGTACCACCATTGAGGTTTGACCTGAGTGCCGCTATACACATTATTTGAGAACCAAACCCTCAAACAGTCAATAATATAAAATCGAAAACACTTAAAATGGAACCGTTTTGGGGATGGTGGGTTAAGTAGTCAGTTGTTTTTGTTTTTTGTAAAAAAAAGTAAAAAAAAATAAGAAGAAAAAATTATAGAAAAAATACAAAGAAAAACCCACATTCCACATCCTTAAAAATTCCCTCTAAATTCCCTATAGTCTCTCAAACAACCAATGAGATCTATTTTACCCTAAAATTGAGTGAACTCTTCACCAACTTAGGAGGAACATTATGGGTAATCAAATCACTCCTGAACCATTCTTTTTCCCAACCAATTGAAATAGAAATGGCCAATCCTAGGGAAAAACGTTAAAATAACTCAATACCCATGATATGAATTACCAACCCCTTGGATTGAATATCCAAATATTGAAACTTATTTCGAACTCAAATCAGATTTGATTCATCTTCTACCTCATTTCCATAGGCTAGCCAGTTAGGATCTACATCTTCATCTCAAAGAGATCCAAGTGGTGTGCTTTACCATTAATCCTCAAGGGGTTTATAAAGAAAAAATCAAACTCCAATAATTCCATTTCCCCTTAGCTGGCACTACCAAGTCATGGCTCTACTAACTCCCTCCTGGTTCCATAACAACATGGAATGACATGAAGCGACTCTTATTAGATAAATTTTTTCTTTCACCTTGTACTTCTTCTATCCAAAAGAAAATTAATGGTATCTTTCAATTCCATAATGAATCACTATATGAGTACTATAAGAGGTTCGAAAAGACTTTGTAAACCTGCCCACATAACCAAATCCTTGACCAACTCTTGATCCAATAGTTCTATGAGGAGTTATTGGTTATGGATAGAATTCTCATTGATACCACAAGTGGTAGTTCTCTTGTTGACAAAACTCCTATAGCTGTATGAGATATCAAAAGAAATATGGATTCCAAAAAGCAACAATTCCATACTCGATCACAAGCTCAAGTCAAACAAGTCCAATAGAATCAATACATAGAGCCCAACAAGATGACTGAGTAGATGAGTGAACTTATAGGTCTTGTGATACTACTAGTGGTGGCTATTAAATCCCCAAACTCATATTCTCCACAATCTCTAATCCCTAGACCTATCAAGAATTGTGGAATCTTTAGATCACTAGCTTATCCAATCGACACATATTCACAACTTCAAGAGGATCCATCTGATTCATCCAGACTAATAGATATCAATGCAGAAAATTCCAAAGGAACACCAAACCTTAACAATCAGTTCAGTTTATTAGAAACTTCAACCAACCTCACTCTGAGCCCTTCTCTTCTACCTTTAACCCTATCTTGAGGTATGATAATAATATTTCTCATCTAAGTAAGTTCCCTACTCTAAATCCAAACCAATTCCAATATGGTTAGGGTAGTGGTAACTTCCAAAAACATTATACTTTTATTCCACAACCTCAAAGGATCAATCCTTCTTTTCTCTCTCTCTATCTCTCTCTCTCTCTCTCTTATTCTTTATCTCTCATTCTCTTTTTTTCCATGTTCCTCATCAAACCCTTTATTTAGTCATTCTCTTTTGTGTGGGAAAATCATCATAAAAAAAACGAAAAAAACTAAAAAATGTGAAAAAATGAGTCATAATTACTCACCCTCTACTTTTGGAAAGTTTTACAACATTTTTTGGGAGTCAAAAAACATTTTTTTCATCTATTTTTTTGAATTTTAATAAAAAATTTGGATAAGGAATATTTTTTCAAAACCAAAAAATTTTGAATGATCAATTTTTTATTTGGAAAATATTTATTCCCCAACTATGAGGAACAACATTAACTTTCATTCCAAGGTTTCCTATGAACAAATTTTCATTTTTTTTATTTTTAACTCCCGATTGTGAGTCTTGAGTTTGTAGACTATCAAGTTGAATTTCTTAATTTGCTGTGCATTAATATGATAGAGGCATTTTTTGACCCACATGAGATTCACAATAGCCATTTATACTCCCATTACCTTACATTAATACTCCTTTTGAAATCCCCTTTAATCCTATGAAAACCTTTTCTTTAATATCCACATTACAAACCCAACACCTTTTCCCACCCAACATCTACATGGAATTATATTGCATAATTTATTGAAATTTAAGTGTGGGTGGGGGAATGGATTTCATTTTGGGTATCCATTTATTAATTTTTATAATGTTATCATATGCTTGTGGGAAAACATTCATTTTAGTGTGGGGGAGAGTTTTTCATTCAGTTTGTTTTGGTAATGGATTTTTATTTATTTAATTTTTTATATTATATTGAAGAGTATTAAAAAAGAAGAAAAAAAATAAAAAAAATAAAAAAAAAGAAAATTGGTTATGTCTTGGGTAGGTTAAAAATCAATATTTCTCAACCTTTTAGATTGTTATAACTATCACAATTAGTGCCATTATAAGATCAAACATGGGTTTGGAGATGAGTGTGAGATCTATTTCATGTTCAACATTTAAAAAATGCAAAAAAAAAAGAAAAAAAGAAAAAAAGAACACTTATGTCATTGGGAGAAGTTTTGTGTTTTTTAAATATTTCATCTTCTCATCCCATTAAAAATTTCTTCCTCCTTTTTATTTTTCTTCCCAGAATCATGCCCTTGTAAATATGTGTTTCCATAACTATCCATTTCTTATTTTAAATTACACATTTATTTTTCCATGTCAGTGTTTTAGCATTATTTTTCTCTCTCTTGGACATTAAATTCATACCATCTCATATCAATATAAAACACCCAAAAAATAAATCTGATTATTTTACACCTTTGTATATGGAATGGAAGTAGAGAGCCATTTTAAACTCTAATATTTTCACTTTTTGTTGGTGAATGAGTGAACTTCCAGAAATAATTTTTTATCATCTTGAGAGGAGTTAATTTTGAGTGCCTATATTTTCCATTTCTAATTTGATGATGTAAAATGAATTTTTTTTGGAATTATTTTCTAGAACAATTTGTGGTGGAATTCAATATGTATGAGTGAAATGGTCTAAACCTCCCATGATTAGGGAAAACAAAATTTTAATATTTTTTAGTGAGTAAGAATGATTTTGTTATGTTTTTATATTTGTTCTGCATGAAGATGTGCACAATAATAAGTGTGGAGGAGTTTATGTTATTAATTTATTGACAACTCTTTGTCTACTCCCTTGAGTTATTTTCATATAAAAGTATATAATTAGTGTGAAATACCCATGTTTTACTACTAAATATAATTTTTTAGAATTATTTGAATTAATCCAATATATTCAGTTTACTATTTTATTTATACTCTCATCATACTTATCCAAATTTAATGGTTATTATTTTTTAGGCTTCCTTATTAAATTTCCAACATATAATTATAATGAAGCATTGGAAAATTTGGCCATTTGAATGGTCATATAGTCCACACAATAAGGCATAAAGAATCTATGAAGAAACTAGGACATCTATCAATATTGAATTTCTTGGCTCAATCACGAAGAATTTTTTTATTCTCCACCAAAATTATGTGGTAAATAAATTCCATCTTGGATAAAAATTTTAAGGTCCATTTATACCAAAAAGGTTCCCAAATAATTCTTTTAAGTCTATCCCAACATTCTATCTGGGAATTAATATTAGTACACAATCCTTGACTTTTCTACTGATATATACATCAATTCGAGCTGAAATTTTTTAGTATGAAATACAAGATATTGGTGGATGATTTTTTTATAATAAATGGTTTGTATATGAGGTAATAATAATATTCAAAAACCCATTCACATTTCTGCCTTAGGAAAAGTGTTGATAAAAATTGATAGATTATAATTGTTTATTAAAACCACCATAACTTTGGCTCCTTAACTCCAATGGCCGCCAAATTTTCATAGAAGAAAGATAAATGTATATGTAGAACTTGTAAGAGAAAGATATCTCAGGATTATATTTTATGGATGATCCAATATTAGATCCAAGTTTAGGGATAGGTTTGGAATGAAAACAGTGTAACTCCTTGTGCTATAAATACTTTCCCCTCCACTCATTACAAGGAGTTTTCATTTAAGCACTTAAGGATGAGGTTTAGATTGACTAGATCCTTAAAAAGGATATGGTAGGAATTTCCTTGATCTTTTTTCAACAAGATATACCTCTCCTTTATTTTTATTTTCATGTTGTTTTCTATTCATTTTAATTTTTAATATTGTAATTGTTTTGTTATAATTTTGTTTCAATATGAATTCATTTTTCCTCATAATATATTAATCTCATATACATTCTATAGTTTAATATGAATGTTATTAAAATATTTTAAATCAAGTTGAAAACAATTATCTTATTTTACTTTCTCATTCAATCTAAAGTGTGATTTTACCTCTCTTCACATTTCATGTGTGTGTTCGATGCACTACTCTTATCTTGTCCCATTCTTTTTATTTAATTTTAAATCCATAACCATAAGAATTCCAACCATATTATAAACCACCAAAATTTATGATTAAATCTCTCATTGGGGTTTTTCATAATTTGGGTGTGTTAAGTGATTGAGATCCTTTTCTGATTTAACATTCTTTGAATTAATATTGTGTATGTCAAATAAAATATGTTGTTGATTAATGATATATTTGTGACATGTGGATTCCATGGATTATTGTAACCACAAATACACATGGGTTAATGAAATATTTAACCTTCCATGAATGAGATTTATAAAAATTGGAACTCTTTTTAAGGATTGGATTAAAGCAAAAACATGGAATTCTGATTGAAATCATCTTGTGAAGTGGATATTAATTAAATGAAAGTTTTCGCAAAGCTCAGGGATATCATAATCTTACATCCTGAATATTGAACTCACCCCATAGTTTAAATTATTAAATAAAATTTTATCAATCAATAATTTCATATAATCTCTAAAAACAACCCCCCAATTAAAAAGACCATCAATTAAAAAAAATCGACTCAAAATTGTATACCATCATCGAGGATTTTACCTGAGTACCTCTATACACATTAGCATATGACCATACCCCTGAACTGTCAATATGTGACAATATACCACACATAATTACTTAAGAATATCATCACTGATCATGGGACACACTTCTTTAATCAGTATTTTGGTTCAATCCTTTAAAATTATGGGGGGATACACAATACATTAACACCTTACTACCCCCAGTCAAGTGACCTGGCTAAAGAATCATATCAAGAGTTGATGTGAATTTTGGAGAAAACATTGTGACAAATAGGAAGGACTGGATAAAGCTTTTGGTTGATGGAATTTTGGATTATAGTACTGCATTTAAAACTTTTATCATCATGTCCCCATACCATATAGTTTTTCGTAAAGTATTTCATCTTCCTATAGAGAATAAACATCTGGAATTTTGGTCTAAAAGAAATTCCAAATGGATTTATCCCAAGATGGAGAGAAAGGGAAGCTACAACTTTATGAGATTAAGTAAATTAAATTATCATTATTTTATAACTCAAGGATATGCAAATATATGAAAATTAAATCCATAAGAAGATTATCCAACAATGTGAGTTCCATGTGGGATACAAAGTCCTTCTCTATAGTTCATAGCTAAAGTTGATGTTAGGTAAGATTAATTATAGATGGTTAAGACCTTATATTGTATGTAATTATTTTTCTTATAGTTCTTTTTAGATCAAACAAGAGTCCATGAGAAAGATATTCATATTAAATGGTAAACAGTTGAAGAAAAACATTAAAGTATTCCCCATACATTCAATTTACATCATCAATCTCCATAAGCCTATAATCCCTTACTAACAGTAGTTTTTCCCTTATCCTAACACTTTTAGGAAGTTTTCCCTAATTTAAATTCAATATTTCAAATTCATACATCATTTAATAGGACCAAATTGAGGAAAATTTAACATTTTAATTATGGGGGAGGGGATAATATTTTGCATGAATTGTTTTTGGGATTTTTTTTGTTTTTTTGTTTTTATGAAACATTGAGATCAAATGGATATTAATTATAATTTTTCATTCATGAATTGATTTAGAGAGATTTAAATTTATTTTTTATGAAATGTTTTTTAAATTATTTTTGATGTGAAAATTATTTCCTTTAATTTTATTTTCAGAAAATTATTATGAGTCAACCAAAATTTGAAATATATGCCCACAAAACACTATCCCTCGACTTGTTTCTCATATAGTGAGGTACTATAAAACCCAAATAAATCTATTAATTCTAATAAACATTTGATAATAAATAATCAATCATGTTTTCTTAATAGAACCTATTTTTCATATTGTCAAACCTATGATTGAACGAAGTCATATTAATATGATTTGGGGAATTGTTTTTAATTACCTTATACTTAAGAGACACATTTACATTTTTTATATCTCATTAATCCCATAGAATCCATGAATACCTTGATATGTAAATCTACCTTACACGCTTATTTTATCCTTCCTTCCATACTCTTAGTACTTTTCATGATATTTAATGAATTAAGTGTTGGGGTGTAACAATCAGAGTTTTTCATCCTTAAATAAATACTATGATCGATATCTTACTCCACAAAAAAGATTAAACCAAAAAAATATAAATTATCATAAGGTATCTATAGAAGTTTTAGGGATAAATAATGGTATCAAAATTATGAATATATATGAAAATATTTATAAAAACAAAACAATATAAAGTTCACTTTAAATATCAACTCAACTATAGCATTTAAGATTTTTTTTAAAATTTAATTCATTTAAAAGATAATATATTTTGATATGAATAAAGGATTATCACTAGTTTAATTTGGAATTTATATAAGATATGAAGACGAATATATAACATAAAAAAATTCATTTTTCTATAAAAATAATTATTTCTACATTTTATATTTTTAATTTAAAAAATATAAAATTTAGGATGATAATTTTACAAAATTGGATTATTTTTTGGATTTATCATGTAAATATTATCTTAAGATGATTTTTGAAGACTTTTCTAGAAAATTGATTTTTAGGTGAATAGTGAAAAATATTGTTTTTACAAATAACATGAATTTTATTAAATTATTATTATATAAGTATAAATAAAAAAAAACATGAAATAATTTTATAAAACCAAATATTTAATTAAATATGACTTTATAATTTTAACATATGTTAGTTTTAATTTAAATATATATATTTGACATTTTAGAAATTAAGTCATATTTTTTAAAAATGAAATTTATTAAATTATAAATTTTGTATTTTAAAATTTAAATTTATAACACTTAAAAATTTAATAAAAAAAAATATTTTTAAAATTTGCCATCATTATATCCAAATTATATAAAAGAACCATTTTATTTCTAGGCATAAAAGATAAAATACCTAGATAAAAACTAGTTACCGTGGTGAAAATAAAAATGTTAAAAATGAGTAACCTAAGAGGGAAAGGGAATAACATATAAAAAACATTTTTTTAATTTATTTTTTGAGGTTTTATAGACCTTATGAAATCATCACACCATTATTTATTGATTTTTGAGTTAATTCCCTTGATTGTGGCTTCGCATTGTTGAAAAGTTTTGGGTTTTTATGAAAATGTCATCTCATTTTTTACTTATTGAAGGGGAACTCATATCCACACTTCCCATCACAAAAAACACACTATGTTCAAACAAAACTATTCTGATAACTCTTCTCAAAACTTATTTCCACCATAAATAGGTTCTAGTATTCTCAAAATATGATCCATCAAAGGTTTTACCCCTTCGCAAAGGAGATAATCCAAGTAGTGAGGTGTAGATTGATAGCCTCTACTTTATCATTTTTATTTAATTATTTTAACTTATTCTTCCTCAAAATACATTACACAATCATAAAATCATACCATCAATATCATTATTATACTATATGTTATTATGATGATGTTACAAGACTACCACCTCTACAAAGAAACTAGTTCTGTTTTCCTTCTCTGAATAAACTAAATGGTACAAAATAGGAAATAACTAAATATTATATATTTATATATATCATATTTAAGTTACTTAAATGATAAAAAATGTAACTTATTTCATCCTCCCTTTAAAAAATTAAATCACCATCTAGACCTATATGAAGACTACTGCCTCCATAGAATGATGCAATATTTTTTTTTACTATAACTATCTTGGATGGTTTTAGTTTATATTTGATGAGTATATATGATATATATTTATATAATATAATTAATATGGTTCTTTTTAGATAACATAATATGTAATTATTGTTATAAGGTAATCCATCAATATTGATAAAAAACCTGAAACTAGTTCATCCAAATTTTCATGTTCATGTAACATGGATAAAACTCTCATATAAAGGAATAATAACATTATAGGTATTTGTAAAACATCAATTATAATACCATAGATGGATCATAAATGATTCCTACTCTTTATTTCACATTAACATATGATTTATTACATAGTATTAAACTTAATACAACCCAAAATATTGTTAAGTCTTGTGTCTTTGGGAATTAGTTACATTGCATAAAAATGTAAACTTGAAATACATCATCTTGACTAAAAACCTCCTAACATATTCATAGTATTCCTTCATACTTAAAACTCTAAGGGATATCCTAGAAAGAAACATAATAAAGTGGCAAGCTATAAATCCTAGTAATGGAATAAACATAGAATAAGAAGATACATGTTAGAAAATAGTCACATCAATGGGGCATAAAAAGAGTATAAATCATAAACATTAACAAAGAGACATGATATAACATGATAATCATAACATTGGAAATGTGGAAATGACTTAAAAAAACTACATCATAAAAACAAGTCAAGGCTAAATCTAACAAGACTTCATGGTGAACAAAGTCCCATAAAGGAATCAGGTACACCCCTCTCCTAACATGATGTATCATGATACTAAACATTACCCAATGCATTAAATCTCTATCTAGGCATACCCATCTTCACCATTTCATTCTCAAGATTAAGTGTGCCACATAGATCATACACCATGGATTCATTTATCACAAAGATTTATTCCATGATCAAGTGATGTGGAATAAATACATGAAAGTCCCAAATAAAAAAAGTATATGTGCATAAAGTTGAACACCCTTGATAGGAAAAGGGTATGATATTCACTAAAGAATTGGTTTTTCATGGGAAATCACTGTGATATTTCGGTTTCATAAAGGCGTCAATTAGTGATTCATAAAAATGGGTTGATGAGAGAGAAAAAGGTCTCTCATCACATTTAAATAAAAATGTTAATTAAGGGGATGTGGAAGAACATATTCCAACATTATAAATTTTGAAATAGAAGGCATAAGGAAATGAAGAAATATAAATAGAGAAAAGAATCCTTATGAAATTTTATAATGGTAATGGGTGTACATAAAGGATCATGAGAAGCCTAATGAGAATAGAAGGAATATCTAATCATTTATACATAAAATGGAAAGTAAGTGGAATATGTAATATCATATCCCATCATAAGAAAATGAAAATTAAAAGACATATCACAAAAGGAGTGCTTGATAAAAGAGGAGAGTTCAAGATGAGGTTCCCTTACTTGAATGTGTGACGTGAAAGGATTCAGAAGGACTTATTGAGAGCTTAGAGTGCCATTGGAGAACTATAATGAGTGTAGGTAAGAGTGTGTAAATTCTCCAAGGAGTTTTAGTAAAGAGAAATGGGAGCTTGAGTGTGTTTATATAAGACATGAGGGTGATTTATTAATTATTTAGGTTTTGGACTCTACATAATAAAATATCCAAACCCAAACACCATCTCATGGTTTTACATATAGATTCT
The DNA here is from genome assembly GCA_963277665.1 of Viscum album. Lineage (NCBI taxonomy): Eukaryota > Viridiplantae > Streptophyta > Magnoliopsida > Santalales > Viscaceae > Viscum > Viscum album. Next base: position 1,181,089,921 of record OY728166.1, read on the forward strand.
TACAAATGAGAGTTTTTTACATTATTTTATAAGTACAATGGTCTAAATTATTAAAATATTACCATTGGTGATGTGGAGGCAAGACACACTCTTAAATAAATGATTTTAAAATCTTAAAATATATTATAAGTCTTGGAGGATTCATAATGGATTTAAAAAATAATTAAAACAAACTTAAAATTACATTATTCTAAAGGTAAAACATATATTTAGTTTTAAATCCCATTTATATTACTTATGACATCACTTTTGGGTCATTATGATGTTATAAAACACAAAGTATATTTATACGGTATTTAATTTTTACCCAAAAATGTGGCTACCTCTGTAAATTTTGAAAAATTAACTGTTGGATAATTTTATATCATATTTAAAAAAATAATATTCATTTTATCTAAATATTCTTCTAATTATCTTATTTTAAAAAAAAAAAAAAACTTACATTTATTGTAAATGATGGGTTTTTGACAATAATATTTTTTGAACGCTTATAAAAATTACGTTTGACTTCATAAAAATTATATGATCATATATATTTTGTAAAAATTAATTAAAAATAATATTTTATAAAAATTAATTAAAAATAATATCTTATTAAAATAATATTTATTTAAAAAGTAAATTAATTCATCAAAACACATTCCTTAAATAAGATTCAAGATTACCCAAAAATACTATTTGTGTTTTATTTAGTAAAAATAAAAATCATTTATAAAGTAAAAATAAGAGGATGAAATTATATTAATTATTATATAAAAAATAATATACATACTGATATTTCTAATACCTTGTTACATATCCCTTTAATACACTTGCAAACACCATAAGGGTAAGGTGTGTGATGGTTGTACTTTCATGGGGGGGGGGGGGTCGACCAACATGGTTTGGGTCCTGATATCAAGGATCTTGAAATTATCTTATAAATAGTTTCTCTCATGCTTATGTTATTGGATCTCATATTGGCCTTGGTCAAGGTAATATCCCAGAGATTTTATCTCCCTCATAAGCTCAAAAAAATGGTCTTCAAAGGGCATGATCTAACTGGTTGATTCCATCATGTATCTTATCTATTTCAATTGGATTGTTAAATCCCTATATTTTTAAAAACCATGTGATAACTATCAAAATACTATATTATCAATATAAAAGAAACTTAATGGTACTTTAAATCCAATTGGATTTATCAAAACAAATAGAGTTCAAGTGTTTTCTATAACCATATTACTTAATAAGGCATTTAAAATAATTACAAGCAGGATTTTATTTATAAAAGTTTGGATCATTACCATATCCCCCCTTAATAAATTTAACCCTCAAAATGTTCTTTTCCCACACTAAGATAGATGAGGGTAACTCTACTTCAACACCTCCCTTATTTCCCACAATTTTTCTTAAAACTTTTTGTTTCTCCAAACAACAATGACAAGGGCATTGTCTTATTTTGTAGAAATTTTTCTCTATGATCTAAGATCTTCCCTGACTTCTCCTCATAGGAAATTTCATTATCCAATGGTACCACCTCTATATTTAGTACATGTGAGGATTCTGGTATGTACCTTATCAAGAAGGATACATAGAATACATCATGTACTTGAGATAGTTTTTGTGTGAGTGATAGTCGATAGGAAACTGCTTTAATGTGATCAAGGATCTAAAAAGGGATGATATACCTTGGACTAATCTTTATATTCATCCCAAATGTCATCAATTTCTTCCATAGAGATATGTGAAGGAATACCATTCCTCTAATATCAAAATCCAGGTCTTATTGATGTTTTTTGGAATAAATCTTTTATCGACTCTAAGCATCTATGATTACTGTCGAATGGTCTTAACGTTCTCCAACATTTATTTGACCATTTCAGGACCTAGAATTTTCCCCCAACTTCATCCCAAAATGTAGGTGTTTTCACCTCTTACCATAAAGGGATTCCTAGGAAGCCATTTGTATGCTTGAGTGAAAAATATTTTTTTAAGAGAAGTCAACCAAGAATAAATGTTGGTTCCATCATCCTTTGAAGTACATAGAACATTATAACAACATGTATTCTAATATCTAAAGAGTACACTCAAATTGGACATATGTTTGAGGATGATAAGACATACTGAAGTTCAGATCAATGTTTAGAGCATGTTGGAGACTGTTCTAGAACATAGAGGTGAATCTTGGATCTCAATCAGATATAATCGATAGTGGTAATCCATGCATCCTCACTACATATCTGATTTATATCCATGAAATTAGATCTAGTGATAAATCCTATTTAATCACAATGACGTGTCTAATCTTTATAAGATGCTCCATAATGACCCAGATAGAATTGTTTTCTTTGGATTTCTTCAGATGTTCGGTGACAAAGTTCATGGTGATTTTCTCCCATTTCAATGTTGGTATGGGTAATGGTCGCATCATATCATTAGCTTATGACTTTCACCCTTAATTTTCTGGAATACTAGGCACTTTTATGTATATTTAACGATCTCTCTATTCATACTATTGATCGTACCACGATTCACTGTTTTATTCCACCCTTACACTGCTGTTTTAAACTAGTTTTGTAATGAATATTCCAAATATAATAATAAACTGCACTTTATGTTTGAAACAATTAATTAATGTTAATAAATATCATAATGGGAAATGTTACTTATTTTTATTATTTCAATATAGGTGGAGATGATTTGAAGGGCTCTTGATGAAGTGGAAGAAAAATGGGCCAAAATTTCATGGATCCATGGACATCTGTCCACTGTTTTGAATTTTACGCAATTTCTGTGCATCCAAATGAGCTGATATTTTTTTGCAACGATCCAAAATTTAATAGGATACATTCCCTATCAAGTAACCCAATCCTTATTCGACTTATATGCGGTCCATCCAAACTGATCTTACCAAGATACCGAATATGCACAAAGTCAAAAGTGGCGTTCTGTATTTTATCAATATATCAAGATGTAGTTGTCCAAATGGTGCCAAACTTTTTGTAGTGATAGATAAGACGCTAGGATTCAACTTTAAAGTTTTGTAAAAAGGGATATTCGACTGTCTAATATCCTAAAACTTTTCTCCAAGTGGATTATCAAAATCTTGGTTCCCAAAACCACTTCTCAGTTGGCTATAAAAAGACACCTTGGGCACCCCATTTGGAAGTTCGGCAAGGAGGCAAGGTGCTGACATTTAGCAGTCCCCAAGGAGTCTTCTCAACATCCCTACCAGGTCTAGAGGCTATGGTAAGTTCTACCCCAACGTCTTTCTCTTCTTCCACTCCCATGGGTTTCTAAACCCCTTGTGATCACCCGGGGAGGAACGTGATGTTAATCCCAAGGTTCATGTTTGTAATATTTGAATGATTTTTTTAATTCCATGTTGTTGTGTTGTTTTTCATCATCCTATATTCTCATTTTATTGATTTATGTACTGGTATGTCATGATCAACTCATATGATCATGTTTGAGGGTACCCATTCATGTGATGTTTCACACACCGTTCACCACTTTCTTTTCCCCCTTTCAATTGCAGTGTTTGTGTGGTTTATATTGGTCAATTGAACTAACATAAGCACTTTCAAGGTCATGTACATTTATGTCATGGAATCACAAAGAAATAAAATACAAACCTGGATAGTGCATCGAGTTCTTCGTGTGTTGCCTTGGTGCGTTTTGGTTATGAAGTCAAACACAATTCACCCAATCATCGACGGTGTCCGGTGAATCATTGTGTGTTTTCGACTGAACCCTAGGAGGTATCCTTGTATAAACACAATAAAATTTGGGTTCTAGGTGTTAAAAACTAGGGATTATAAGATCATAACACTATATCATGAAGTGATAAAGGATAAACATCATGAGAGTACCCAGGGTTTATCACGCTTAATTAATTTTGTTAATCTCTACATTGTTTTATCGCTTTCATTTTCTATTTTCATCTTTAATCATCAAACCCCCAAGTTTTAAAAAACCTCATTCACCTTATACTTTCATAATCAAAGCTCTATTTTTAAATTAATGGTCTAAGGCTCCATCAAGAGACGACCTAGGGTTGCTGTTATACTACAAAAATTCTATTCAAAATTAAACAACTAATTTGACGCGCTCGACAACGCCATCAAATTTTGGTGCCGTTTCCAGGGAGCCAAGATATTTTTTTTCTTTATTTCCTTTTATTTATTTATTTTACTTCTTATTAGTACTCCTTTAAATACCCCACCCCTATTTGATTTTTTTTTGTTTTGGGTTTTGTCTTTATTTTTGGTTGTTTTGGTGTGTTCTTTATCTCTCTCTCTCTTCTTCTTATTCTCCATATCCCTCTATATAATTATGTATTATAACATTATATTCTCTTTTAACCCTTCTTAAGTGATTTTATCTATATTCAAAAAAAAAAACTTCACATCTTATTTGCACGACCCGATGTGTAAAGAAACACTACTTGAATTTGACCCTAAAATTGAAAAGTCACTTCACACTCAAATCAAGGAATCTAGAGAAGGTCAATCAAGTAACATTGAGGAACCCCTATTGGAACCTCAATTGGTCCTAAATAAATCCAAAATTGAACCCAATCAAACCCAAGAAAACATGGCTACAAATAACTGAATATTAAAAGAACTGACCAACCCAAATGTGGAGTACCAACCTACGTACATCCAACATCCTAAGGAAGAGGCCAATTTTGAGATAAGATCAGGCCTCATCCACCTCCTTCCAAAATTCCATGGTCTTCCTGGTGAGGACCCTCACAAACATCTTAAAGAGTTTCATATAGTCTGCTCAACCATGAAACCCCAAAATGTGTCTGAGGACCTAATTAAGTTTAAGGCCTTCCCTTTCTCCCTTGATGGTGTAGCCAAAGATTGGATATACTATTTTCCTACCACAATTGAGGGATGTAATGACCTTAAAAGACTCTTTTAGAGAAGATCTTCATTGCCTCCATAATTGCATCAATTAGGAAAGAAATCTGTGAAATTTGGAAATCACAAGGAGAGACCCTTCATGAATACTGTGAGAGATTCAAAAGACTTTGCTCAAGCTATCCCCACCACCATATTAGTGAACAACAATTAATACAATAATTCTATGAAGGAATTATCCCCATGGATCGTGGAATGATTGATGCTCCAGCTGGTGGTTCCCTAGTTGATAAAACTCCTTCCGCCGCTTGTGACTTAATAGCCAACATGGCTCAAAATGCACAACAATTTGGTTCACAAGAAATTGCCCCAACCCGAGGAGTTCATGAGGTAAGTCATTCATCCCTAGAAAAAAAGGTAGATACTAAACTTGATGAGATGCATACCCTTATAAGGAAATTATCTCAAGCACAATGTAACTCACACTCTACTTCTATTCTATTACATTGTGGTATTTGTTCGGATAACACTCATTTTTCTGACCAGTGCCCACAACTTCAAGATTCATCTGAGTCTTGTGCAGCTGTGTTCCCAGGGTGTCCATTCCAATAAGAACCTCCCTTAAAGAAAGAACAATTCAAGCCAAATCCAAACCTTGGGTGGAAAGAACAACCCCAGTACTGATAAGGAGGAAACTCAAGCTACCCCAAGAAGAATTGGTATCAACAAGGCCAAGGTATGCAACCTTCTTATCCATAAAAATCTCAAAAAAATCCTCCTCCTCACAAATCTGAACTAAGCCTCGAGGATATGGTGAAGAAAATGGCAAACCAGAACCATCAGTTCCAACAAACCACACAATCAGCAATTCAAGACCTACGAACTCAAGTGGGACAATTGGCGAACACTATCGGTGAGCTTAAGATGCAAGGGTCTAGACACCTACCATCCCAACCCATTGCCAATCTGAAGGACAAAGGTAATTCATGTGCAATTACACTTCATAGTGGTAAAGAAGCTTCTCCTTCTACTGATTCTGTGAAACGGGTATGTCCCCCTCTCAAAAATACTCCTTCCCAACCCTCAAAAATTTTATGTAATGAAAAACAAAATAAAAAGGGAAATAAAATTATCATTGATGATTCAAATGAACAATCCATTCCTATTCCATTCCCATGAAGACTCTCTAAATATAAGAAATTTTTTGATAATGATATTGATAATGAGATAATGGATACATTTAAAAAAGTTCAAGTTAATATTCCTTTATTGGATGCAGTCAAGAAAATTCCCCGTCATGCCAAATTTCTTAAAGAAATTTACACCCATAGACGAAGGTTAAAGGGGAATGAGAGATTCAACTTGGGTAGGAATGTCTCAGCCTTGATTCAACCAGCAATTCCAACCAAATGCAAGGATCTGGGCACATTCATGATACCGTGTACCATAGGGGAGACCTTCTTTTCTGATTATATGCTAGATTTAGGTGCTTCCATTAATTTAATGCCTCACTCTATGTATACATCTCTACAGGTTGGAGAGATTCAACCAACATGCATTGTCGTGAACCTTTCCAACTGGAGTACAACGCATCCAAAAGGAGTGATTGAGGATGTCCTTGTTAGAGTGAAGAATCTCATCTTCCTTACTAATTTCTACATTCTTGATATGGAAGATACTCGAACCCAAGGACACACTCTTCTAATACTTGGGAGGACATTCCTCAAAAAAACAAAGATGATCATCAAATTCACAATGGTACATTGTCTATGGAATTCAGAGGATAAAAGGTAAGTTTTAGCATCCTTGAGGCTTTGAAACACCCCATTGAAGAGCACTCCACTCTTCCTGTCTATTCGATGGAAGTGCTCTCATATAATGCACACACACACAAATAATTCTCTCCTCAACCCAAACTCGGATTCATTTTTTTTTCTTCACCCTTGGATGATTGGAGTTTTGATTCATGTTTTGAGTGTTGTGTGGGTTCTAAAAAGTGTAAATTTTGTGCTTTAATTAATGAGTGTGTTCATTCTGAGGTACCCATGACCGTCGATGATTCTGAAAATCTCATTTCTATAGATTCTCTATTTTTAGAGAATAAACATGAGAACATAGACAGTTTAATGGACCTAACTCCCCCTAAATCCCCTCCCTTAATTGAGAAACCACCGGTGTTGGAACTTAAACCACTTCCTTCTAATTTAAAATATGCATATATTGAGGGTATTAACCAACTGCACGTCATTATTTCCAATATACTCCCTCCACAATAGGAATAGAAATTGCTCAAAATTTTGAGAGAGTGTAAAAAGGCAATAGGATGGACATTGGCTGATATTCCTAGGATTATCCCATCTATTTTTATGCACCATATACTTTTGGATGATGATGCTAAACCCGTAAGACAATCTCAACGCCGGTTGAATCCCACTCTCCTTGAAGTGGTAAAATTGGAAGTCAGTAAATTACTTGCTGCGGGGATCATTTATCCTATATCTGATAGTAAATGGGTTAGCCCCGTGCAAATTGTACCTAAAAAATAGGAAGAATAGTTGTGTCAAATGAAAGGAATGAATTGGTTCCAATACGTGTTCAAAATAGTTGGAGAGTCTGTTTTGACTACCGTCAACTTAATCAAGCCATGCGGAAGGACCACTTTCCCTTACCTTTAATTGACCAAATGTTAGAATGATTGGCTAGTAAGTCCAATTATTGTTTCCTTGATGGCTATTTGGGTTATTTCCTAATCCATATAGCCCCTGAGGAACAAGAAAAGACAACATTTACCTGTCCATTCGACACATTTTCATACAGAAGGATGACATTCATTCTATGTAATGCTCCTGGTACTTTTCAGCGATGTATGTTGAGTATTTTTTCTGAGTACCTTGAGAGTTTTATGGAAGTATTTATGGATGATTTCACAGTATATGGATCTTATTTTGATGATTGTTTGGAACACCTAGGTTCTATCCTCCACTGCTTCATTGAAAAAGATCTTGTTTTAAATTATGAGAAATTCCATTTTATGGTTGAGCAGGGGATAGTTCTTGGGCATTTCATTTCAAATAATGGAATTAAAGTTTATAAATCTAAAATTGAATTAATTTTAACCCTTCCATATCCAAAATGTGTTCGTGAGGTGTGATCTTTCTTGGGTCATGCTGGTTTTTACCGCCGATTCATTAAAGACTTTAGTCAGATTTTACTTCCATTGTCCCGGTTATTGCAAAAATATTATGAGTTTGTGTTTGATAAAAATTGTGAGGATGCATTCAATTCACTAAAAAAGAGTCTCACGTCACCTCCCATCATCCAACCACCAAGGTGGGATCTCACCTTCGAGCTTATGTGTGATGCCTCTAACTTTGCATTTGGGGAAGTTTTATCACAAAGGGTTGAGAAGGCTCCTCATGTCATTGCATATTCCTCACATACCCTTGACCCTGCCTAGGTAAACTACACAACCACAGAAAAAGAACTCCTTTCTATTGTGTTTTCCTTGGAAAAATTCCGTTCATATATTCTTGGGTCAAAAGTGATTGTGTTTTCTGACCATGATTCCCTTCGATTTCGTTTAAAGAAACCTGAAGACAAACCCTGTCTCATATGGAGGTGCTCCTCCTCCATGTTTTTTACCTTGAGATTAGAAATAAGAGGGGGTGGAGAATGTGGTAGTTGACCACATTAGTAGGATTTCCCCACCATTGGACCATCATGTTGACTCACCCCTACCCATTGGAGAATTCTTCCCTCATGAGAACCTTTTTGATGTTATGGACCTTACCCCCTGGTATGCGGACATTGTGAATTTTCTAGCAACATCTAGGGTCCCCACTGATTTTAGCATTGCACAATCCCAGAGACTTAAGCATGAGTATCTTTGGTACATTTGGGATGAGCCATACTTGTGGAGAATTTGTAGTGACCATGTAGTTCGTCGGTGTGTCCCTAACCATGAGTTCACCTCTGTTTTTACCTTCTTCCACACTTTGGCATGTGGGGGCCACTTTGGATCTCAATGTACAGCTCGAAAGGTCCTTGAATTTGGACTTTATTGGCCAACATTGTATAGGGATGCCCATAGATTTTGTAAGTCATGCAGTCGTTGTCAATTCACAGGGAATATCTCCAAGAGGAATGAAATGCCCCAACATCCCATGCTATTCTGTGAATTTTTTGATGCATGGGGCATTGACTTCATGGGGCCTTTTCGAAATTCATTTGGCTTTGTGTAAATCTTATTGAATGTTGACTATGTATCTAAATGGGTGGAAGAAAAGGCCACCAGGACCGATGACTCTCGAGTGGTTGTTGATTTTGTGAGGTCCCAAATTTTCAGTAGGTTTGGTTTACCAAGATCCATCATTAGTGATCCGGGTTAACATTTTTTCAATCGCAACATGAAAAATTTTCTTCTTATGTATTGGGTTGATCATAAAGTCTCCACTGCATATCACCCCCAAACTAATGGACAAGTAGAAATATCAAATCGGGAAGTTAAACGAATCTTGGAAAAACGGTACAACCCAATAGGAAAGATTGGAGTTTTTACTTGGATGATGCACTTTGGGCATATCGTACAACTTTTAAAACCCAAATCGGAATTTCACCATACCGAATTGTGTTTGGAAAGGATTTTCATCTCCTAGTGGAGGTAGAACACCAAGCATATTGGGCTGTTAAACAATGTAATATGAACCTTTCAGATGTAGGTGAGCAAACAAAGGTGCAGATTCAAGACTTGGAAGAAATTTGACGTGATGCATATGAAAACTACCAGATCTATAAAGAGAAGAAAAGGCTATTCATGATAGCATGATTCACCAGAGGAAGTTCCATATTGGTGAGAAGGTCCTCATGTACAATTCCAGGCTTAAGCTCTACCCAGGTAAGCTTTGTTCCCACTAGCTCGGCCCTTATACTGTTACTAATTTTTACCGTTTTGGTGCAATATAGATTTTTCATGAGAAGAGTGGAATAAGTCTTACCATCAATGGGAAGCAACTTAAACACTTCTATGTGGATTTTCCGAAGAATCTGGTGGAGGAAATCCACCTTCTCAACACATCATACCAATAAAAGACACCGGGTTGTATCCTTCCTTCTCACATTCTCAATTATTTCAGTGAGGAAACTGCACATTCTATGTGTGGGGGGGGGGGGGTGGATACATTCCTGGGTTAGTTAGTAATTTTCATCATTTTCTCCTTTCTTCTCTTTTTAGCCTTCATTATAGTATTTTCATTTTTCCCCATAAAATATTTCGAGGTTCGATGATTTAGTGACCATAAAGGTGGGAAAGTAAAAATAACATAACGAAGGCTAAAAATAATATTTTTATGAATTTAACATCAAGGAGTTATTTTCTTTTTTTAGTGAATTAGTTTTCTTTCAATGATATAAATGGTTGTATCTATGTGAAAACTTTGAGATGATTGATGCCCCTTGTGTGAGTAGTTTTTGGGAAAACTGTGTTAATAATATATCCACAAATAATTGCACCAATCCACAAAGTGTTATTATTTCTTACTTAATAGAAGGTAAATATATGTTGGGATAATATTTTTTTTCTCTAAATGATATTTCCATAAGTTCGTTCCTTATCCGATCTATTTCATTACTATACCAGATTGACCTATGCGTGTGTACCTAATGTCCGACTGTTGTACTCCCTCAAAAAAATTGTTATGTCTTGGGAAGGTCAAAAATCACTCCTCTTCAACATTTCATCTTTTTATAACTATTGCAATTAGTGTCGTGAGAAGATCAAACAAGGGTTGAGAGTTGAGTGTGAGATTTGTTCCAAATGCACTTCTAAAAAAATAAATAAATGAGGGGAGTGATGAAATGTGATACATATGGGGATATCTAGGTCGAGAGCTTATGATTTGACTTTTGGGAATGCTTATGTGAGTGGGTCTTGAAATATGATTGCAAAGGATGTAGGACAGGTTCGGTGAAAAATCATTTAAAGATGAATAATGTTTAAATAACCTATATTTATTTGATAGAAAGTGAAAATAATAGCATGGAATAGTTTTCACACACACACATGGAGAGTTAGTGGAATGGTTGACTTTTTAATTCCTTTATCATATTGGTGTCATGAATCTCTTTGAATTTTATTGTGATATGATTTATAATAAATCTTTTTCCATTTTCACTAGGAAGAACTCCTTGGTGCGGTTCGTGCATTGATCACATTACTTTGGTGAATCAAAATTTCCTCAAATGTTAAATCATCATAATGTTGGAAATATATATATATGAATAATTTTATTTGTATATGTGACTTTTCCCAGGAGAGAAAATGTTTAGGTGTGGGGGTGTGATCGTACCACGATTCACTGTTTTATTCCACCCATACACCGCTGTTTTAAACTAGTTTTGTAATGAATATTCCAAATATAATAGTAAACTGCAATTTATGTTTGAATCAATTAATTAATGTTAATAAATATTAGAATGGGGAATGTTACTTGTTTTTATTATTTCAATGTAGGTGGAGATGATTTGGAGGTTCCTTGATGAAGTGGAAGAAAAATGGGACAAAATTGCATGGATCTATGGACATCTGTCCATTTTTTTTGAATAATACGCAAAATCTGTGAATCCAATTGGGATTCTATTTTGTGGGAAGATACAAAATTTAATAGGCTATATTTCATATCAGTGAACCCTATCATGATTCAGCTTCTACAGGGCCCATCTAAACTTATCTGTCCAAGCCACCGAATATACACAAAGTCAAAAGTGGCGTTCTGTATTTTATCCATATCTCGAGTTGTTTTTGTTGAAATGGTTCCAAATGTTCGGTGGTGATAAAAAAGATGTGGGGATAAAATTTTCCAGTTTTTTAAAAAGGGAGATTCAACTGTATAATAGCCTAAAACCTTTCTCCAAGCGGATTATCAAAATCTGGGTGCCCAAAACCACTTCTCATTTTGGCTATAAAAAGACACCTTGGGCACCCCATTTGGAAGTTCATCAAGGAGGCAAGGTGCTGCCATTTTGGAGTTCCCAAGGAGTCTTATCAACATCCCTAGAAGTTCTGGAGGCTATGAGAAGTTCTACCCAAAAATCTTTCTCTTCTTCCTCTCCCATGGGTTTCTAAACCCCTTGTGATCACATGGGGAGGAACGTGATGTAAATCCCAAGCCTCATGTTTGTAATATTTGAATGATATTTTGAATTCTAGGCTGTTGTTTTGTTTTTCATCATACTCTATTCTTATTTTATTGAGTTATGTACTGTTATGTCATGATCAACTCATATGATCATGTTTGGGGGTACCCATTCATGTGATGTTTCACACACCGTTCACCACTTTCTTTTCCCCCTTTCAATTGCAGTGTTTGTGTGGTTCATATTGGTCAATTGAACTCACATAAGCATTTTCAAGGCCATGTACATTAATGTAATGGTATCACAAAGAAATAAAAAATAAACTTGTAGAATGTATCAAGTTCTTCATGTGTTTCCTTAGTGAGTTTCAGTTATGAAGTCAAACACAATTCAACCAATTAGCAACGGTGTTTGGTAAATCATTGTGTGTTTTCGACTAAACCCTAGGAGGTATCATAGTATAAACTCAATAACATTCTGGTTCTAGGTGTTACAAACCATGTATTAAAATATAATTACCCTATATCATGAAGTGATGAAGGATAGACATCATGAGAGTACCCCCGGGTTAATCACGCTTAATTAATTCTGTTAATCTCTAAATTATTTTATCGCTTTCATTTTCTATTTTCCTCTTTAATCATCAAAACCCCAAGTTTTACAAAACCTAATTCACCTTCTACTTTAATAATAAAATAACTCTTTTTAAATTAATGATCTAAGGCTCCGTCGAGAGATGACCTAGGGTTTCTTCTATACTGCAGAAATTCTAGTCAAAATTAAACAACTAATTTGACGCGCTCGACAACGCTATCAAATTTTGGTGCCATTTCCATGGAGAGAAGATAATTTTTTTCTTTATTTTCTTTTATTTGTTTATTTTACTTCTTAATTAGTACTTCTTTAAATACCCCACCCCATTTGATTGTTTTTGTTTTGGGTTTTGTCTTTATTTTTGGTTGGTTTTGGTGTGTTATTTATCTCTCTCTCTCTTCTTCTTCTTCTCCATCTCCCTCTATATAATTATGTATTATAACATTATATTCTCTTTCGCCCTTCATAATATATTTTATCCATATTAGAAAAAACAAACCTCACATCTTATTTGCATGACCTGATCTGGTAAAGAAACACTACTTGAATTTGACCCTAAAATTGAAAAGTCACTTCACACTCAAATCAAGGAATATTGAGAAGGTCAATTAAATAAAATTGAGGAACCCCTATTGGAACCTCAAGTGTTCCTAAATCAATCCAAAATTGAACCCAATCAAACCCAAGAAAACATGGCTACAAATAACCGAACATTAAAAGAACTGACCAACCCAAATGTGGAGTACCAACCTACGTACATCCAATATCCTGAGGAAGCGACCAATTTTGAGCTAAGATCAGGCCTCATCCACATCATTCCATAATTCCATGGTCTTACTGGTGAGGGCCCTCACAAACATCTTAAAGAGTTTCATAGAGTCTGCTCAACCATGAAACCCCAAAATGTTTCTGAGGAACTAATTAAGTTTAGGGCCTTCCCTTTCTCCCTTTATGGTGTAGCCAAAGATTGTATATACTATTTGTCTTCCACAATTGGGGGCTTAAATGGACTTAAAATACTCTTTTTAGAGAATTTCTTCCCATCCTATAGAACTGCATCAATTAGGTACGAAATCTGTGGAATTAGGCAATCACATGGAGAGACCCTTCCTGAATACTGGGAGAGATTCAAAAGACTTTGCTCAAGCTGCCCCCACCACCAAATTATTGAACAATTATTAATACAATACTTCTATGAGGGGCTTATCCCCATGGATCGTGGAATGATTGATGATGTAGGTGGTGGTTCCCTAGTTGATAAAACTCCTTCCACCACTCATGACTTAATAGCCAACATGGCTCAAAATGCACAAAAATTTGGTACACGAGCAATTTCACCAACCTGAGGAGTTCATGAGGTAAGTCATTCATCCCTAGAACAAAAGGTGGATACTAAACTTGATGATATGCATACCCTTCTAAGGAAATTAGCTCAAGTACGAGGTATCTCACACTCTACTTCAATTCCATTACACTGTGGTATTTGTTCTGCTAACCCTCATTTTTCTGACCAGTGCCCACAGCTTCAAGATTCATCTGAGTCTTGTGCAGCTGTGTTCCCAGGGCATCCATTCCAACAAGCACCTCCCATCAGGCATGAACAATTCATGCCAAATACAAACCCTATGTGGCAGTCACAACCCCAATACCGACAAGGAGTAAACTCAAGCTACCCCAAGAAGAATTGGTATAAAAAAGGCCAAGGTATGCAAACTTCTTATCCATCAACATCTCAAAACAATCTTCCTCCTCCCAAATCATAACCAAGACTCGAGGATATGGTGAAGAAAATAGAAACCCAAAACTTTCAGTTCCAATAGACCACACAATCAGTAATTCAAGACCTACGAACTCAAGTGGGACAATTGGAGAACACCATCGGTGAGCTTAAGATGCAAGAGTCTGGAAAACTACCATCCCAACCCATTTCCAATCCTAAGGAAAAAGTTAATATACGATCAATTAAACTTTGTAGGGTTAATGAAGCTTCTCCTTCTACTGATTCTATGAAACAAGTATTTCCCCCTCTTGAAAACACTCCTTCCCAACCCTCAAAAATTTCATGTAATGAAAAAGAAAATAAAAAGGGAAATCAAATTATCATTGATGATTCAAATGAACAATCTATTCCTCTTACTTTTCCACAAAGACTTTCTAAATCTAAGAAATTTTTCCATAATGATATTGATAATGAGATAATGGATACATTTAAAAACGTTCAAGTTAATATTCCTTTATTGGATGCAGTCAAGAAAATTCCCCGTTATGCCAAATTTCTTAAAGAACTTTGCACCCATAGACGAAGGCTGAAGGGGATGAGAGATTCAACATGGGTAGGAATGTATCGTCCTTGATTTAACCAAAAATGCCAACCAAATTCAAGGATACGGGCACATTCACGATACCGTGTACCATAGGGGAGACCTTATTTTCTGAAGCTATGCTAGATTTAGGTGCTTCCATTAATGTAATGCCTCACTATGTGTATACTTCTGTACAGGTTGGAGAGCTTCAACCAACATGCATTGTTCTGCAACTTGCCAACCGAAGTACAATGTATCCAAAAGAAGTGATTGAGGATGTCCTTGTTAGAGTGAAGAATCTCATCTTGCCTCCTGATTTCTACATTCTTGAGATAAAAGATACCCGAAACCAAGGAAAAGATCCTCTCATACTTGGGAGGCCATTCCTCAAAACAACAAAGACGATCATCAACGTTCACAATGGTACACTGTCCATGGAATTCAGAGGAGAAAAGGTAAGTTTTAACATCCTTGAGGCTATGAAATGCCCCGTTGAAGATCACTCCACTCTTCCTGTCTATTCGATGAAAGTGCTCTCAAACAATGAACACACACACAATTATCTCCTCAACCCAAACTTTGATTCATTTTGTCTTCTTCAACCTTGTATGATTTGAGTTTTGATTCATGTTTTGAGTGTTCTGTGGGTTCTAAAAAGTGTAAATTTTGTGCTTTAATTGATGAGTGTGTTCATTCTGAGGTACCCATGACCGTCGATGATTTTTCAAATCTCATTTATATAGATTCTATATTTTTAGAGAATAAACATGAGTAGATAGACAGTTTAATAGACCTCACTCTCCCTAAATCCCCTCCCTCAATAGAGAAACCACATGTGTTGGAAATTAAACCACTTCCTTCTAATCTAAAATAAGCATATCATGAGGTTATTAACCAACTACTTGTCTTTATTTCCAATAACCTCTCTCCACAAAAGGAATCAAAACTGCTCAAACTTTTGAGAGAGTGTAAAAAGGCAATAGGGTGGACATTGGATGATATTCTTGGGATTATCCCATCTATTTGTATGAACCATATACTTTTTGATGATGATGCTAAAACTGTAAGACAATCTCAAAGTCAGTTGAATCCCACTCTCCTTGAAGTGGTAAAATTGGAAGTCAGTAAATTACTTGCTTCGGGGATCATTTATCCTATATCTAATAGTAAATGGGTTAGCCCAGTGAAAATTGTGCCTAAAAATAAATTATTGTTCCAAATTTGTTTAATCATTCATGGTTTATAAATGGAATGATACTCCTATTAATATTTTTAATAACTATATTATATTATTTTTGGAGTGGAAGCATCCTGTAATAAAAACTTTCTATTGTTACATGGAAAACATGTGGTTATCCTATTGATTATGGATGTGTTGGTGTAAAAACTATCTGAAAATTTAATCAATCTTTATAGGAAAATTTAATTTAGATGCTTATCAATGGAAAATAATAAGTATTTTACTTTATTGGATGAAAATTATTGAGAAATATCAATGTTAGAAAATTAAATTATATGGATTCTTCCATATGGACTTCTGTTAAGGCCTCTTATAATAACATTTTAGTGAATTCCCATTGTCTGGATAATATCAAATCAACTCTGATTTTTTTATCAGAGAACTAGATGTGTATGCCTCTATTTAATATATTAAACTCCCCCAATCCTCCACTTGACAAAAATGTTTCAATCAAAGGGAATATAAGGAACCCCTTGGAAATTATTCCTTCTAAAATAAAGGAATTGGTTATGTATTAAAACTTCATAAATAATGATGAATTATTGGTTTGGGAAACTTCTATAATGGAATACTCTCCTATATATTTTTATACTGAGAGTGTTTACAAGGGAAAAAGTGTAATTGGGCTATAAATTTAAATAGATTTTGGGTCCTACCATCCAGGTTCTCTCTTATTTGGAGGGTGATGTATTACAAATTTACCACTGATTTTTTTTCTCAATCCATTGGCATTAGACTATTCTCGAGGTGTGACTTATTATTTCAACACAGGGATGATATTCATCATAGTTCCTTATATGTTCCATCTCTACATCCTTATTGAATATCATTACTTCTTTATTTGAGGTGGCGATCCTGTACACAACCAATATATAGGAGCACCTTATGGCATGTATCAAGCTAAAAATTTTAAATCCGATGGAGAATCCCTTATTAGTGGCTTGTTTTGAAATTATAAATATCCTATAGACCAGCAGGAATAAATAACATCATGACAATTTTTCTCTCTATTTACAATCAACCCTCTCTCAAATTATTATTTTTGTGAAAAATGATAACTTCCTTCAAAATGGTTATTGGGATAACTCTATTCACGATCTTACCATACCCTAGTATCTTAGAATTATAGGTAATTATTGCCCTATAGATTGAAACTTAGAAGTCATGTGGATCCCACCATTCCATGGATGAATCAAATGTAATACATATGGAGATTCGAGAGGGAAATCCAGGCCCTTCTGGACATAGTGGAATTTTTAGAAACCACAACAGTGATGTTATGTGATGAATCTATAGACGAGGTGGAATTATTACACATCTTGATACTGAAATGATTTTTGTTATCACTATGGTTGAAATGGAAAAGTATTGAGGATGGATCAACTTATGGGTTGAATGTTATTCTACCACTGTGGTGCAAGCTATTGGAAATAAAACCTTTCATCTTTCATGGAAGCTGACTTCTAAATTAATAAAATGCATGGAATATATCACGTCCATGAATTTTATCATCAAACATAATTATCATGAAGATAAATATCTAGATTATTGTCTTGAAAATAAGTGGGATGATCATTTATAGTTTACCTGGATTAATAAAGTCCAATAAGAGATATCTTTTTTTTTCAAAGGGACTTTTGAAAAAACCTTTTTTTAGCCTTTTTTATTTGATTTTATTCAATAAAAGAGGTTTTTACTTTTTGGTTCAAGAACTAATTATCTTATAAAAAATATATAATAACCATATAAATATTTATTTTTCTTAATACACTTAATTTATAATTCATTGTTACCCACATATTAATGTTTTTTTAAAAAATTAAAATTTGGGTGTTAATTGTTCAGTTTTTCACACTTGATTTGGTTTGGAAATTCTAGTATTTAATCCTTGATCATGGTTACATGACCTATATAATTTTAATGAATATTTATTATATTATTTTTATATATTTATAATGTTGGATGTCCATTTCATGGAACATATGGGGATAATTTTCATTGAATGCTTAAAAATATCTTTATTAGTGATTATTGAATTTATAACAGAGTTTCATTTATTGGTGAATATAATTTGAAATATTGACATTCTATAATTATTTAAACTTATTAAATCAATAAATATTATATAATAATACCAATATTTACGTTTTTAGTCTTTTTATATTTAAACATTATAACATCGCTCTTGTAGGTTGTAAAGCCAACTTAAACAAAAACATGCTATAATGACTGAATGAGTAAGAAATTTTTATTATATAGTAATAATATAACATTTATAGAAGATTAAAAATTTAAAAATAATTATTAATGTGGTACATCATCTTTAACAATATTTTTATAAAGTAGAAAAATAATAATGTTAAGGAGAGGATAACACTTATATTGAAGAATTGATTGTTCTCTTAGAGAGCCTCTTATAAATGAGAGATTTTGGACTCTTTCTTGTGACCAGATGTTCCTAAATATGAGATAGGGTTTTAGGGAGTGGATTTTTACTAGTATTATAGTGTAAATTAATATAAATTTGTGATTTTAGTTTTTTATAGGAGGGGTTCTTTTATAGGTGATCTTATGTGGACTTTTCCCAAATACTCATTCTTTATTGTGTAAAGAATGTCATTTTATGTGGAAATTGGATCCAATGTTGAAAAATAATATATATAATATGATTAGAGGTTGATAATTCCATTAAACACTCATTTATAAATAATATTTTATGATAAATTATTTCTTTACCCCTTAGTTAAACCATTTTATCTTATTTACCTTTATCATGGAAACTGAAATTTTAACTCTGTAACTTATTCTTAAACCAAAAAATGAAATTGACCTTGTTAACTAATTTAGAAATGATGATTACAAAATTTAAATCCATTTTATTGGATTAAATTTCTAAATGTGATAAAAATTAATTTTAATATTAGAATATAAAACACATTTTTTTGGAAATGTATTTTTAAGCAAAAAAATGTATTTATTCATATTCCATACCAAGTAATAATAAATAGATGATTGGTAATTAGTTTTAATTTATATATATATATATATATGTATTTTATTTATTAAAATCAATCTTTAGAAAATATTAGTCTAATTTATTTAAATATAAATAAAGCATATAGAAAACATTATTCTTTGAAAAATAGTTCTTTTAATAATAAATGGTTTTTATCACATGCCATTAATTATTTTTTTATAACCATTAACTTTTATCAACCTATTTGTACTATAACATTTAATTGGATTTTATAAAAACAAGAAAATAATTCTTTCATAATAATAATAATAATAACAACAATAATAATAAGATGTAACAAATAAAAATCAATATTTGTATGATAAATTATTTTAATTAATTATTATCTTTTTATTTCATTCTAGAATTATTTATTTTGTGTTAATTGCATTATTTTTAATTTTTTTACTAAATATTACACAATATTAATACATCTATTAGATTTGAGTTTATCCAATGACCATATATCCTATGGTTGTGTGTCAAACAACTATATGTATAATAGTTATATTATTTTTCTATATATATCCTTACGAGAAACTCCAAAATCAGTTATCATACTCACTAATTTATTTTTCAATATGTTTATCATGTTTCCTATGTTTTGTATTTGTTTATTAATATCGTTGGAGTTGTAATCTTTATGGTAGATCATGATGATGAGAATTAAAATATTATAATATTTTCATTATCTTGTGGTTTAATTCATTTATTAATTCTAATAATTATGTTTCACCTATTTTTTTGCATTGTATTAATTTTTTCATTTAATATTTTATCATTCAGAAATAAATCATTGTCTATTTGGTTTAGTGTTGTGTTTTTTCACAAGCTATCGATCATAGTAATTATTTAAAGGGAAATACATATTAAAATAACATAGTACTAAATTATACCTCCATACAAGAATTTTGGCCAAGAAATTTCATTACAAAAATTTAATCAAATTAGGTCAATCTTCCCTCATTACATCTTTAGGTTCCCAAGTTATCCTTAATAGCCTGAAGTCCTTCATTTTTTACAGATTTTTGATAATCCCCCATTTAAGGTTATATGGGGAACCATTAAGTGACCTGTAGACCTAGAGACACATTACCTAGCATAGAGGCCTTAGAGAAATTCATTCAAAATAGACTACTTGAAAATTACCCTCCCTAGAAAATATTGTGATGTTAGCTCTCCACCTTTGCAAGGATGGTCAGCTAGCTGTCTTATGTAGAGATGCACATACCCGATTCCGATAATAATTCTGTACCCTCTCATTATTCCATATCTGGTTAGCTATGCTCTAGTGAATGTGCATGTTCTTGAATCATCATGTACAACCCTATTCCTTGAATCCTGTCTAGTTTCATCTGCATTACATGTGGTCTTGAAGGTCTTGATGTGGCTTGAAGGCCTTGAGATGGCCCGAAGGCCTTGAGGCGGACCAAAATCATTAATTGTCCTGAAGGCCTTGGGTGGCCCAAAGGCCTTACATGACCTAAGGACCACACTAGTGGTCTGAAGGCTGAAACAGATGAATTGTTCTAACTTCTATAGTACTAAACAATACCTTACACAACCTAGTACAATTCCTATTACAGTGCCTACTACAGTACTTCTACAGTGCCAAGAAATATGCCTCCACCCGGAATTGAACTTGGGTCTCTTGGATGCACATAGAGAGACCTCACCAACTGGGTTGAGGCTCATGTGCCCCAAGTTTCTTCATCAAACTTATGATTCCTCCAAAGAACATTTAATAGATGAGTGGAATTTTTCATATTACTTTTTCTATATGATCCAAGATTTCTACCAGTTCTTCCGTGTAATATAGATCATGTTCTTGTTGTACTACCTCTATGTTTTGTACATGTTAATTTTAGGAATGTACATTTTAAAAATTGATACATGAAACACATTATTCACTTGGGAGAGGTCAGGTGAAAGTTCAAGATGATAAGCTTCCATATCTATATGATTGACGATTTAAAAGGGGCCAATGTACTGGACTCAAGTTTTCTTTCTTCCCTAATCTCATAATCCTCTTCTATTATGATATTAGAAGGTGTAAAAATATCTAGACCACGGGAATTCACTAGTGTCTGAACCGAATCTATCACGTGACTACATGCATTCCACCCAATAAGCTAGAGTTATCGACTAATAACAAGGGTCTAGGGTTTTATCATGCGGATATTATAACATATTATTAAATTAAAGAAAATAATAAAAATAATAACAAACACTGTTCAACAAAAATAATCATAGTATGCATAATCAAGTAAAACAATAATGTTATAACAAATGTAATGTAGAAATACATAAGAACATGTCCCAACTAATCTACCATTGGGTTGATCATATCAATAAAAAAATATAGGTATCTATACTACCATACATGAGCCTCATCACATATCAGAATCTAGACTCCCATTAAAATACTTCAATCTAATTATATGAAAATGGGACTATTCCATACATAAATTTTTCGACAGTGATGTCTTCTTAGGTACCCAAGCATCATGGCCACCCAAGATGGGTGTGAGTACAACTTAGTAGGGCACCACCAAATGGGTCTCAAACAAATCCACTAAAGAACTATATACACATGTGATATAATTAAAATAAATAGATGAAAAAACATAAATAAAAAATATCATATATCATTTGTTTTTAAGGTTTCACCTGAGGTCAACCATACTTGGTTCGACTAGTGTCAGATGTCTCTGATCATGTGAGATAATCATCAGGTAGGGGGGACATGTCCAATACCATTATCTCATGATTATGAACACGTAATATTTTAACACTAGATCCTAGGAATCATCCTAGGCATCTCATATTACTATCCATAATCACTAGATCCTAGGATGTATCCTAGTAATCTTGTAAAACTATGCTCATTAGCTATATCCTAGGGAGTATCCTAACAATCTCATCATAATACTAGGTTATCACCATATCCTACGAACATCTTAAGAATCTCATATATAATCATAAGGTGAAACATTCAAATTCTAAGCATCTTATTCATCACATAAAACATTAGGTATAATGAAGAGAAAATAGGTATCCTAGGAATCTTATAAATCATTAGGAACAACTACCAAATCCTAGGAATCTCATATAAAATTTTTTATAAGAAGAAGATGTAACGTCCCAGATCTGGAAGCCACTCAATGGGTGCCCCAAACCCAGTTGGTCACATGATCTCAAGAACATTTCCCCAAATGCCAGAGGCTGCCGACTAGCAGCGAGGGCCTAGGTCTAATAGTGGGGAAACTATGCCCTCATCTTTCAAAGTGTAGCACAGCGTAAAAGAAATATAACATACAACAACAGAAGCAGTAAACCATATACAACTGAAATGGGCAACTGAAGTAAAAGAATACCAACAGTCCCATATATAAAGATGCAACATGTCACTAATTCTATGAAAGCATCCAGAACATGATACACTACAATACAATACAATACAACTCAAAGTACAAGGTACAACCAAACAAAACTAAGTAGAGTAAACAAAATGTAGCAGCATCGCAAGCCTAAGCTCGGTCCCATGCTCTCCTACTCCTATGCTACAATCAAGTACCTGTATAGGGACCCTTTACCTTATCCACATCTACATAAATGTAATCTATTTGGGTACGAAGACATGACCCCAAATAGGGTGTGAGAAATAAATCCCAGTAGGCACCCACCAAAGGCCCGTGCCCAACTGTTAGTGAAAATGTGCAACAGCAGTGTGCAGTAGTAAATGCAGTAAACTAAGCAGTACTCAAAAGTAACTAACTACTAGTTATGTTTCCATTTTAATATTCATTCAATCATTCAATTTAAGATATCACCATAGTGAATATTCCAAGTAAAAAATCAGTGTCCTCAGACATGAAAAAAATACCGTCAGGTAATCAAAATCGAAACCCTCAGGTATCTTCCCACAGACATAAAAAATATTTCCCTCAAGCGTACAAAGTGTCACCCTCAGGCATAGAATCTACTGCCTACATGCATGAGAAGAGTTGCCCTCAGGCTAAACAGAACACTGCCCTCATTCTAAGTAAAACACTGCCCTCGGTCTAAATAGAACACTGCCCTCAAGTGCAAGTAACCGGGCCGAGCCCAACATATAAGAAATGAATTATATACATTTACTCACAAAGAAATTTAAAGCATGATAAATTGTATGTTTTACCCTTGGGTAAACTAGAAAAATGGATAAAAAGAGGAATGCACCCCCAGGGGTGGTCCTGGATCCAAGAAGTGATCCCAAACATCCGGTTATAATTACCTTCAATTACCTATATAATTTTAGGTATTTAAAATAGCCAAGGTCTTAGACATAAGACAACCCAAACATGGATTCGTAGCACAACAACACAAAATTTCAATACCAAACTTGGAAATAAACATCAGACCACCTACCTCGATCTCCACAGATTGATATACGCGAATGACGCCTCCCGAAACACACAAGAAAGGTGTAGATCTAAGATAAAAAACTACACGATCATTCTCAATTAACTTCCCATCGGGAAAGAATTGGTAAGAACAGATCAAGGAGAAGGATTTTCTTACCCTCACGGTTCAAAAAATATTGACGACGGAAGAATATGATTCTCGGTGTACGGTCGGAGGCTCTCCCAAGATCCAACCACCACTCCTGATCTCCTTCGGCGTTCTAAGCTTTCTATGTTCAAAGAGGAGGCTACTGCATGTTTTAAGAAAAAAAAACAAACTACACGACGTGTACTCTCAACTACACGACGTGTACTTTTCATTTTTTAAATTGTTCCTCTAGTGACTTATTTCCACCGCGGCATTGTTCATCCATCAACATGAGTACACTGTGTGTATTTCTGATTACACAGTGTGTACCATCGCTCAGCTGGCAGCTGCCTTCTCCGCCTTATTGTTCAGCTGCTAATTGATTACACGGCATTTAAATACCCAGTACAAAGCATGTAGTTAATTTTTACACACTTCATCACCGATTGGGCTACACGCCCTGTGTACCCATCCTACACGGCCAAAGTACACGGTGTGTAGTCACAAAATTTGTGATTTTTCCCCATTTTCCTTATCTCCTAAAAAACACTTTAGGAAAAAGGAAAATAAGAAACCTATACATCAAGAATAAGAACCAGGTTCTTACACAATTCCCACCTTAAAGAAATTTGTCCCTGAATTGCCCTTCCAAGGGTGGCGAAGAAAAAGCTATGAACAACTCAGGCCACTGAGCACATACGTCGGTCTGCCGGTCCCAATTTTCATCCTACACTCAGCCATGCTTCCATAGCACCCGAACAAGAGGAACTGACTTGCCTTGGATAACATTCATGATCTTATAAACAATACGAATCAGTTTCTCCTCAAAGGACGCATTGATCTGAAGCTCAACCTCCTCGGGCTGAAATACGTGAGACGGGTATGAATAATAATGGCGCAACTGAGATACATGGAAGACGTGATGCATGGATTGGTACCGTTTTGGTAATTGCAACCGGTAGGCAACCGATCCGACTCTCTCCAGAATCTTAAATGGCACCACATACCTCGGTGAAATTTTACTCTATCTTTTGATCTGCCTGTGTCCCAACCTCAGTGAAAAACGCAAGAAAACCTAATCCCCAACCACGAACTCCAAGGGTCGTCTGCGGCGATCAATATAAGATTTCTGACGAGACTGCAGAGTATCCATCTGCTTCTGTATCAACTAGACCTACTCTGAAGTCTCCTGTATGAGATGTGGTCCCAGTAAAGCTGCCTCACCTGCCTCCAACCGGCACAAAGGTGATCGGTATGGCCTACCATATAAATCCTCATAAGGTTCCATCTCAATAGTTTCCTAAAAACTATTATTATAGGAAAACTTGACTAAGGGTATGTGCTTCTCCC
Source organism: Viscum album (assembly GCA_963277665.1). Taxonomy (NCBI): domain Eukaryota; kingdom Viridiplantae; phylum Streptophyta; class Magnoliopsida; order Santalales; family Viscaceae; genus Viscum; species Viscum album. The sequence goes on from OY728166.1 coordinate 1,181,114,941, forward strand.
AAGAGCCCATAAAGTCTAGGATGCATACACGTAGCATGTCCTCAAGCACCTGTATCGTACGCTCCGACTGGCCATCGGTCTGAGTGTGGTAAGCTATGCTCAGAAGCACCTGTGTACTGAGTGCCCTCTGCAAAATCTTCTAGAAACGAGACATAAAGTGAGAGTCCATATCAGAAATGATATAACGAGGAACCCCATGAAGACATACCACCTCTCATATGTACAACTTCCTGAGTTCGTCAACACCTAAGGTCTCCTTGATCGGCAAAACATGAGCCACTTTTGTGAGTCTGTCCACAACAACCCACACGACATCATTGCGTCAAGGTGATCTCGGAAACCCAATCACGAAGTCCATCACGACGTTATCCCATTTCCACTTTGGAATGGGTAACTACTATAACAGTCCGGCTGGCCTCTGATGCTCCGCCTTCACCTGTTGATAGGTGGAACATCTTGCAACAATACCAGCTACTTCCCGTTTCATACCTGACCACCAATACTGACATCTCAAGTCACGGTACATCTTGGTGACTCCAGGATGAACTTCCCAAGCTGAAACATGAAACTCCTGCATCAGATCCTTGTGTATATCTTCTGAAACCCACACTCGTCCATGGAAATGCGGTACCTCATCATCGCCTATAGTCCAACCAGGAGGAGGGTCCTCACTTGCCACTGACTCCCGTAGAACTAGGCCTTCTGAATACGATATTTGTCTCATCCTCACTCTATCCAGGAGGGTAGAATTCACAACTAAGGATGAAAAATAGGTTTTCACCTAACTATCGTGCACCTCTAAATGCGTCTCAAAGAACAAAGCCATAAGCTGCCACTCACCACTAGCCTCATGAACTGCATGTATCTATGTTCTCCTACTCAGTGCATCAGCAACTATGTTACCCTTAACAGGTGTATAGGCAATCTCAAAGTCAAAGGACTAAAAGTATTTGACCAACATTCTCTATCTCAGGTTCAATTCATGATGAGTAAAGATGTATTTGAGACTTTTGTGGTCAGTGAAAACCACAAAATGATCTCCCAAGAGATAATGTCTCCACCAGCGTAACACATGAACAACTGCAGCCAACTCGAGATCATGCATAGGGTAATTCCTCTCATGTGGCCGCAACTACCAAGACCCGTACACAACAACTCGATCACCCTGCATCAACACTACTCCCAACCCAATACCTGATGCATCACAGTAAACTGTATATCTCTTTCCCTGCTCTAGAAGGATCAGGACTACTGCTGATGTCAACCTACCCTTAAACTCTTGAAAGGCTGTCTCGCAAGCTTCTGACCAAATGAACTTCACACCCTTCTTAGTCAAGCCTGTCAACAAAACTGCTAAGTGGGAGAAGCCCTGTATTAAACACCTGTAGTAACCAGCTAGCCCCAAGAAACTCTGTATCTCAAACACTTTCTTAGGATGCTCCCAGGAAACAACTGCTCTCACTTTATCTGGGTCTACTGAAACTCCTGCCTCTGAGATGATATGACCCAGGCAGTGTATTTGGTCTATCCAAAAGTTGAACACTGAGAGATTAGCATATAGATGATGCTCTCTCAGTGTAATTAATATAAAATCAAGATGGGTAGCATTTTCATGTTGAGTGTGATAGTACACCAAGATATCTTCCATGAAGACTACCACAAAAGAATCAAGATAAGGATGGAAAACACGATTCATCAAAGTCATGAAAACAATTGGTGCATTTGTGAGTCCGAATGGCATAACCAAGTACTCGTATAGACCATATCTACTTCAAAAAGCTGTAAGCGGTATGTCTGATGGTCTAACGTGTAACTAATGATATCTGGATCTCAAATCAATATTCGAGAACACTCGTGCTCCTCGAAGTTGATAAAAAAGATCATCAATCCTCGGTAAGGGATATCGGTTCTTAATTGTCCACTAGTTCAACTTCTGATAATACACATGGAGTCTAAGGGTACTGTCTGCCTTCTTCGCAAAGAGGACAGGCGAACCCTAAGGAGAAGTACTGTGTCAGATAAAACCCTTTGCCTGTAACTCCTCTAACTGCCTCTTGGGCTCCTGAAACAAAGGTGTAGCCATCCTATAATGAGGAATGGACACGGGTGCCGCTCCTATCACAAGATCAATAGAGAAATCCACCTCTCTCTGGAGGTAGCCCGGAAAAGTCGTCTGGGAAGACATCCCTGAAACGATCAACTACTAGAGGGAAATTCTACTGACAAGTCCCCTAATCATCCAGATATAAACTAGCAATCTAGACTATCACACCACCTCGCCCATGATGGTTAGGTAAAGCTTGGATCACCTGTACATCTCATTCACCTTTGTTTAGAAACTCTCTGCCCTCTGGTGATGTGAAACTCACCCTATGATGATAGAAATCTAAAAAGGCTCGAAAGGTTACCAACCTGTCCATCCCGAGAAAGACATCATAACTCGTTATCTCTAAGACATAGAGGTCCCATAGAAAGTGAAACCCACCAACCTCTAGGGGGAACTCCCTATACTAATGCACACCCGCCGTTCTAGTCCCCAACAGAGTGTCTAGCGTCATAACATTAGAAGAATAAGAAATAAAAATCCCAGGGCTCTCCACAACAGGCACAGATATAAAGCTATGTGTAGCCCGCCGTATCAAAAAGTATAGAAGATAAAACAGAAGCTACTAAAATAGTACCTCTGACAGTAAAAGGTCCAGGATCTAGCTCCTACTAGGTCTGTTGCACTACATATTCCTACCCAGTGCCGCGACCCTATGACACACCCTGGTTACCCTGATCCGACCTGCCCTGCGGCCTCTGAGATCCTGGTGTTTGGCTACCACAACCACGACCACCATCTCTACCTTCACGCCCTGACACACCCCATTTTCTCGACTGGTAAGAAGCTTCTAGTCCTACTCCCGCACGTGGAGTCTTCACAGAACCCCTCTCACTAGCCACAGGTGGAAAATCCCTGCAAAAGCTCTACAGATGACCCATCCTGCCGAAAGCTCGGCACTCCACTGTGTCACGTGGAAAATGCAGTCTCTTGTTCCCCTATTTATGACACTGGTAGCACATGACCTGACCATGTGAAGTAATCATCTCACTAGTACTGCCACCATGAGAGAAATTCATCTGCCTCTTCCTCTTACTGGTAGAAATAGTACCAGAAACTGGTGCTGAACTGCCCTGGCCAACCCCACTAGCTTCCCGCAGGTTCTGCTCTGTAATCAATTCCTGATTCACAATCGCATGAACTTTGGGAAACATGAAAACGTTCACCAGTGCTCGGATTTCATATGAAAGACCACCGTCAAAGTGTTTATCCCTCAACGCCTCATAAACCACCAGAATGGGTGCAAAACGCTGAATCTCGTTGAAGCGAGCAGAATAATCCATCACTGATATAGCGCCATACTGCAGATTCATGAACAATCGATCTCGATTTGACCTCAGCATCTCCAGAAAGAAGAAATCATAGAAAGATGCCTAAAAATATTCCCATGACATGTCACAGTGATGCTCATACAGGGTGGTTACATCCCTCTATCTCTTGGAGAAATCACGCAGCATGTATGTAGCGAGCTTGACCCATCGCCCTAGAGGCATATCTAGTTGCTCGAGTATCGTCTGCATAGAACCCAGCCAAGACTACATAGCCTATGGTATTCCATAACATTAAAATGTAGGCAGATGCTATTGCTGGAATATACGTGTCAGCTCTACCATAGATGTGGCGGCCTGTGGTGCTCCCTGAATGGTCTGCATTAACAGTATGAAGCCTTCAAGGAACTCCACATCAGCGCCTGTGTCCAGTATAAAGGATGACGCTACATCTGGCTCTGCTGGAGGATCCATTGGTAGCCCATGACCTACCATTTTTGGAGTATAATAATTGTCACTCTCCTGGCAAACAAATCGAGGTCGTCTTGGCGGCATGACTCTACAAGGTTAAAGCACACCTTAGATCAAGATTATCAAAGACTGAAAACTAGGAGACCAAGAGGGGAACAGGAGAAAGAAAGCATTCAAGACTTACAAAACTTTACTAAACGGTGTGTTCTCACTAGCCATCCACATGGGCATGTACTCCATCTTAAATTGGATGTGTAACACCCCAAAACATATAGTGTGTTGTCCACACACACGAAGTGTACTAGAATTTTCCTCCCTGCCCGAGTCCCTCTACACATCTTAGCCACATGGCTCTCCTTTAAACAAAACTACATGGAATTTCCTAGATAGACACGGCATGTACGGCTTAATTTCCAACTACTCGTGTTGTTAGTGACATGGATGACCACTCATCTGACACTACACGACATGTTACACCCACACAGGGCGTGTACACCACCCCGTTTCCCCAGCCACATGGCCAAGGCTACACAGTCTCTCTCTAGTAAGGTATACACGGCATTTCCCACAAATACATGGTGCGTTCAAGAAGAGGTAACACCGAACCATGTTTTTTAGCTACACGGCCGGGTCCCTAGGTTACACTACACGGCGTGTTCATCATTGACATGGTGTGTACAAGAAAAGATTTACTCCGTCTGTGTTTTTAGTTACATGGGTGGACACATGGTCTACTCTACACGGAATGTACAACCGGTACATGAAGTGTTTTCCCCAAGTCATTTTCCACCATGTTTCCCCCCCCCCCCACACGGCCTATGACACGAGAAGTGACTACACGACATGTACTGAGAGTACATGGTGTGTACATAAAAAGTTTTTATTTATTCCCAAACAGAAGAACACACAGTGTGTGTCCAAGGAACTACACGACATGTATCCTAGGTTTTCCAGACAGTAAGCCTCAGATACTACTTCAAAACCCAGAAAAATGTTGAAACAAAAATCTAAGTTCCAAATTCTGATCCATGAGGGCCCATACTCCCCGCGAATCAAATATTGGCATCTTACACATGTTATAACACAATAAAAACATTAATGATCCACAAAATTCCGATCATTGACAGCCCTTACTCCTCAAGAACCAAAGTTTGGCGTTCATTTTATCAGAAAACTCACACACAAAAATACCCTACCAAATAGCAGGTATTTATCAAAGAAACTATCACAACAACATGCTTTTCTAGCACAACAACTATCACAACAACATGCAATTTCTAATGCACCTACATGGCATGGAAATAATGCATGGAATGTGATTCCTAGCATGTGCCTAAATGATGCAGGAGATGACATAACCTCATCTCATCGGGTTGTAACTAAATAAAACCCATGTATAACATATAAAAAACACACCACAAGTGCGTCACCAAACTGTGAAAATCAAATTAACTGAAAAATTGAAAAACTAGTAATAATTGAAACAATGAGGTAGATTGGATTTCCCCTGTACACGGGTTAACTACTCTAGGGAACAACTTATTACCAACTACCATTTTTTTCTATCCCGGACTAAGTCTCCAAATAGTAATTCAAAGAAAAGAACTCATTTGATACCACTTTGTAACGTCCCGGATCTGGAAGTCACTCAATGGTTGCCCCGAACCCGGTTGGTCATATGACCTCAAGTGTATCTCCCCAAACACCGTAGGCTACCGACTAGCAGCGAGGGCCCAAGTCTGATAGTGGGGAAACTATGCCCTCATTTGTCGAAGCATAGAGTAGTGGAAATGAAATATAACATACAACAGCGGAAGCAGTAAACCATATACAACTGAAATGGACAACTGAAGTAAAGGAAAACCAGCAGTCCCATATATAAAGATGCATCATTTCACTAATTCTATGAAAGCAGCTAGAACAGGATAAACTACAATACAATACAATAAAATACAACTCGAAGTACAAGGTACAACCAAACAAAACAAAGAAGAGTAAACAAAACGTAGCAGCATCGCAAGCCTAAGCTCGGTCCCATGCTCTCCTACTACTCTACTACAATCAAGTACCTGTATAGGGACCCTTTCCCTTATGAACACCTATAGAAATGTAATCTGTTTGGGGCTGAATACATGAACCCTATCAGGGTGTGAGAAATAAATCTCATTAGGCACCCACCAAAGGCTCGTGCCCAACTATCAGTGAAAATGTGCAATAGTATTGTGCAGTATTAAATGCAGTAATCTAAGCAGTACTCAAAAGTAACTAACTACCAGTTATGTTTCCAATTTAAAATTCATTCAATCATTCAAATTAATATATCCCCGTAGTGAATATTCTATGTAAACAATCAGTGTCTTTAGACATGAAAACCTTACCCTCAGGTAATCAGAATCAAAACACTTAGGTATCTGCCCACAGGCATAATGAATATTCACCTCAGGTGTATGAAGTGTCACTATCAGGCACGGAATCTACTACCCACAGGCATGAGAAGTGTTTCCCTCAGGCTAAACAGAACACTGCCCTTAGGCTAAGTAAAACACTACTATCAGGATAAATATATCACTACTCTCAGGCGCAAGTAACTGGGCTAAGCCCAATATATAATCCAGCAATTATATACAATTCCTCTCAAGGAAATTTAAAGAAAGTTAAATTTTATGGTTTACCCTCATGTAAACGGGCCAAATGGATGTACAGAGGAACACACCCCTAGGGGTGTTCCTGGATCCAAGCAGTGATCCAAAATAGCAGGTTATAATTACCTTAAATTACCTATATAATTCTAGGTATTTAAAATAGCCAAGGCCTCAGCCATATAACACCCCAAACATGGGCTCGTAGCACAACGGTACACAATTTCAGCACCACAGTTGGAAATAAACATTATACCACCTACCTAGATTTCCACTGATCAATATACATGAATGACGCCTCCCGAAATGCAAGAGAAATGTGCAGATCTGAGATAAACAACTACATGCTCACCCACAAATAACTTCCCCTCAGGAAATAATTGGTAAGAATGGCTCAAGGAGAAGGAAGTTCTTACCCACAAGGTTCCAACAAGATTGACGGTGGAAGAACCCGATTCCCTGTGTACAGTTGGAGGCTCTCTCTAGATCCAGCCACCTCTCCCGAGCTCCTCTGGCGTTCTAAGCTTCCTCTGTTCAAAGAGGAGGCTACTACCCATTTTAATCAAAAAAAAAAACAAACTACACGGTGTGTACTCTCAACTACATGGCGTGTACTTTTCATTTTTTAAACTGTTCCTATGGTGGATTCTTTCCACCATGGCACTGTTCATCCATCGACATGAGTACATGACGTGTATTCCTGATTACATGGCGTGTACCATCGCTTAGCTGGCAGCCACCTTCACTACCTTACTATTCACCCATCGACTGATTACACAGTGCGTAAATACCCAGTACACGACGTGTAGTCAATTTTTACACCCTTCATCGCCGATAGGCCTACACGCCCTGTGTACCCATCCTACATGACCAAAGTACATGGAGTGTGGAAAAGTACACGGCATGTAGTCACAAATTTTGGGATTTTCCCCATTTTCCTTATTCCCTTGAAAATACTTAAGGAAAAAGGAAAAGAAGAAACTCGTACCTCAAGAATAAGAACCGGGTTCTTACCAAAGATCCTTGGCATCCTAGGCATATTATAAAAGTTCATTATGAATCCAACCCAATTCAGGTATCTCTCCTGATATGGGAATACCAGATATCTCATTAATTATCATAATTTATCCTTCTAGATCCTAGGTATACTAGGAATCTCATATCATAACATGAGGTATCCCTCAAAATCCTTTCAATTATAAGAATTTCATATGATATCTTTAGTAACCCATCCATATCATAGGAGTCCTAGGAATCTCATATGTTGTCCTAAAAAATCCTACAGGATCTTAGGGTTCATTGGGATACCCTATCATCAAATGTAACCACATTATCATAGGATAAAAACTAGGAATCATTATATAATTTTAGGTGAAATCACCAAATATTAGGATAAACCTTGGGAAACTTTATACAACACCATTCATTATTAGGGTAATATATCCACCTAGTTTATATATCATAATAATAATAATAATAACATCACCCCAAGGTTCAACCATATACCAAGCTTGTTACACACCAACTAGGTTGGAATATATAGTGCACAACATATACCATTATCTTAAATTCCTGATTTCTAATGTTCCACTAGAATTGATGATGTTATATCTTCTACACTGACCCTATTAAGGATTAATATAACACTAAGGAACCCACCAGTATCTCTTAGGTCATATCCTAGAAAAGGCACTCTCAACGGGATCCTTGATTTCAATATCAACTCTGGAGACAATCCCATAAAATAGAGGTCATAATGTCCCTCAACGCTTCTAGGATCACCTCACAGCCTAATCAACCTCATTGGAAATACCAGATTGATGTCACACTAGGGATATGACATAATGAACATGAAACCTCCCATTCAATTCTAGATTTATTCCAATTACTAGAACCATTCATAATATAACTAGGGTATACCCACCAGGTTACTCACATAATAATAGAGGAGGAATACTCACCACACTCTCTAAAAAACTAGCAAAAAAGGATATAAATCATCTCAAAGTTCTCTCATTGACTACTCAGGACAACCATTTCCAATACAATGCTATCCTTTATGTAGAGGATTCTAAGGGAACCTATTCTAAGGTTCACTAAATCTAATTAATTTCATTTAATTAATACCCCTTTAGAGTCCATGTAGAATATAAAACTTATTTATAACAAATACCTTGTCCATCAATGATCACGACATCACGCCAGTGTCTAAGATTCCACTATGGATCATAAAAAACCATCTATCCACAAGAATTTTACTTTAATGAAACCATTTATTTAATTTTTTTTGATATTTCATAGTGATGTGACCACATATCACATGCTACAATAATAAAATTCCTTTACCATAGGTCGTGTTTAGGGAAAAACTATATCATATTGAGTTATTTCCTTTAAGAAGTCTTATATATTACCACCCATGATAGTCCAAGAATTTTATCATCACCCAAGGTCCTAACTGAATCCATATCATCCAATTAATTAATTAATTATAAAAATTTATAATAAATTTCAAAATTAATTCAATTTGGTATAAATTCTTAAAAACGCACTAAGTGACATCCTCTCACCAAAACCTCTAGCAATTGGGTGCGGTCCACTCTCGACACACACCTGAACCTAATATATAAAAATCCCAAATTAATCACCCAAAATGATGGTCAAATATATCTAATTTAATAAAAACCCATAGAAAAATACATTGGGAAATGTACCTCGTTTAAAATGAAATGAAACGACATACAGACATCCTCCAAGGATGTCTTCTTTCTAAGATGAGAAAAACGCACCACCATAACGGGTTGTACCCACCATGCTCTGGGGGAATCATCCCATGAACCCTAATCCAAATTTCCCAAAAATCTAATAATATGATGGAAGGAGATGTAAGGAAGGAGAAATAGGAGAAATTAGGTTGAGACAATTAAAGATTCTCTATAAGAAACACCCCATAACCTTAGGGATTAAAGGAGAGAAAGGGTTTAGTCAACCCATGGTCCGTGTATGAGAGGAATAAAAAAGAGGAGGAGAGGGGTTAAAATCCTATAGCTATAACTTGATTTGATAAAAATATCTTTATCTAGACCCCCTCTCATAGTTTGGATGCATATTTTTCCTACCATACACCAATCATCCATCCTTAACTGACCAACAATACACACACTTCACTATTCAATCATAGAGTTTAACAAACCATGTTTCAATAGAGAAACTCCCTATGGAACCTAAAATTTATCTTTTCCATGGGTTGACTACAACTATGCACAAATTGGGTGTCACACCCCTCAAAAACCAGGATGTATATTTTACTCACATAGATTCTTCTAATTGTGTAAAAACCATGTGACATGGTAAATTTCTTTCCAAAATTATAACATTTTGATTAAATATTATAACCTTCATATGATAACAAAAAACACCTCTCAGAATTTGATTTATATCTAAAAAATATCCTTGAGATACTCTAACTCTCAGAATTCCAATCTAAATCCTAATTCTCAAATTGAACCATTCTATTGAGTAAAAAAATCAAATTCCCTCTAACTTTCACACCCATAAAGAAATGGGTCATTATAAAAATCACATCATAGAACTTCCCATACATGAGAATAATTAGTGGTCTTTAAATTATATTACTCAACCAACCCAGGTCGCCAATCCATGATAAAATTTTCACAATCTATATGAAAATGTTGAACGGGCTTCTGTTTCACAACTCTAAACATAATAACAATGTTAATAAAAAATTAAGCCACCTGCTCATCATCATCACCATTAGTGAGGTAGTTCTAAATAGAACTCATATATCCCAAGCCATCAAATCTTTCATCAACTAATTCACCCCTATTCTATATTACTTATGAATATAATGATCTGATCATAATGATCAATCCTATGTCATGGTACTCCCCACCATAGGAAACATATATTAAAATAGAATTCCATTATTTTAATGAAATGTGCATTGTGGTCTCTATCTTATTATACCTACTCATATGTAAAAACATAGGTCAAATATATTCTATCCTAACATCATCATAAATGATTGGTTGGACCCACCAAATCCCTATCATATCTCCCGTTCACAATGCCTAACTCTTCAGAGGCATCATGAGATATTACAAACACCCGTAGAAAAGTTCAAATATGAAATTAAATTTAATTATATGGTTAGGTACCCAACTAACCAAGCCAACCATAATGTTCCACCCATGAGAACTAATGAACCTCTAATCCAACTCACCCTCAAATCACTTCTGAAAACATCATGATTTCGGTTCTAATGTACAAACTATGTTCGATACCACATCCAAATCACAAATATGGAATTCACTAAACAACCTCCCCAAATCAGATCCACCTACTCACCAATATCCTGGTGTTATCTTAGTTATCAAATGACTAGACTCATCATACACACAACCCTACCAATACAGGGATTATACATTCACAACCAAGAAGACACTACCCCCCAATAAGGGTGATCTTATTTTCACTCCACTAAACTAAAATAATGATATCCATGGACCATTATCTATCTGTTACCACACATAATAACTAGAGGTGTCTATACCACTCATATCCTAGTGTCATCCTAAAACATTAATCATGTCCCATTCCAGGATGACCAGGATTGTCATGCTTAACATTTGTTGAATTTATATTCGTAACATGGATTACACTTTCCAATGGAAAATTGTGCACTTCACATCATATGGATTCCCTTATTCTACTCCTTATGTTTAACCTCAATTGGTTCCAATACCACATGTGTATTTCCCCTCTCAATCCATTTGTATTCCATTTTAACAACTTATTTTAAGAAAAAACAATGATCATCCAGGAAACCACACTTTGATCCATTTCCAATGTCACCTCTCACCACAAAGATAAATTTTCCATTCTCCAAAAATTTGTAGGCTAAAATTCATATAAGGTTTTTATCAAAACAAATGGTCCTTATCTCACACATGGTATTTCACCGATCCACACCCAAATAGGTGTTATGCATAAAAATCACATACTATATTGATCTCATATAACCCAATGGGTGTACACACCTATACAACGCAATCATCAAACCTAGATCAAAATAAGATGTGTTTTACATCATTAAATCTTGGATCACATTCCTAACCACTAACCATGAATCAATGAATGCCAATATCATATAACCATAACCACATTAGTTTTCTATATCCAATAGAGCCATGGTATCTCTCCCACAACAACAAATACCATACATTCCCCCACCACTCAATCATCATTCCAGATCTTGAAGCACTTACCAGAACATATCTATCCAAGATCCAACCATCTAGTATCCCGATCCTCTATATCACTAGTAACTGTACCAAAACTCAACAGGCTCAGGAATCCCACTGATCATTCCCTCAAAACCAAACCTTGCTTGCAAATAACCTCAATTATTTTTCATCATTAAGTCATAAGGAATATGCATGCCTATACTAAATACCTATTATCACTCCTTGTGCATCAATCCAATGACTGAAGCATCTAACCATACTCACAATATCTATTTCATTGACACACTTGAGCTAACACTTCTCTCAAGTTATCCTCATAGATCTCACTCAGCTCATAAATATTATGTGTTGTATCTCAAAACACTAGGCTCTCCCACATATCCCATAAATCATATCTCACATTAGTCATAGCTCATGAAGAAAATCCCTACTATTATTTAAAATATCACATGTAAACTCATGTTTCAACACCCAATAAAGTATTTTCATATACATAAACATATTAGGCATCATATTCCAAGTCATCATCCCACACCAGATCAAAAAACCACATCAGGAATCCACATACTAGACTACCCACTCAAAGACTAAAATATCATCGAACATTATATAATTTCATCATCCAATGATGATATGTGTTGGATTTACCATAGTCATATTTTTTTGGTTAATTAGAATTTCACCAAGAAGATATATGGTAAAACAATAGATAGGTTATTGTTATTACTTTTTGTAACTAGACACATTTCATTCTAGAACCATCATCAAGGAATCAAGTACCTATATAAGCCTACAAATGTTTACTATATATCCCTTATAAGATTGAATTCATTGTAATTATCATGTAGGATCCCTCAGTATAATTCAGATGACCTTTCATCAAATGATAATATCATTGTCCAGTTGAGTATAATTCCACTAAAAATTTATATAGGAAAGAAAAATATATGTTTTTTTGAAGATATTAATAGTTGAGCCATCTATTATCAATGAAATCAATCACAAAAAAGTATGTGTATGTCATTTGAGTCCTACATTCCAAGAATGATATATGTACATAGGACTCCTACAAAAGAGAAAAGATTTAACCCCATAAATAATATTTCTAATACACATATAATCTTTAAATAAATCTAAACTATACTAATGAATACCTAAAATAATACGGCCATATCCTTAGAAACCTGTAATTTCTATCAAAAAATATATTCAGGACATGATAGTGAGAGATCCATCATAATCAATGAAGCATTCATAATTCCTATGCACCATATCACAAAAAATGATACAAATAAAAGGATAATTTGATTCCACTTTATAATGATCCCCTTCCAAGAATCACACACCATTATTCTAATAAGATGTTTCATGTGACTTCCGGAATGACTCCCCATATTCTAGAGGCTACAAACTAACAGAAATGGTCTAGGGTGTTACTATAGGAAGACTATACCCAGATATCATTGTGAATAAACAATATAAAATAATTAAAAATCATCCATTATAAATAATGATAGCATGAATAATCAAGTAAAGAAAAATTATATAAAATTACAATTAGGAAGCACACAAGAACATTCCAAACTGATCAACCATCATGTCAACCATATATATAAAATAAATAAAAGAATAAAATATCTGAGGCTTTACCACCATACCCGAGCCTCATCACATCAAATTTTCTATACTCCCATCAAGAATCCCAAGTCCGATTGTATGACACTAAGATTATACCCTACCAAAAGCTATGAAAAATGAAGTCTACTCAAGTACCCAAGTGTCATGCCCACTCTAGCAGTGTGTGTGTACAACTCAATAGGGAACCACCAATACAGTCCCCAAAATAATCAATAAATTAGTATATGCATATGTGATATGTTCAAAATTAATAGATGAAAAAATATAAATAAATTATATCATTGATCCTGAGGTTCTATGGTGAAACCTTAGATCTAACATACCTGATTCATCTAGTTCCATATGTCTCTAGGCATGTCACATATTCATTATGAGGATACATGTTTGAACCTAGAATCTCATGAATATGATAAAATTAGGTTTGAACACTAGATTTTAGGAATTTTCTTGGCATCTCAGAATACTAAGAAAAATTTCAATATCTTTTGAATTATCCCTGGAATCTTGTAGTACCAGAATCAATAGCTAGATATTAGGGAGTATCCTAGACATCTCATCATAAAACTAGGTTATCTATATATCCTAGTCACATCCTAGGAGTCTCATATATCTCCATCAGGTGAAATGACTAGTTCTAAGGCATCATAATCATATTATAAAACATCAGGTACAATTACAAGGTATCTTAGGCATCTTATAAAGTATTAGGTACAATGATGAAATAATATTAACCCTAAACATCTCATATATAATCAAGTACAAAAACATGATCTTAGGCATCCTAAGAATCTAAAATAGAGTAATTAGGCATGCTGTAATATCTTGGTAGCCTCAAAATCTCATAGAAATTCATCATGTATCCTACCAGATCCTAGGTCTCTTAGGCATCTCATATCATATCATCAGGCATCCCACCTAATCCTAGGAATCCTAGGTGTGTCATATCAAATCCTTATTTTTCCAATAAGATCCTAGAAATAATTAGAATATCATATCATATCATTGGGAATCCCACCAAATTCTATTTATTCTGTATCATTATGTTTAGACATGAGATTCTAGGTGACACTCTAGGAATATTTATATAACATCAGGTGTAATCACTAGATACAAGGAGATATCAAAGTAATCTTTATATAGTTCTATTTATAATTAGGGGAGATCATCCACTTGGTTCAAATCTCACAAAATTAATAAAAAAACATCAAAAGTTTCAACCATATATTGATCCCATCACACACCTCTTATGTTAGCCTTTAACCACACAACCTAGACTATATTTTTCAATTCCCATGTACCAAGGTACCATCTGGAATCGATAAAGAAATACCTTTTACACTAACCTTATCAAGGGTTAATGTAACATTAGGGAACCGACCAGGGCCCCCTAGGTCATACCCTAGTATAGGCACCCTATATAACGACCCATACTTTACATACATTGTTAATACTTCAAAATTGAAGCACACTTATTACAACATATGACAAAACCACAAAGGACCGTATAGGTATAGTGTCTTTAGAAACTGGGAAACATAAACAACTGGTTCATAAATCTTCTACAGTGTCTCCCATTTATTTCATCATATCTAGGGTCCCTTTTAGCATATTCTACTTAATATCCATCTTCCTGACCTGGGGAAAAGAAAACATAAAAGGGTGAGCTCAAATGCTCAGCAAGGGAAAATAAAGGAAATAAAAAATCATATCATATCTTTTTGAAAATCATAACCTGCAAAAGAGATCATAATATCTTAACATGGAATAAATCATAGAAGTGAAAATGAGATCCCCATAATCATAACATGAAAATTGAAACTTTGTGGCATTCACACATAATCATGGAAAATCATTTCTTGTTAGTCAAGACTCATTGCCAAGACTATCTTAGTGGACAGAGTCCCTTTCTGAACCGAGTCACCCTTTTTCCAGTCCTGTTTCACTGAACCGGTATAACCTACCATTCCAGCCATGTCTATCTCATGAGATATAAAATCATTACCCAATGCATTGGAGGGAGATATAGGTCCCACCCATCTCATAATGATACCATTATTATGTGTGCCACAAAATCATAAATCATACATCATTACATAACCCATGTAATAAAAAATGGGAATCTTAAACATCGTGACATCATAAAACAATTCATATAAGATAAAGGAATTCATAAAACTATAATTCCATCACAACATAATCAAATCAATTTAATAATAGGGATAAAAATAGAACCCTTTATTATCTTAGATGGAAAATAATTTTGATAAAACACTTGAAATCCATTCTTGAGGAAAATATCTTTTCTTCTTCAAAAACATTTTTCCTTTATTAACATGTCATAAAACATTAAACTAAAAGAAGTTGATTAAAAATAAACTTGAAAACTTGTAAAGGAAGCTTCTTGGAAATAATGTTTTAAAAATCCATTCATGCTCTATAAGTTAAAAAAACATTCTTCTCATACTTTTGTCGGAAAAGTAAAAAAAGAACCTCGTACAAAAAACGACAAAAGATTCCTTTCATATCTTTTACAAAAAACTCACCGAAGAGTAAAATTGGATATAAACTATTGTAGAGATATATAAATATTACATATTGAGGAAACGTGGATGTGGATGATAAAATACACCCCAGTAAATACCAAAGTATAAACAATCTCGGAAAAAAATGAGATTGTGATATTTCCCTTACCTTAGGTCCGATTTGCTTTGTACGTGTCCGAAGCTCCTGTATAATGGTTTAAATAATGTTATTGACTTATTACATAATCATACATATTGATATGATATCATATATGGTCATATTCTTAGCTTCTTGTTATTAATATTTCATTGTTACTTGTTACTCGGGTCCTTATTGCCTTTTGTTCTTATGCGTGTTTTGCCGAATAAATTCTTATTCTTATTTTAAGGTTATAGATACCTTATATCCAGAATGGTATTAGTGTAACATATATCATATTTATTCATTCAATTCATTTATATAATTACTATGTAATGATGATCATGTAGAACGAGTCGCATCACATCGTGGAGACGGTATTCCGTACGTATGCACGAGTGATGATATCGTTACTATGATCGTGGAACTGTATTTGAGTATATATATATTATTTCAGTATCAATATTACTTTATAATAATCATAAATAGTTACTCATTACACCATTATACCCATCCTTGTAAGGTGATGGTGGAAAATAGATTACACCACGGCGTGGAGACGGTATTCCGTACGTACGCACGCGCGATGATTTCATTTTTCCGTAGGATGGATAGAAGGTGAATTAGGGTTGTTTCATAATTATAATAACATAGAAGTATGTAAGTAATACTGATGTTATTACTTTATCATGAAACTACTAAAGAAGAAGAAGTTGAAGAAGAAAGAAATTGAAAAGATCAGTAATGGATATTACCTCTTCTTTGGAACGCCTCTTTGAATCCTCCACTTAGGGAACTAAGATTGGTCTTTGAAGAAGACCAAGACCTCTAGGATTATTCTAGAGAAGTGGAGCGGAGAAAATGGCAGGGGTTGGCCGAGCTTGAGTGCTCAAATTGGTGTGAGGAGGAGGAGGGGGAGGTGCCCTTTTATAAGGGAGGAGAGGGGCACCTTAGGAATATCTCAAAATATTATTTTATATTGAAGTCAAAATCGGTTCATAATGGTTCCAAAGGGTCTTATTTCGAAGGTAAAGTTGGGATGGGTCGAAATCCTATCAACCAATATGATTTAGACAAGTTTAGGTTATTATTTTAACCTTATCAATTAGATTTAACTCTAAGTTAAATAATTTAACTTTTACCGTTTCTTTTTGTTTTCTTACACTATATGGTTAATACACTTACTATAACATGCCAAACGAACCCCAAGTTGTTTATTATTAATATATATATCCTTATCTAAGTCATTTGGCCGAACCTTATATTTTTAGGAATAAAATAACAATTAATAATATAATATTTTATTTAAAAACTATTTTGTGTCAATTTTGTCACTATTTGATATATGATTTTTGTGAAAGTCATAACAGAATTATATGTTAGAACCAAGTTGATTAAATCAACACTAATATATCATAGTAACCTATAAAATTAGTTTAATTCATAAAAAGTCTCAAATTACATTTATTTGGGCATTTATAACATCAATTATGTTAACATTTCCTTAAAAGGGTAATTACTGCATCATCGTTGTGTCATAAATTAATTAATTTACTTAAAGTCTAAAAATTATAAATAAAATATCATCATGTAGGAAATCTTGTTAGCTTTCTAATGAATATTCATAATTGAATTTATCTTATGTATAAACCCATATTAAAAATGTTTTAGTTATTAAACTTTGATTTCAACTATTTTAACTATTCATTAAATAAAATAATATTAAATGTCATAATCTAATCCAAGTGGACCTAAATGGTCATATTATATTCATAAGGTTTTTTTTGGTCGAATTAAACTTATCCAATAGAATTAGGACATGTGTTAGGGTAATAGTAATATCATATTTACCCATAGTTACCCTATTTACTATTAACCGCGGTAAAAAAAAGTAAAAAGTTACTATTCACCAAAAAATTATTTTTATCTCATTGAACGACATTTTACTTACTGATATCAACCGTGTCTGTCGGATTTTCGAAATTCCATTCACAGAAGCGGTAAAATTAAGTTTTATGCAAAAATTCAGTTTTTAACCTACCACTTAGTGGTTTCACTATTCATCAAAAATTGAAAGTTTTCAGAAAAATACCAAAATTTCACCCTAGGCTAATTTCGGTATTACGAATCCAAAAATGAAGTCCATTTTGAAAAATAAAATTTATAAAATTTCAAAAGGTGGTTATTACTATTCATAACGGCTAGTTTTAATAATATTTTAATAGAATATCGTTGTTTAGTGAAACTCGGTATTGCGTACGACGCAAGCTATCGAGGAAGGTCGTGATTGCGTGTAAAGTAAGCCAAGAAAGTGTGTAGTGAAAGATTCCTTTGATGATATATAAAAACAAAATATTACTCATAAAAATCTTGGGTGTTACATTCTACCCCCCTTAAAAAGAATTTCGCCCTCAAAATTCATCACTTTGTAACAAACAGATGAGGATACTTCTCCCTCGTCATATCCTCAAGCTCCCATGTAGCTTCTTCAAGTTGGTGGTTCCTCCATAAAACTTTCACCAAGCGAGTGGTATTGTTTCGTAAGACTTTTTCGCTACGATCCAGAATCTCTATCGGTTGTTCTTCATAAGAAAGATCTTGTTCCAGCAGTACAACTTCTGAGCTGAGTACATGTGAAGGATCTGGTATGTACTTTCTCCGGAGAGATACATGGAACACATCGTGAACTTGAGAGAGATTCGGTGGAAGCGCCAATCGGTAAGCTACCTTCCCAACACGATCCAGTATTTCGAAAGGACCGATATATCTAGGGCTCAACTTCCCCTTCTTTCCAAATCTCATAACCCTCTTCCTGGGAGATATTCGTAAGAACACTTTATCACCCACTTCAAACTCTAGGTCTTTTCTTCGGTTGTCGGCATACCTTTTCTGTCGACTCTGAGCTGCTCTTATGTGTTATTGAATAGATCTGACGTTTTCTGCCATTTCATCAACGAGATCAGGTCCTAATATCTTTCTTTCCCCAACTTCATCCCAGCAAGTTGGAGTCCTGCATTTCTTTCCATAGATAGCTTCATAAGGAGCCATCTGAATACTGGAGTGAAAGCTATTATTATAAGAAAATTACACCAAAGGTAGGTGTTGATCTCAACCTCCTTTCAAATCCATAGAGCAAGCTCTCAACATATCTTCTAGGGTTTGAATTATTCTCTCAGACTGACCGTCTGTCTGGGGATGATAAGTAGTGATGAAACTCAACTCTGTATCCAGAGTATGCTGAAGACTTCGCCAGAACTTTGAGGTAAATCTCGGATCCCGATCAGATATAATAGAAAGTGGTACTCCATGCAATCTTACCACTTCCTTTACATATATCCTGGCAAGCTGATCTAGAGATAAATCCTCTCTAATAGCAATGAAGTGTGCAGACTTTGTAAGACGATCAACTATGACCCAAATATCATTATTGCCTTTGGATGTTTTAGGAAGTCCTGTGACAAAGTCCATAGTGATGTTTTCCCATTTCCATTCGGGTATGGGTAATGGTTGTAACATCCACTTAGACTTCTGTCTCTCAGCTTTAACTTATTGACAAACCAAGCATCGAGAGACATATTCAGCAACATCTCTTTTCATGCCATCCCACCAGAAGTACTCTTTCAGGTCCCTATACATCTTCGTGCTTCCAGGATGAATAGAGAATGATGAACTATGAGCTTCATCCAACAACTCCTACTTTAATTCGGGGATGGGAGGAACACAAACCTGATTCCTGAACTTTATTATCCCATCACAATCAAGGTTGAATTCTGGAACATTTCTCACCTTCTTTTGTAACTCGACATATTATTTCTGTGCCTCTTTAATCTTCACATGTATAGATGGTTGAACATTCATTTGAGAAAGATAAGATTTGTCCCCTTCCATTATAATTCCAAGATCCATCCTTTGTAAATCCATAAATATTGGATCTTTTGTGATCCTCATCATGGATAAACTAGCATGGTCTTGTCGACTTAATGCATCTGCCACCTTGTTTGCTTTCCCAGGGTGGTAATGGATTGAGCAGTCGTAATCCTTAATCAGCTCCAACCATCTTCTTTGACACATATTCAACTCCTTTTGTGTGAAAATATACTTTAAACTTTTATGATCAGTATAAATATCACACCTTTCAGCATAAAGGTAATGCCTCCAAATCTTTAATGCAAAGATTACCGCAGCCAACTCCAAATCATGTGTTGGGTAATTTTGCTCATGGATTTTCAACTGTCATGAGGCATAAGCTATCACCATATCATTTTGCATAAGAACACACCCCAATCCCTTCTTGGATGCATCACTGTAGATCACAAACCTTTCTCCACTACAAGGCAGTGTGAGCACAGGTGCACTGGATAACCTTCTTTTCAACTCCTTGAAATTCTCTTCACATTCCTCTGTCCAAACAAACTTAACTCCTTTCCGAGTCAACTTGGTGAGTGGATTAGATAATCGTGAAAAATCTTTTACAAAACATCGATAATATCCAGCCAAACCAAGAAAAATTTGGATCTCAGTTACTGTTGTTGGTCTTGACCATCTTTCAATAACCTCTGTTTTTGCTGGATCCACAGATATCCCCTCTTTTGAGATTATGTGACCCAAAAATGCAACTTTTTGAAGCCAAAATTCACACTTGGTAAATTTTGCATAAATCTTCTCCTTTCTCAGGGTCTTCAATATAATTCTCAAGTGATCTTCATGCTCTTCCTTGCTCTTTGAATAGACAAGAATATCGTCTATAAAGACTACCACAAATTGATCAAGATAGTCTCTAAAGACTCTATTCATTAGATCCATGAAGATAGCAGGGGCATTAGTAAGACCAAATGGAATCACTATAAATTCATAGTGTCCATACCTTGTACGGAAAGCCATCTTTGGTATATCATCCCTTTTGACCCTTAATTGATGATACCCTGAACGAAGATCAATCTTGGAAAAGTATTGAGCTCCGCGTAGTTGTTCAAATAAGTCATCAATGCATGGGAGAGGATATTTGTTCTTGATAGTGATCTTGCTAAGTTCTCGATAATCAATGCAGAGTCTCATTGATCCATCTTTCTTCTTAACAAATAGAACAGGTTCTCCCCAAGGTGATGAACTAGGGCATATGAATCCCTTATCAAGATTCTCTTGGAGTTTTTTCTTCAATTCCTGCAACTCAATTGGGGCCATTCTATAAAGTGTCTTTGAAATTGGCAAAGCACCCGGTACGAGTTCTATTGAAAACTCAACTTCACGAATTGGTGGAAGACCCGGTAATTCCTCCGGAAAGACATCATCAAACTCTCGTACAATGACCATATTATTAATCGTGAGTTTCTCACCAACCATTTTAGATAAATAACCTTCATTTAGTGGAATCAATACCCATAAGATGGAAGAAATTTCCACTGGAAGGTTATGTTCATCCTTGCATTGATAGACGATCGTAGATTGATCTGGAATATGAAATGTGACTTCCCTTCTTTGACAATTGATATGAGATCCATGTAGAGAAAGCCAATCTATGCCAAGAATCACATCAAATTCCACTAAAGGAAGGATCACAAGATTTGCAAGAAGCACTTTCCCACAAACATCGATCGGAGAAGAATTATAAACATTTGATGCGACTGTTGTGCCATTAGGTGTTGTCACAGCTAACTCAACATCTAATTGTTGAGGTAATACGGTGATACCCTTAGAAAATTTTTCAGAAATAAAAGAGTGAGTGGATCCAGAATCAAATAAAACATTTGCTACTTTATAGTGGATGGTAAGTGTACCTTTCACCACTTCGTTATCGTACTCCACATCACTGATAGAAATTGCATGTGAATTTCCTTTGTCTTTAGCCTTAAGATTTTGTTGACGTCGACCATCATCATCAACCCTTGGATTTGGTCATTGATTGGAATAATGCCCCATCTCCTTGCACTTGAAACATTGAAGTGTAGTAGGTTAATTCCGTGTATCCCTTCCTTTGTTTGCATCATTAGACATCTTCTTCCCATTATCGCGGCATTCAAATGCCTGATGACCTTCCTTTCCACATTTAAAACATTTACTTGTCCCTTTAAGACAACTCCCTCCATGTTTCTTTCCACACTTTGATCATAAGGGAAAGCTCATCTTCTTTTCAGTGTGCTCTTTAGATTTTCTTTTGAATTCCATCTTCCTCTTCTTATCAAACCCAAGAGACTGATGGGTTACTCCAATCTCCATCTCGACATTGAGAGCACATCGAACGATTTCCTCGTAGCTATTTAAGTCCCTTATGGCTAACGCCTTTAGAAGACTTGGTTTTAAGCCACTAAAGAATCGATCGATCTTACTCTCAGGTTGGATAATAATACCAGAAGCGTACCTTGAAGGTCTTGTAAAATTTGCTTCATAGGTACCAACAGATTCATCATCCCTTTGCTTCAGTTCAAGAAACTCTTTCTCCATCTTTGTTCAGAGAATACGAGGTAAGTACTTATTGAAAAATAAGTTCTTGAACTCGTCCCATTCCATAGACTCAATTTCATCCCTTTGCCTCGTATTCTTAATAAGATTCCACCACTGATCAGCATCTCCTTCCAAATGATACACTGCTAAGATGACTTTATCATGTTCAGAACATTGAAGAACTGAAAATATCTTTTCAGTAGTACTAATCCATTGTTCATCAACTAATGGATCAGTAGACCCGCTGAAAGAAGGTGGACGTTGCCTCATGAAGGATTCAACAGAATGTTGCACCTTCCTTTGCTCGTTTGGAAGTCCTGCATGATTCATAGCTTGAGAAAGTTGTGTGATCATGGTTACAAGATTTTTCATTCCAGCTCCCATATCGTTTGGTTGCTCAGGGGGACAATCATTGCATTTCCCATCGCATTCTGCATTAACACGGTTCCTTCGGGTTCCAACCATTGACTAAAACCAAGAAGAATAGTGTAAGCAACACTAATTATAATAGGAAAACCACATAATTCAAGAATAAAATTATCATTCTTAAGGTCTTATCCTAGGTTATTCATGTCCATTTCTAAAACACAAATATTGTGTTCTATGATTAGACTTATCCTTAGGGTTCTTACTAAGGCTTTCACATCCTAGTTTCCAAAGGTTGACTATACCTTTCCTCTGATACCAACTATAACGACCCATACTTTACATACATTGTTAATACTTAAAAATTGAAGCACACTTATTACAACATATGACAAAACCACAAAGGACCATATAGGTATAGTGTATTTAGAAACTGGGAAACATAAACAACTGGTTCATAAATCTTGTACAGTGTCTCCCATTTATTTCATCATATCTAGGGTCCCTTTTAGCATATTCTACTTAATATCCATCTTCCTGACCTGGGGAAAAGAAAACATAAAAGAGTGAGCTCAAATGCTCAGCAAGGGCAAATAAAGGAAATAAAAAATCATATCATATCTTTTTGAAAATCATAACTTGCAAAAGAGATCATAATATCTTAACATGGAATAAATCATAGAAGTGAAAATGAGATCCCAATAATCATAACATGAAACATGAAACTTTGTGTCATGCACACATAATCATGGAAAATCATTTCTTGTTAGTCATGACTCATTGCCAAGACTATCTTAGTGGACAGAGTCCCTTTCTGAACCGAGTCACCCTCATTCCAGTCCTGTTTCACTGAACCGGTATAACCTACCATTCCAGCCATGTCTATCTCATGAGATATAAAATATTTACCCAATTCATTGGAGGGAGATATAGGTCCCACCCATATCATAATTATACCATTCTTATGTGTGCCACAAAATCATAAATCATACATCATTACATAACCCATGTAATAAAAAATGGGAATCTTAAACATCGTGACATCATAAAACAATTCATATAAGATAAAGGAATTCATAAAACTATAATTCCATCACAACATAATCAAATCAATTTAATAATAGGGATAAAAATAGAACCCTTTATTATCTTAGATGGAAAATAATTTTGATAAAACACTTGAAATCCATTCTTGAGGAAAATATCTTTTCTTCTTCAAAAACATTATTCCTTTCTTAACGTGTCATACAACTTTAAACTAAAAGAAGTTGATTAAAAATAAACTTGAAAACTTGTAAAGGAAGCTTCTTCAAAATAATGTTTTAAAAATCCATTCATGCCGTATAAGTTAAAAAAACATTCTTCTCGTACTTTTGTCGGAAAAGTAAAAAAAGTACCTCGTACGAAAAACGACAAAAGATTCCTTTCATATCTTTTACAAAAAACTCACCGAAGGGTAAAATTGGATATAAACTATTGTAGAAATATATAAATATTACATATTGAGGAAACGTGGATGTGGATGATAAAATACACCCCAGTAAATACCAAAGTATAAACAATCTCGGAAAAAAAATGAGATTGTGATATTTCCCTTACCTTAGGTCCGATTAGCCTTGTACGTGTCCAAAGCTCCTGTATAATGGTTTAAATAATGTTATTGACTTATTCCAGAATCATACATATTGATATGATATCATATATGGTCATATTCTTAGCTTCTTGTTAGTAATATTTCATTGTTACTTGTTACTCGGGTCCTTATTGCCTTTTGTTCTTATGCGTGTTTTGCCGAATAAATTCTTATTCTTCTTTTAAGGTTATAGATACCTTATATCCAGAATGGTATTAGTGTAACATATATCATATTTATTCATTCAATTCATTTATATAATTACTATGTAATGATGATCATGTAGAACGAGTCGCATCACATCGTGGAGACGGTATTCCGTACGTACGCACGAGTGATGATATCGTTCCTATGATCGTGGAACTGTATTAGAGTATATATATATTATTTCAGTATCAATATTACTTTATAATAATCATAAATAGTTACTCATTACACCATTATACCCATCCTTGTAAGGTGATGGTGGAAAATAGATTACACCACGGCGTGGAGACGGTATTCCGTACGTACGCACGCGCGGTGATTTCAATTTTCCGTTGGATGGATAGAAGGTGAATTAGGGTTGTTTCATATTTATAATAACATATAAGTATGTAAGTAATACTGATGTTATTACTTTATCATGAAACAACTAAATAAGAAGAAGTTGAATAAGAAATAAATTGAAAAGATCGGTAATGGATATTACCTCTTCTTTGGAACGCCTCTTTGAATCCTCCACTTAGGGAACTAAGATTGGTCTTTGAATAAGACCAGGACCTCTAGGATTATTCTAGGGAAGTGTAGAGGAGAACATGTCAGGGGTTTGACGAGCTTGAGTGCTCAAATTGGTGTGAGGAGGAGGGGGAGGAGGTTCCCTTTTATAAGGGAGGAGAGGGGCACCTTAGGAATATCTCAAAATATTATTTTATATTAAAGTCAAAATCAGTTCATAATGGTTCCAAAGGGTCTTATTTCGAAGGTAAAGTGGGGATGGGTAAAAATCCTATCAACCAATAAGATTTAGACAAGTTTAGGTTATTATTTTAACCTTATCAATTAGATTTAACTCTAAGTTAAATAATTTTACTTTCACCGTGTCTTTTTGTTTTCTTACACTATATGGTTAATAAACTTACTATAACATGCCAAAATAACTCCAAGTTGTTTATTATTAATATATATATCCTTATCTAAGTCATTTGGCCGAACCTTATATTTTTAGGAATAAAATAACAATTAATAATATAATATTTTATTTAAAAACTATTTTGTGTCAATTTTGTCACTTTTTGATATATGTTTTTTGTGAAAGTCATAACAGAATTATATGTTCGAACCAAGTTGATTAAATCAACACTAATATATCATAGTAACCTAGAAAATTATTCTAATTCATAAAAAGTCTCAAATTACATTTATTTGGGCATTTATAACATCAATTATGTTAACATTTCCTTAAAAGGGTAATTACTGCATCATCGTTGTGTCATAAATAAATTAATTTATTTAAAGTCTAATAATTATAAATAAAATATCATTATGTATTAAATCTTGTTAGCTTTCTAATGAATATTTATAATCGAATTTATCCTATGTATAAACCCATATTAAAAATGTTTTAGTTATTAAACTTTGATTTTAACTATTTTAACTATTCATTAAATAAAATAATATTAAATGTCATAATCTAATCCAAGTGGTCCTAAATGGTCATATTATATTCATAAGGTTGTTTTTGGTCGAATTACACTTATACAATATAATTAGGACATGTTTTAGGGTAATAGTAATATCATATTTATCCTTAGTTACCCTATTTACTATTAACTGCGGTAAAAAAAAGTAAAAAGTTACTATTCACCAAAAAATTATTTTTATCTCATTGAACCAAATTTTACTTACTGATATCAACCGTGTCTGTCGGATTTTCGAAATTCCATTCATAGAAGCTGTAAAATTATGTTTTATGCAAAAATTCAGTTTTTAACCTAGCACTTAGTGGTTTCACTATTCATCAAAAATTGAAAGTTTTCAGAAAAATACCAAAATTTCATCCTAGGCTAATTTTGGTATTCCGAATCCAAAAATGAAGTCCATTTTGAAAAATAAAATTTATAAAACTTCAAAAAGTGGTTATTACTATTCATTACGGCTAGTTTTAATAATATTTTAATAGCATATCGTTGTTTAGTGAAACTCGGTATTGCGTACGACACAAGCTATCGAGGAAGGTCGTGATTGCGTGTAAAGTAAGCCAAGAAAGTGTGTAGTGAAAGATTCCTTTGATGATATATAAAAACAAAATATTACTCATAAAAATCTCGGGTGTTACACCCTACATGGGATCCTCAGTCTCAGTCTAAACACATGGGTCAATCCTATCATTCAGAGATTATAGTTCCCTTTAATACTTCCATGATCACATAATATCGTAATCATTATTATTGGAAATACCATATTAGTGTCAAACTATGGAGATTAAATAATTCATAACTCACCTCCCACACCATCCTAGGATGATACACTTACCCAACCTATCATAATCTACCTTATGTATACCCACCTTGGTATTCACATGATAGTGGGGAAGTAATTCTCTCCCCACTCTCTAAAAAGCTATCAGAAAGGTTATAAAGCATCTCAAGGTTCCCTCATGGAATACTGAGGTAAAAAAAATTATGATCCAATGCTCTCCCCTATGCAAAGCAATCTAAGGGAACCTATACTATGGTCCGATACATATTTTTATTTTCATTTAATTCATTCTCATATAGGGTCCATATATCTTTTAAAACTTATTTATAATAAATCAATTGACCATCGACAATCGAGGTATCAAGCCAATGTATAAGGGTCTACTTTGGCTCTTGACACTCGATGTATCCATAAGCATTTTACATTAATCAGACTATTTATTTAATTAAATAGTATTATCACCCATTGGGGTGAGACTACATATCACATAGTATATAAATAAGATTAATTTACTATAGGTTATGTTTTAGGACCACCTTCTTTATATAGAGTAATTTAATTTAAGCGGCCTCGGAGATCGCTTCCCAAGCTCGTCTAAGCCTTATATCATCACCTGAGGTCCAAACTAAAGCCATAAAATTCAATTAATTAATTAATTATAATTATTTATAATTATTTCCAAATCTAATTCAATTAGGAATAATTTCCTGAAAACTCAATGTGTGGAATCCACTCATCAAAAAATTAATCAATGGGGAGTGGTATACTCTTAACACAAACCCAGACTTAAGCCATGAAAAGACCCTAAATAAATCACGCAAAATGATGGACATTATCAACCAAATTTAATCCAAAACCATATAAAATACATAGGTAAACATAACTATAAAACAATGGTGAACAAAAATATATAGACATCCTCATAGGATTCCCTCTAGCCATGACAAGCAAAAGATTCACCATAATGGGATGATTTTACTATGAGCTAGTCTAATTGTATCAATAAACCTAATCTTAATCACCCATAATTAGTGGGGATGATGGAAGGATATAGAGGGTAGAAGAAAGATGATAATTCTCCTCAAAACTATTATAGAATAACCATTAAAATACTCTCTAACCATGGATATCAAAGGATATAAATAGAGAGGTTGTCACCCAATTCTTTGCTTGGGAGGGAGGAGAAATGGGAGGGGAAGGTCTGAAATCCTATGGGGTGATTTTCATTTTACACTTATTTTAATTAATTTCAGGCATCAACATAGTTACCACATTGTTTTCCAAACTGTGCGGAAACCTTGTAGCTCATGTTGTCTCGAGACACACTACCTCTCACAATTGGGCTGCACTGTTTAGCAATAATATACTAAATATTTCGACCTCATTAAATTTTTTTACACCACCCATAATTTGGAAATAAATTTTACCAAACCATGGGCCAACCGTGCATCTCCCTTAAAAACCTAAATTCTAGGTTTTGTATGATTTTTCTATAACTACGTTCTAACCATGAACCACACACCTAGAAAAAACAACTCACATGTTTTACTCACATGGTTTCCCCTAAATATATGGCAATAATGTATTAGGGTAAGTACCTTTCCAATTTTTTTAAAATTCAACCCGAATCATCCTTCTCTCACCTTGATCACCCAAAACACCTCTCAGACCTCAATCTATATCCAAAATCATATCCTTAAGATTCTAAAACTCTTGGAATTATAATATAAGTCCTTATTCTTAAAACAACCCATAGTACGAAGTTAGAAATTAAAATTCACTCAGATATTCAAAACCTATAAAGATGGGAGACTTTAGAGAATGAATACCTTTTCTCTGATTTCAAAATCAATATATCACCAATAAATATATTTTTATATCTTATATCAACTTTTTCAATTTTAACATGTCATTAAATGGTTTGAATATTATATGACATATCTTAATAAGTATCATATCCTAGTGCCTTATTCACTCCAACTTCATCCCAACATGATTAAATTCTACACCTCTTCCCATGAATATACTCATACAGTTCAATTTGAATTATATAATAAAAAATGCTACGGTATTATAACTCTACCATAGTAAGGGGTTAATTTTAAACTCCTTTAAAATCCATTAAGTAAGATCACAACATATATTCATGGGTTTGAATAGAAATTTCAGATTTACAATCAGTCTAATGATGATAATCAATGAGGAAACTCATATATGTATCCTATTATTTATAAAAACTTATCAAGAACTTATAGGAAAACCAGAAAACTTGATCAGATATATTTTAGAGTGTTCCCAATACATCCTCTTCACTTCCATTATATATATCCTCTCATATAGATCAATAAAGGGATATTATAAAATAGCGATGAAATACAATAACTTTATAGGGTGGTCTACTACAAACCAAATAACATTATGGCCCTTATAATCCTTAGGAAGTATTATGATGAGCTCTATGGTGATGTTCTCCCACTTCCATATAGATATAGGTAATTTTTTCATTATCCCCTTGGACTTCAATTGCATTACCTTAACTTGTGGGCATGCCAAGAATTGAGATATATAATCTGTAATGTCATTCTTTATGATTTCACAGCATAAATGTTTCTTGAGATCTTAGTATATTTTTTTCTCATATGGATAGATAGTTATTAGTTATATTAATCATTAAGAGGATCCTTCTTCAATTACTGTATTGAAAAGATGCATATTTGTTTTCATAATATCATAATTATATCAGTTTCAAGGTTAAACTCTATAACATTCCTTAATTTCTTATGTATCTATATATCCTCCTCCTTATACTCATTTTTCTTTACATAGGATAATGGTGGAGAAATAATTTAGGAAATATAGTATTTACCCTTCCTTTATAATATCTAGGAATGTCATTTGAAAATTCATGAATATTTAGTTTCTTTCAATCCACATCATGGATAACGTAGCATGATCCTTCTTTCTTAGAGCATTAACTACATTTTTTCCTTCCCATGATGGTAATGGTTTGATCAATAATAGTCTTTAAGTGACTTCAACAATCTCTTTTGGATCATGTTCAACTCCTTATGTGTGATTATATACTTTAAGTACTTGTGATTAGTATATATATCAAAATTTTCTATATAGATATAATGGATCAATATAATTAATATAGATATTATAATTTACCATCTCTGTATCATGCATGAGGTAATTTTTCTTATAGACCATTAATTAACATAAGGCATAAGTGAAAACCATGTCATTTTTCATGAGAACACTTTCCAATCCCCGATTTTATACATCCTTATATATCAAAAACCCTAATAGACTATAGGGTAGTATGGGTACAAGTGTAGTGACCAATAATTTCTTAAGATCCTTGAAATTTTATTCACATTCATATATCTAGAGAAACTTTACTCCCTTCCTAGTTAACATTTTTAGTGGTTTTTTCAAACATGAGAAATTTCTCCCAAAACATTGATAATATTTATCCAATCTATGAAAAGTAAAAAATCATGGTTGTAGTGGTTTATCTTAGACATTATTTAATTAAATTTTTCTTTGAATTATTCTTAAATGTAACCTCTTTTTTGATTACATGACTCAAGAATGATACTTTCTGTAATTTGAATTTAGAATTGTTTTTCGCCGACAGTTTCTCTTTTCTCAAGGACTTTGACACAATCCTAAAATGATCTTCATGATCTTACTTTTTCTTGGAATATATGAGAATATTATCTATTGAATATTCAACCTTAAGATCTATGGGAAGACTAAAAAACTCCTCAAGAATAACATCAATGTACTCATTCACAATCAACATTTACTTAATTTTGAGTTTCTACAAAAACATTTGATGTAAATTCCCCTCATTATTGGGTATTAACACCCATATAATGTAAGTAATTTACATAATTATTTGATAGTCATCCTTGAACTGATAGATGATCATAGGTTGATTTGGGAAATAAAATATTACTTCCTTATCCTAAAAATAAAAATGTGATCTATGTAGAGAGATCAAATACATGCCCAAATTCATCTCAAATTTTAATAGAGTAAGAATAACAATATTTGAAATAATTATATTCAAACAAACAACTATCATAGAGTAGTTATAGAATTTTGATTCATCCTTCATATCACATAATATTTTCCACCAATAATTCAATATCTATCCATTAGGTATATGAAGTAATATTATTAGAGAATATTCAATATATAACAAAATTTATATAACTATTCTCAAATTATATGTTTTCAATATTAAGAGTTCCTATCAAAAAATAAATTTTATGATCTTATATTTTATCCCATATTAAAATCTATATGGTTAGCATGAGTACCATGTAATAATAACCAGAGTAAAATATCATATGATAAGGAACTTAAATCCTAATATGTCCAAAATTATGAAACTTGCATTTTAACCTATGATATCTTAGGTTTATCCTATATCACTTTTTATTAATAATAGGGTTTTTAGTTCTATCCTCTAATTCTTCATAGCCTAATCCCAAATAATAACTAAACCCCACTCTTATACCAAATGAGACAACCCAACATTAAAATATATGTATATTACATCATTTTACAAGAATATTTATTATATATCACTATAAATTACTCCCTAGAACCTATAGGATTAGTTTCTTTAGAAATTACCTACATGATCTTATTATTTTACAATAAGTCTTCAACATTTACCATAAAATTCTCAATATATGATATCCTTTTAATATATGACACATAATACTCCTCTTTGTTTGTTTGGGAATAGAAGCATAAGAAAATAATTATCTATGATGCTCAGTAAGGGTAAACATAGAATATAAAAATCATACATCGTAAGTGAGCATAAAATGATTGTGTGGGTGTGAGAACATAATCAGGGTTCATGAACATAACATAAGAAAATAATACCAAATAAAAAATAGATCATAAATCATGATTCATTACCTGATGATTTTAGTATAACATAAGCCATGATTCATAGGAGTATGGAAACATGAGTCAATAATCATGAGATAGGAAAACATAACATATGAATGTTTCGTAACTAAGAGTTTTGGAATAAGAATAAGGAATATAAATATGCAAAGAAAACCATATCTTATAACAAGGATTACCACCTAGACTATTGTAACATATTGTATAGAGTCCCATATTAGATTGGGTTTACTCTATATGATATAAACATTGTGGATATATTCCTTTAATGGTTTTGGTTCACTCCCAATTCCCATAAATAGAGTGGACTATGCCTCGGTGAAGCATAAGAAACATTAAATTTTTTGACACAGGTAAAAAACACATTTAAGATATTAGAAATATAGTTTAAAAAACTAAAATAAATATTTTTTAAAATTTTGATAACATTTATTTTAAAATAAAATAATTTATAATATAATTGTTTTATAATAATATTGAGGAAGTAAATAAAAAATATTTTTGAAAACCATGAAAACATGTAAATTAAGCCTCATAAATTTTTTTAAAGGTTGGGGCCGAAGCCTCATTTTTATTATTAAATCAAAGCAAAGTCCTCTTTTTAACTCGGTGGAGGGAAACCGATTACATAGCCCGAAGGCCCAGTGGACTTGTAGCCCATTACATAGCCCGTAGGCCCAAATTCTAAGGCCAATTCACATTCTGTGAATAGTAACCTGCTACTACAGTACCACACAGTATCGCCGCCGCTACAGTGCCCACTGATGAACAGTGCCGCCGCTGCTACAGTACCGCTACAGTACCTGCGCCCCATGGGTTTTGAACCCCCGTTTCCATGTAGTATTACGGGGTGCTTACCACTAAGCCTCATAAATAAAACTAAAGAAAATAATAGGATAAATAACCTGTGCAGAAAATTTTAAAATATATTAATTTCACACTATTGTTAGAAAATTAAAAATAAATTAAAAATTTTCTTAATAAATCATATAATTAGGGATAAGGAAGCCCATAAAAGAATATGAAATTCATGGATAGGTGAAATATTTTTGATCTAAATGAATATATATGGTTTACCCACTTACAAGAATATTTTCAGTTTACTTGTGAACCAAATGGAGGTAAAATGATAAGGAGACATGTTAACGCCTAAAATAACCTGATAAAAAAATTTGATTTTAGAGATAAATAATATAGAGCCCAGGAATTTCATACACATATATTACATCTTATTATATGAATACTAAATATATACCTAAGGACCATAACGGTTTAGTGTCTGTATAGACTAGTTATGAAATATTCTTATTTAATGAAAGATATTAAAAATCTAACATAATGGTCTTACATTTTATTATTATTTATATAAAAACCCTAATTAATCCTTTATTTATAACCTGTGGAAAAAGAACATAAGAAAGGGTGATATTTGATTCTTAGTAAGGGTAAACATGAAGGATATCAATTGCTAATCATATGAAAGTATAACATAAGCATAAGGGTATGAGATTATAAATATAAATTAAAAAGTTTATACCTAATATATCATGGATCATAAGAATGAGACATGGAATAATACATTATCATTTTAAAATACATGAACCATAAGAGTGAAAAATCATCATAAATAAATCATGAATCATAAGTTCATGTCATATAATATTTCCACCATCAAAGGTATAGAAACCATTTCATATGTAATGGTTAAAAAACAAGACCATAAAATCATAATGGATTAGGAATCAAAAACTATTTCCCATTTCATAATGGATATGAAATCATCACCTATTTCCCATAGTGGATAAATCACATCAACATGTTTCCCATAGCGGATCAAGCACATCGTCTTATTTCCCATCATTATCTCATGTTATATAAAACATTACCCAATTAATTTGAGGTAGATATAAGTCCCACCTATAAAATAATCCATACATATATGTACCAAAAGACCATAAAACATTAATCACGTCATAACCCATGTAAAACTAAATGGGTTTCATAAACATTTCATCATAACATAACCCATGTAAAAGAAATGAGTTTCATAAAATTTTTACTAATTCATTATATCATAACCCATTAAAAAGGAATAGATTTAATAAAAATATTTTCATCATAATCATAAACATAAATAATCCACAAAATAATAAAAATGTTTTTATTGGATTATATCCCTAGTAATATATAATAAACACCAAAAACATTTGTTATTGATGAATAATTGTTTTATAAACTATCATTTTAACAATGTTGAGGTAAATATCCTTTTAGTTTGAAATAACATATTTAAAGTCTAAAAATTTCACAAATATTAAGGATATAATTTTCATTGAAAATAAACTTGGAAAATTTTAATGTGAGTTTTAAATAATTGAGTTTTCATGACGGAATACACTTTTTTTGATGTCATATATGATAAAACAAAAATTCCTTTCACATTATCGATAAAAAGTAAAAACCACCACAATTGGAAAATGAAAATAAGATTAATTGTAAAAAAATTTCTTATAATTCAAAAATTTATATAAATATATTCAAATAATAATTTCTGAATATTAAATCTCTCTTTAATACATTTTTAGTAAACAAATACATGGAATAAAAAGGGGTTTTGACCGAAGAGAGAAATAAATTCAGTTTTTTCTTAAAAATATTATTTTGGAATATTGAGTGAAAGTGAGAGGAAAATGTAATGAAAGAATTAAATTTAAATAAGTAACCAAAGGATAAAAATATTTAGGATTTTATTCAGAGGTAGAGCATAATATTTTATCATAAAAAATTAATCTTAAATAATGAAATTATAACATAAAACTTTTACCACTTTGGTAATTTTGAATCATAATACACATGAAAGAAAGAAAATTATTTGGATATGTATATCCCATAATTTTCATTAGATTAATCATAAAATACTTTCATGGGTAGAATATACACCAGACAAAATAAACCAGTGGTGTATAAGGCATGTTTCCCGTGGAAATAAAAGTGAGATGAAAATCCTTTACCCTAAGTCTCGACTTCTTGTATACACATTCCAAATTATAATAAAATAAATAAAATCTTTTATAAATCTATTTGAGAAAAATAATAATATATATCATACCATATAATATTTACTTATGAACTTTTACTACTCATTTATTAATAATTCCTTATTAAAATCACATTTTAGGTAATAACTACTTCGTTTTTCATATATGTTTTGGTTTCGAATTTTTGGTATTTTTTATTTTATCATGGTTACCTAATATATATAATGTTAACCAAGATATAAATATAATATATATTAATTATATATGTATTTATAGTTATCCATTAATGTTTGAGATAGAAAATAAATTTCATCGTTCAAGGAGACGGTAGGTCATACGTACACATGAACGTTGTTTCCATTTTATCGATGCATGAAAATAAAGAAAGGTAAATAATATATTATATTTATAGAATCATTATTATATAATTTATATCATACATTTTCATTAAAAATTTCATTATTACCTTCCATGTATAGCTTAAGTGAAGAACGAATCACATCACTTCATGAGAAAATAGTCCACTATACACACGAGCGACGTTATCATATTCACATAGAATGGAAATTAAGAAGGTGTATGTGATATTCTAATTAAATAAGTATAATATTTTCATAAATATAATATATATATATATAATTTAAATACATCATTATATCCAACCGTGAGAGGTGGTGATGAAAAACAAATCACATCGCTTTGTGAGGTGGTAGTTCATCGTACACACGATCAATAGTTCCATTTCCCACATGATAGAAGAGGTGATGGATATGGGTTATTCTATCAACATAATTAAATATAAGTATACGGTGTGTACTTTTTTTATTTTATTGGAATTATCATGACATTAATGAATGTAATAAGAGAATAATTAAAAAGAAAGGGTTTAGTGAAGACAATTATATTCTCTTAGAAAAAAAATCCTTTAGATCTCTTATTAAGAACCATAGGATGGGTAGTTTAGGAAGACTAGAAAATCCAGAATGTGTATAAAGATTTTTGGGAGAGATTGTGGTAGGATTTGGTCATTCCCAATGTATTATGAGATGTGAATAAATGAGGGGAGGAAGTCCACTTTTATAATTGAGGTGGTGTGTCGTTATTGTAAATACCCTAAACTATTCAATAATGGGGAGTCACTTTCTAAAAATGTGCCTAAAAATTTAATCAATAAAGTTGTAGAGGTATCCTATGTTTGATCTAAAACTCTATAAAAAACAAAAATATTTTAAATATGATTTTTCTTAATCTCTATGTTTAGTCACTTTTACCTTTTATTTTTCACCATTATAAGTTGTCTATTTTTATCTACCTAGGTAAATTATACTTTAAAAATAAAAATAAAATTTGTATTATTAGATAATTTTGAATTAATGATTATAAATATTAATTATAATTTTTTAAATAAATATCCTTTGTGTATTGAAAATTAATTTTAATATATGCTTATGTAATGCACAGAACATTGTTTTAACCTTGACTACAATAATTACTTTTTATTTTTTACTAATAATTATGAAAAGAAATTAATTTTACCTTATTATATAACATAAAATTTGATAATTCCAAATATTTAATTCATTTTATCAAATTCAATTAATAGAAGTGGAAGAATTTAATTTAAAATTAAAACCACAGACATGACGAAAAAGTAGTTTTCCAAAGAGAAAATTTTCATTAGTATAATAAGTTTTAATATCAATATTCAATATTCAATTGATTAAAATAACAAGAATTGGATTAATAAATATATAATTTTTCTAATTTTACTTTCAAAACAATATTAAAATAAAATTGAGCTAGTAAAAATTTAAAAAAAATGCAGTTTTTAATAAAAATCAGTCTTTTTTACTATTCAATGAAAAATTAATCTTTTCAGAAAATTATAAAAACATCACTCATATATAATTATAACATGTAGATTTAAAAAATTAATTTTATTTTTCAAAATATATATTCTAAATGCGTAAAAAATTAATTTTATTATTCGTTAATAAAAACAATTTTTTGAGGAAATAATATTTTTGAAACATATAAAGACTTTATGAAAAAGTAATTATTCTCTTTATAAGCATGTTTTATTTATATAAAACCATTATTATTAGTATTTAAAAATAGGTTATTCATATTTATACCAATATGTTTAAGGGATAGTTTATAATGATCATGTTTAAGTATATCATAGTTATTTTAAACTTGGTGTTGAGTGTAACATAAGATATCATAGAAATTTAATTTATTTGGGGAAAATTTTAATAAATTATTGGGGTATTTCATTCTAAACCCCTTAAAATGAATTTTCCCTTAAAATTCTGTCACTTTGGTAGAAGAATACTATGTATATTTCTACCTCATTAGATATTTTTGTAACGACACAAAGTTTCATTAATTGAAATCCCTCTTGATCTAATTTAATGAATCTTTATGTTTATATAAATTGTCAACTTATTTGGTTTCATGATAAGAATTTTGACCATTGCTAATATAGATGTTGAACAGTGATCATATGATTAGTATAAATATAGGACTTTAACAAATCCAATTTACTCAGAAAAAAGAAGTGATGACCTCTTCCAGTAGAATTGCTCCATACGAAGCCCATTTGTCGGAGCTCAGAAAAGAGGTAGCATCCTTGGGCTTTTCTCTTGACCAATCCAAAGATGAGCTTCATCATGTCAAGCTTGAACGGGGCTGTCTATGGGAGAAGTGGAAGTTGATATAAATTACCACTCGAGCGATGTTATCTGAGCCACCCCAAGAGTCTGTCACCATCACACACATTACCCTTAGGTCTTATGCGGTTGTTTTAAGGGGTTATGTAACAAATAAATAGTACTATGTTCATGTACATTATTTTTTTATATAATAATGAATATAATTTATAGTCATTATTGATACATTGTAAATAGTTTTTAAAGTAAAAATAGTGTTTTTAGTTATTATTTAATTAAGAATTCTATTTTATTAAATTAAGTTATTTTTTAATTAAATAATATTTTAATTAAATATTATTATTAAATTAATATTTATTAAATATAAATGATCTTATAATTTTATGAATGAAATTATAATTTTGATTATGGTTTGAAATCCATTTCTGTTAAAACCCATGAATTTTTTATAAATGTCAGTTTTTATATTAAATGTGAAAATTAACATATTTATAAAATTATTTAGATAAAATAAATTTTATTTCTAGAATCAGGAAGTTGAAATTATCCAACGGTGAATTTTTCATAATTTTCTGAGGCAGTCAAATTTTTGGGTAAAAATTAAATATCGTTTAAATATTTAATGTGTTTTATGACATCATAATGACCCAATAGTGATGTAATAAAATACTAGAATCTTTATGTTCAGCCAATATATGTTTTAACATTAAAATAATGTGATTTTGGGTTTGTTTAACTTACTTTGAAAAGCATTAATGGACCCCTGAAGACTTATTAAACACCTTGTCTTTTTAAATTAATTTCCATGGGAGTGTGACTCACCTCCACCTAAGCAACCCTAATATTTTAAGATTTTCGGACTTTGGAATTATAAAATATTATTTTCCTCTTCTCTTTTACAAAAACCATGGGCAAAAAACATGGGATGGTTTGTGGTTTGGATTAATTTAATGTAAGGGGTCCCAAACCTAAATAATAAATAATTCTCTCACATTTCCTATATAAACCCACCAAAGATCCCACTTCCTCCTCACTCAAAGCCTTTGGAGTTCGTCCAACCTCTTCCCTACTCTCTCTATAATCCTCCCAAGGTTCCCCAAGCTCCCAAGAACCCTCTCAAAAGCCTCTCTCTGGCCTTTGGAAGCACACTTCCAAGTAAGGGTTTTTTCTTCCTTTCTCTTTTTTGTCCAATTTTCTTTAAGTTGTTTTGCACTTTTAATTTCAATTATGAATGTTGGGGTATGGTTTCTCACCCCCCTCATAATTCCCTCTTTATGTTTGAATGATGTGATACCCATTTTTCTCTCATTAAATTCCTCCCATGTACACCCGTTACTATGCCGAAATTCTGAAAGGAACTTCTCTCTCCTCATTTACATTCAAGCAATACTTTTGTATCATGAATTTAAATTCCATTAAAATTGTTGGGACATGTATCTATATGACCTCCTTACTGTCCATTACATGTAAATATGATTAGTAACCCCTTTATATCTCATTAAATTCCTCCCATGAATACCCATTACTATGCCAAAATTTCGAAAGGAACTTCTCTCTCTTCATTTACATTCAAGCAATACTTTTGTATAATGAATCTAAATTCCATTAAAATTGATGGGACATGTATCTATATGACCTCCTTACTGTCCATTACATGTAAATATTATGAGGAACCCCTTTCTCTCTCATAAACCATTTTTATGAATTCTTATGTCACGTCGTTATGCTGCCGAAATCGCACCGATTTTCTAAGCCAATGTCATTGTGTAGTGAATACCATGCTCATTTCTCCATCAAGGGTATTCACATTTATGAACATTTACTTATTGATTATAAATTTTCATGTATTAATTCCACATTCCTTTATCATGGAATAAATGATTATGTTTTATGAATCCATGTTTTATGATCCATGTGGCACACTTATGCATGAAATGAAATGTTTAAGAAGGGTGCACCCTTATAGCGATCCAATGCATTGGGTAAAGTATAGTATCATGATACATCATGTGCAATGAGTGTTGACTCATTATAATTCAAGTGCAACTAGGGT
Source organism: Viscum album (assembly GCA_963277665.1). Taxonomy (NCBI): domain Eukaryota; kingdom Viridiplantae; phylum Streptophyta; class Magnoliopsida; order Santalales; family Viscaceae; genus Viscum; species Viscum album. The sequence continues at coordinate 1,181,154,587 of OY728166.1, forward strand.
TTACTCGTGCTTCATGTGCAATGAGGATTTACTCATGCTCTAGGTGCAATGAGCCTTGGCTCATGCTAATTCCATGTTAAGTGTTGTTGCCACATTCCCATGTTATGATTATCATGATTTATCATGCCTTTATGTTCATGTTTATCTTGTGATCGATTTATATGCCTATTTTATAACATTTATTGTACTCCTCATGTTATTCCAGGTGTATTCCCTTACTAGGCTTTATAGCTCACCCTTTCCTTATGCATGTCCTCAGGTTATCCCATTCAATGCTAGGTATGATGGAATGTAGTGGTCAAGTAAAGGAAGTTTTCAATAAAGATGTTGTATTTAATGTTTTATGTTTTTTATGTAATGATCCTAATCCCCAAATACACTAAACCTCTCAATATTCTTTGTTGTATCAAGTGAAGTTTTTTGTAATAAATAATGTTTAAGTTGTAATAAAAGTAGGGTTGTCATAGTTGGTATCAGAGGATAGGTTTAGTTATTTTTTGGGATTAGGATTAGAAAACCCTAGTAAAGCCTTAGAGTCAAGAATAATTATAATAAAAGCATCCCTATGTTTTGGTGAGTATTGAGTAAGTGGGTTATCAAGAAAATACATCCCTGTCTAGATACGAGCAGGTAGAGGCGGCTCTGGCACATATGTATCCTAGGGGTAAAACTCGAAAACACCGCTTTGAGCTAGAATCGAACGGGAACTGGTGCACAACAACAGGCCTTGGTGCACTCTTGTTTACGACACTCCCAATGGATATTATTTGGTAAATTCACAAGCTTAGTATAAACCCTTATTAAGGGAATTGAAAAAAATTCCCCAAAGAATATATGTTAGAAAGTAGATCATGAAAAGCCTAGATTCAAGCCTATAGACTCACGAGTTAAGGAAATAAAAGTTTATTTATAAGTCATCAAATTTTGTCTTTGGATTACCCTTTATGTGTTACCCCTAACTTTCCTTTTATTCCAGCCAATGGCCGGTAATAGGAGGACTCAGGCTAACAACCGTTGTGAAGATCAGTGTGATGACTGTACTAATGAGATGCCCAATCCAATGAGAGCGGGAATCATGAAATTTTGCATGATTCTCTCTTAGATAACTCAATTTTTGAATATAAACACAGGTCAGGAGGAACGTTCAACCCCCCTAACAAAGAACAAGTCACTATCGAGAGCTTCATGAGACAAAGGCCTCCTACTTTTAGTGGATCATCCGATCCCACGATCGCTGAAAAATGGATCAACTCCATTGAAAAGATCTTCTCTATCCTTCAATGTTCTGAACAAGGGAAGGTTCTCCTGGAGGCTTATCATATAGAGGGTGAAGCTGATCAATGGTGGTCGTTGATAAAAAATACGAAGCCTGAGGAGGAGATCGAGGTGTTGGAATGGAAGGATTTCCGGAAGATGTTTTTCGATAAATATTTTCTGTGCACCCCCCGGCTTAAGATGGAAAGGGACTTCCTTTCCCTTAAGCAAAAAGATGAAGAATCTGTTGGAGTGTATGAGGAAAATTTCACAAGGCTTGCACGTTACGCTTCCGGCTTTGTCATTACCCCCGAATGCAAAGTTGACCGCTTCTTTGGTGCGCTGAAGCCTAGCCTGCGGAAAGCATTAGCGATCAGTGACTTCTATAGCTATGAGGAAATTTTCCGATGTGCCCTCAAGGTCGAAATGGAGATCGGGGAATCACAAGGGTATAATGGGGAAAAGAAGTGTAAGGTGGAATTCAATGTCGTCGGTCCGATGGATAAATCCAATGGTGCTAAGAAGATCCAGCACCCCACTTACCAAAAGTGCAGAAAGAAGCACCCTGTAAATTGCCTTAAGGGGATGAGGAAATGCTTCAGGCATGGAAGGGAAGGGCGCATAGCTGTTAATTATTGGCAAGAAAGACACGCAGCTGTGATAGAGGAGAGGAATGCTCCGTTCGAACCTTAATGTGTTGTTCAATGCTACAAATGAAAAGAACTGGTCATTTTGCAAATCAGTGCCCTAATCCAGGGGTTTTCGGAGGCAACCAACGACCTCCAATATAGCAAGGAAGAGCTTTTGCCATCACTTCTACCGAACTAAAACTTGAAAACGAAGTGGTGATAGGTAAGCTAGTTATTCATTCAAGAATAGAGAATGTACTTTTTGATTCAGGTACTACGCATTCTTTTATATCTCGAATGTTTAGTAGAACAATCCCAGCACCACCACAAATCATGGAAGTGAAGATGTCGGTGAGTATGACAATGGGGAAATCATTGCATCCCATGAGTATAAGTCCTCCCCTATTATAATCTGTGGATTCAATTTCCCGTCAAACCTCATCATACTCCCTCTGGTGGAATTTGATGCAATTCTTGGCATGGATTGTCTTTCCTTATATAGAGCCAACATAAATTGTCGAGAGAGGGAAATCACACTCTATATAGAGAATCAACCCCTGATTCTTTACAAGTGTCAGGAGGAAGATGAATCTCCTTTAGCTCCATCATCTCAAGCATGAATATTACTGCCCTATGAGCATGCGTATCTAGCTCAAATGATTAAGTCCAAAGAAGAAACCATCCTTGTAGAAATGCCTATCGTGAGGGAATTCCCGGAAGTGTTTACCGAGGAACTGCCTGGTCTTCCTCCTATAAGAGATGTTGAGTTCTCAATTGAACTTATACCTGGGGTGCTACCAATATCCAAGACTCCACATAGAATGGCTGTTGTAGAGCTTGAAGAGCTGAAGAAACAACTACATGAGAATATGGATAAAGGGTTTATACGCCCAAGTGCTTCACCATGGGGTGCACCAGTCCTCTTCGTCAAGAAGAAGGATGGGTCAATGTGGCTTTGCATCGATTATTGTGAACTTAAAAAAATCATGATAAAGAACAAGCACCTCTCCCACGAATTGATGACTTATTTGATCAGCTTCGTGGAGCACAATACATCACCAAGGTGGACTTGCGGTCGGGATATTATCAAGTAAGGGTGAAGAAGGAAGATATCCCCAAGACTGCTTTTCGCACAAGATACGGGCAATATGAATTCATAGTAATGCCTTTCAGACTCACTAATGATCCATCAATCTTCATGGACTTGATGAATAGAGTTTTTATAGATTACCTTGAAAATTTTTTGGTAGTCTTTATAGATGACATTCTAATATACTCCAAAACCAAGGAGGATCATGATGAGCATTTAAGAACTGTACTAGAGACTTTGCGCAAGGAGAAGCTCTATGAAAAGTACAACAAGTGTGAGTTCTGGTTGAAGGAGGTCTCATTCTTGGGCCATATCATCACAAGCAATGGGATATCTGTGGACCCTCTAAAATAGATGCAATTGAGGGATGGCCGAGGCCAACATCGATAACGGATATCCGTAGCTTCTTGGGGTTAGCTGGATATTATCGACGATTTGTGAGTAATTTCTCACGATTGTACAACCATCTTACCAAGATAACTCAGAAGGGAGTAAAGCTTTCTTGGAGTGATGAATGCGAAGAAATCTTCAAGGGGTTAAAAAAGAGGCTTATCACTACGCCCATGCTCACTTTACCCACAAGTGGGGAACTTTTTGTGGTATTCAGTGATGATTCGAAGAAGGGCTTAGGATGTCTGCTGATGTATAATGATAAAGTGATATCCTATGCCTCAAGGATGTTGAAAATCCATGAGCAATACTATCCAACGCATGATATGGAGTTGGAAACTATGACCTTTTCCTTGAAAATCTGGCGGCATTATCTTTATGGAGAGAAATGTGAGATATATACTGACCACAAGAGTCTTAAATATATATTCACAAAGAAAGAGCTTAATATGCGCCAGAGAAGATGGATAGAGCTCATCAAGGATTATGACTGTTCAATACATTACCACCCTGGGAAAGCGAACAAGGTGGCAGATGCCCTATGTAGAAAGGATCCAGCGATTCTATCAATAATGAGAATTGAGAAAGATCCAATCTTCTTATACTTGATGAAGATGGACATGGGAATCATAGAGAAGGGAACATCATCAATCCTTTCACAAATGATTGCTCAACCATATCTTTTGGGAAGGTTAAAGGATTCTCAAAAGGATGATGTGGGAATTCAAGAAAAATTGGAAGCTATCAAAAAGGGGAAATCCTCGGAGTTTAATGTTAATGAAGAAGGAATTGTGCGGTTTGGGAAAAGACTATGTGTTCCATCAAGTCCGGAGCTGAAGACGGATCTTTTGGATGACGCATATAGTTCTAATTTCTCTATTCACCCAGGGAGCACAAAGATGTATCGAGATATCCGAGAAAACTTTTGGTGGGATAATATGAAGAAGGAGATTGCTGAATATACATCAAAGTACCTGGTGTGTCAGCAAGTGAAGTAAGAGAGGCAGAAGTCTAAGGGGATGATGCAACCATTGCCCATACAATAATGGAAATGGGAGAACATCACCATGGACTTTGTCACCGGACTTCCGAGGACATCCAAAGGCAATAATGCAATCTAGGTTGTTGTGGATAATCTTACAAAGACATCACACTTCATTGCTATTCGGGAGGATTTCTCTTTGGATCAACTTTCACAGATATATATCAGGGAAGTGGTAAGGTTGTATGGAGTACCACTATCTATTGTGTCTGACCGAGATCCAAGATTCACCTCTATGTTTTGGAGGAGTCTTAAACATGCTATGAATACTGAACTGAACTTCAGTACGACCTATCATCCTCAAACTGATGGCCAATCCGAGCGGACTATTCAAACACATGAGGATATGTTGAGAGCATGCTCAATGGACTTTAAAGGAGGATGGGATCAACATCTTCCTCTGGTTGAGTTCTCTTATAATAAAAGTTTCCAATCAAGCATCCAAATGGCACCATATGAAGCCCTGTATGGGAAAAGGTGTTTAACCCTGGCATGTTGGGATGAGGTCGGTGAACGTAACCTACTTGGACCAGAAATGGTCGAGGAAATGGTGGAGAATATGAAAACCATTCAGCAGCATATCAAGGCATCCCAGAGTCGATAGAAGAGTTATACAGATAATCGTCGATGAGACCTTGAGTTTAAAGTTGGATACATGGTGTTTCTACGCATATCTCCGTGGAAAAAGGTCATGAGGTTTGGAAAGAAAGGGAATTTAAGTCCAAGGTGCATCGGCCCCTTTGAGATTCTTGATCGTGTTGGGGATGTGGCCTATCGACTAGAACTTCCACCTACTATGGCCAAAGTGCATGATGTCTTTCATGTATCCCTCTTAAGGAATTACATACCGAACCCTTCACAGGTAATCTCTTTTGAGGTGGTACAATTGGAAGATGATATTTCTTATGAGGAGCAACCAGGGACGATCTTAGATCGTAGAGAAAAAGTTCTACGAAATAAGACAATTCCCCTCATCATGGTGTTTTGGAGAAACCACAAGTTTGAAGAAGCGACTTGGGAATCGAAGGAAATGATGAAGCTGAGTTACCCACATCTGTTCTAATGTGGTAAAAGGAAAATTTCGAGGGAGAAATTTCTTAAGGGGGGGGGGATATTGTAACGACCCAAAGTTTCATTAATTGAAATCCCTCTTGATCTAATTAAATGTATCTTTATGTTTATATAAATTTTCAACTTCTTTGGTTTCAAGATACGAATTTTGACCGTTGCTAATATAGCCGCTGAACAATGATCACATGATTAGTATAAATATAGGACTTTAAAATTTTAATTTACTCAGACAAAAGAAGCGATGGCCTCGTCCAGTAGAATTTCTCCATATGAAGCCCATTTGTCGGAGCTGGGAAAAGAGGTAGCATCCTTGGGCTTTGCTCTTGACCAAGCCCAAGCTGAGCTTCATCATGTCAAGCTCGAACAGGACCGTTTACGGGAGAAGTGGAAGTTGATAGAAATTACCACTCGAGCGACGTTATCTGAGCCACCCCAAGAGTCTGTCACCATCGCACACCTTACCCTTAGGTCTTATGCGGCTGTTTTAAGGGGTCATGTAACAAATAAATAGTACTATGTTAATGTACATTATTTTTTTATATAATAATGAATATAATTTCTAGTCATTATTGATACATTGTAAATAGTTTTTAAAGTAAAAATATTGTTTTTAATTATCATTTAATTAAGAATTCTGTTTTATTAAATTAAGGGATTTTTGAATTAAATAATATTTTAATAAAATATTATTATTAAATTAATTTTTATTAAATATAAATGATCTTATAATTTTATGAATGCAATTATAATTTTTATTAAGGTTTGAAAGCCATTTCTGTCAAAACCTGTGAATTTTCAATAAATGTCATTTTTTATTTTAAAAGAGAAAATTAACATATTTAGAAAATTATTTAGATAAAATAAATGTTATTTATGGAATCAGGATGTCGAAATTATCCAACGGTGAAATTTTCATAATTTTTTGAGACAGTCAAATTTTTGGGTAAAAATTAAATATCGTTTAAATATATAATGTGTTTTATGACATCATAATGACCCAATAGTGATGTAATAAAATACTAAAATCCTTATTTTCGGACAATATATGTTTTAAAATTAAAATAATGTGATTTTGGGTTTGTTTGACTTAGTTTTCAAAGCATTAATGGACCCCTCAAGACTTATTAAACACCTTGTCTTTTTAAATTAATTTCCATGGGAGTGTCACTCACCTCCACATAACCAACCCTAATATTTTAAGAAGTTCGGAATTTGGCCTTATAAAATATTGTTTTCATATTACCTTTTCCAAAAACCATGGGAAAAAACCATGGGATGGTTTGTGGTTTGGATTAATTTAATGTAAGGTGTCCCAAACCTAAATAATAAAGAATTTTCTCACATTTCCTATATAAACCCACCCAAGCTCCCACTTCCGCCTCACTAAAAGCCTTTGTAGTTCCTAAAACCTCTTCCCTACTCTCTATATAATCCTCCCAATTTTCTCTAAGCTCCCAAGAAGCCTCTCACAATCCTATCTCTAGCCTTTGGAAGCACACTTCCAAGTAAAGTTTTTGTCTTCCTTTCTCTTTTTTACCCAATTTTCTTTAAGTTATTTTTCCCTTTTAATTTCAATTATGAATATTTGGGTATGGTTTAGAACCCCCCTCATACTTCCCTCTTTATGTTTGAATGATTTTAGACACCTTTCTCTCTCATTAAATTCCTCCCATGTACACCCGTTACTATGCTGAAATTCTGAAAGGAAATTCTCTCTCCTCATTTACATTCAAGAAATACTTTTGTATCATGAATCTAAAGTCCGTTGAAATTGTTGGGACATGTATCTATATGACCTCCTTACTATCCATTACATGTAAATATTATGAGTAACCCATTTCTCTCTCAATAAATTCCTCCCATGTACACCCGTTACTATGCCGAAATTCCGAAAGGAACTTCTCTCTCCTCATTTACATTCAAGCAGTACTTTTGTATCATGAATCTGAATTCCATTACAATTGTTGGGACATGTATCTATATGACCTCCTTACTATCCATTACATGTAAAAATTATGAGGAACCCCTTTCATTCTCATAAACCATTTTTATGAATTCTTATGTCACGTTGTTACGCTGCCGAAATCGCACCGATTTTCTAAGCCAATGTCATTGTGTAGTGAATACCATGCCCATTTCTCCATCAAGGGTATTCACCGTTATGCACATTTAATTATTGATTATAAAGTTTCATGTATTAATTCCACATTACTTTATCATGGAATAAATGATTATGTTTTATGAATCCATGTTTTATGATCCATGTGGCACACTTATGCATGAAATGAAATGTTTAAGAAGGGTGTGCCCTTATAGTGCTCCAATGAATTGGGTAAAGTATAGTATCATGATACATCATGTGCAATGAGTGTTGACTCATGATAATTCAAGTTCAATGATGGTTTACTCATTCTTCATGTGCAATGAGGATTTACTCATGCTCTATGTGCAATGAGCCTTGGCTGATGCTAATTCCATGTTAAGTGTTGTTGCCACATTCACATGTTATGATTATCATGATTTATCATGCCTTTATGTTCATGTTTCTCTTGTGCTCAATTGATATTCCTATTGTCTAAAATGTATTGTACTCCTCATGTTATTCCATGTGTATTCCCTTACTGGGCTTTATAGCTCACCCTTTTCTTATGCATGTCCTCAGGTTATCCCATGCAATGCTAGGTACGAGGGAATGTAGTGGTCATGTAAAGGATGTTTTCAATAAAGATGGTGTATTTCATGTTTTATGTTTTTTATGTAATGATACTAAGCCCCAAAGACACTAAACCTCTCGATATTCTTTGTTGTATCAAGTGAAGTTTTATGTAATAAATCATGTTTAAGTTGTAATAAAAACAGGGTTTTCATACTTTTGGTTCCCATGTAGCTTCTTCTAGCTGATGGCTTCACCACAAAACTTTAACATAGTGAGTGTTTTTTTCAAAGCACTTTATCTATATGATATATAATCTACACTAGTTATTCCTCCTTAGAAAGATCATTCTCTAGTGGTACGACCAATGAGATCATTACATGTGAATGATTATGTTTGTAATTCCTCAGGATAGATACATGTAACACATCATAGACTTGAGAGAGGTTCGATGGAAGCACCAATCAATAATCCATCATACCGAAACGATCAATAATTTCAAAGCACTACAAAAAAATTTAAATTTTTAGTTATTTTTAATCATGTTTTTCAAAACCGCTACTAAATATTTCATCAACATTTTTTAATAATGGTTTTTAAAAAATAGGAGACAAAATATTTTTTTAATTTTTTGAATTTTTTTAATTCATTTTTAGAGTATATTTTCAATAACTGTTTCTAATTAGCAGCAGTATTTTATGAAACCATTTATAAAAATAATTTAATCTTCAAAAAACATCTTTTTTCATCAAATAAGGATAACTTCTGATCCAAGTGTCCATTTTATATTCACAACTAGTCAAATTGAATCTTATGAAATGAACTACAATGAAATTAGTTAATAATCATAAGTAATAGAATAAAATTTATTTATATTTTAAAACATGTTAGAATTCAAACTTCAACTTCAAAAAACCATACCTTTTGATCAATGTGTCAGCTTTGGCTCTACCATATATCAAACCAAATCCTTCAAAGCTCTCTACAACATTTTTACCAGTGGGACCCTAATAAATAATATTTTGAGGTCAAAAAAGTCTTGAAGGACTCCAAAACAAAGTTTTCTATTCATATACAATGATTTTTGAACATTCTATGTGATTTAAGCTTCATTTAAGAGTTACTTTAGATAATATTTGGTCCATATATGATTTTATTCCATTGATTTACATTTATATCGATTTTATGGTGTTTTAATTGTTACGCTTTTCCATATTTCAGTTATTTATTATCAATAATATATGTGTGTGTGTGTGTTTATTTCTATACATTTATGTATATAAATTTATAATTTATATATATTTATCACTATTTATTTAAAATTTATATATAATTGTATCTATGAAAATATATTTATATGTATTTAGGCATATTATTCCATATTTATATATAATTATTCCTATGTATGAATTTTTATATACATTAATGTATATTTATATATATGGTGTTGGTATATATATTTATATACATTCTATTGGTTGGTGTGTGTGTGTGTATTTCTACTAGTATTTATATACATTTATTTTTTTTTTATATTTATATAATTTTATAAGATATATATATCTATATTTAAATAAATTTAAAATTAATTATATATATTTACTATTTACTATTTATTATTTAAAACCTATTATTTCTTATTTCTTATTTCTAATAAATTCATTTATTATTTATTATAAATAAATTATTAATTTTTTACTTATTTATTATATATTCATGTATTTTTTATTTTTAACTTGTTATTATTTTATTAGTTATTTATTTATTATTTATTTATATATTTTTATTATTTATTTATTTATTATTTATTTATTTATTATTTATTTATTATTTATTTATTTATATACTTACTTATTTGGTTATTTGTTTTTTATTTCTTTATTAATTTATTATTTATAATTTATTTTTTACTACTAATTTATTATATATTTACTTATTTAATTATTTATTATTTTTAATACATATTTTTTATATATTTATTTATTATAAATTTATTATAAATTTATAAATTTATTATTTATTATTTATTATTTATTGTTTATTATTTAATTAATTATAAATAATTAATTATTCATTAGTAATTATTTATTTCGTATTTATTTTTATCTGTTATTTTATTTTTATAAATTTATTATTTATTATTTATTATTATTATTCTATAATATTATTATTTATGTATATGTATTTATATGTATTTATATTTAGAGTTTTAAGTATATAAAAATCTATTTATTCACCGCATGAAGAGTTTTTTTAAGTGGTAAAGTCTTTACAGAATAACCAAGAGGTAAGAGGTTCAAATATCACCCAATACATATATTTGCTAAATTTATTCACGGCATATGCATGCATGGTAAAATAAATAAGTAACAAATTTAATATATCAATAAATAAATAAGTAAATAAATAAATAATAAATAAATAAATAATAAAAAATAACAACTAAACATTTCACATTAGTTTTCAAAACCATCACTAAATCATTCTATGATTCTTTTTTGAAAACTTCTATTAAATGTTTCATGACACATCTTTCCATGAAAGTATTGAAAAACTAGTATTCAACTGAATAAAACCACTACTAAAAACTATATTTCTTATAATGAAGGAACCGATATACCTAGGGATTAGTTTTTCCCTCTTTCTAAATCTCATTACCATATTCTAAGGAGAAATTCTTAGAAACCCCTTGCGACCAACTTTAAATTTCAGATCATGATGTCAACTGTGAACATTTTTTCCCAACTTTGTGCTTCCCTTATGTGCTACTGAATTTCCCTAACCTTCTCTATTATTTCATTATCTCACTCCAGACCCACTAGATTTATTTCTCCAACTTCATCCTTGTATGTTGAAGTTCTAAAATTTTTTCCATATAGGGATTATTATAAAGTCATTAAAATTCTTGAGTGAAAGATATTATTGTATGAAAACTCTACCAAAGGAAGATATTGATCCCAACCACCTCTTAAATCCATAGAATAAGTTCTCAACATATTCTTTTGGATTTTAATTATTCTCTCATACTGACCATCTGTTTGAGGAAGATATGCAGCGACCAAACTGAAATTTATATCCATATATCGTTGAAAAAATCACTAGAAAATAAAGGTAAACCTCAAATCCCTTTTAGGAAAAATAGAGTGTGGTACGCAATGAGACATTACCATTTCCTTAATTTGCAGCCTAGAAACCCAATCTAGAGATATATCTTCTCAAATAGTGATGAACTGTGATGAATTTGTATGGAGATCGACTACAACCAAAATAGCATTATTCCATTTAGATGTTTTGGGGTGTCCAAAGACAAAATATATGGTGATACTTTCACATTTCCATTCTATTATGGGAAATGGTTGAAACAACCCCTTATAATTTTTTCTCTCAACCTTAACATTCTAACATAACAAGTATCGACATACAAACTCTATGATATATCTCTTTATTCTGTCCCACTAGAAATACTCTTTAAAATCTTGATACATATTTGTAATTCCAGGACAAAAAGAGAATGAATAACTATGATAATAGTGCCTTATTCAAATCTAATATGGATGAAACACATACACAATTCTTGAAAATTATCATTCCATCACAATAATTATTGAACTCAAAAACATTTCTCACCTTCTTTTATATAAAAAAATAATCATTATACACCAGTTTTATCCTCATATAGATATATAGTCAGACACTTATTTGAGAGAGATAATATTTCTCCCCTTTAATATTTCAAGATCCGTCCATTTCAAATCCAGAAATATTGGATCTTTTTTTATCCTCATCACGAATAAGCTAGTATGATCATTTTGAATCAAATAATCTTCCACCTTATTCGCTTTCCCATGGTGGTAGTGTATTGGGTGGTCATAATCATTAATCATATCCAACCATGTTATATTACACATATTCAACTACTTCTATGTGAATATATAATTTAATATTTCTTATTATTATATATGTCACACTTCTCAACATAAATATAATTCCTCTATATCTTAAATACAAAAAATATTGCAGCTAACTTCAAATCACGACTTGGGTAATTTTTATCATAAACATTTAATTTTCATGATGCATAATCTGTCACCATATCATTATGAATAATAATGCATCACAATCTCTTATTTGATGCATAATTATAGATTTCATACCATTCTCCACTACAGGGTAATATAATATTATGTGTGCTCAATAATCTTTTCATTATTTCCTTAAAATTTTCCTCACATTTATCTGTCTAGAGGAACCTAGATCCCTTCTGAGTTAGCTGGGTTAGTGGATTAGATAAATATGATAAATTCTTTATAAGCTGTTGATATTATCTATCTAAACCAAGAAAAATATGGAAATTAGTCTTTGTGGATGGTTTGGAAAAATTTTCAATAACCTCATCCATTGATGGATCCACTGATAAAACCTCACATGATTATATGGCCAAAACGTACAACCTTTTGTAACCAAAATTTATACTTTGTAATTTTTTCATACAGTTCCTACTTCCTGAAGTTATTCAACACAATTATCAAGTGATATTAAGGATATTACTTACTCTTTGAAAAGATAATAATATCATCTATTAATACTACCAAAAAATGATCAACACAATCTCTAAATACTCTATTCATTAAATCAATGTTGATAGTGTTGGAATTAGTAAGATCAAATGAAATAACTATACACTGATAATTTCTAAACCATGTATAGAATGTTATATTGTATATCCACCTACTTGATCCTTAATTTATGATATCTAAAATGAAGGTCAATCTTGAAAAATTATTGATCATGGCAGAGTTGATCAAACAATTCATCTATATGGGGAAGATGATACTTGTTCATGATTTTAATCTTGTTATGTTCATGGTAATCAATAAAGAGTTTCATCAATCCATATTTATTATAAAAAAATTGATCTGGTTCTCCACAAGGTGAAAATCTTGGATAAATGAATACCATCTCAAGGTTATCTTGGTGTTTCTTCTACAATTCCTGCAACTCAATCGGGGCCATTTGATAGGGATACTTTTAAATATGTGTGGCACTAGGTATAAGTTATAATGAGAACACAACATTATACTTTAGTAGAACACTAGTAAAATATTATATAAAGACATAAAAAAACTCCCTAACATTAGGCATATCATTAATGTGGAGTTTATCTCCAACCATCTTAGATAATTGCCCCTATTGAATAGGAATCAATACCCATACACTGAATGTGATCTCCATCAAAAGTTCATATTTATCATCACATCATTAGACAATCAAAGGTGAGTTTGGAATATCAAATGTGAATTCACTTCCAAGGAAATTAATATGGGAATTATATAGATAAACCCAATAAATTCCCAAGATAACATCAAATATGACTAGAGGGAGAATAACAATATTTACCGGAAGAACATTCCCACAAATTTCAACTGGATAAGAATCATATACTTGAGATGAAATCATTTTACCATTAAATGTTTTCAATACTAATTCAACATCTAATTATGAGGGTGCTATTTTGAAAACCTTATTAAATTATTTAGATATTATAGAGTGGGTAGATCTATAGTTAAATATGATATTGCCAGTTATAGAGTAGGGGTCCAATTATAGAGTATAGGGTAAGTGTACCTTTTACCACATCATTATCACACCCCCTAGAAAAAATAGTGATTGAATTAGATTTCCCTTTATATCAAATATTATGAAGTTTCTGATTTTCATCATTTTCATTAATATTTGGATTGGAGCACTGGTTAACATAATTCCTATACTCATTGAATTAGAAACACTAGATCGTGAGTGGTGCATTAGCGCGCGTCATCTTCTCCTCTATTGTGTTAACTAGACCATTTCATTCCTTTTGATATTCATGGTCTTTATGATCCACCCTTACACATTTAATGAACCTCCCAATTCAATTAAAGTATTTACCTTGAGGTTTCATCCCACATTTATCACATTTATATGGATGTAATTTCTTTTCACCATGTGATTTATTAGATTTTTCATGAGACTCGTTCTTCCTTTTCTTATCAAAACCATGAGAATAGTGGGAATATCAAATTTCTATTTCCACCTTGAGATCACTTCAAATGATTTATTCGTAGCTAATGAAGTCTCTTATAGCTAACTCCTTTTAGAGACTTGGTTCTAGGACACTAAAAGAATTTATTAAACTAACTTTCAGGTTGGATGATAATACTATAATCATACCTCATAAGTCTTGTAAAATTTTCTTAATATGTACCAATGGATTCAAAATCCTTATACAATAACTAAAGGAATTCATTTGATATATTTTTTTAAATGTATATAAGTAAAGTACTTATTGAAATATAATCACTTAAACTCATCCAACTCCAAAGAGTCAATCTCTTCATTTTCCTTTACACTCTTGATAATAGTCCACCACTGATATGCTCCACCTTCCAAATTATAGACAAATAAAATGATTTTTTCATGATATAAACATTGTATAATGGAAAATAAAATTTTAGTTGTAACAATCCATTGATCAGAAACTATTGGATTAGTGGACCACTAAAAGAAGGTGGGTGTTTCCACATAAAGGGCTCATCAGAAAATTGTTCCCTCCTTTTACCATTTAGAAGATCAACATTATTCATTACTTGAGAATGTTTTGTGAGCATAGAAATGATATTTTTATTTCCTAATCTGATAAAATTTAGTTTCTTATGATGTTAATCATTTCATGGTCCATTACATTCATCATTAACATGGTTCTTTAGGGTTATATCCATTTACTAAAATAAAAAATCATAGTGTAGGCAATAATAATTATAGTGGAAAGGCACATAATCAAGATAGAAAACTAATTTATAATATGTATTAAATCATGAAACATTATTTAAATCTATGAAACCTTATTCTTAACCTAATCCATTCATCGTCATTATTCAAATACCTCATGATGGTTCATAAAGAGTGTGTGAATTTAAAGCATTTCCCCAGGGAGTGTCAAAATAAGTGTGAAATGAGACCTGTTATCATGAAATAAGTGAAAATAAAGTCTATCTCTGTGCCTTATTTTCATAGTTATCACCACTAGGTAAAAAAATATCAGAGAGACATCCACTTGTAGTATCCATAATGATATTTTATTTCTTATAAATAACTTGCTCTATCTTTTACCAAAATTACATGATATTTTCCTATATTTATATTTCTATGTAGACTTATCCATAGGGTTTTTACTAAATTTTTATCATCCTTTCCCAAATGTTAACTTATCCTTTACTAGGATACCAACTATAGTGACCCATTATTTTCATTCAAAGATACGACATCTTAATTGATGAATACTCAATACATTTCACAAATACATATCCAAAGACCATAAAGGTTTAGTATCTTTAGAGAATAGTTACATAATCATATTATTTCATAAAAGATATTCAAAATATCCCATAAATATCTTCCCACTTAGTAATCTTTAGATACATACCCTACTTAAACATTTCATTATAACCTAGGGAAAATAAACATATAAAAGGGAGAGATTAAATTATCATTAAGGGTAAACATAGAAGATAACAATCGATAATCATATGAAAGAATATGCTATGAATAAGGGTATGAGATTATAAATATAACTTAAAATGTTCATACCAAATATATAATGGATCATAATAATGATCCATGGCCTAATAGTTATCAATTCAAAAGACAGAACCATAAGAGTGAAAAATCATTATAAATAAATCATGAAGTAGAAGTCCATTACATATAATTGTGCCACCATAACAAGTATAGAAACCATTTCATATGTCATGGTTAACAACAAAGAACAAAAAATAATAATTGATCAATCATTAACGCCTATTTCTAATTTAATAATAGTTCCATAATCCTCAATTTTTTCCCAGAGTGTATCAATCACATCAGCCTATTTCCCATAAAAGATCAAGCACATCGGTTTGTTTCCCATCATTATATCATGCGATATAAAACTTTAACCATTGAATTAGAGGTAGATATATATCCCACCAATGAAATAATAAATACATTTATGTGCCAAAATATCATAAAAAATTCATTATTTTATAATCTATGAAAAATGAAATGGGTTTTATAAAAATTTCATCATAGCATAACCCATGGAAAAGATAAGGTTTTAGAAACATTTCATCAATTTATCATATCATAACCTATAAAAAAGGGACCATTTTCATAAAAATTATTTCATTATAATAATAAACATAAAATATTCATATAATAAATAAGAATAGTACCATTGGATCATACTCCTATTAAAATATAAGCAACACCAAATGTTGTTTTTATTAATGAATAGAATTTCCATAAATGATCATTAAAACATTCTTGATTATAATATCCTTTGAATTTGAAATAGATTTTTTAAAATCTAAAAATTTATAAAATATTAATTAAATAATTTTATTTAAAAGATACTTGAAAACTAATAAATGAATATTCAATTAATTATGTTTCCATGACATTGGAAAATTTTCTTCATTTTGTAAACTTTAAAACAAACATTCCTTTCACATTTTTGGTAAAAAGTCAAAACTATCACATTTGGAAAATTAAAAGAATATTCATTTAAAAAAAATTAAAAACTAATATGTGGCTATAAATTTACTTAAAAAATTCATTTTAGAATATTAAATATTTCATTAAAACATTTTTATAAAACATGGACTTGAAAGAAAAAGGGTTTTCATATGAAGAGATAAATAAATTCATATTTTCCTTAAAAACATTATTTTGGGATCTTGATTTCATAAAGAGCGGAAATTGTAATAAAAAAAATGTAATTTTAGGACATAAATATATGATATGAAAATTCATGAGTTTATTATGATTTATATCATAATATTTCATCATCAGAAACTTAATCATAAACAATCCTGAGAAGCAATGATATTGTAACATAAAACATTTACCACTTTGGAAACTTTTGAATCGTAAGATCCATGAAATAAAGAACCTTAAATGGATATATATATATATATATATCCAAGAATATTCATTATAATAATCAAATAATATATTCATGGGTATTATATACATCACATAAAAGAAAAAAGTGATATATGAGGCATATGTCCCATAGAAATATAAGTGTGATGAAAATACTTTACCTTATGTCCCGAATTCCTTAGTACACATTTGAAATTCCTATATAAAAAATATAATTTTATTATAAATATATTAAATAATAATAATATTTTTATTTCCCTATAAAATTTACATATGACCTTTTATTACTTTTTTATTATCAATTTCTTGTTCAAATCATGTTTTAGGTAATAATTTCTTTGTTTTTCTTGTATGTTTTGGTTTGGTATTTTTGGTCTTTTTAAATTGATCATGGTTACATCATATTTATAATTTTTACCATGATATAAATATTATATTTATTCATTATATATGTATTTATATTATTCCATTTAAGTTATAGATATAAAGTAAACTACACTATTTATGGACACAATAGGGCGTACCTACCCATAAATGATATTTCCATTTTCTCGATGCATGAAAAAAACAATGGTAAATAATATATTAACTTTACATAATTGTTTTTATGTAATTTTTATCGCATATTTACATTAAAAATATCCTTACTTCCTTCCATGTAAAGTGTAAGTTAAAAATGAATCCCATCACTTCGCAAGGTGGTAGTCCACCATACACACGAGCGACGTTGTCGTATACCCACAGAATAGAAAGTAAGAAGGTGTATATGATATTATAATTATAGAAATATAATTATGTAATAAATATAATATAAATAATTTAAATACAACATTATATCCTATCGTTAGTGGTGGTGGAGGAAAAAATCACATCTGTTTGAAAGTCGGTAGTCCCCCAAACACATGATCAAGAGTTTTGTTTCACACTTGATAAAAGTGGTGATGTCTATAGATTATTAGATAAAAATAATAAAATATCCTTATATGGTATCAATTTTAGTTGTTTTTTAATTATTAGAACATTAATTGAACTGGTAATATGAGAATTAAAAAGAAATATTTTAGTGAAGACAATTACGTTCTCTTAGAAAAACCACTTGTGAATCTCTTATTAAGGACCTGAGGGTTGGTCTTTTAGGAACAATAGAAGATATTTAATGTGTATAAGGATGTTGGGGATATAATGTTTCGGTTTTGTTCATTCTAAATGTCTTATTATGTGTGAATAACTGAAGGGAGAAGACCCCCTTTTATATTTTACCAGGAGTGTCATTTTTTTAAATACCCAAAACTATTCAATAATGGGAATTCACTATCATGAAACGTGCCTCAAAATTTGATAAATAAATTAATAGAGTGAATATTTGGTCAATTATAACCTAAAAAACAAAAAACTATACATGTTTTAAACATATTTTGTTCTGTAATCCCTAAGTTTACTCACTTTTACACATTTATTTTTCACCCTGGTAACTAGTTTCTTTTTATTTACCTAGGTAATTTATCCTTTAATAATAAAATTAAAATAAGCCTTATTAGATAATTTGGACCCAATAATTCTAATATTAAATCCAATTTATTAAATAATTATCCCATGTTCATTGAAAATTAATTTTAACACATGCATATGTAACACTCAAAACCCACTTTTAACCTTAATCACATCAATTAATTTTTATTATTTTTACTAATATTTATTATCAAAAATTAATTTTTCATTATTATATAATTTAAATAATTATTATTCAAAATATGGAATTCATTTTATCTAATTCTATTCTTATATGTGTGGGATTTAATTTAAAATAAAACCCATAGTCTTGACAAAAAAGTGGTTTTCAAAGAGAAAAGTTTAATAAATATAGAAAGTTTTAATATAAAAATTCAACATGAAATTTATTCCAATAACCTAAATTGTATTAATAAATATATAATTGAACTAATATTACTTTTAAAACCATATTAAAAAAATTAGAATTTAAATTCTTTATATATTAGGTAGTTTTTAATAAAAATAAGTATTTTTTAAATTTCATCAAAAAATTAATCCTTTAAGAAAATTATCAAAAATTAACTCAAAGATAATTTTCACATGTTGATTTCAAAAAATAGTTTTATTTTTTCAATTTTTTTCTTAAAGTGGAAAAAATAATTTTATTATTTGTAACGTCCCTCGATCTGGCACACTCTCACGAGGCCAGAAAGGGTTGGTTGTGAGACCTCAAGCACACCTCCTCATATGCTAGAGGCTTCCAAATAGAAGAAGGGGTGTTAAATTTATAGT
Organism: Viscum album; assembly: GCA_963277665.1. Taxonomy (NCBI): domain Eukaryota; kingdom Viridiplantae; phylum Streptophyta; class Magnoliopsida; order Santalales; family Viscaceae; genus Viscum; species Viscum album. The sequence continues at coordinate 1,181,173,960 of OY728166.1, forward strand.
GGGGGACTATAACCCCTAGTATAAAGTGTCATAGTAGTATAAAAAGGCAATATAAATGAAATAAAACAAAGTATATAAGCAGAAACCAATAATAAAATCCAACTGAATAATCCAATATATAGAAAAGTAATAATGTAATTACATTCAGGAACATAACTAAAGGTCATGTTAGAAACAATAAAATTAAAATACTAGAAAAATTAACAATAGATTCAACAATATCTGGTATTCAACCCCATGTCAGTCCCACATAAAAACTGCATCCCATCTAATTAGAAAACAATCTACAATAAAGTCATTTCCATTTTTCCAAACTTGTATCCACATAATCTGACCGTGTAACAAATAGGGGCCCAAATAGGGTGGGATAATAACTAAGTAGTTCAACACCACTATGTCTAAACTTACCAATATAATAATAAGTGTATACAATAAATCGATAAAAAATTGTAATAATTAATTCAATAATTAATAAAATATAACAACAAACTACTTTAGCTCTATGTAGTAATATCTATGGGAATGCATTATAACCATACCAACCACAACCATATAACCATGGTAAAACAACCTACTTCACTACCATTCTATAATATCTTAGAGCATGTAATATGACCATGCCAACCACAACCATATAACCATGGTATAATCATAACAATCTGAGTCAAATTCCTATAAGCATTGCAACATTTGGGTCAAAGCTCAATAAGCATTACAACATGGGACTAAGCAGAGCCCTCTCTCTATAAGAATTATACCATGGGACTGGGATGAACCTAATCAATATTAACATTACAACATATAATGGTGCATGTTCCAAGGCCAATCCTGATATATAATCATTTTATCATGGAACACATGTCCTATCATACCACATGGATATCATAATATCACATCATAAATCTCAATGGTTAATTATGTGAAGTACCATTTTACTTTCATATACCACTTTCAATTATATCACAATTGATTAATAGCCGGAATAATAATAAATAAGCCACAACTTATGGATTCTATAATAATAAATCACCTAAGGTCTCATATAATGTTAAAAAACATTAATCCAATATCCAAATAATTATATTCAAGGTTTGATCACCCAGAGAGTAGCCATGAATCAAGTCAGAATCCAATTGAAAATAAAGGACTCTAAGGAATAATCCCATTCATTATTTAATCGATTTGGGTGCACGTTAAGTTGGATCAATCACAATATTTCCTAAAATTGGAAATTATCACACCATAGGTTTATGGTTCAGACCCCATACCTTTAACTGTTGATCCAAAAGGGATTAAAATGGAATATTCCCAAGAGGAAGAAGGTAAGGATGTTATAAAACATGTTCCTAGATCAAAACTATTCAAGCTCAAAACTGAAAATGCACATGGTAAAATTAATTCATCCCTACAGTTGGAGAGCCAAGGGATAGAATTGAGAAAATTAACCAAAACCACTTACTAGGGATCAAAGGCATTATTGGGACATTTGGAAGGATGGGTGGCAATCTAAAATCACCTAGAAGATGCCCTAGGGTCGAGAGGATAAGGTTGTAGTGAATTAGAATGAAAACTCAATAGCACAACATAATTTAAAATAGAAGTTTAGGGAATTTCATATAATTTAATGTAGTTATACGATGTGTAAATATTTTTAATGGGATACACAGAAAAACCCATCACCTCATATTAATTTATTAAAAATTCTTAATGATTACATGACGTGTAAATGTTTTGCAGATAGGTTTTCATCCTATTTTACCTTTAAATAACATGAGCACAACTCAATATTATCAACTTACCAAGAACCCAAGAAACACTTAACCCACTATACCCAGACTCCACTAATTCAAATAAACATACATCTCTAGACTTTAAGTCATTTCCCCTAAAAAAACTCTCAATGTGGATCCTCTCTAGTTTATTAAAGTTACCTCACAACTTAAGACTTTATTTATTCAAATGAAAGGCATCCATGATGAAAACACAAGCACCAAGGTTTAATGATTTGGAATACTCAAATGAAATAATAGTTAATGAAAATATCAAAGAGAGGCATGCTGTAAAAAATATAGGATCTTACATTATTTTTTAATGAAAACATTTTAATGAGAAAATAGTATTTTTGAAACATATAAAGACTTTAATAAAAATTAATTACTATTTCATCAGTCTATTTTTTTATATAAAACCAATTAATTAATATTTAAGAAGTGGTTATTCCTATTCATACTGTTAAGTGCAATGGCTAGGTTATAATAATCATGTTTAATTAATTATATTAATAGTGTATCATGGTTCATTAAAACTCAGTGTTGCATGTAACTCAATCTATAAAAGAAATTAAATTTATTTAAAAATAAATTCATAAAATATTATTGTTTTAAAAATAACAATCAATTTCCCCTAATAGAAATTTAAACATAAAGAATCCTGATTTCAAAGTGATATTGGAAAGAAAACCCTCACCTAAGACTGATGCATAGTTGGAAATTCTTTAATTCCATATATAATTTATTTAGGTTTCTGATTTATATGTATAATAAAATTATTCATATTTATTATAATTAATACCATTAATTTATAATTATTTATAACCCATATATATTTTTATTGTTAAAATTAATATTTTGGTGTTAACTATTCAATTTTTTCATGCATGTTTTGGTTTGGATATTTTAGTCCTAAATCTTTTATCATTGGTTCATAACCTATAGAATGTTCATAAAGATATATTATATGAGTTTTATATTGTTATGGATTACCATGGTCATTTCATGGAGCATATGGTGATGGTTTGCATGGAACACATAAAAATATATTTGTGGTGATTATTAAATTAATAAAAATTTAATTTATTGGTGAATATAATTCCGAATATTACCATTAATTAATTATGAAAAAAATCATAAATAACTCATTTTTTCATTATATTACATGTATTTAAGTTTTATTAGTCATTCATGATGTAAATTCTACATCATTATTTTATAGGTCATAAAACCAATGCAAACAAGAACATGTTATAATGACTTAATGAGTAAGAATATGTTATTTTATTATAATATATCAATTTTTCTAGAAAACCATAGACTCCATAAACCTGTTATTAGAATAAAAGTTATGTCCTTTTCCTCGGTATTGTATATATTTGCTCTATAAAACCATCATATTTTGAGTTCACCCACAGATATAATCTTCAAAAATAGAAACTTAATCCTTGATCTCTGTAGGTTATATAAAGACTTGTTAATTCAACTTCCCTGAGGCCACCATTTCTATCACATTACCCTAGAAACAATAATCCTATGTCTTAGGGATCATGGATTAGATGGAGGCCTCCCCTGTTAGGAAAAATTTGAACACTGATATATCTTGGAGTTTAGGTTACATGCATGGAGGTGGAGTTATCAGAGATCCTTGAGGCTATATGGTGGATGAATTATTATCTTTATTTGGGAGTGGTGATTACCTTCAAGAGAAATATCATTCCATGTTAATAGGATTTATCCTATGTAATCAGAGGCACATTCCTATTTCGAATATTGACACATATTCATTAATAGTCTACAATTCTTTGTAAGGTAAAGGACCTATTCTATAGTCCATCGAATATTATATCAGGAGATGCAAGGGACTTATGAATAATCATAGGTCCATCCTCATACTTGGCATGAGGGTAACACATTGGCAGACTTTTTTTGCTTTTAGAAAATGTCAGAAAGTCTGACTCCTTATCTTTTCTAGATAAGGATATTTTCTTCCTGAGGGTACTCACTTTGTTTGGGATGATTCTCTTGTATTTCATTATTTTAGACCATGTTAATTGTCTTTATTTATATTATTCTCATTCAATTTTACTTTTAATAAATAAAATTCCTTTTGTGTGAAAAAATCATTAAGGAGTGGATAAAACTTACATTGAATATTTAAATCTTTTCTTAGAGATCCACATAGAAATGAGGGATTTGAGACTACATCTTATGACTTAAGGTTTAAAAACACAATATAGTATTTTTAGGGAGAGATTTTTTGTATTTATTTAGGAGTATAAATAAATAAATGTGTGTGTTAAGGTTGGAATATGAGTGGTCCGTTTATAGGTGGGCATGGGTGGCATTTTCACAAATACACATTCCTTAATGTGTAAGGACTATTTTTCACCTAGAAAGTGGATCAAAAGAGGAAAAATAATGGATATAGTATGATATGAGGTTATAAATTCCCAAATAACCTATTTAATAGAGAAAGTTTTATGATATTTGAAGTCAGTACCACTTAGTTTAACCGCTTTACCTCGTTTTTACCCTTACCGCGGTAACTCAATATTTTTACCTTAGTAAGTTATATTTATAACTAAAAATCAAATTAATATTACTAATTAATTCAGACCTAATGATTCAAATTATGAAATAAATTTTATTGGATTTTATTTATAAGAGTGATAAATATTAATTTTAATATAAGAACACATAATGCATATTTTTTAGAAATATGTATTATTATGCTTTAAAATTGAAATATTATTATTTCTTACAAAGTAATAATCACTAAATGATTGGTAATTTTATTAAATATATATATTAAAATTTTATTTTATTAAAATAATTTTTTCATAGTGATCTGTTTAAATTATAAAAATAAAAATACAATATATTCAGATATCATATCTTTGAAAAATAATTCTTCTTGCATTAAATTATTTAAATAACAAAAAATCAATTATTTATCTTCTCTTAATTAAATTTTTTCAATCCATTAGTATTGGAATATATATGTGATTTTATAAACACTTCAAATCATTATTTAAAAATAATATTATTAATAACGAGTAATGAATAAAAAAATATTTTTTTATAATAAATAATTGTAATTAATTGTTATATTTTTATTTCATTACATAATTATTTATTATATGTGAATTACAATTTTCTAATTATTTATTCAATTTTTTATTGTAATATTATACTATAATGAAATAAGGCATTTTCCATTTTGTTTGGTTTTGTGTGTATCACAAGCCATCAAACACAATATATATGTGTAGAGAAATACATACTAGAATGACGGGGAGTTACATTCTACCAACCACAAAAATAATTTATTTTTTGATATTTCATTAATCTTATGAAAAAATGACATTACTTTTCTATCATTATGTATTCAAGTTCATAGGTCACTTCTTCAAACTTATTATCCCTCCAAAGAACATTATCGAGGTTAGTGGTCATGTTTTTTGTACTTTATCTCTATGATCTATGATTTTTATTAGTTGTTACTCTTAAGAGGTATCAAAATTTGTGTCACTACCTCCAACCTCAATACATATGATGGGTAAGGTATTTACTTCCTCAAAAGTGATACATAGAAAATATCATGCACTTGGCAGAGGTTCATTGGAAGTATAAGATGATAATCCATTTTCCCTACACAATCTATGATATCAATGGATAAAATATATCTAGGGATTAAATTTACATTTTTCTTGAATCTCTTTAACCTATAGCATAGTGATATTCAAAGGAGTAACTTTTCTCTAAATCAAAACTCCAAATTTCATTGATGATTATCTATATATCTCTTCTATTGACTTTTTTCAATTTTAATGTGTTGCTAAATGGTTTGAATTTTCTCTAAATTTTAATGAGAGAAATCTAGTCATATAATATTGTAATCTCAGACTTTATCTCATAATGTTAAATTTATACACCTTATTCCCATACATAGACTCATATTATTTAATATGAATGTAATAATAGACACTTCATTTATATAAAAACTGTACTAGTGGGAGGTGTTGATCCTAAACTCCATTAAAATTCACGGAGTAGGGTCTCAATATATCTTTCAGAGTTTTAATGGTCCTTTAATATTTACTATTACTTTGAGGGTGATAATTAATGCTGAATCACAACTCCATATCTAATTTTATCTAAATACTTCTCAATAACAATGAGGTAAACCTAAATTTTTTATTAGATATAATCAATATTGGAATTCCATATAGAATTACTACTTAATTTATGTTAGATAGTTAATCAGACAATATATATTATCAAATATAAATTAAATGTGCTTATTTCTTATGGTGTTCCACTATAACCCAAATAAAATTATGTAACTTAGAAGTTTTTAGAGCTTCTATAATGAATTACACTATGACGTTCTTCCATTTTCATATAGGTGTGGCTAATGATTACATCATCTATTTAAACTTATATCATTATTCCTTAACATGATATCATACCAAGAATAAAGAGATATAATCTAAAATCACCCTCTCCCTGGTATCCCAAAATAAATTCTACATGATATCCCTATACATCTTTGAGCTTATAGGATGGATAGAGAATGATGAGCTATATGCATCATCTAGTAACTCCTTATTCAATTATTATATTTAAGGGACAAATATTTGTTTCCTAAATATTATAATTTCATCAATATTATGTTGAAATCTAAAATATTTCATACCATTTTTGTAGATTCACATATCCCTTATTCTCCTCATTTACCTCTACATGGATGGATGCTTGAGGAGTCATTTGGGGAAGATAGTATCTCACCTCTTCTATTTTTATTCCATGATCCATCCATTAAAAATATATAAGTATTGAGTCTCTTTAAATATCATTCATGGATAAGGTAGCATAATTGTTCATAATCAAAGAATTGTATATCTTTTTTCCTTCCCAAGGTGGTAATGTGTTGAGAAATCATAGTCCTTGATCAACTCTAACCATCTCCATTGGAGTATGTTTAACTCTTTCCATGTGAATATATAATTTAAGCTATTATGATATATATATATATCACAATTTTCATCATAGATATAATTCATTCATATATTTAATGAAAATATAATCACTACTGGGTACAAATAATACCTTTTGTTTTTTTTTTCTCATGGAAGTTTAATTGACTTGAGGTGTAATCTATGACTATCTCATTTTTCATGTGGAAATATCCCAATCCATTCTTTGATTAATTACTATATATCAAAAACAATTCTCCACCACAGGGAAGTTTGAGTAAAATTACAGTTACCAACCATTTCTTAAGATCATCAAAATTTTATTCATATTTATTTGTTCAAATGAATTTGACTCCATTCCATGATAACTTTGCTAGTATATCTGATAGTCAGTGAAAATTCATAGAGAGCACAAATTACATACAAATAATACAATAAAACTATAGATGTCTATTATACTAGATAGTCTAGGACATTCTTCAATTACCTATATCTTTGATGTATCCATATATATACCCTTCCTTGTGATTTCATGACCCATGAATGATATTTTTTATTGCAAGAATCTATACGTGCTAAAATTTTCATACAATTTATTCTTTCCCAAGGACCTCTAAAAAATAATCAAATCATATTCATAATATTCCTTGATGTTATAATATATTATAATTCAATCCATAAAAACTAGAAAAATTTATTAAGATAATATCTAAATACTCCATTCAGTAGATCCATGAAGATATAAGAGGTATTTAGAAGTTTGAATGGAATCACTAGGAATTCATTATGTTTATATCTTGTATGAAATTTTGTCTTGGGGACATACTATTTTTTAACCCTTAATTTATATTATATTAATAAATGTTCAATATTTGAGAAGTATTGAGGTCCTCATGGTTGATCAAACAATTCATCAATATTTACAGAGGATACTTATTCTTGAAAATTATATTTTTATGTTTTGGATAATCGATATATCGATGAATGGATTCATTGTTCATCTTAAAAAAAGGTTCTAGTGTACCCCATGGTAAATACATTGATAATATAAAACCCAAATCTAATTTTTCTTGGAGTTATTTCTCAAATTCAACAATTTAAATTAGGTCCATTTTATAAGAAGTCAATGATATATATAGAACCAAGTATAAGTTATATTAAAAACCAACTCCACAATTTCTTGGAAGACCAATAAATTATTTATAAATACAATAATGTGTCCTTTTGTGGTCAAAATTTCTGGATTGTGGAGTTTTTATAACTATTTGATCTAAATACCACTCCTGATTGGGTATTAAGACCCATATAATGGAAGTAATTTATATTGGGAGTTCATAGTTATCCTTGCATTGATAGATAATCATATTTTGATTTTTGATATGAAATGTGACATCTCAATAACAGAAATTAATATGAGAACCATGCAGAGAGAGATAATCTATGCCCAAAATCACATTAAATTTGAATAAAAGTATAATAATAAGATTTGTATGAAGCTCATTCCCACAAAATTCTATCATAGATGAGTTATGAACTTGGGTTAAAATCATAATACCAATAAGAAATGTGTTCTAATAATTTAATATCTAGACATTGGGGATACAAATTAATAGTTTTAAATATGTTTAGTAATATGAATGAATTTATGGAAATTGGATCAAATAATATTTTTTTCTATATTTAGAGTACCTATAACCACCCCAATTTTATTATTCTATCAATTACCCCTTACTAAGACCAAAATGGTTAGCATGAGTATCAAGTAATAATAACTTAAGTAAAAAATCATATGTTTAGGAAAATAAATCATAATATTTCTTAAATTATGACATCTTCATTTCAACCAATTTCATCAAAGGTTCAACACACATAAATTTTGGTTAAATATATATTGTATTAAGTCTTTTCCTCTTATCCTTATCAGCCTAATTCCCAAAAAATATTTACACCTCAATTTGATTCCAACTTAGATAACCCAAATTTAACATATAATAGCATTAAATCATTTCACATAAATATTAATTTCATTTATCAATTACGCAAACCCTAAAAAATATTGCTTTTGGTGTCATTAGTGATTAACTACTTGAGTTTTTAGTTTATAGAAAGCCTTTATCATTTCCCATAAAATTCTCCACACATGATGTCTTTCTAGATATACCACAGATGATACTCTTATTCATTTTTTGGGAATGGAAACATAAGAAAAGGTGGACTCATAATCCTATTAAAGGTAAACATAAAATATAACAATCAGAGATCATATGTGAGAAAAAGATGAAAATGAAGTTCTAAGAATATAATTTGGGTTCATGAAAATAACATAATAAACTTATACAAAATAAAACATACATCTCAAATCTCGATTCATTTCATAATGATTTTAGCATAACATGAAACATGTTTCATAGAGTTTGGAAACATGAGTCAATAATCATGAACCCTAAAACCATTACATATGTGCATTTATCCATCAAATCTCTTTTTTACATTTAAAAAAACATTTTGGTTAAGTGGGAACCTCACAAAAACAAAATTTCAATTTCAAACATTATCTATAATAAAAAACACATAGCATACCATACACAAAATCCACCTTCAAATTATAAAATTCCAATCCAAAAATTGGGAAGAATAATACACGGGCAAAGCATAATGCTTGAGAAACCCACCATCAAGGAGCCACGTCACCTCACCACTATCCTCACATAACTGACCTATCATATCTCACCGTCTTTATCATCATAGACATTATGTATTATCTCCAAACATCAATGAGAACCAATCAGAGCTCACCCCATCACAAATTCAAACCATTGTCACAAATAATCATTACATAACTCCTTCAAACTTATCGAACCTCATCATAACAACACTGGTGTAGACAATGTTGATGACGACGACCAATACTAGTCATCAAACCAAAAAATAAAATGACCAATAAATAGATAATGAATCTAGTTAAACTCGAAGATAGAGAGGAATCCATCGTGAGAGAGACCACTTGGAGTGCTGATGACCACTTGAACTCATATTCCAATACACCTTAGAAACCACCATGCAGATCCAACTACAATAGAATGGTGGAATATTGGAGCAATATAAGAGAAAATATTGGACTCAACCCTCGATTGGGAGCTCATCTCCATGGCCACCCAACACCAACGGTCAACAACACATCTAGAAACAAGCACCACCAAAATCAGAAACACAAATCAAAATCATATCTAAAAAAGAAAAAAATCCTGAGAATTCATAGATAAAATAAACCAACAAACCTTCATCCCTGTTTATGGGGAAGAAAATATTAAATAAATTCCCACCAAAATAAGGGAAGGATGACTTAGGCCATGCTAGGACTGTCGACTGTCGGACCACCATACCCAAAACTCCTCTGAAACCTCCGTGCCAGATCCAACCAAGAGAGAAACATAGGATTGAGGGTTCAGAGCTATAGTTTGAGCATCCTAGGAATTAGCACCACACCATTCATCAGGATCACCCATCTCCATCAAGAATGAACATCATCGAAGGAAAAAGAACTTAGCACCGATGAGAACGCATCGAGAGTGAAGGGTAAGGGTTTAGGTGAGCCAATATAAACAAGCCATTATTCTAAATCATTTACATAATTAAAACATTAAATTTCATAATAAACTCATCATCCCAAGAATCAAGTGGTTTAATATCTCTAGAGACTATCTATCTATGAAATATATTTTATAATTCTTGTGAGCATTGCCCAATAATTTTATTATAGTAGGTATTATTCTAAATATCTACAAAGTTAAACTCATCCTTATTCCCTAAGCAATGAAAACATAAGAAAGGGTTGATCTTAAATATATTTTAAGGTATAAATAAACATATCAACATGTTACTAAGGGTGAGATCAGATTCATATGAGAAGACATAAGCATGAGATAAATCTCTTATTACAGTAACATGGAATCATAAAAATAGTTCACATAGAAAGATAAGAGGATATATTTTCCCATATGATCAAATGAATAACATAAAAAATAAACTAGGAAATATGATAATTAAATTAAATAATTTTACATGGATCATATAATTTTTTCATATCAAACGATTATGGAACTAGTTTAATCATATTGATATAAATCAATCTAGGTTAACCCTGAATTAGACACCTATGTTTGCCCATAATGAAGTTCAAAGGGCATTCATAAGCCCTTTGGACTGACGATAAGCTCCAAGGAATTAATAAATACCTTTGTGAATGTTTTAACCTACAATAATAACTAATTTAAACAAAAACGACATATATATAATGGAAATCCAAATTTTTAATGGAGATTCAAATAAAATATGATAAAAATGTCCAAGGGAAAATAAGTTCCAAATTAAAAAAATGGTAGACCAAAGTACACAAAATTAAATAAAAACCATGTCCATATGATATGTGGGTTAACACCGACTTGTGCCACCACCAAACTTCCACACCCCACTAACATGGATACCCACTTCCACAATGTGGAACCTTGCCTTTACATTCATTTAATAATACAAGATCTACAAAAACCCAAAGGTTTTCGTAGGGTGTGATCTGACATACCCAGTAGGATTCCACCAAGCGTTCCATATGAAATATTTATAAGATAAACCAATATTATATTTTAACAAAAACAAAAGAATGATTTTTTTTCAGAATTCGTATTATAACATAGAAATTCACCCCTTTAAAATTTTTAAAAAACCTTCCTAAGTAAACTACTTTTTATAGCATATTTATTCATACAACGTTCCTTTCAAATAATACCATGAATTAGAGAAATTTAAACATTAAAATCATGAATAAACAACCATTTACCAATGAGAAAAAACATTGATACTAAATACTTTGATACAATTGGTCCTAGTTTTTTAGGATTCTCACATTATCTATTTAAACAATGGTCACCTAGTGTGCATATTAACCTAGGATAACAATACTTGGGGATAATATTATACTCCTCTAAGTGTATCCCTTTATAAAAAAATTATTTAGAAATTTTTGTAATCATTTATAGATGATAACAAAAATGAAAAATATACAGTGTTCTTACCTTAATTCTATCACCCAAGTAAGTAAACCAGGTTTCATGGTGTTACAACCCACACTTGGGGATTTTATATTTTACACTACCTATAATGAGAGGCATTCCAACTTCATAATTCAAAACAATCAAAGCTTTAAAATCATTTATTTCAAAAACCAAGGGTTTTTTTAAACCATAATTTTATTTAAAATGAAAAAAGAAGAAAGTTGATTTCCAAAAAGATAGCCGAAATCACCACATTTCAAGATTTATAAATCTTGTCATTCAAAAAATTGAAAACTAGTTTAAAATGAGTGATCATAAACAGTTCATAAAATAAATCCTTTTTATGAAAATTCCTACCTTAAAAAAGTTAGTTTTTCAACACCTTTATGTGATCTATAAGCTAAGAAGAATTTAGGGCTCTAGGAAAAAGGTAAGAACACTAAACCATGAATTCCCATCCAAGAAATATAAATTCTAGAAACCTTAAATTAATAAAGGTAAATTAAGAATTCTTTCCATGAAAAACATTAAGGGTTATCACAATTATCAAGGGATTTGAAAATTACTTCATCTCCCAATGATAAGTCTAATATAAACAATGTTATATCTCAACACAAACCATAGATTCAATGATAACACCCCTAATATAATATTCCTTTCAATAAAAAGAGAGTATATCTTAAAACATGATGAATAATGGATATGTACTTTTTATTTCCAATATAAAATTCTACTTGATTCATTGGATTCAATCTTTATAAGGGTTGGGAACTCCAAAATCCCAAAGATTAATACGTAGGGTTGAAATCATAATACATAGAAGAATTAATGAGACAAATGATAGGTGTTTTGGGTCTAAAAAAGATATTTTTCAGATTAATTAACTCACATATCATGGTTTGGAAACAATGATTAATAAACCATGAACACACTTTTGTACAAATGATATAGTTTCATGGTTTTTCTATATAGTTTGTCCAACTATGAAATAACTATTTTAAATTAATCTATCCTATATTTCATTATTTGAGGAGAAGGCCACATGGTTTTGAATATGTGTGTTCCAACCATACGCTTACCTCTGGGTCTCCAAAAAATGTTACACTATTTCCTAGTGATACCCCAAATTTGTGTATACATTTTCATATACTCTATTGAAAACTAAGAACAAGTTTTCAACAATTACATACTACTTAGAGATAAAATACTTTGATTTTGGTGATCTTGTTCATTTACAGGAGATTTATGGCCAAGTACACAAAACCGAGAAGAACGTAGAAAAAATTTACAACTACACGGCGTGTACTTATATACACGCCTTGTACATTCCAGTTCAGATATGGGTTGACCAGGAAAAATACATGCCCATGTAACCAGAAGGAGGTACACGCCATGTTCACATTTCTACATGTTGTGTATACATTTCTAGTAGCGTTTGGTGGCCGAATTCTTAGACTACACGCCGTGTATGGCGGCGCTACACGCCGTGTATATTCACCTCTGAGGCAGTACCATGTTCGAAGTCAAAGACGACATGTTAGGCCGCCTAGCAGCGGAGAAAATAAAGCCAAAAATGCATTGAATAAAGTACACGGCGTGTACTTTTGATACACGCCGTGTAGTTATCTTTTCTATAAAAAGAGGCCTTGGCCTCCAGACCAAGGGTGGTGTGTATAGTATTTTGTGGAGAAAATGGTTGAAGCTCCGAAGTAAAGATGCTCTGCCATTGTACTATCGTCATTTCATCTACCGAAGAATCATTCCTTTTTCAAAGTTCCAAGAAATATTTCATTAGGTATCAATAGTTTTGTGTTTATCATTTTCAATATGTGTAACTAAACACCTATTGTGTTGGGGTTGTGGAAGCTAATGAGTTATAATTTGAATTAAGTTGCTTTGAATGTGTTTGTTTTAATAATCTATTCTTATTCCTCTTAAATCACTTCATATTATCACTGGAAATTCTATACTAGACCAAGGGCAGAATTTTTCGGGATTCAAAAGAAGAATAATGACGAACAACTCCATGACCATTGGAAGTAACTGTCAGCTCAAAATGAACTAAGCCAAATAAAGATCTGTTAAATACTAACTATCGGACCAAGGAGTTAGTCTCTTCAGTTATAAATATAAAGTTTACTGGATCAAGGAATCTTTATTACAAATTAATCCCAGAGAGTTGGGTTATTGTGAACAACACAACCGTATAAGCAATTTTATTTAATAATCATATTATCACAAATCCATAACCCCAATGCATTTATCTCTTTATTTGCATCAAACCCAAATTTTCCCGTCTTTAATTTCATTTTAGTAATTAATTGGATAAAATAAACATAGAAACTAGTTTTTATTTTTTTTACACAAACAACCAACCAAAATAGACTCTAAATTCAACATACTTCCCCAAAAATGAAAATAGAAACTAAATTAAGCAAGATAAAATAACCCCATAGTTCCCTGTAGATTGACCTTTACGGGTGCTATACTTGTTAGGGTAAATATTATTTGGGACACGGAAAACATAAATTCGGTAAAACGACCTCCAAATTTTGGCACCGTTGCCGAGGAACTAGAGTAATTTTATTCTTGTTTCAATTAAATTTGTATCAAATTTTATTGAAAATAAAAACCAAAAATTCCAAAACATTTCTTCCCTAATCCCATTTCTATTTATCTTTTGTTTTCCCTTTTATGCCTAGGTTTTTTTTGTGTTTCTGCCTGATCACAGGTGCATGAACCAATACCTCACACGGTCCAGGAGTGTCGGGTCATCAGATATTTTTCTCATGAACCGAAAATCAAACAAACTTTGTCTCATCGTCGAAGTGCACTGGTGGAAATGAACAACCAAAATCCATTAACCATGGTGAACAAGGAGGAGGGAGAACCAGCCATTGATGCTACGGCTGAACACCCATACTAGGACAAAAAGCCTCCCACTACTGGTATACCGGAGCAGGCACCTAGAGGCTTCATGGAATTCCTCCCAATGAACTACCAAAGGACACCACAGAAACCTCTTCCAGAGTACGAACATCTTCAATAACCGCAACAGATCTTCTAAAGGCTATATTTCTCCCCTCAGGAGAAGCAATACATGCAACATTCACACCATCAACAGCCACCTCCACGCCATACTCCCATAGAGTATGGCTTGCCATCAATCCACGGAGCTGACACTGGCATATTTTATCCTCCGGTACATGCCCATAACTTCGAGATGAAGCCTGCTATTATGCAGCTGATCTAGAACACCATTCAATTTGGAGACCTGCCCAACGAGGATCCCAACGCCCATCTCTCCAATTTTCTGGAGATTTGTGATACATTCCATTTCCACAAAGTGTCAACAGAAACCATTTATCTTCGCCTCTTCCCCTTATCTCTATGGGACAAGGCGAAAGACTAGATCAATGGGTTTCCACAAAGATCTATCCTCATCTGGGAGGAGCTAGCCCAGACATTTCTGTCCAAATATTTTCTACCTTTTAAGACGGTAACCTTGAGAAATGAGATCCAAAACTTTCAGAAACATGACTCAGAGTCATTGTACGAATCATGGGAACATTTCAAGGTGATGTTACATAAATGACCACACCACAGACTTACACTCTGGATGCAAGTCCAAACCTTTTACGGAGGACTAACAATGAATACAATGTCTGTGGTGGATGCAGCTACTGGAGGTACGGTAATGAGAAAGTCCCCCAAATAACTTTTTGAATTGCTGGAATATATGTCTACCAACAGCTTCCAGTGGCATTTTGAACGGGGGACCCAAAAATTAAGTATACATAGTAATTATGCTACTACCATGCTTGCTGCCCAGTTGGATTCAGTATCCAAAAAGATCAACGCACTGAATCTCAAGGGCGCATCTCAAGTCCAGGCGGCGAACCATACAGTATACGGTGACTATGGTAACAAAAAAATCCTGGGAGAATGCCTGAGACCTTTAGTCGACCCATCGACAATTTAATTAAGTTATGTTGTACAGAACCGAGGGCCCAACCAGTACCAGCAATACCAGAACCCGGCATGGTGTGACCAGAAAAACACGGGATGGGGCCAACAGCAGCAGAATCCTCCGCCCTAGCGACCGCCTAGCTACCGTCAGCCACAATATCAGAACCCATACCCAAGGCAACAACAGAACCAGCAGGGCTCCTACCATCAGCAAGGGTATCAAATCCCTTACCCGCAGCAGCCAAGGCAGCAACCACATCCACCAACTGCACAACCACCTCAGTAAGATAATACCTCAAGGTTATAGGATATTATGAACAGATTCATATCTACAGCTGAAACTAGATTTTAGAACTAGGAGGCTTCTATTCGAAGCCTTGAGAACCAAATCAGCTAGTTAGCAAACCAACTCTCAGGGAGACAGCCTAGTACACTACCAGGAAACACCGAGAATAACCCAAGGGAGGAGGCCCATGCCATCACTTTAAGAAGTGGAAAGAATATATACCAGAAGGAACTAGCACATTCTACTTCACCTATACTATCTGTTTACAACAAAGGTATAATTTAAAACTCTACTTCATCTAAAAATCCATCACCAGAGGCTCAACTAGGCAAAGGAAAGGAGGTTGTCAATCCATTCGAGAATGCATTACCTTTTCCGAAGAGGATGAAACAGAGGAAGCTAGATCACCAGTTTAGAAAATTCATGGAAGTATTCAGAAAGCTACACATCAATATCCCATTTGCAGAGGCTCTGGCACAAATGCCCACATATGCCAAATTCATGAAGGAAATACTCTCCAATAGAAGAAAGATGGAGGATCTGGGCAACATTTCCCTAACCAATGAGTGTTTTTCAATCGTCCAACACTCAATTCCTCCCAAACTCCAGGATCTGGGTAGTTTCACTATTCCCTGTACCATTGGACCATGCGAGTTTGGGAAGGATTTCTGTGACTTAGGGGCCAATGTGAATCTCATGCCCCTTGGAGTATTTAATAAGCTCAAGCTCCATGATTTGAAGCCTACCTGAGTAGCCCTTCAACTTGCTGATCGATCAATCAAACATCCAAAGGGACTCCTGGAGGACGTGCTCATCATGGTGGGTCAGCTGATCCTTCCAGCTGATTTCATCATCCTTGACATGGGGGATGACCAAGAGGAACCTCTCATACATGGAAGAACTTTTCTAGCCATTGGGAAGGCACTCATCAATGTGCACCAGGGGGAGTTGATTTTCCGGGTAGGGGACGAAAGAGTCTCCTACAATGTTCTCAAGTCTATCAAGCAGGCATCAACACCCGATCATGAGGACTATTCTGCGATAAATACCATGGAAAATCGCTTAGTGGATTATCTGGTATGTTCCTTTATTTCTAATAACTTTATCATTACAGACATTCCCATTGAAGATGATCCAGAGAACTTGCAATTCCTAGAAATCCAGGGTGGGTACTATTGGGACCATTATCCACCATTAATATCTGGTAAGACAAGGTAAGTCGGTTGAGCCAACGACCTAAAACAAAGGCACTTCCTAGGACGAAACCCAGAGGTTACACGCCATGTCCCACTTATATACATGGTGTGCACTTATCTTTTTAGTTTTTTATCTTAATAGTATAAATATATATATTAAATTACTTAATAAATAGGGATGATGTTGGTGTTGATTGCTACGTCATTGGAGTTTATCTGAGCTTTCACCAGTTCGAATCCTCCTGACCTACCTTCGTTACAGGGTTCCTCCTTTATATATTTTCTTACACAACATGTGTAGTAAATTACATATATATATATTCTTATAAGAAAACCCATGATGGGGATAGGGCGGTTGGCCAAGATCAAAACCCAGTTTCCAAAAGACCCAAGTTCAAATCCTGACAACCACCCCATTTCCATCATTCACCCTTTTAATAAAACCACACAGTGTGTCTTCCAATATACGTCGTGTGTACCCTGTTTTCTTTCTAAAACTAAAATATAAAAAAAAACACTTTTCTATATATTGTAATTCATGCGGAAGAAGTTGGAAGATTGGAAAAGTCTCGGCCCTAGATCCCAAAGACCCAGGTTCGAACTCAGCTAATCTCCCTGCTTCATCCCCTTATTTAATAATTAAAAACTACACATCGTGCATTTCTTTCATCCCATGTGTATAGGCTGTATCGATTAAATGTATATAAATAATAAATTTGGGCAGTAGTACAACCTTCTCTTCAGTGGTTGAGGGCTTCCATTCGGATCGGCCGATCGCCGGTTCGAACCTCGCCCCAAGCACCAGACCGAAGGATGTACTTCTCTTTTTACAATTTTTAAACACACGATGTGTATTTTCCCACTACATTATGTGTATAGTTTTATTTTTCAATTCTGTATATACACATATATATCTATTTACTTTTATTATTTTTATTAATTAATATTAATTATTATATAGTTTATTATAATAATTATATATATATATGTTTTTTTAAAAAAACCCAAAAAAATGGTACAAACAAATGGGCCTTATACACACTTGTTGGTTTGTGACTCCTACTCAATTAAAGGAGATGGTGGTGATGAGATCTTTTGATAAAGCTTATTGAGGACGATTTTACATTGAGTTTAATTTTGAATATCATGCATTGTCAGTTAAGAATTTAGCCCCCCTTTTCAAGCCTCAGAGTTATTTTTCACATCTTTACCTACCAACCATTATCCACAAAAACATCTGATCCTTATTGAAAATCCCTCATGATTTTTGTAAGTTAAATTTTCTAAAGTGGTGAACTAGATTTATTACAAACCTATGGATAGAGTGTATATATCTCTGATAGAGCATAACTTTGTTTAAAAACATCTTGAGTGTTGAGTATATTTTTGGTGAGGTAAATCATCAAGTGGCTTTCTTATATTTGAAAGGTTGAAACATGTGTTAAAAGAGGATGAAAGTAGTTAATTGAATTATATATGAGGCATAATTAGAGTATCTCATGGATTGAAACTACTTTGTATTCATTGTAAAATTTTCTCCCGTCACTTATTATTTAAATTTATGATTAACTAAAGTTATTCCTTTTACAATATAGAATCTCTTAATTAGATGTTGAGATTTTCTTGAGGGCAAGCAAATGACTAAGTATGGGGGAGTTTGATACACTCAATTTTTGTATACATTTTCATATACTCTATTGAAAAATAAGAACAAGTTTTCAGCAATTACATACTACTTAAAGAACAAATACTTTGATTTTTGTGATCTTGTTCATTTCCAGGAGGTTTATGGCCAAGTACACAAAACAAAGAAGAACAGAGAAAAAATTTACAACTAAATGACGTGTTCTTATATACAAGTTGTGTACATTCCAGTTCGGACACGTGTTGACCAGGAAAAATACACGCCCAAGTAACCAGAAGGAGGTACACGTTGTGTTCACATTTCTACATGCCGTGTATATATTTATAGAAGTAGTTGGTGGACAAGAAGAGTCTACATGCCCATGTGACCGACTGAAGGGGAACCATCATGTTCCATTTATACCCGCCATGTATGCTTTTCTAGAAGAGGTTGGTTGCCTAATTTTGAGACTACACGCCAAGTATGGCGGTGCTACACATCGTGTATATTCACCTACCAGGCGAAGTTGTGTTCCAAGTCAAAGACGGCGTGTTAGGCCACCTACCAGTAGAGAAAACGAAGCCAAAAACGCATTGAATAAAGTACACGGTGTGTACTTTTGATACACGTCATGTGCATATTTTTTCTATAAAAGGAGGCCTTGGCCTTCGGACCAAGGGTGGTGTGTGTGTAGTATTTTGTGGAGAAAAGGGTTGAAGCTCCGAAGGAAAGACGCTCTGCCATCATACTACCATCATTCTATCTACCAAAAAATCATTCCTTTTTCAAATTTCCAAGCATGATTTCATGAGGTATCAATAGTTTTTTGTTTATCATTTTCAATATATGTAACTAAACACCCAATGTGTTGGAGTTGAGGAAGCTAATGAGTTGTAATTTGCACTAAGATTCTTTGAATGTGTTAGTTTTAATAATCTCTTCTTATTCATCTTAAATCACTTCATATTATCACTGGAAATTCTGTACCAGACCAAGGGAAGAATTTTTAGGGATTAAAAAGGAGAATAACGATGAATAACTCCTTGACCAATGGAAGTAATCGTCAGCTCAAAATGGACTACGCCAAATAAATATCTGTTAAATACTAACTACTGAACCAAGGATTTAGTCTCTTCAGTTCTAAATATAAAGTTTACCAGATCAAGGAAACTTTATTACAAATTAAACCCAATGATTTTGGTTATTGTGAACAACACAACCTCATAAGTGATTTTATTTAATAATCAACTTATAACAAATCCATAACCCCAACACATTTCTCTCTTTATTTGCATCAAAACCAAATTTTCATGTCTTTCCATTCGTTTTAGTAATAAATTTGTTAAAAAAAACAAAAACCAATTTTTCTTTTTGTACCCAAACAACCAACCAAAATTTACTCTAAATTCAGCAGACTTCACCAAAAACAAAAATACAAACTAAATTAAGAATGTTAAAATAACCTCATAGTTCCCTATGGATCGACCCCTTACTGGTGTTATACTTGTTAGGGTAAATATAGTTTGGGACACCGAAAACATACATTTGGTGAAATGACTATCCACCTAGGAGTGTTGAATGGTTTTCACTAACCACGAAAATGAAAATTCTAAAAACTCCCAAAAACAACCCATAATAACATAATTAATATTGGAAACAAATTATGGTTGAAAAAAATACTGTAAGTACCTAAAAGTGACATTGGAGTGTGATAATTATACCCACCATAGAACTTTATTCCCCAGAAAGTCAAGATCTTGAAGATTGATCAATGAATAGATGAGGGTACTAATCCCTAATCAACAATTTCCATTTCTATATATCATGAGAATTTTTTTCCATATTTCCATAATTCTTAAACTAATAGAATATATTTACCATTTGAATACTTTTATTGAGTGTCAATAATCTGGACTAGATTCTCAAAAACTAACATATCTGGTTCTAAATCATGCACTTCCCAATTTAAAACATGATAGGGATTAGGTTTATACTTCTTAATATGAGACATATTCAATACATCTTTGATATAATTCAACTAATATTCAATATCAAACTGATAATCCTTCTTCAATATACTCAATGATCTCAAACCATCCCACGTATCTCGAAACCAACTTCCCCTATTTATTTAGTTGAGAGTGACCCAACCGTGGTGAGACATTCAATAAAAATCAATCAATAATTGATAATTACAATGGACAATTAAAATCATCTATATAATATTTATACCATTTTTTAGTAGTCACTAACAATCAATATATGACCCAAACCTTAACCAATATCTTTTTAAAATTGTTTGGTATAACAAGAGAAACCCCACCCACATCAATCCAATAAAGTGGTGATTTTGTAGGGAAACCATAAAGGCCCTCAAAGGGTTAAATTTTAATGGAAAATAATAACTATTTTTATAATAAAACTCAACCTCTACCAAGTGGATATCTTATCTTCCTCCAAATTCAATGATGCAAGCATAAATCATATCATCCATAATTTGAATAAAATGATCTATCTATTTTTTCATTTGGGGATGGTAATCCATGTACAATTTGACTTAAAAACCCATCACATTATAGAAGACTTTCAGAAACCATGTGGTAAAATAGGGGATCCATATCCTATATGATGGCATACGACACCCCATTCAACCTTAGAATCTCTTTCATGTAAATATTTCCCAAATCCTCAACATTGGTGGTGTATTAATTTAAAATAAAATGAGCCAACTTAGTCAAGTATTAAATCACCACCCATTTGAAATTCATTATATGGGGAGTCCTTGGGGTTCAAACAATGAAATCTATATAACTACATCACACTTACACACTATAATAATAAGAGGATAAAAAAACCAGAAAATTTTTGGTGTTGATCCTTGATTTGGGGAGAAGTATAGAAATGAGGCATAAAACTAGCTATGTCATGTTTCATACCTGGAAATAAAAACAAAAATTTCATATCATAAAAAATATTACTAGTTCCCAGGTGAATATATCATTGAGAATAATGAATATCATACATCTCATCCAATAACTGAATATTTGGATAATATATCTGATCCTAAAGAAAAGAATAACTTTAGAAAAGAGAAACCATTCCTTTATGGGCTCCCCACCATATTATAACTACTCCTAAACTCAACATCCCATTAAAAAAGATAATAATTATCCTAAGAGTATATTATGTAAACTATGTGTTATCCAGGACAATACCATTCTCTCCTAATGTCACATTCATGTGTAACTGAGAAAGAATTCCCATTAGTTTCCATTCATTATTCAACTCCATCACAACTTCAAAAGTTAATTCCATACTGAGCGAATAAATAATAGAATCCCCCTTTCATGGGGTGTAAACTATTTCAAAGTCAAAGGTATACATTTATTCCACCCATCACCTCTACCTAAGGTTCATTTACTTTTTAGAAAATATATAAAGTAAACTCATATTATCAGAACATATTGTGAACTTTCCCCCAAAAAGGTAATGTGTCAAACACTTAAGAGTGTGCATAACTATTTTCAGTTCATAGTCATTAGTGGGGAAATTATTTTCATGTGGATAAATATGATTAGAGTCATATGCCACCACATGATCTCCCTATATCAAAACACATCCCAAGCCTACACTTGAGGCATCATAATAAACTCTAAATCCTTGTTCGTATTTTTTTAAAATTATTAACAAGATTGGAACACTCAAGAGGGGGTGGGTGAATTGAGTTTCCAATAGAAATTTCTATTAAAAATATTTAAAAACCTTAAATCCCCAAATTTCATAAAAACACATAGTAAACTAAAGGTGTATAATTATATAATTTTATCTTTGTAAAAGATTCTTAACATCTCAATCATAGCTCTGCTAACATAACTTTTAAAATACATTAAATTTTGAAACTAATATAGTAGTATCAAAAAATAGTATAAAACACACTACATAAAGTTAAAAAGAACATTAATTTTTTTTAAATAGATACTATTTTTTTAAAGAAACAGTAAAATCAAAAATAAGAAAAAACATAGAGAAATTTAAACAAGGGGTTTACTCTCTAGCTGAGATTTAATCCCCTATAATATGAAATCACATGTTTCCAAGTATTTTATTATATAATACACTTTATCCTCAACCTAAATCGTTTTTGACAAAACAAAACACAAATATGTCTAGGGAGAAAGCCTCTTCCATAGTATCTCATGGGAGTAAATAATGATAACAACTGCAAATAGGCAGTCAAGGTCACACACAACCGTTTTAATAGGTATAAATTGGAGTAAAATTGTAAAGACTTGAGAAAGAAAATTATGACTCTTTAGTTTGGTTTAGGAGAATTTTTTTACAGATAAATAGACTAAAAAAGAAAAAATCAAAATAAAAGCATAAACATAAATAGAAATATAAAAGATATGTGAAGATGTAGTGCTTCTCAATATGAATAGATTTAGCTATTCTAGAGTCCTTGAATTTTTCTTTGAAATGAGCTCGAACAAGTTCCACAACAAATACAAGAAAATAGAATCTCATAAAAGTTTTTATAATTCTTCTATTCTCAGTCTATTTTCTTCCAAAAATATGTATATTAATGATTCTATATAGTTCATCATACATCATTCTATATTCCTAATACATGCATGGACTACATCACACATGAGGATCCTCTTCTAAATTTATATCCTTCTTAAAAGTCTAATTATCCATTTCAAAATAATAATAGAATAATATGGATCCTTATACTAAGACATATATATGGAAAGGTATGAATTTTTCTTGAAGATAACCATCTAGTTGTTTGATAATAATCATTCTGAAATCCATGTTCTACTGAATACATTAAATTCCTTAAACTATCCATTGGATAAATAATTTTAAAATTAATTTTGGGTAACTACGGTAGCAGATGTTGCGGTAGCAGGCCCTGGAGATAGCTCCTTAGTGTTTATTAAATCTAGTAGTATCATCACTTAGTGAACTAGTAGTAGCATCACTAGATGGTTGCATCTATTCAATGGTAAAAACTCTTGGTGGTAGGGATATATTTACCTTGGCGATATCTCTATTAAACAGTAGCAACGACTAGTGGTAGCACCAAGTGATAGTAATATATTCTGATGTTAGATATGTTTTTTGGTAGATCTTTACAATGGTAGATCAGTTTGGTAGTAAATAATTCTGGCAGTGGATATTTGATATGATGTTAGATTCACCTAACAGCAGTTCCAACTGGTGGAAGATCCTCTTTGATGGTAGCGTGATCTTATGATAGCTCATTTCAACTAATAGTAGATTACGATGGTAAATCGAGACTTAGAAAATTTTCACAATTTAGCAAGAAAAAACATTTCTATCATAAAATGTAAAACGTATTAGGAATGTAATAAAAATGATTTTAATTCATTAAAATAAGGAGTTACTATATTAATTTAACAATACCGCCCTTTCCAATGTAAAAAAATCAAAGAATTCATTATCATAAAAAAATATTTAACAGATAAATTAATATATGAATAAAAAAATTCAGTCTTCTTAACAATCAAATTTCTTCATTTTCAAGTCATAAATTAATTCCATATAATCTTTTATTTTTATCCATTTTGGTATTATAAAAAAGTGATAAGTAAGGGAAAAAGATATAAGACATAAAGATAAATAAAAATATTTGGTTTTCATTAAGAACAAAAAAGTAAGACAGTACATCAAAAAAGGATAAAATAATATAGGCCATATCAAAAACTAATACGAGTATGAAGAAATATATTTCTATTTGGTAGAGGCATGATTCACTAACTCCTTTTCTTTTATACCAATAAGAGGAACATATGATTTTGCCGGAGGTACACGAGGCTTGGATATAACAGGTCTATGATGTCTCACAAACTGAACTAGTGTAAGTCAAAAAGGACTGACTACAATTGAGGTGGTTTGTAGGGGTCCTTATAAAAGTGTAGATATGGAAGATGTCATAGGAATAATTAGAGCTGAAATGAAAAAATACTAGTTTTGTATAGCATCCTAATGACCATTTTCCATACTAGGTGCATCTAAATGAAAATCCTATAAAAGATCTTCCTGATTAATCCTCTATACTAGGGATCCCTTAAGATATTTTTATTAAATTGAGACGAAAGGTTCACCATGTTCTAGTAGAATAACCTTATCACTTCCATCATCATCATCATCATATAATTCAAAATCATAATAGGAAATTAATAATACAGTTGATCATGGAGTTTTCTACCCCTGATTTGATGCATTATCAACTCCATTCATTGAAGCATCTGAAGATTTTTCCCTTATTGAATAGAAGACTCAGTAGAATTAAAGTCAGTCTGAGAGTATTTTAATTCCTCATCTCTTTCTTCAACATTACAGTTATTCATAGAGTCATTTATATACTTGATAACACCGTTTAGAGTTTCTGAGGTAGATATCTCAAACCAAGCATAATTATAGACTTTGGTCTCTTCAGTTTTGTCTTCTTCTTCTAGAAAAATCTCTTTATAAATAACATAAATAAGTGTAATAGGATGTACATAATAAATTTTTGGTCTCTTAATAACATTTAAATAACTCCCCTCTTTCACTAAAACATGTGCAGACTCTTTAGCTTTATATACAATCTCTTAAACATTTTCATTAGCAACAATATCACCTCCTTCATCTAAAGATTACTCCAAAACTTCATCTAGGTCCATGATAGGGTCAACCATATATATTAGTCTTGTTGTATTATAAACTATATTAAACTTTTAATATATCTTATCATTATATACTACCCATATTTTAATCTAAGGTTTCCAGTTGAATTTCATTCTCTTATAGGTGAACTGAATAAGAAAAAAGACATCACACTTGGTCACTTATTATGCTCCTCTCGGCACAAGAACTCTAGATTCCAACATATGAGAGATCATATTAGGCTAGGAAAGTGAATTTGAACTCAAGGAAGGCTTTTATAATTATATTATATGCACCATTAAATATAAATAAAGATTAATCTTGTCCAATATTTTAATAAAAAACAAGAATACAATTTCATGATACCTCATTACTCTAAAGTCCCCCTTCCTGTGATATAGAATATGTAGGATAAACTTAAAAAACAAGATACATTACCCATCCAATACTAATATAGAAAGACACCAACTGTTTCATTTCTAGTGAGCTCTAGAAGAGCATCGTCTATCAAAAAATTCCATTGATTTATGGGAAATGAACCTTGATAGTCCTTGCATATACCTTTATGAGGAATCTTTATACATAAATCCCATTGATTAAATGATAAATCAACTTATTTTCCATTCAACATTGATTTAAAAACATCCATATTATCTTTAAACTCACACTCCACAAACAAGTAGACACTATGAATAAAACTTGTCTAGAATGGTCTATAATTCCTCAATAAACATCCATCCCATCCTTGGTCTTGAATCATATTCTACATGAGTTTATTGCTTTATTCTAACCACATGACATCAATTTCGTTATTAGTGACAACAATGTGAGATGCAAACTTTGGATTCTTTAGTTATATAGGCCAAATATATTCTCTTATGGATTTATTCAAAGGAAATGACTCATCAAGTGATCTATTAATATACACCACTCAGAACATTTTTGAATGGGTTTGCTAGTTGAAAGTGGGAGGTAGAGGTTTGAGAGATAAAGATATTTTTCAAAGGAAAATCACACGATAAACAATTCCTCCGACTCATATATTTAATAAGATTTATTATTTAGGGATTTTAAATTTAAAAACATATTTAAAATAAAGATAATATTTATAATAAAATTGGAAAGAAATAATAATTTTAATTAAAACATTAAAAAATATAGGAATTTTAATCTTATCATATGATTGGTAGATCCTAAGATATGATCTATAGTATCATCCTATCAGTAACATGTCATGGTAGAAACCAAATTGTATATTCCCAAGGTAGATGATCCATGGTATAACATCCAAAGTAGATTAACCATAGTAGAGAATCCATAGTAGGCCATCCATGATGGAACATCCATGGTAGATTAGTTACGATTGATCATTAATATTTGATCATCTATGGTATCATACCAATGATAGATCACATAATAGTAGATCTTTCAACACTTGATTCTAATGGTTTTATTCAATGGTAGTATGCAATGGTAATAAGGAAATTGGGTTTTTTATTTCCCAAAAACAATTTAAACTAAATAAATTAATATTGAGATAGAATTTATCATTCCAAGTTCCTATTTGATATAGATCATTCTAAAAAAAATAAAATGATTCATGAATAAGTCAGCAAGACAAATGTTCAGTACCAATGAACTCAAGAGTAATATCACCCTTTTAAAAGTGGTCCCTCAAAAATCAATTTAAAATATCAATATATTTTATACTATATTGATATATAGGATTATTGGAAATGTTTATAGCACTCGTATTATCACTATTTCGAAGGGCATGTTGAAATTGATATATATAGTCTACAAAAGTGTGTTTCATCCATAGAATCTTTGCACAAAAACATCATGTAACTATGAAATTATATTTAGTAGTAGGAAATGAAACAAAATTCAATTTCCTAATACACCGAGAAACAAGAGGCTTTCCCAAGAAGTTACATGTTCTGGAGTTGATTTTTCTAACTAACTCACAACCAAAAAAATATGCATCTGAATAACATAATAAACTAATTCTTATCATTTAGAGTAAAACAGTCATAAATTGGTTGTAATTTTGAGTTATTTGAAAGTAATTTCCATATAAATTAAATGTTATTATTTTGGATTAGCTTCAAAATGGGCACATACACAAACAAACTAAACATTATATCTAGCCGACTAGTAGTTAAATATTGTAAAGTCCCAATCATTCCTTTTTAAGTGGTTTGATCAACTAGTTTTCTAAATTCTTCAAGATCCAATTTATAGGTATTAATCATTATAGTATCACTTCCTTTTTTACTATCCAATCCATGAAATTTTAAATTATCTTTGGTGTACTTACTCTGGTTTAAAACAATTCCATCATTATTGTGAAAAATATAAGAAGCAAGAAAATATATAATTTGACCCATAAAACTCATTTGAAATTAATGTTTCATATTTTTCTATAATTTAGATCGAAATTAATTTTCTGAATATCCAAAATATAATATCATCAACATAGATGTGTAATGAAAAAACATATCTTTAAATTTTTTTAATGAATAAAGTATGTTCAGATATTTCTTTTAAAAAACATTTTGAAATAAAAAATAAGTTGATCCTATCACATAATGATCTTGTAGCTTGTTTTAAACTATATACAACTTTTTTTTAATTTTAAAAATTTATTTGGGAAGTTATTATTTTTAAATCCATGGGTTTTTTCCAAAAAAATCCTCAACAATATAACCATTTAATAATTAACTCTTGACATCCATTTGGTATAATTTTAAATCTAAATGTGCTTCACAGGAAATCAACATTCTGATTGTTTCATGTCTAGTTAATGGTGAATTTTTTTCCTCATGGTCAATTCCTTCTTCTGATGATACCATTGTTCAGCAATCTTGATTTATTTTTAAATACAGTTCTGAAATCATAAACTTTGTATCTAAAAACTTATTTAGTGTTTATGGTTAGGTAGTAAATTTATATTTCAATTAGTTACCGGAATTTATTTTTTTCAAACTGATTCATCTCATCCTATATTTAAATCACCTATAGTTCATTATCAATTTCTTATTTGATGTTATTAGGTTTAAGTTGTGATAAGAAATCTTGATGTTTAACTTAGTTTCTAAGAAAATATTTTGTTTTTATTCCTCTATATAGGTACCCAAAAAAACATCTAAATGGTGGAAACTATATTTCCTGACAACTCGATGAATTGAGGTATTTGATACTTTATCCTCTTCTATAGGTTCATGTTCAAACATTTCCTCAAAACTGGTATATTTTTCAATAAGATGTATTACATAATTATTACTAGGTTTAAAATTTATATCCAAATTAGGAATATCATCATCAAGAATTTCTAAAGGGTTCTTAGTCTAATGTGGATCAATCTCATCGAGTTTGACATGTATAGATTCTTCCAAACTTTAGGTTGTTTTATTAAATAAAGTATATGATTTAATGGATGAATAATATCCAATGAAAATTTCTTCATCACCATTGGATGAAATTTTTTCTAAATTCTTTTTTGTATTATGTTAAATAATTTACAACCAAAAACTCTAAATTAGTTAACTTTTTTTTTCTACAATTCCCTAACTCATAAGTGGTTTTCTTTAAAAGTGGAATAATTAAAAATATATTAATTATATAATATTTTTTTCACAAATTATTCCCAAAAATTAATATGTAATTTATATTCATTGATAATGGTTTGGGAAATTCTTTTAGGGGTTTTATTTCTCATTTCTACTACATCATTCTATTGTGGGGTCATAGGAGCAGAAAAGTTGTTACTATATCCATGTTGTGAGAATAATGATTAAAACTAGTGATTTTAAAACACATAGACATGATCACTTATTAAGGTCTTAATTATAATTCCAATTATATTTTCTATATATTTAAAATATTTTAAAAAATAGGAAAGTGATTTAATTTTATGAGAAATGAAAAACAGCCTTTTTTATCTTGTATAATCATCAACTATAAAAAAATAATGTTTTAATACTAAAATAGAAACTCTAAAAGGTCCAAACAAGTCTATGTGAACCAACTATAGTGGTTGAGAAGTTAAAATTTATTTCTTTGTTTTGAAATTTATTTTGTATTGCTTTCCCTTTTGATAAGGATTATTGACATTGTCTATTGGGAATTATAGTTTAGGTATATCCTTGAGTAATACTTTCCTAGTTATCTTCCTAAGTAAGTTTATATTGAATGGAATATTTTTATATTAAAAATATATGATTCTTTATTAAAGGTACTTAATTAATATTTTTTTGAGAAAATAACGAATTCACAACAACAACATATACCTTATAATTTTATAAATCAGTGGAATCCAAAACATGATTAGAATCATAAACAATACAATTATTGATCTCAAATTTAAAATGGTAACCACCACCACATAACTATGAGAAGATAAGAAGATTATAATTTAATCCATAAATAAATAATACTTTAGAAATTAAAACAGTACTAAAGTCAATGATTTTACCAAGAAATTTTTTTTTACATTTAGAATTGTCACCAAAAGTCACATATCTACCATATAATTGGATTTGGTTATTCAAGCATGAGCAGTCCAAAGTCATATGTCTATAAAATCTAATTTACAAGTACCATAGATTATTTTTATAACTTTTCATGAATTTTTACTTCCACATGAGATAAAAATATATATTTTGGTACCTTTATTTTATTGGGTCCATAAATGTTAGTAATAAGAGCATTAGGAATCTATAACTATTTAATTAGTTTCCTAAAATTAGTACTTCGAAATTCAGAAATAAAAATTTATTTTTTCCATAGGTGTAATTCGTATTTATAGATTTGGAAGAACTAGAACATGGGATGAATTTATTATTATAAATCCTTCTCTATCTAGGTTGATAACCAATTCCTGCAGTGTATTTAAGTGTGGTTTGATTTACAATAATTCTAGTGAAAGTTTCTCAGCCATGAGTGAATATTTCTATATCCTTCTTAAGTTGATAACTAGACAATTTAAGTTCATTGTTTTCCTATAGTAGTTGAGGGTTCTTATATTTTGTTTATTATAATAATATTTTTTAAAGTAATCTGAAATATCATACATCTTCTTTAAAAAGTTATATTTATCTATAAATTCATTGAATGTGTCTTCCAAAATATTAAAAATATTTAAAAATAAATCATTATTGTACATATTTTCTTCACTATTTCCATTTTTAGAATGACTAGAAATATTTATAGAATATGTGGGGAAAATATTTGTACCATATATTTTTTTCATAAAACACGTGTTAACTTCGAAATTTATCTCTTCTCTACTACAGTCTAAATCAGTTGAACTATCCTATGAGGCACTCCATGTGAAATTAATATTTATTTTATATTTTTTACCTTCTCCCTCAAATTTTTTATTATACATTAACTTAGGTCATTATAATTTAATATTTATTTTTCTGTTATACTAGTAGTCAGTCATTTCATTGGTGGAATCATCCTTTTTCCACTCCTTTATCAAATTCTCTCTATTATCATACTTTCCTCTAGTTTTTTTTTCTCAAAGAATTTCCCTTTCCGGTAAAACTTTTTGAATGATATGGATATATGATACATTTATTCATCACTTTTAGTATGTGATTCTTCATCACTTGTACTTTCATCTTTGATCTTATCTTTCAGTTTCAATTCAAAAGACTTAAAGGATACTAAATTTATCATAGGTTCAAATAATTCATATTTTTTTACATATAGTTTTTCCTAATACATCATTACTTTTCCAATGAGTTCCTTCACTAGTAGTGTATTGATGTAACATGATTATCTAATGGACATAGATGTTCCTCTCCATATTTTAGTTAAAAATCCAAGGAGCTGCATGACTTTTTCTTTATCATTAATTGTTTTTCCCAGTGCATGCCTGGTGTTGACTATTTCACTGAACATGGGATACATTTTATAAATGGATTCATAATGATTCATCTTGAAATTATCATATTTAATAGTATATGTATTCAAATTAATTTCTATAACATTTAATTTTCCTTTATGTTATATAGATAGAGTGAACCAAATTTTAAAATTAGTTTAATATGAAGATATTTTCTTAAATTCATCCTCACCTAAAGAACAATATAAAGAATACATTTTCATGAAATTACAACCAAAGGTAGACTTAATGGCCTCACTCAAATCTTTTCTAGGAGCTTTAGGTTTCTCATATTTAACCTCAATAACAATCCAAATATCAAATCCCATGATTTCTATATGAAATATCATTTTAATGTTATATTGAGCATAATATGCTCCATTAAAATAAGGAGGATTATTAGTGTAAGTTACTTCAAGATTATTATCATCAATATAGATATTAATTTTTATGTAATAGATATTTAAAATATTTAGAAAAAACTAGATCATAGTAAAAATTATTTTTAATATACTTTGATACCAAATATTGGTCAGAGGTGAACACTCAAGAGGGGGGGGGGTGAATTGATTTTAAAATAAAAAATTTGGTTAAAAATATTTTCAAAAATAAAAATCCTCCAATTTATTAAAAACAACCAATTATCTAAAAGTTTAGAATTTTATAATTTTATATTTGGAAAATATTCTCAAATTATTGATCACAGGTCTATTAAAATAACTTTGAAACTAATTTAAATTTTGAAATTAATCTACTATAATCAAATAAAAGTATATAATACACAACTCAATGTTAATTATAAAAGTATATTTTTTTAAATAAATATATTTCTTTGTTTAAAATTATTGTAAAATCAAAAACAATAAAACACATGGTGGAATTTATACAAGGGGTTAAGTATCAAGCTCAGACGTAATCCCAACCTCTCAGAATTCACCTGCTACCAAGTAGTTTATTATAAAATAAACATGATACATAAACTTGATCATATTTTACAAAATATTAGAAAAGACTGTTCAAGAATAGATCCTCTTCTAAATTTCTTCATGGGAGTAAAGAATGATAACAACTGTACACAAGCAGTTTGGGTCGCACAGAACCTATTCTATAGTTATATGTGGGAATACAGATGTAAATAATTGAGGGAGTGTTAATAACTCTCTAGTTTGGTGTAGTAGATTACATTTTATATAAAAACATAGTAAAATAAAAAAAATCTCAAAATAAGAAAATAAATAGAATGCATAAGAGATAAGAGACGCGAAGATGTATTTTTTCTCAATATGAATAACTTCAGAGTGTTGGAGTCCTTTAATTTTTATCTAAAAGGAGCATGAAATATTTTCACAACAAATACAAGAAAATAGAGTTTCAAATAAGTTTGGAATTTTTTTTCAGATTGTATTCATCCACATATATTTATATCAATGATTCTTTGTAGTCCAATGTATATCGTTCTATATTCTTATATCCATTCATGTACCACTTCATGCACAAGAGATCTTTTCTAAATTTATAGACTTTATGAATATAAAATTATCTATTGACTAATAATAATAAGATAATTTGGGTCCTCATATTTAGAGAGAAATATTGAAAGTTCTGACTTTTTCTTTGTGATATCTACAGAGTTATTTAAAAATAATCATCATTTAATCCACATGCCTTTGACTTCACTACATTCCATAAACTATCCATCTGAGAAATAATTTTGAAATTAACTCTAGACCATAATGGAAGTAGATGTGGTAGTAGTAGGCCCTAGAAGTTGCACCTCAATTGTAGGTACATCTGTTGACAACATAATTTAGTGAAATAGAGGAATCTTCCCTAGATGGGAAAATATATTTAATGATAGATTGCCTTTGAAGTTTTAGTATCTCTACTAAATGATATTAATAATTGGAAGTAACACTTTTGAACTAGAATTAGCTCCAAGCAGTGATTGAATATTCTAATAGTAGATCTATCTACTAGCAGATCTGTTTAATGATAGATATATCTAGTAGTAGATCTTTCATATGGTATATTTGTTTAGAGGTAAATCTTTATGGAAATAGATCTACTGACGATGGATATTTAAATTAGTAGTGGCTTCACTTAATGGTAGTTCCAACTAGTGGTAATTAATTTCAATTAATGGTAGATGTCAACAATTGATCAAGACTTATCTAATTTTAAAAATTTATCTAGAAACAAATTACTATCATAAAATATAAAATATATTTGGAACATAATAAAAAATATTTAGGATTATTAAAATAAGGAGGTTCTAGAATATGACAAAAAATTTGAAAATAGAAGTTAATATCCTATATCATTTCAATTTATTAAATAAATAATGACACATAGAATCCTATAATAATTTCATCCCTTTTCAAGTAAGATTATTTAATGGGGGTTTTATTTTTTATAAACACTTTACGAAACACCAATAATATCATGCGAAACCCAAGAAGAATAAAATAGTAATTATATTACATGAATCTTTCGAGGATAATAAAATATTGACCTTTTCATGATTTAGTGACAAACCTTATTCTAAAACTATGTATCCTTAGAACAAAAACTCGTGTATCCATAAGTGGAATTTAAATAATTTAGAAAAAAGATGATGATATTCCATTATTCTCAAAATAGGTTCTAGGTGTACTTCATGAAATTTCTCAAATATTGAATAAAATAGAATATCTTCCATGAATACCATAATAAAGGAATCACAAAACATGTGGAATATCCAATTCACAAAATCCAATAAATATGAAAGAGATTGAATTAGGATAAATAGTATCACAAGATTTTCAAAGTTGAAATACCTAATCCTAAAATCTGTCATCAAAATATCTGACTCCTTAACTCTAAGATGATGATATCCAAACTAGGGGTCAATTTTAAAAAATCAATGTAATTCCTCCAACTAGTCAAATGTGTCATTAATAGAGGGAAAATGGTACTTATTCTTATTCATTGCTTGGTTAAGCTTCTAATAATTTAAATGAAGATGAAGAGTTCCATCAACCATCATGGAAAGAATCAATTGTATTTTTCCAAGGTGATACTCTAGGAATAATGAAACATTTATTCTTTGAATCGTACAATTAAATATTCAAATTATTCAATTCATCTAGTTTCATTTGATAAAAAGGAATATATATCTGTTGAATTCTAGTAACTAAATCGACCATGAACTCTTATTATATTTGTGTAGGAAGACTAGAAATGTCATTAAGAAACACATTGGGAAATTACCTAACCACCAAAGGAAGCTTAAAAACTGAGAGATAATCTCAATGTTCAATTAATAAAGAACAAATTTATTTTTCATGTAATGAAAAATGAGTTCCTAATCAACTAGACCTTAGATCCCACTTGCACTGAATTACCTAGGAGCTTCTATTAGAGGAAATAAAGGAAACCTACTGAATATAACAATAAATTCTTTCTTTATAGAGGATCAAGCAATCCATACCAATAATAATATCAAAGTATTCTTACATGATAACTAAGAAATTATAAAATATATCAACTGTGTACATTGATAAATAACACAAGGGGCATTGAAAACCCAAATCCTTATTCTTCCCAAGAGGTATATCTAAATCTATCACTTATGGCATGAGTTCTATAGGAAGTTTTAAAAGATTCACAAAATATATTTATAAGAAAGAGTGGGAGGAACCAGTATCAAATAAATCTATCACTAAAGATTAATTGATAATTATAGTATATCTAAATATCACTTTACTCACACCAACTTCCACATCAGACTATTCCATTGTATGAAACTGCTTTATATTAGAGGCTTATTGCTTGAATCCTATGGATTTTAAAGCATAGAACATCACCATATGTCCTTTAGAGGCTAACAAACATAATGCAAATGAGGATTAAAAATTTCTTGGAATAACTTCTACAATTTACCTTGATTTCTACATTAATTGTAGATATTTTTTTGTTCGAGGTAAATGAATCTCATATGCATGATATTTCCATGATAGTATCAAGATAATGGAAAATTTATACCTGTAGCTAAATATGTGGAGTATTCCTATAACTAAGATAAAATATCACATCCCGTGTGAGCCTTGTTACACTTATACTTCTTTATATGAGAGCCACTGAAACAAATGATAGATATAAAATGAACTCTAACTAACCTTGACTTTATTTCCTGATCAATCTATACCATAAGGCCTCTATAACCCACAGCAGTATAGGAGGTAAACATCATCATGAAAACTTGATAAAGGATATCTACTTCCAGGCCCATCTATAACCTATAAGACATAAAATTATTTCTTAGTACCACCTTAGGGTAAAAATTAACCAACTCAAATAAATAGCTTATATACTAAGTCACAATCTTATCACCCTACTGAAAGTCAAGGAACTCTATGGATTTACCTATCGTCATTGATTCAATATATAACTATTAGAATAAATATGATCTTGAAGACTTTACACGCTAAACATTTAGGTTTTTTTTCCTAAACCACTATGAAATACAATATTTTACTAGGGAACTCAATATTAAATGTTTCAGACTTTACCTTAATAGAATCTAGAGTTTCCATGATGATAAAAATCTATTAGATCTTCCCTAATATTCCTACCACTTCCTGTAGATTTTTCAACCAATGAAAGAATGGTGGTTTCTAGTGGTGAAACAATTGGGTTCGATTTTTATCTCCTCAAATTCTAATTTATAATTCTCTAGATTGATCTGGGGTATGGGAAAAAAATTCTATGGAAAGGACTACTCGTACTATATTTTCAATAAGTCTCTAATTGAATATAGGGCTTCCTATTGGAACATAATCCAATACACTTTTCTGAGGAACTATATGAAGTATTCTAGGGGACATAATACTACATCAAATAAAGGAAGGATCCCATCATAAAAAAATCAATACATACTTTATTAAAGAAAACACAATCAAAGAACTGAGATAATATCACAACTCAATATAAGAAACACACTTCACAATAATCCTTCCTAACTTAAGGCTCATTACAATGAGATATTTCTATACACTTGCTCATAAAATACCCATTAAGTCTTGAAAATACTATCTAATGTCTACCACAAAATTCCAACACAATAAGATCATGACTATGGAAGAAACCCTACCATTGAAAATAATTTTTCATGAACCGATCTATGTTATCCCCAAACTAGAGACTCGAGTTGACCTGTGGAAAGTGTCAAAGGGAATTCCTGATCACCAGATGATGGAAATAAACACATAGCCATCCAAAAATAACTTTGGGAATGGGTTCTACCATAAGAATAAACAAATTAAACAACAATTTCATATGTATAAAGTAATTTTAGTATTCTAATATAGAGTGAAACAACATAAGATAAAAACATACATGAAAAAATGTTCCAAAATAATAAATAGGAAAACAATTTTTTTTTAAAATTATATACCTCCCATATATATGAGATTTGTGGGTCAACACCCAACCATGTCACCAAAAAAATCCCACACCTCTCTATCATCAATACACACTACCACCATGTGGCACCTTTCCTTCACTAGTGTTAGATACAATAAGATCTACACGTGCCCAAAGGTATATATATAGTGTGAGAAAATAGGCCTAATAGGATCCCACCAAGTGTTATATAATAAATACTTATAAGATAAACCAATTATGAACATTTAAAAAAATTCAAGAAATATATTTTCAAAATTTATATAAAAAACTTTGAAATTCAACCCTTTAAATAGTTCATGAAACCTTTCTAAATAAACCAATTTTCAATGAATATTCAATGAAATAATTTTTATTTCAGAGCAATCATAGAATTTCCAGCATTTTAAATATCTAAATTACAAATTAAAAAAACATTTACCAAGGAGTAGAAATATGGACACTAAATCCTAGGATATAATACGTCTGGGTTAGCTAGCATCCTCGCAATATCTCATTGAATAAAGGACACATAGTGTAGAAATTACACTAAGATAATGGTTGTATGGGATATTATTCCACTCATATATGTCTCTCTATTCCTAAAACATTTTTTAATTAGTGTTTTAATAATGTAACCATTATAGAAAAAATAAACCATTCCTAGTGTTATTATCCCAATTCAATCACCCTACTAAGTTCCTCAAGTTTCCATGTGTCATATCCCACACTTGGGGATTCCAAATTTTCATTTCAAACTAGTTATATGCTTTAAACTTCCTTAAACTGTATTCATTCAAATTTCTCAATTAAAACTAATTTGGGACTTAAAATCATTTACATACCAACCCAAGGGTGATTTGAACCTAAACATTCATTTACAAGATAAAGGGAGAAAATCAATTTTAGCTAAGATAGATAAAATCAACACATTTAAAGAATTATAAATCATTCCATTGAATAATTTTGAAAAGTAATTCAAAATGAGAAACCATGTAAAGTTCATAAACCAAATCATTTTTAGGAAACTACCTTCCTCAAAACAGTTAGGTTTTGAACACCTGTAAGAGATCTAGAAGCCAATAAGAATTGAAAGATATAGTAAAGTAGGAAGAACTATAAACCCTAAATTCCCAACCAAGAAACTTCATATTGAAAAACCTTAAATCAATGGAGGTAAAAGGATAAAACTTAATATGGAAACTCTTAAGGGTTATCACAATTTTTAAGGGATCCAATTATTACTTCCTCGTCCAATTATTGATCTAATATAAACCCTATTAGATCCCAACAAAACCCAAAATCTAATAAAAACACACCTAATATAATATTCCATTTAAAATAAAGAGAGGAGATCTATAAAAATGATGAAAAACAAGGAATCACATATCTAAATTTTATTTCTAAGATCAAATCCAACTTTATTTGTTAGAATCAATATCCAAAAGGGTTGGGTTATTTAAAATCTCTAAGAGGAATCCCAAGGGTAATGATCATGGGTCATAGAAGAAAGAATAAAAAAATGGGTAGTGTTTCAGGTCCAAAAATATATTTTCATATTAATTAATTCAAATCCCATGGTTTAAAATCTATTCACCCACATATATCCAAATGAGGGAGCTGCAATTTTTGGCCACATGGTTTAGCAAACTATTTTTCAATTGTGTTCCCTTCTCTAGTACTTAAAAACAAGCTAAATGGTTTCCTGATATTTATTCATGTTTTTTCTTAATTGGGCACCAACCATGCACATGCCTATAAAACCCAAAACAATCCCAAAAATCACCTAGAAGAAAATGATTAATGTTTTAAATGAATAATGTTCAAAAAAAGTAAAAGTACATGAATGTTACATTGGGTGTGACATATAGAAAAATAAAAATTATGGTTCAGGAAGCATTGTCACGACCCATCCTCGGGACCCGTGCTGTGACTACCCCAAGCCTTCCTTCTATAGGCCTGGGGTAGGCGACTAGCACCAAAGGCATAAATCCCTAAGCTGGGAAGGCATTGCCTTTATAAAAAGTAGTCACACACAATCAGAGTATAAAACTGGAAGAAAAACACTAAGTAAAACTGAATACAAAGGTAGTGCTGAAAGTAAGTGGGCCAGTATACAAACCCAACTGAACAACAAGTACCAGTATAGGTAAAAAGGGAAAACAACTTCTGGATCATCCACCGGGGAATCCTACCTGAAGGGCAGGTACAGAACTTGAACAACTCATCCTTGAGGTACGTCCCGTCTAGTCTAGCTCTGACCAGCCTCACATCCATCACCCTCAGCCTCGACCACTGCTGACCGTCGTCCTCACAGAACACAACAAGGTGCGGGCGATGCCCGTGCGGGGGTGAGTATAACAATACTCAATAGGGGACCCCGACACCCCCGAAGGTCTCCCAGAATCCACTAAGGATAAACCACAGTAAAAAGATACAATCAAAAAGTATTAACCATCCTTACTTAGGTATATGCCTATATATATACCTAATTTACCAATCACAAATAGGCTCCAACTCTTGAGACCAACCACATTCCGTTCCACAAGTGTAGAAACACTCCACTAAGAAATTATGACACAAGGTGTATCCCATAGGTACATCTCATAGAAGAAAACCACGTGGGCTTCGCCACAACACATCCATGAAGAAACATCCACCATTACTTAGGTATATTCCCATACATATACCTAAGTCGTCAAAAGTACACATCTCATCCATGAGTTAAACACAAAGGTAATGGCCCAGCTCAAACCAGGTATATACAACTTAAAAGAGAGTAAGAGATGATTAGTTATAGCCATTGAATCATCTTTCACTGTCGAATGGCAGATATCCGTAGAAACCTAAGATAACATTCGGTTGAAGTTGGCGATCCTATGTGGGATCTCAGTACAAAAGTGGTCGCTATCAAACCCACAGAGGATCCAGGTCCAGTCTTGTCACTGTCGAACCCACGGAGGATCCAGGTCCAGTCTCGTCACTATCAAACCCATGGAGGATCATGGTCCAGTCTCGTCACTGTCGAACCCACATAGGATCCAGGACCAGTCTCGTCACTGCCGAACCCACAGAGGATCCAGGTCCAGTCTCCTCACTATTGAACCCATAGAGGATCTAGGTCCAGTCTCATCACTTTCAAACCCACAGAGGATCCAGGTCTAGTACGCTTGATTCCGGGAGGGTCCGCTCCTCGAGCTAAGTGTCGATAAATCAACTACCACAAAGTCTCGAGTTAATGTATCACGTAGTTACGACTCATCATAAGGAACCCAACGCGACAGACGACGCTTCAATCGGACGCCCGGTTTGTGAGTTATTGGCATTTCCGTTCCAGGGGCCCAATTGGTTTTTAGGTTCAAACCAACCCGACCGTACCCCAATTACGTCCAAACCTCAAGTGGGGTATTCCCAAATATCCATCCTGCTCTAATCCTTCCGTCATCGGAGACGGTTCTTCGTTCGTACACCCGTATCCCAAAATATGGATGAAATGGTGATTTCAGGTTAAACGGGCCCGGACAGGGGTCTAACCCGGTCCGATGGAGCAACTTGGCCTGATAGCAGTCCGGCCCGATGGCGGCCTGGGCCTCTGGTAGTGTGGCCTGGCTGGTAGTGTGCCCTGGTCCTGCTGGCCGTGGGGCCTAGCCCGGATGGCCGCGGGGCCCACCGAATCGCTGTGTGGCCTGACGGCTGGCCGTGTGGCCTGGCTGGCTAGTCGCCGCTTGCTGGCCACGTGGCTCAGATGGCCACGCCGTGGGGGGGGGGGGGGGAGTTCTGCGCCCACCATCTTCCGAAGGAACCAGCGCCTAGAGCAGATTTGGAGTGTGGTGGGACCCTTCGGGTTCCGCCTTGTGGAGTGCCATCGGAGTCCCGCTTAGCCGGTCGCCCTCCTTCGACTGCCACGACCTTTGGCCGTGGTCCCTCTCTGGTGCGGCGTGACGGCGCCACACCCTTTCTCCACGGCATGCCCTGGCCATAGTTCCGCACCTCCGGTTAGGCGCGACATGACAGGGTCGTGCCTCTTTCATCCATCATGGCCCTCCTAGCCGCGGTTCTTCTCCGGCGTGATGCGGCAACACCGCACCCTTTCGGCTCCGCCGCGGCCCGCCTGGCCATGGATTTTCTCTACGTGGCGCGATGGCGCCGCGGCCATAAGGCGTTCTGGCGGCCCTAGTGCCGCCGACTTCTCCCTTGGTCCACCTCTGTCATCAACCAAACAAGAACCAACTGAGGGTTGTCGGGCCGTGTTTTTTCGGCCCGCACCCTCTGCATTAGGTGATAACAATTTGGCCAACATCGAACCATAATAAATGACGAGGAAAAAGGATTTAATTTAATCAAAACAAACCCCTACATTTCTTAACGATTGTTCATTGACGAAGTCACGGGGAAAGGCGGCGACGTCTCATTAATGTCAGGAAGCGTCCGGGG
Source organism: Viscum album (assembly GCA_963277665.1). NCBI lineage: Eukaryota > Viridiplantae > Streptophyta > Magnoliopsida > Santalales > Viscaceae > Viscum > Viscum album. The sequence goes on from OY728166.1 coordinate 1,181,215,260, forward strand.
TAGGAGAACGAGGAAGAAGCATTGTTGGCGTTCTTCGCAGTTGGCTCCTTCTCCTTAGGTTTGTTCGAAGATCGAGAAAGGTGTTTGTCATCCTTCATTGGTGATGAAGAGGTGTTCCTCACATTCTTTGGTGGTGAGCTCTTCTCCCCCTCAAATATCCTTCCGAAGCCCTCCCCAAAAGATTATGCCAACCCAAAAAGAATAATAAAGCATCACACCTTATTAAATTTTAGGCATAATTAATTCAAAAGGATTTGAATTAAATGAAACCATTCACTTAATTAATGGGTGGAGAGTTAGCCAAAATAAATGGTGGGGAAGTTCAAGGGTTACACAGTTAAGTGGGGGTTCCAAGGGTTTCATCACCCAGGAGGTCCCCATCAGAGGATATCCTCCCAATGGAGGTTACGTGTGGGTGGGACCCACCTCCATAACCTCTCATGGGAGGTTATGGTGTGGTGGCCCTAACCACTAACCTCCTCTTGGATCTTTAACCACCACCAATAAAAATAAAGTTAACACTTTATTTATATTCAACTTAATCAAAAACCCTGAAATCTAACTTCCACTCTCGTTAGAACACAACTGCGGTGAAGGGATCCTTAAGAAAATACAGGTGCTGCGAGTTCAACGGTGCCCTCAGATTTTAATTCTGAGCACCGGTTCAAAAGATATAAAATTCCGCTCGCACGTTTACTGAACGTACCCGAAAAAAGTTTGGAAAATTAATATCAGGCACCCTCGACTCACGCCGTTTGAGGTTATCCTCTGCCTAGGTGAATCATGCCCCAAAGAACCCGACGGTACCCTCATATTTACAATCCGAGTTACCGTTTAAAAGTTATGAATTTTACAATAAAATAATTGTCACTTAATTATTTTATTCTCGGCCAAAAACTAGCTTTCTCTGGTGGCCCTTGCCGACCCAAGTTAGTATCTGATTATAGAAATTTTACCCTCACAAGTTCAGCGGTGGTATCATATTTTTAATCTGAGTTACCGTTTGTGAGTTATAAGCATTTGAAAAATAAAATAACTTTATTATATTATTTTATTTACAGTTATGCCATTTTTTGGTTTTTCTAATAGGAGGTCCTCACCGACTAAAATTAAGTCACACCTAGGGTAAATCCACCATCTTGAGAACAATAGTGGCCTTGGATTTCTTATCCGAGTAACCATTTAAGATTTATTTCACTTTTTCAGGAAAATTGTTTATGTGGGTTAATTTAAGCTTAACAAAACTTCGATGGATCATTCAGGGCACTCTAGGCCTTGGAATCGCGCTCCGTCAGAAACTACGGACTCGTACAATTTCCATGAATTTAAGGAAAAAATTTCTATGGAATTTCAGGGTCTTTAAATTCTCCCCACCTCAGGGATTTACGTTCCTATAAGCCACAACTCACACTAAAGGAACAAATGGGGGTACTGAATACGCATCTAAGCCTCCCACTCCCATGTGCTCTCCTGGAGGTTCTCGTGCTGCCAGTGAACGTGCACCAGAGGTATCGACCATCCACACAGGACCCATACCTGTTAATCCTCAATCTCTATTGGAACCTCTATGAAAGTCACCCCATCATCGATCTCAAGCACCCCATGGTCGATGATGTGAGAAGGGTCATGCACGTATCACCTTAACTGAGATACATGGAAGACGTCGTGCACCCGGTGCAACTAAGGTGGAAGAGCCAAATGGTAAGTCACCTCACCTACTCTGCTGAGGACTTGGAAATGTTTGATGAATCGTGGAGATAACTTGCTGCCTCGACCAAATCTCTGTAGACCTCATCGAGGTGAGACCCGTAGAAAGACATGGTCCCCATCCTCGAACTCTAGAGGTCTATGTCTCCGGCCCGCATATGACTTTTGTCTACTCTGCTCAGTCTTCATCCACTCCTGGATGACCTGCACCTTTTCGTGGTAGCTCGTACCATCTCTGGTCAGTAAGAAGTTGGCCGACTTGGTGAGTCAGTCGACGATCACCCAAATAGATTCATGTCACCTGGATGTACATGGAAGACCCATCACGAAGTACATGGATATCTCATCCCTCTTCCACTTTGGGACCTCTAAAGGTTGTACCAAACCTACTGGTACCTGGTGCTCTACCTTCACTTGCTGATAAGTGAGGCATTGTGATACAAACTCTACTACTTCCTTCTTCATACCTGGCCACCAATGCTGTCGTCGAAGGTCCTAATACATATTCGCCACTCCTGGATTTACTAGAAGAGGGGAAGTGTGTAACTCCCTCAACACTTCCTTTTGAAGTGAAACTGGTACCAAGGTACTTCCTCTGAAGAGGATGATATACTCCCCACCTTCAGAAAATCCATCAAGTGCCTGCCCTATGGATATCTGAGCACATTGTGCCTTGTAGTTAGCATCCCCATGCTGCTCCTCCCTGACTCGCTAAAGAAGTGGAGGAGTGATTGTAAGAGACTGTAGTTAGGATGCTCCATCCCTATCTACAAAGGATAGCTGCAAGGTAGCCAGCTGCTCCGTCGCCTCTCCTAGCAGCTGTATACCAGATCTCCTACTGAGAGAATCCGCAACAACGTTCCTCTTACCAGGAGTATAGAATATATCAAATTCATAGTCCTGGAGGAACTCAATCCAATGTCGCTATCTTAGGTTCAGGTCCTTCTATGAGAAGACACACCTGAGACTATTGAGATTAGAATAAACTATAAACTGTTCTCTCAATGAACTATGGGTGAGACTAGCCAATTGTAAAGAACTCAACTACACCCTTCTTCGCCTACGTCCTATTAGAGCTTCTATGATTTATCCTTTTATGAAAAAAGAAATCCGGTCTCATCCCCTGGATGAACCACATCCTTTCCTTAATATAGTCAATCCTGACATGAACGGTACTAATTAATGCCATGGATGACGTTGTAAGGCCTCGATGCTACTACCAAGAGATCCAACCGTTACTCTCGCCTCCAAGGGTTGAGTCACACTGTCGGCATTAGTGTGTGGATACTGGATCTCCTACAGTAGGAATCTATAATGTGAGGGTCAAGTCAATGGTTTTTATCGGAACCTCTTAGTATCAACCACACAAAAAGGAAAGAAAGAAAACATCACAAGGACAAGTTCCTTTTATTACTACACCTCAAAGCACAAAGACACAAAGAAACCACAAACAACAACATTAACAAAGCTAGAGGCATCATGAACAAATGTCTCTATGCCTCGAGCTAGTCCTGCTCTTGTCCACCTGATCCCGGAGCTTGAGGTGAACCGTCTAGGGGTAGTGACAGTAGTGCTCGATGAATCTGACCACCATCTGCTGAAGCACCTGCTCCACTGCCTTGTCGATCGCTCGGCTGATGCTCAAGATCCTGCCGCTGCCTCTGTCTTGGTGGCTCCTCTAACGCCTGCTGGTCAATTGTGTGGGGAGTTAGACAGTCATGCACTCTGTGACCATGTTCCCTGTAGGAATAAAAACCCATTCTCTATTCAAATCTCCCTCGGCCTCGGGTGCCCCACATCCCCGATGCCACATCTTGGGGTCATCTAACAGTAGATCTAACTCACTCTTGACCACGTGTCATATGCCTACTTTCTTCTACATATGTCTCTTCTACTGTCAGAATTCCCTGCGGCAAGTGTAGCATCTCTTGAGCATGCACATAGCGTAGAGTTAATGGTACAAACTCCGCCCTGAAAAGACCCTCGAAGTTCCCCCAGGTGAGGGTCGCCTCCTCGTAAAACTGGAGCATCAGGCTCCACCCCCTATCAGCTACTCCTTGAAAGAGAATAACCTCCAGGTGAACCGTCAAGTCAGCGGGTGTCCCAACTATGTGGAAAACTCGTGATACAAACTTCAGCTAGTACTCAGCTGTCTGAAAATCTGTCTCGCCTCGAAACCTGAGAGGCCTCTGTCACAGGAACATGTGCAACGTGCTCAAGAAGCCCTCACCATATTTTGCAAGGGATGGTAGAAATGTTATCCCAGTGGTTAGTGGTACCGTTGGTGCATCCGTTGTGATGGGGCCCTACACCGAGGCCTCGTTGCTCGGTGGGCTACCACGGCGCTCTCCACTCGTAACCCGAACTGACAGACTAAGTGAAGACATCCTAAAAAGAAACAGTTATCCATGATCCAAAGTATACCTAGTGAGCTAACTCAAAGTAATCACAAAGAAAAATTTTCAAAAGAAACACACACATTATCAGTGTTTTCCGTGCATTGAGTCAGAAATCAGAAGTCAGAGTCCTAGTGTATGGATACGTCAGCCGCCGCACCAACACCGGTTTCCATGAACTGATAACCACAACCAAAAAACTTAACACTATTGTCATTAAAATAATCAGAGTCCAAGTTCTACGGTAGAACCGACTCCTATGATACCAACTTGTCAGGACCCATCCTTTGAACCCTTTTTGTAACTTTCCCAAGCCCACCTTCTATAGGCCAGGGACTGGCGACTAGCACCAAAGGCATAAATCCCTAAGCTGGGAAGGCATTGCCTATATAAAAATTAGTCACACACAATCAGAGTACACAACTGGAAGAAAAACACCAAGTAAAACTGAATACAAAGGTAGTGCTGAAAGTAAGTGGGCCAGTATACAAACCCAACTGAACAACAAGTACTAGTACAAGTAAAAAGGGATAAAAAAATCCTAGGTAATCCCCCGGGGAATCCTACCTGAAGGGTAGGTACAGAACTCGAACAACTCATCCCTGAGGTACGTCCCATCTAGTCCAGCTCCGAGCAGCCTCCCGTTCGTCACCCTTAGCCTCGATCACTGATGACTGTCGTCTGCAAAGAACACAACAAGGTATGAGTGAGGCCCGTGCAGGGGTGAGTATAACAATACTCAGTAGGGGACCCCGATACCCCAAAAGTTCTCCTAGAATCCACTAAGGATAAACCACAGTAGAAAGATACAATCACAAAGTATCAACCATACTTACTTAGGTATATGCCCATACATATACCTAAGTTACCAATCACAAACCGGATCCAACTCTTGAGACCAACTATATTCCGTTCCACATGTGTATAAACACTCCACAAAAAAAGTACAACATAAGGTGTATCCCCTAGGTACAGCTCATAGAAGAAAACCATGTGGGCTTCGCCACAACACATCTACGAAGAAACATCCACCCTTACTTAGGTATATGCCCATACATATACCTAAGTCATCAAGAGTACATATCTCATACATGAGGTAAAAATGAAGGTAATGATTCAGCTCACACCAGGTATACACAACATAAAAGAGAGTAAGAGATGATTATTTTTAGCCACTGGATCATCTTTCACTGTTGAACAACTGATATCTGTAGAAACCTAAGACAACAATCTATCGAAGTTGTCGATCCTATGTGGGATCTCAGTACAAAAGTCATCACTATCAAACCCACATAGGATCTAGGTCCAGTCTCATCACTATCGAACCCACAAAGGATCCAGGTCAAGTCTCATCACTGTCGAACCCATAGAGGATCCAGTTCCAGTCTCGTCACTGTCGATCCCACGGAGGATCCAGGTCTAGTCTCGTCACTGTCGAACCCACCGAGGAGCCAGGTCCAGTCTCCTCATTATCGAACCCACAAAGGATCCAGGTCCAGTCTCCTCACTATCGAACCCACAGAGGATCCAGGTCCAGTCTCATCACTGTCGAACCGATGGAGGATCCAGGTCCAGTACGATCGATTCCGGGAGTGTCTTCTTCTCAAGACAAGTGTCGATACATAAACTACCACGAATTCATTAGTTTATGTATCACGTAGTTCCATTTCATCATAAGGAACCCAACGCGATAGACGGTGCATCAATCAGATGCTCGGTTTGTGAGTTATTGACATTTCCGTTCGAGGGGCCTGGTTGGGTTTTAGGTTCAAACCAACCCGACCATACCCCAACTACGTCCAAACCTCAAGAGGGGTTTTCCAAAAGATCTATCTTGCTCTAAGACTTTTTTTCTCCTTAGAATGTTCTTCGTTCAGACACTCGTAGCTCAAAATACGGATGAAATGGTGATTTCGGGTTAAACGGGTCCGGACAAGGGTCTGACCCGGTTCGCGGGTCCGACGAGGTTCGATGGAGCGGACTGGCCTAATAACGGTCCAGCCCGATGGCAGGCCGGCCTGGAGGCGGCCCGTCACACTGGTCGTGTGGCCTGGCACGACGGGTCGTGGGGCCCGGCCCGACTGGCCGAGGTGCCCAGCCCGACTGGCCGGGGGGCCTGGCCCGGCTGGCTGCGGGGCCCGCCGGCTGGCCGTGGGGCTTGGCCGGCTGTCCGCGGCTGGCTGACCACATGGACCGGCTGGCCACGCCATGGGGGAGGGGGGGTGCCATGTTTTTCAGCTTCCGAAGGAACCAGCACCTAGCACCGATTCAGAGTGTCGTGGGACCCTTTGGGTTCCGCCTTGTGGAGAGCCACCAGCGACCGGGTCGGCCTGCCACCCTCCTTCGACAACCACGGACTTTGGACATGGTCCCTCTCTAGTGCGGCACGACGGCGCTTCACCCTTTTTCTGCGGCCCGCCCTAGCCGCGGTTCGGCACCTCCGGCACGGCGTCACACCTATTCCGTCCGTCGTGTCCCTCCTGGCCGCGGTTCTTCTCCGGCGTGGTGTGATGGCACTGCGCCCTTCCGGATCCACCGTGGCCCACCTAGTCGTGGCTTTTCTTTGTGTGGCACGATGACGTTGTGCCCTTATGGCAGTCCGGCGGCCCTTGTACCACCAGCTACTCCCACGATCTGCCTCCATCTTCAACCAAACAATAACTAACGGAGGGACTTCGGGCCATGTTTGTTCGGCCCGCACACTCTGCATTAGGTGATAACAATTTGGCCACCATTGAACCATAATAAACAATGAGGAACAATGATTTAATTTAATCAAAATAAACCCCTACCTTTCTTGATGATTGTTCGTTGACGAAGTTGCGGGAAAAGGCGGCGTCGTCTCATTGATGTCGGGAAGAGTCCGGGGTAGGAGACCGAGGAAGAAGCATCATTGGAATTATTCACGGTCGGATTATTCTCCTTAGGTTCGGTCGAAGATCTATAAATGTGTTTGTCATCCTTCTCTAGCAATGAAGAGGCGTTCCCCGCGTTCTTCGGTGGTGAGCGCTTATCCCCCTCAAATCTCCTTCCCATGCCCTCCCTAAAAGATTATGCCAACCCAAAAAGAATAATAAAGCATCACACCTTATTAAATTGTTGTCATAATGAATTCAAAATGATTTTAATTAAATTAAACCATTTACTTAATTAATTAGTGAAGAGTAAGACAAAATAAATGGTGGGGAAGTTCAAGGGTTTCACAGTTAAGTGGGGGTTCCAAGGATTTCATCACCTGGGTGGTCCCCACCAGAGGATATCCTCCCAAGGGAGGTTACGTGTGGGTGAGACCCACCTCCACAACCTCTCATGGGAGGTTATGGGGTGGTGGCCCCACCACTAACCTCTTCTTGGAGATTTAACAACCACCAATAAAAATAAAGTTAACACTTTATTTTTATTCAACATAATTAAAAACCCAGAAATCTAAATTCCACTCTCATTAGAACGCAACTGCAGTGAAAGTCTCCTTATGCAAATACCAGCACTGTGGGTTCAACGGTGCCCTCAGATTTCAATTCTGAGCATTGGTTCAAAAGATATAAAATGCCGCTCGTACGTTTACTGAACGTACCCGAAAAAAAGTTTTTAAAATTAATATCAGCCACCCTTGACCTGCGCCGGTTGAGGTTAGGATCTGGCTAGGTGAATCAGGCCCCAAAGAACCCAACAGTACCCTTAGATTTCCAATCCGAGTTACCGTTTAAAAGTTATGAATCTTTCAATAAAATAATTGTCACTTAATAATTTTATTTGCGGCCAAAAACTAACCTTCTCTGGTGGCCCTTGCCGACCCAAGTTAGTATATGCTTAAAGAAAGTCTACCATAATGAGTTTAGTGGTGGTCTTATATTTTTAATTCTTGTTACCGTTTGTGAGTTATAAGAATTTTAAAAATAAAATAACTTCATTATAATATTTTATTTACAGTTATGCTATTTTCGGGTTTTCTCACAGGAGGCCCGCACCGACTAAACTGAAGTCACGCCTAGGGTAAAACTGTCATCCTGAGCACAATGGTGGCCTTGGATTTCTGATCCAGGTAATCGTTTAAGATTTATTCCACTTTTTTCAGGAAAATTGAATATGCTCGTTAATTTATTCTTAAAAAAACTTTGACGGATCATTCCGGGCACTTCGGACCTCGGAATCCAGCTTCAGAAACTGCAGACTCATAAAATTCCCATGAATTTAAGAAAAAAATTTCCACGGAATTTTTGAGTCTTTATAATCACCAACTGATTCCCATATTGGATCGAGAATAAAAACCTATTTCTCTTATAGGATCAATCATCATAACCTATTTTCCAAAGAAGATCCGGAATCACAACCTATATACCATAGATTATTAACCATCACAATATGTTTACAATTTTGGATCGAGCATCACTAATCATTTACCCATTATATAATGAGATTCAAAACTCTACCCAATGAATTAGAGGTATATATATAGCTCATTCGTGTCTTAAAGATTTACCATATACATGTGTTCCATAAGGAAATATCTAATCATCACATAATTAAAACCTAGGAATAATAATGAGTTTAAAAATAAATTTAAAAAGGTATCACATAAATAACCATATAAACCAAATCAATTGATACCAAATTTAATGATAAAAAATTGGAACATTATAGAATCATTTATAGGATGATTTATAAAACATAACATCATGGAAAAGAGATCCATTTTGAGATAAAGAATGAAAAATAAAAATCACTTATCATACTCGCTAATTTATTTTTCAATATTTTTATCATGTTTCCTATGTTTTTTATTTGTTTATTAATATAATTGGAGTTGTAATATTTATGGTAGATCATGATGATGAGAATTAAAATATTATAATATTTTCATTATCTTGTGGTTTAATTCCTTTATTAATTCTAATAATTATGTTTCACCGAGTTTTTCGCATTGTATTAATTTTTTCATTTAATATTTTATCATGCAGAAATAAATCATTGTCTATTTGGTTCAGTGTTGTGTTTTTTCACAATCTATCAATAATAGTAATTATTTAAAGGGAAATACATATTAAAATAACATGGTACTAAATTGTACCTCCATACAAGAATTTTGGCTGAGAAATTTCATTACAAAAATGTAATCAAATTAGTTCAATCTTTCCTCATTACATATTTAGGTTCGCAAGTTATCCTTAATAGCCTGAAGTCCTTCATTTTTTATTGATTTTTGATAATCCCCCATTTAAGGTTATACGGGGAACCCTTACGTGGCCTGTAGACCTAGATACACATTACATGACATAGAGGCCTTAGAGAAATTCATTCTAAATAGACTACTTGAAACTTCCCCTCCCTAGAAAATATTATGATGTTAGCTCTCCACCTTTGCAAGGACGGTCAGCTAGATGTCCTATGTAGAGATTCACATACCTAATTCCGATAATAATTCTGTACCCTCTCATTATTCCATATCTGGTTATCTATACTCTAGTGAATAAGCATGTTCTTGAATCCTCATGTACAACCCTATTCCTTGATTCTGTCTAGTTTCTTCTTCATTACATGTGTCCTTGAAGGTCTTGATGTGTCTTGAAGGCCTTGAGATGGACTGAAGTCCTTGAGGTGGACAAAAATCCTTAATTGGCCTGAAGGCCTTGGGTGGCCCAAAGGCCTTACATGACCTGAGGACCACACTAGTGGTCTGAAGGCTGAAACAGATGAATTTTTCTGACTGATACAGTAATAAACAATACCTTCAACAACCTAGTACAATTCCTATAACAGTGCCTACTACAGTACTTCTACAGTGCCAAGAAATATGCCTCCACCCAGAATTGAACTTGGGTCTCTTGGATGCACATGGAGAGACCTCACGAACTGGGTTGAGGCTCATGTACCCCAAGTTGCTTAATCAAACTTATGATTCCTCCAGAGAACATTTAATAGATGAGTGGACTTTTTCGTATTACTTTTTCTATGTGATCCAAGATTTGTACCAGTTCTTCCTTGTAATATATATCATTTTCTTGTTGTACTAACTCTATGTTTTGTACATGTTTATTTTAGGAATGTACATTTTCAAAATTGATACATGAAACACATTATGCACTTGGGAGAGGCTAGGTGAAATTTCAAGATGATAAGCTTCCATCTCGATATTATTGACTTTTTAAAAGGGGCCAATGTACTGGACTCAAGTTTTCTTTCTTCCCTAATCTCATAAACCTATTCTATTATGATATTAGAAGGTGTAAAAATATCTAGATCATGGGAATTCACTAGTGTCTGAACCGAATCTATCATGTGACTACATGAATTCCACCCAATAAGCCAGAGTTATCAACTAATAATAAGGGTCTAGGGTTTTATCATGCAGATATTATACCATATTATTAAATTAATGAAAAAAACAAAAAAAACAAACATCGTTCAACACAAATAATCATAGTATGCATAATCAAGTAAAAAAATAATGTTATAACAAATGTAATCTAGAAATACATAAGCACATGTCCCAACTAACCTACCATTGGGTTGATCATATCAATAAAAAAAATAAAATATAGGTATCTATAGTACCATACATGAGCCTCATCACATCTCAGAATCTAGACTCCCATTAAAATACTTCAGTCTAATTATATGAAAATGAGACTATTCCATACATAAATTTTTCGACAGTGATGTCTTTTTAGGTACCCAAGAATCATGGCCACCCAAGATGGGTGTGAGTACAACTTAGTAGGGAACCAAAAAATGGGTCTCAAACATATCCACTAAAGAACTATATACACATGTGATAGAATTAAAATAAATAGATGAAAAAAATAAATAAAAAATATCATATATCATTTGTTTTTAAGGTTTCACCTAAGGTAAACCATACCTGGTTCGACTACTGTCAGATGTCTCTGATCATGTGAGATAATCATCAGGTAGGGGGGAAATGTCCAATACCATAATCTCATGATTATGAACACGTAATCTTTGAACAATAGATCCTAGGAATCATCCTAGGCATCTCATAATATTAGTCATAATCACTAGATCCTAGGATATATCCTAGTAATCTTGTAAAACTATGCTCACTAGCTATATCCTAGGGAGTATCCTAACCATCTCATCATAATACCAGGTTATCACCATATCCTACTAACATCTTAAGAATCTCATATATAATCATAAGGTGAAAAATTCAAATGCTAAGCATCTTATTCATCACATAAAACATTAGGTATAATGAATAGAAAATAGGTATCCTAGGAATCTTATAAATCATTACGAACAACTACCAAATCCTAGGAATCTCATATAAAATTTGTTATAACAAGAAGATGTAACGTCCCAGATCCAGAAGCCACTCAACAGGTGCCCCGAACCCAGTTGGTCACATGATCTCAAGCACATTTCCCAAAACACCAGAGGCTATCGACTAGCAGCGAGGGACCAGGTCTAATAGTGGGGAAACTATGCCCTCATCTTTCAAAGCGTAGCACAATGTAAAAGAAATATAACATACAACAATGGAAGCAGTAAACCAAATACAACTGAAATGGACAACTGAAGTAAGAGAATACCAACAGTCCCATATATAAAGATGCATTATGTCACTAATTATATGAAAGCATCCAGAACATGATATGCTACAATATAATACAATACAACACAAAGTACAAGGTACAACCAAACAAAACAAATAAAAGTAAACAAAATGCACCAGCATCGCAAGCCTAAGCTCGGTCCCATGCTCTCCTACTCCTCTGCTACAATCAAGTACCTGTATAGGGACCCTTGAAATTATCCACACCTGCATAAATGTAATTTTTTTGGGTCCGAAAACATGAACCCAAATAGGGAATGAGAAATAAATCCCAGTAGGCACCCACCAAAGGCCCATGCCCAACTGTTAGTGAAAATGTGCAACAATAGTGTGCAGTAGTAAATGCAGTAAACTAAGAAGTACTCAAAATTAACTAACTACTAGTTATGTTTCCATTTTAATATTCATTCAATCATTCAATTTAAGATATCACCATAGTAAATATTCTAAGTAAAAAATCAGTGTCCTCAGACATGCAAACCATACCGTCAGGAAATCAGAATCGAAACCCTCAGGTATCTACCCATAGGCATAACAAATATTTCCCTCAGGCGTATGAAGTGTCACCCTCAGGCATAGAATCTACTGCCTACAGGCATGAGAAGAGTTGCCCTCAGGCTAAACAGAACACTACCCTCATGCTAAGTAAAACACTGCCCTCAGTCTAAATAGAATACTGCCCTCAGGTGAAAGTAACCGGGATGATCCCAACATATAAGCAAGAAATTATATACAATTACTCTCAAGTAAATTTAAAGCATGATGAAATTTATGTTTTACCCTCGGGTAAACTAGAAAAATGGCTAAATATAGGAACGCACCCCCAGGGGTGGTCCTGGATCCAAGAAGTGATCCCAAACATCAGGTTATAATTACCTTCAATTACTTATATAATTTTAGGTATTTAAAATATCCAATGCCTTATCCATAAGACACCCCAAACATGGATTAGTAGCACAACGGTACAAACTTTCAATACCATAGTTGGAAATAAACATCAGACCACCTACCTCGATCTCCACTGATTGATATACGCGAATGACGCCTCCCGAAACGCACGAGAAAGGCGTAGATCTAAGATAAAAAACTACACACTCATTCTCAAATAACTTCCACTCGGAAATGAATTGGTAAGAATTGATCAAAAAGAATTATTTTCTTACCCGCACGGTTCCAACAAGATTAACGGAGGAAGAATCTGATTCCCGGTGTACGGTCGGAGGCTCTCCCAAGATCCAGCCACCTCTCCCGAGCTCCACCAGCTTCTAAGATTCCTATGTTCAAAGAGGAGGCTACTGCATGTTTTAAGAAAAAAAAAACAAACTACACGGCGTGTACTCCCAAATACACGGCATGTACTTTTCATTTTTTAAACTGTTCCTCTAGAGACTTCTTTCCACCGTGGCACTGTTCATCCATTAAGATGAGTACACGACGTGTATTCCGGATTACACAGCGTGTACCATTGCTTAGCTGGCAGCTGCCTTCGCAGCCTTACTGTTCATCTCCTGACTGATTACACGACATTTAAATACCCAGTACATGGCATGTAGTCAGTTTTTACACCCTTCATCAATAATAGGCCTACACGCCCTGTGTACCCATCCTACATGACCAAAGTACACGACGTGTGAAAAAGTACATGGTGTGTAGTCACAAAATTTGGGATTTTCCCCATTTTCCTTATTTCCTAAAAAACACTTTAGGAAAAAGGAAAAGAAGAAACCTGTACATCAAGAATAAGAACCAGGTTCTTAAAAACTTCCCCCCTTAAAGCAATTCATCCCCGAATTTCCCTTCCAAGGGTGGCGAAGATAATGTTGTGAACAACTCAGGCCACTAAGCACTTACGTCGGTCTGTCGCTCCCAAGTTTCGTCCTACACTTAGTCATGCTGCCATAGCACCCGAACCAGAGGAACTGACCGACCTTGGATAACCTTCATGCTCTTATCAACAATACGAATCAGTTTCTCCTCAAAGGATGCATCGATCTGAAGCTCAACCTCCTTGGGCTGAAAGACGTGACATGGGTATGAATGATAATGGTGCAACTGAGATACATGGAAGACGTGATGCATGGATTGGTATCGTTGTGGTAACTGGAACCGGTAGGCAACTGATCCGACTCTCTCCAGATTCTCAAACGGCCCCACATACCTCGGTGAAAATTTAATCTATCTTTTGATCTGCATGTGTCCCAACCTCAGTGAAACACGCAAGAAAACCTGATCCCCAACCACGAACTCTAAGGGTTATCTGCGACGATCAGCATAAGATTTCTGATGAGACTGCACAGTATCCATCTACTTCTGTATCAACTGGACCTACTCTGAAGTCTCCTGTACGAAACGTGGTCTCAATAAATCTACCTCACCTGCCTCCAACCGGCACAAAGGTGATCGGCATGGCCTACCATATAAATCCTCGTAAGGTTCCATCTCAATAGTTTCCTAAAAACTATTATTATAGGCATACTCTACGAAGGTTATGTGCTTCTCCCAAGATCCCCTAATGTCCAGGAGGCATACACGTAGCATGTCCTCAAGCACCTGTATCATACGCTCTGAATGGCCATAGGTCTGAGGGTGGTAAGATATGCTTAGAAGCACCTGTGTACTGAGTTCCCTCTATAAACTCTTCCAGAAACGAGACGTAAAGTGCGAGTCCCTATCAGAAACGATAGAACGAGGAACCCCATGAAGGCATACCACCTCTCATATGTTCAACTTCTTGAGTTCGTCAACACCAAAGGTCTCCTTGATCGGAAAAAAGTGAGACACTTTTGGGAGTCTGTCCACAACAACCCACACGACATCATTTCCTCGAGGTGACCTCGGCAACCCAATCATGAAGTCCATCGCGAAATCATCCCATTTCCACTTTGGAATGGGTAACTGCTATAACAGTCCGGTTGGCCTATGATGCTCCACCTTCACCTGCTGACAGGTGGAACATCTCACAAAAAAACCAGATACTTCCCATTTCATACCCGACCACCAATACTGATGTCTCAAGTCACGGTACCTCTTGGTGACTCCAGGATGAACTTCCCAAGCTGAAGCATGAAACTCCTGCATCATATCCTAGCGTATATCCCCTGAAACCCACACTCGTCCATTGAAACACGGTACCTCATCATCGCCTATAGTCCAACCAGGAAGAGGGTCCTCACTTGCCACCGACTCCCATAGAACTAGGCCTTCTGAATCTGATAGTTGTCTCATCCTCACTCTATCCAGGAGGGCATAAGTCACAACTAAGGATGAAATATAGGTTTACCCCTAACTATCGTGCACCTCCAAATGCATCTCAGAGAACAAATCCATAAGCTTCCACTCACCACTGGCCCCATGAACTGCCTGTATCTAAGTTCTCCTACTCAGTGCATCAGCAACTACGTTACCCTTAACAGGTGTATAGGAAAGCTCAAAGCCAAAAGAATAAAAGTATTTGACCCACCTTTGCTATCTCAGGTTGAATTCATGCTGAGTAAAGATGTATTTGAGACTTTTGTGGTCGGTGAAAACCAAAAAATGATCTCCCAAGAGATAATGTCTCCACCAGCATAAAACATGAACAACTGCAGCCAACTCGAGATCACGCATGGGGAAATTCCATTCATGTGGCCTCAACTGCCAAGACCCGTACACCACAACTCGATCACCCTGCATCAACACTGCTCCCTACCCAATCCCTGATGCATCACAGTAAACTATATAGCTCTTTCCCTGCTCTGGAAGGATCAAAACTGGTGCTGATGTCAACCTACCCTTAAAAACGCCTGTAGTAACCAGCCAGCCCCAAGAAACTCTGTATCTCAAACAAATTCTTAGGCTGCTCCCAGGAAACAACTGCTCTCACTTTCTCTAGGTCTACTGAAACTTCTGTCTCTGAGATGATATGACTCAGGCAGTGTATCTAGTCCATACAAAAGTTGAACTTTGAGAGATTAGAATATAGATGATGTTCTCTCAATGTACTTAATACAAACTAAATATGGGTAGCATGGTCATGTCGAGTGTGAGAGTACACCAAGATATCATCCATGAAGACTACCACAAATGAATTAAGATAAGGATGGAAAACACGATTCATAAAATTCATGAAAACTATTGGCATGTTCATGAGTCCGAATGGCATAACCAAGTACTTGTATAGACCATATCTGCTTCAAAAAGTTTTAAGAGGTATTTCTGATGGTCTAACATGTAACTGATGATATCTGGATCTCAAGTTAATCTTCGAGAACACTTGTGCTCCTCAAAGTTGATAAAAAAGATCATCAATCCTCAGTAAGGGATATTGGTTCTTAACCGTCAACTGGTTAAACTTTCGATAATCCACACAGATTCTAAGGGTATTGTCCGACTTCTTCGCAAAGAGGACTGGCGAAACCCAAGGAGAAGTACTGTGTCAGATAAAACCCTTTGCCTGCAACTCCTCTAACTGCCTCTTGAACTCCTGAAACTTAGGTGTAGCCATCCTATAAGGAGGAATGGACACCAGTGCCACTCCTAACATAAGCTCAATAGTGAAATCAACCTCTCTCTCTGGAGTTAGACCTAAAAAGTCGTCTAGGAAGACATCCCTGAAATGATCAAATACTAGAGGGAAATTCTGCTGACAAGTCCCCTAATCATCCAGATATAAACTCACAATCTAGATTATCACACCACCTCACCCATGATGGTTAGGTCCAGCTCGGCTCGCCTGTACATCTCATTCACCATTGTTTAAAAACTCTCTACCCTCTGGTGATGTGAAACTTACCCTATGACTATAGAAATCTACAAAGGCTCGAAAGGGTACCAACCAGTCCATCCCGAGAAAGACATCATAACTCGTCATCTCTAAGACATAGAGGTCCCATAAAAAGTGACACCCACCAACCTATAGGGGGAACTCCCTATACTGATGCACACCTGCCTTTCTAGTCCCCAATAGAGTGTCTAGAGTCATAACATTAGAAGAAGAAGAAACACAAAGCCCAAGGCTCTCCACAATAGGCACGGATATAAAGCTATGTGTAGCCCCTGTATCAAAAAGTATAGAAGATAAAACAGAAGCTACTAAAATAGTACATCTGATAGTAAAAGGTCCAGGATCTTGCTCCTGCTAGGTCTGTTGCACTATATATGCCTGCCCAGTGCCACGACCCTATGACACAGCCTGGCTACCATGAGCTGACCTGCCTTGCTGCCTCTGAGATCCTGGTGTTTGGCTACCACATCCATGACCACCATCTCCGCCTTCACGCCCTGATGTAACCCAATTTTTTGACTGGTAAGAAGCTGCTGGTCCTACTCCCGCATGTGGAGTCTTCACAGAACCCCTCTCACTAGAAACTGGTGGAAACTCCCTGCAAAAGCACTGGAGATGACCCATCCTTCCGCAAGCTTGACACTCCACTGGGTCACATGGACAATTCAGTCTCTTGTTCCCCTCTTTACCACACTGGTAGCACATGACCTGACCACATGAAGTAATCATCTCACTAGTACTTCCACTGTGAGAGAAATCCATCTGCCGCTTCCTCTTATCGGTAGAAATAGTACCAGAAACTGGTGCTGAACCGCCCTGGCCTGCCCCACTAGCTTACAGCAGGTCCTGCTCTGTAATCAATGCCTGATTCACAATAGCATGCACTTTAGGAAACCTGAAAACGTTCACTAGTGCTCGGATTTCATATCGAAGACCATCCTCAAAGCGTTTATCCCTCAATGCCTCATAAACCACCAGAATGGGTGAAAAATGCTGAATCTCGGTGAAGCGAGGGGAATAATCCATCACTGACATAGCGCCCTACTGCAGATTCATGAACACTCAAGATCAATTTTCCCTTAGCATCTCCAGAAAGACGAAATCATAGAAAGATGTCTGAAAATATTCCCATGCCATGTCACGGTGATGCTAATACTGGGTGGTTACATCCCTCTATCTCTTGGCGAAATCACACAGCATGTATGTAACGAGCTTGACCCTTTTCCCTGGAGGCATACCTAGATGCTCGAATATCGTCTGCATAGAACCCAGCCAAGACTCGACATCCTATGGTATTCCATACCATGAAAACGTAGGCGGATGCTACTGCTGGACTATATGCGTTAGTTCTGCCATAGATGTGGTGGCCTGCGGTGCTCCCTGAAAGGTCTGCATGAACAACATGAAGCCTTCAAGGAACTGCACATCAGCACCTGTGTCCAGTATAAAGGATGACACTTCATCTGGCTCTGCTGGAGGATCCATTGGTATCCCATGGCCTACCATCTTTGGAGTATAATAATTTCCTCTCTCCTGGTGAACAACTCGAGGTCGTCTTGGAGGCATGACTCTACAAGGTCAAAGCACACCTTAGATCAAGATTATCAAAGACCGAAAACTAGGAGACCAAGAAGGGAATAAGATAAAGAAAGCATTCAAGACTTACAAAACATGACTACATGGTGTGTTCTCACACGCCATCCACATGGGCATGTACTTCATCTTAAACTGGATGTGTAACACCCCAAAACACACGGTGTGTTGTCCACACACACGGCATGTACTAGAATTTTCCTCCTTGCCCGAGTCCCTCTACACAGCTTAGCCACACAACTCTTCTTTAAACAAAACTACATGGAGTTTCCTAGATAGACACGGTGTGTACGGATTAATTTCCAACTTCCCATGTTGTTAGTGACATGGATGACCACTCAGCTGACACTACACGGCGTGTTACACCCGCACACGGCATGTACACCACCCCGTTTCCCCAGCCACATGGCCAAGGCTACACGGTCTCTCTCTGGTAAGGTCTACATGGAATGTCCCACAAATACATGGCGTATTCAAGAAGAGGTAACACCAACCCGTGTTTGTTAGCTACACAGTCGGGTCCCTAGGTCACACTACACAGCGTGTTCATCATTGACATGGTGTGTATAAAAAAGGATTTACTCTGTCTGTGTTGTTAGTTACACGAGTGGACACATTTTCCACTCTACACGGCGTGTACAACCGGTACATGAAGTGTTTTCCCCAAGTCATTTCCTACCATGTGTCTTCTCCCACACGGCCTATGACACGGGAAGCGACTACACGACATGTACTGAGAGTACACGGTGTGTACATAAAAAGTTTTTATTTCTTCCCGAACAGAAGAACACACGGTGTGTGTCCAAGGAACTACACGGAATGTATCCTAGGTTTTCCAGACAGTAAGCCCCATATACTACTTCGAAACCCAGAAAAAATTTGAAACAAACATCTAAGTGCCAAATTCCGATCCGTGAGGGCCCATACTCCCCGCGAATCAAAGATTGGCATCTTAAAAATGTTATAACACAGTAAACATGTTAATGATCCAACAAATTCTGATCATTGAGTTCCCATACTCCTCAAGAACAAAAGTTTGGTGTTCATTTTATCAGAAAACTCACACAAGAAAATACCCTACCAAATAGCTGGTATTTATCAAAGCAGCTATCACAACAACATGCTTTTCTAGAACAACAACTATCAAAACAACATGCAATTTCTAATTCACCTACATGGAATGGAAAGAATGCATGGAATGTGATTCGTAGAATGTGCCTAAATGATGCAGGAGATGACATAACCTCATCTCATTGGGTTGGAACTAAATAAAACCCATGTATAACATATAAAAAACACACCACAAGTGCATCACCCAACGGTGAAAATAAAATTAACTGAAAAATTGCAAAACCAGTAATAATTGCAATAACGAGGTAGATTGGATTTCCCTTGTACACGGGTTAGCTACTCTAGGGCATAGATTATTACCAACTACCATTTTTGTCATATCCCTATCTAAGTCTCCAAACTACAATTCAACGAAAAGAACTTATTTGATACCACTTTGTAATGTCCCGGATCCGGAAGGCACTCAACAGGTGCCCTGAAACCGGTTGGTCACATGACCTCAAGTGCATTTCCCCAAATGCCAGAGGATGCCGACTAGCAGCGAGGGCCCAGGTCTGATAGTGGGGAAACTATGCCCTAATTTGTCAAAGCATAGCGCAGCAGAAAAGAAATATAACATACAACAGTGGAAGAAGTAAACCATATACAACTTAAATGGACAATTGAAGTAAAGGAAAACTAGCAGTCCCAATTATAAAGATGCATCATGTCACTAATTATATGAAATCATCCAAAACAGGATACACAAAAATACAATACAATACAACTTAAAGTACAAGGTACAACCAAAAAAACAAATAAGAGTAAACAAAATGCAGCAGCATCGCAGGCCTAAGCTTGGTCCCATGCTCTCCTGCTACTCTGCTACAATCAAGTACCTGTATAGGGACCCTTTCCATTATCCACACCTACAAAAATGTAATATGTCTGGGGCTGAATACATGACCCCTATC
This sequence comes from Viscum album, assembly GCA_963277665.1. Classification (NCBI taxonomy): domain Eukaryota; kingdom Viridiplantae; phylum Streptophyta; class Magnoliopsida; order Santalales; family Viscaceae; genus Viscum; species Viscum album. The sequence continues at coordinate 1,181,235,315 of OY728166.1, forward strand.
AGGGTGTGAGAAATAAATACCATTAGACACCCACCAAAGGCTCGTGCCCAACTGTCAGTGAAAATGTGCAACAGTAGTGTGCAGTAGTAAATGTAGTAAACTAAGTAGTACTCAAAAGTAACTAACTACCAGTTATGTTTCCATTTTAAAATTCATTCAATCATTCAATTTAAGATATCACCACAGTGAATATTCTAAGTAAACAATCAGTGCCCTCAGACATGAAAACCTTACCCTCAGGTAATCAGAGTCAAAACAATCAGGTATCTGCCTACAGGCATAATGAATACTTCCCTCAGGCATACGAAGTGTCACCCTCAGGCACGGAATCTACTACCCACAGGAATGAGAAGATATTCCCTCAGGCCAAACAGAACACTACCCTCAGGCTATGTAATACACTACCCTCGGGCTAAATAGATCACTGCCCTCAGGCACAAGTAACCGAGCCAAACCCAATATATAAGCCAGCAATTATATACAATTCCTATCAAGACAATTTAAAGTAAGATAAATTTTATGGTTTACCCTCAGGTAAATGGTCCAAATGGCTGAACAGAGGAACGCACCCCCAGGGGTGTTCTTGGATCCAAGTAGCGATCCCAAACAGCATGTTATAATTACCTTCAATTACCTATATAATTCTAGGTATTTAAAACAGCCAAGGCCTCAGCCATACAACACCCCAAACATGGGCTCGTAGCACAACGGTACACAATTTCAACACCACAGTTGGAAATAAACATCAGACCACCTACCTCAATTTACACTGATTGATATACACGAATGACGCCTCTAGAAACGCACGAGAAATGTGAAGATCTGAGATAAAAAACTACATGATAAGCCTCGAATAACTTCCCCTCAAGAAATAATTGTTAAGAACGGCTCATGGGGAAGGAAGTTCTTACCCACGTGGTTCCAACAAGATTGACGGTGGAAGAACCTGATTCGCTATGTACAGTTGGAGGCTCCCCCAAGATCCAGCCACCTCTCCCGAGCTCCTCCGGCATTCTAAGCTTCCTCTATTCAAAGAGGAGGATACTGCCTATTTTAAGCAAAAAAACAAACAAACTACATGGTGTGTACTCTCAAATACATGGCATGTACTTTTCATTTTTTAAATGGTTCCTATGGTGGCTTCTTTCCACCGTGTCATTGTTCATCAATCGACATGAGTACACGATGTGTATTCCTGATTACATGGCGTGTACCATCGCTTAGCTGGCAGCCACCTTCGCTGCTTTACTATTCACCTACCGACGGATTACACAATGTGTAAATACCCAGTACACGGTGTGTAGTCAGTTTGTACACCCTTCATCACCGATAGGCCTACACGCCCTATGTACCCATACTACACGACCAAAGTACGTGGCATGTGGAAAAGTACACGGCGTGTAGTCACAAATTTTGGTATTTTCCCCATTTTCCGTATTCCCTTGAAAAAACTTAAGGAAAAAGGAAAAGAAGAAACTCGTACCTCAAGAATAAGAACCGGGTTCTTACGAAAGATCCTTGGAATCCTAGGCAAATTATAAAAGTTCATTATGAATCCATCCAAATTCAGGTATCTCTCCTGATATGGGAATACCATCTATCTCATAAATTATCATAATTTATCCTTCTAGATCCTAGGTATACTAGGAATCTCATATCATAACATGAGGTATCCCTCCAAATCTTTAGAATTATAAGAATTTCATATGATATCTTTAGTAATCCATCCAGATCATAGGAGTCCTTGGAATCTCATATGTTGTCCTCAAAAATCCTACAGGATCTTAGGGTTCATTGGGATACCCTATCATCAAATGTAACCACAATATCATAGGATATAAACTAGGAACCATTATATAATGTTAGGTGAAATCACCAAATCTTAGGATAAACATTGGGAAACTTTATACAGTATCATTTATTATCAGGGTAATATATCCACCTAATTCATATATCATAATAATAATAATAATAACATCACCCGAAGGTTAGACCATATACCAAGCTTGTTACACACCACCTAGGTTTGAATATAATGTGCACAACATATACCATTATCATAAATTCTTTATTTCTATGGTTCCACCAGAATTGATGATGTTAGATCTTCTACACTGACCCTATTAAGGATTAATCTAACACTAAGGAACCCACCAGCATCTCCTTGGTCATATCCTAGAAAAGACACTCTCAACGGGATTCTTGATCTCAATATCAACTCTTGAGACGATCCAATAAAATAGAGGGCATAATGTCCCTCAACACTTCTAGGATCACCTCACATCCTAATCAACCTCATTGGAAATACCAGATTGATGTCACACTAGGGATATGACATAATGAACATGAAACCTCCCATTCAATTCTAGATTTGTTCCAATCACTAGAACCAATCATAATATAGCTAGGGTATACCCACTAGGTTACTCACATAATAATAGGGGATTAATACTCACCACACTCTAAACAACTAGCCAAAAAGGATATAAATCATCTCAAGGTTCTCTCATTGACTACTCATGCCAACCATTTCCAATACAATGCTATCCTTTATGTAGTGGATTATAAGGGAACCTATTCTAAGGTCCACTAAATCTAATTAATTTCATTTAATTAATACCCCTCTAGAGTCCATGTATAATATATAAATTATTTATAACAAATACCTTGTCCATCAATGATCACGACATCACGCCAGTGTCAAAGATTAAACTATGGACCATAAAAACCATTTATACACAGGAATTTTACTTTAATGAAACCATTTATTTAATTGTTTTTTTATATTTCATAGTGATGTGACCACATATCACATGCTACAATAATAATATTCCTTTACCATAGGTCGTGTTTAGGGAAAAACTATATCATATTGAGTTATTTCCTTTAAGAAGTCTTATATATTACCACCCAAGATAGTCCAATACTTTTATCATCACCCAAGGTCATACCTGAAGCCATATCATCCAATTAATTAATTAATTATAAAAATTTATAATAAAATTCAAAATTAATTCAATTTGGTATAATTTCTTAAAAACGCACTGAGTGACATCCTCTCACCAAAACCTCTAGCAGTGGGGTGCGGTCCACTCTCGACACACACCTAAACCTAATATATAAAAATCCCAAATTAATCACCCAAAATTATGGTCAATTATATCTAATTTAATAAAAATCCATAGAAAAATACATTGGGAAATATACCTCATTTAAAATGAAATGAAACGACATGCAAACATCCTCCAAGTATGTCCTCTTTCTAAGACGAGAAAAAAGCACCACCATAAGGGGTTGTACCCACCATGCTCTGGGGGAATCATCCCATGAACCCTAATCCAAATTTCCCAAAAATCAAATAATGTGATGGAAGGAGATGTAAGGAGGTAAAATATGAGAAATTAGGTTGAGACGACTAAAGATTCTCTATAAGAAACACCCCATAACCTTAGGGATTAAAGGATAGAAATGGTTTAGTCAACCCATGGTCCGTGCATGAGAGGAATAAAAAATAAGAGGAGAGGGGTTAAAATCCTATAGGTATAACTTGATTGGATAAAAATATCTTTATATAGACCCCCTCTCATAGTTTGGATGCATATTTTTCCTACCATACACCAATCATCCATCCTTAACTGACCAACAATACACACACTTCACTATTCAATCATAGAGTTTACCAAACCATGTTTCAATAGTGAAACTCCCTATGAAACCTAAAATTTATCTTTTCCATGGGTTGACTACAACTATGCACAAATTGGGTGTCACACCCCTCAAAAACCAAGTTGTATGTTTTACTCACATAGATTCTCCTAATTGTGTAAAAACCATGCGACATGGTAAATTTATTTCCAAAATTATAACATTTTGATTAAATATTATAACACTCATATGATAACCAAAAAAACCTATCAGAATTTGATTTATATCTAAAAAATATCCTTGAGATACTCTAACTCTCATAATTCCAATCTAAATCCTAATTCTCAAATTGAACCATTCTCTTGAGTAAAAAAATCAAATTCCCTCTAACTTTCACACCAATAAAGACATGGGTCATTATAAAAATCCCATCATAGAACTTCCCATACATGATAATACTTAGTGGTCTTTAAATTATCTTACTCAACCAACCCAGGTCACCAATCCATGATAAAATTTTCACACTCTATATGCAAATGTTGAACGAGATTCTGTTTCACAACTCTAATCATAAGAACATTGTTAATAAAAAATTAAGCCACCTTCTCATCATCATCACCATTAGTGAGGTAGTTCTCAACATCACTCATCTATCCCAAGCCATCAAAGCTTTCATCAACTAATTCAGCCCTATTCTATATTACTTATGATTATAATGATCTGCTCATAATGATCAATCCTAAGTCATGGTACTCCCCACCGTAGGAAACATATATTAAAATAGAATTCCATTATTTTAATGAAATGTGAATTGTGGTCTCTATCTTATCATACCTACTCATATGTAAAAACATAGGTCAAATCTATTCTATCCTAACATCATCATAAATGATTGGTTAGACCCACTAAATCCCTATCATATCTCCCATTCACAATGCCTAACTCTTCAGAGGCATCATGAGATATTACAAAAACCTGTAGAAAAGTTCAAATATGAAATTCAATTTAATTATATAGTTAGGTACCCAACTAACCAAGCCAACCATAATGATCCACCCATGAGAACTGATGAACCTCTAATCCAACTCACCCTCAAATCACTTCTAAAAACATCATGATTTCGGTTCTAATGTACAAACTATGTTCAATACCACATCCAAATCACAAATCTGGAATTCACTAAACAACGTCCCCAAATCAGATCCACCTACTCACCAATATCCCGGTGTTATCTTAGTTATCAAATGCCTAGTCTCATCATACACACAACCCTACCAATACAGGGATCATACATTCACAACTAAGAATACACTACCCCCTATAAGGGTGATCTTATTGTCACACCACTAAACCAAAATAATTATATCCATTGACCATTATCTATCTGTTACCACACATAATAACTAGAGGTTTCTATACCACTCATATCCTAGTGTCATCCTAAAACATTAATCATGTCCCATTCTAGGATGACCAGGAATGTCATGCTTAAAATTTGTTGAATTTATATCTATAACAAGGATTACACTTTCCAATGGAGAATTGTGAACTTCACATCATATGGATTCCCTTATTACACTCCTTATGTTTAACCTCAATTGGTTCCAATATCACATGTGTATTTACCCTCTCAGTCCATGATTATTCTATTTTAACAACTTATTTTTAGGAAAAAACCATGATCATCTAGGAAACCAAACTTTGATCCATTTCCAATGCCACCTCTCACCACAAAGATAAATTTTCCATTCTCCAAAAAATTTTAGGCTAAAATTCCTATAAGGGTTTTATCAAAACAAATGGTCCTTATCTCACACATGGTATTTCACCGATCCACACCCAAATAGGTGTTATGCATAACAATCACATACTATATTGATCTCATCTAACCCAATGGGTGTACACACCTATACAACGCAATCATCAAACCTAGATCAAAATACGATATGTTGTACATCATTGAATCTTGGATCACATGCCTAACCACTAACCATGAATCAATGAATGCCAATATCATCTAACCATAACCACATTATTTTTCTATATTTAATAGAGCCAAGGTATCTCTCCCAAAGCATCAAATACCATACATTCCCCCACCACTCGAGCATCATTCCAGATCTTGAAGCACCTACCACACTATATCTATCCAAGATCCAACCATCTAGGATCTCGATCCTCTATATCACTAGGAACTATACCAAAACTCAACAGGGTCGGGCATCCCATTGATCATTCCCTCAAAACCAAACCTCGATTGCAAATAACCTCAATTATTTTTCATCATTAATTCATAAGGAATATGCATGCCTATACTAAATACCTATTATCACTCCTTGTTCATAAATCCCATGACTGAAGCATCTAACCATACTCCCAATATCTATTTCATTAACACACTTGAGCTAACACCTCTCTCAAGTTATCCTCATACATCTCACGCAGCTCACAAATATTATGTGTCGTATCTCAAAACAGTAGGATCTCCCACATATCCCGTAAATCATATCTTACATTAGTCATAGTTCATGAAGAAAATCCTTAATATGATCTAAAATATCACATGAAAAATCACGTTTCAACACCCAATAAAGGATTTTCATACACATAAACATATTAGGCATCATATTCCAAGTCATCATCCCACACCAGAGCACAAAACCACATCAGGAATTCACATTCTAGACTACCCAATCAAATACTACAATATCATTGAACATTATATAGTTTCATCATCCCATGATAATATGTGTTGGATTTACCATATTCATATTTTTTTGGTTAATTAGAATTTCACCAAGAAGATATATGGAAAAACAATAGATAGGTTATTATTGTAACTTTTTGTAACTAGAAACATTTAATTATAGAACCATCATCAAGTAATCAAGTACCAATATTTTCCTACAAATGGTTACTATACATCCCTTATAAGATGTAATTCATTGTAATTATCAAGTAGGATCCCTCAGTAGAATTCACATGACCTTTCATCAAATGATAGTATCATTGTCCAATTGAGTATAATTCCACTAAAAATTTATATATGAAAGAACAATATATGTTTTTTTGAAGCTATTAATAGTTGAGCCATCTATTATCAATGTAATCAATCACAGAAAAGTATGTGTATGTCATTTGAGTCCTACATTCCAAGAATGATATATTTACACAAGACTCCTACCAAAGAGACAAGATTTAAAACCATAAATAATATTTCTAATACACACATCATCTTTAAATAAATATCAACTATACTAATGCATCCCAAAAATAATAAGGCCATATCCTTAGCAACCTGTACTTTCTATAAAAAAAGTATTCATGACATGCTAGTGAGAGATCCATCATAATCAATGAAGAATTCCTAATTCCTATGCACCATATCCCAAAAAATGATACAAAGAAAAGGATACTTTGATTCCACTTTTTAATGCTCCCCTTCCAACAATAACACACCATTATTCTAATAAGATGTTTCATGTGACCTCAGGAATGACTCCCCTTATTCTAGAGGCTAAAAACTAACAGAAATGGTCTAGGGTGTTACTATAGGAAGACTATACTCAGATATCATTGTGAATAAACAATATAAAATAATTAAACATCATCCATTATAAATAATGATAGCACGCATAATCAAGTAAAGAAAAATTATATAAAATTACAATTAAGAAGAACACAAGAACATTCCAAACTGATCAACCATCATGTCAATCATATATAAAAAATAAATAAAAGAATAAAATATCGGAGGCTTTAACACCATACCTGAGCCTCATAACATCAAATTTTCTATACTCCCATCAAGCATCCCATGTCTGATTGTATGACACTAAGATTATACCCTACCAAAACCTATGAAAAATGAAGTCTACTCGAGTACCCAAGTGTCATGCCCACTCAAGTAGTGTGTGTGTACAACTCAATAGGGAACCACCAATAAAGTCCCCAAAATAATCAATAAATTAGTATATGAATATGTGATATGTTCAAAATTAATATATGGAAAAATATAAATAAATTATATCATTGATCCTGAGGTTCTATGGTGAAACCTTAGATCTAACATACCTGATTCATCTAGTTCCATATGTCTCTAAGCATGTCACATATTAATTATCAAGATACATGTTTGAAATTAGAATCTCATGAATATTATAACATTAGTTTTGAACACTATATTTTAGGAAGGTTCTTGGAATCTTAGAATACTAAGAAAAATTTCAATATCTTTTGAATTATCCCTGGAATCTTGTAGTACCAGAATCAATAGCTAGATATTAGGGAGTATCTTAGACATCTCATCATAAAACCAGGTTATCTATATATGCTAGTCACATCCTAGGAATCTCATATTTTTCCATCAGGTGAAATTACTAGTTCTAATGCATCATAATCATATTATAAAACATCAGGTACAATTACAAGGTATTATAGGCATCTTATAAAGTATTAGGTATAGTGATGAACTAATATTAATCCTACACATCTCATATATAATCAAGTACAAAAACTTGATCTTAGGTATCCTAAGAATCTAAAATAAAGTAATTAGGCATCTTGTAATATCCTGGTAGCCTCAAAATCTCATAAAAATCATCAAGTATCCCACCAGATCCTAGGTGTCTTAGGCATATCATATCATATCATCAGGCATCCCACCTAATCCTAGGAATCTTAGGTGTGTCATATCAAATCCTTAGTTTTCCAATAAGATCCTAGAAATCATTAGAATATCATATCACATCATTGGGAACCCCACCAAATTTTATTCATTCTGTATCATTATGTTTAGACATGAGATTCTAGGGGACACTCTAGGAATATTTATATAACATCAGGTGTAATCACTATATACAAGGAGATATCAAAGTAATATTTATATAGTTCTATTTATAATTAGGGGATAGAATCCACTTGGTTCAAATCTCACAAAATTAATAAAAAAAACATCAAAAGGTTCAACCATATATTGATCCCATCACACACCTCCTATGTTAGCCTCTAAAGCACACAACCTAGACCATCTTTTTCAATTCCCATGTACCAAGGTACCATCTAGAATCGATAAAGAAATAACTTTTACACTAACCTTATCAAGGGTTAATGTAACATTAGGGAACCGACCATGGCCCTCCTAGGTCATAAACTAGTATAGACACCCTACATGGGATCCTCGGTCTCAATCTAAACACTTGGGTCAAGCCTATCATTCGGAGATTATAGTTCCCTTTAATACTTCCATGATCTCATAATATCCTAATCATTATTATTGGAAATACCTTATTAGTGACAACCTATAGAGATTAAATAATTCATAACTCACCTCCCACACCATCCTTGGATGATACACTTACCCAACCTATAATAATCTACCTTATGTATACCCACCTTGGTATTCACATGCTAGTGGGGAAGGAATTCTCTCCCCACTCTCTAAAAAACTATCATAAAGGTTGTAAATCATCTCAAGGTTCCCTCATGGACTAATGAGGTAAAAAAAATTATAATTCAATGCTCTCCCCTATTCAAAGCAGTCTAAGGGAACCTATACTATGGTCGGATACAAATTTTTATTTTCATTTAATTCATTATCATATAGGGTCCATATATCCTTTAAAACTTATTTATAATAAATCAATTGACCATCGATAATCGAGGTATCCAGCCAATGTATAAGGGTGCACTTTGGCTCTTGACACTCGATGTATCCATAAGCATTTTACATTAATCAGACTATTTATTTAGTTAAATAGTATGATCACCCATATGGGTGAGACTACATATCACATAGTATATAAATAAGATTAATTGACTATAGGTAATGTTTTAGGACCACCTTCTTTATATGGAGTAATTTAATTTAAGCGGCCTTGGACATCGCTTCCCAAGCTCGTCTAAGCCTTATATCATCACCCGAGGTCCAAACTAAAGCCCTAAAATCCAATTAATTAATTAATTATAATAATTTATAATTATTTTCAAATCTAATTCAATTAGGAATAATTTCCTGAAAACTCAATATGTGGAATCCACTCATCAAAAACTTAATCAATGGGGAGTGGGCTACTCTTGACACAAACCCAGACTTAAGCCATGAAAAGACCCTAAATAAATCATGCAAAATGATGGAAATTATCAACCAAATTTAATCCAAAACCATATAAAATACATAGGTAAACATAACTATAAAAAAATGGTGAGAAAAAATATATAGACATCCTCATACGATTTCCTCTAGCTATGACAAGAAAAAGATTCACCATAATGGGATTATTTTACTATGAGCTGGTATAATTGTATCAATAAACCTAATATTAATCACCCAAAACTAGTGGGGATGATGGAAGGATATAGAGGGTAGAAGAAAGATGATAATTCTCCTCAAAAATATTATAGAATAACCATTAAAATACTCTCTAACCATGTATATCAAAGGATAGAAATAGAGAGGTTGTCACCCAAGTCTTTTCTTGGGAGGGAGGAGAAATGGGAGGGGATGGTCTGAAATCCTATGGGGTGATTTTCATTTTACACTTATTTTAATTAATTTCAGGCATCAACATAGTTACCGCATAGTTTTCCAAACCGTGAGCCAACCTTGTAGCTCAAGTTGTCTTGAGACACACTACCTCTCACAATTGGGCTATATTGTTTACCAATAATATACTAAATATTTCAACCCCATTAAATTTTTTTACACCACCCATAATTTGGAAATAAATTTTTCCAAACCATGGGCCAACCGTGCATCTCCCTTAAAAACCTAAATTCTAGGTTTTGTATGATTTTTTTATAACTATGTTCTTACCATGAACGACACACCTATAAAAACCAACTCACATGGTTTACTCACATGGTTTCCCATAAATATATGGAAATAATGTAGTAGGATAAGTACCTTTCCAATTTTTTTAAAATTCAACCTGAATCATCCTTCTCTCACCTTGATCACCCAAAAAACCTCTCAGAGCTCAATCTATATCCAAAATCATATCCTTAAGATACTCAAACTATTGTAATTATAATATAAGTCCTTATTCTTAAAACAACCCATAGTACAAAGTTAGAAATTAAAATTCACTCAGATATTCAAAACCTCTAAAGATGTGAGACTTTAGAGAATGAATACATTTTCTCTGATTTCAAAATCAATATATCACCAATAAATATATGTTTATATCTTATATAAACTTTTTCAATTTTAACATGTCACTAAATGGTTTAAATATTATATGACATATCTTAATAAGTATCATATCCTAGTGCCTTATTCACTCCAACTTCATCCCAACATGATGAAATTCTACACCTCCTCCCATGAATATCCTTATACAGTTCAATTTGAATTATATAATAAAAAATGCTACTGTATTATAACTCTACCATAGTAAGGTGTTAATTTTAAAATCCTTTAAAATCCATTGAGTAAGATCACAACATATATTCATGGGTTTGAATAGACATTTCAGATTTACAATCAGTATAATGATGATAATCAATGAGGAAACTCATATATGTATCCTATTATTTATAAAAAATTATCAAGAACTTATAGGAAAACCACAAAACTTGATCAGATATGTTTTATAGTGTTCTCAATAAATCCTCTTCACTTCCATTATATATATCCTCTCATATAGAATAAGAAAGGGATCTTATAAAATAGCGATGAAATACAATAACTTTATAGGGTGGTCTACTACAAACCAAATAACATTATAGCCCTTATAATCCTTAGGAATTATTATGATGAACTCCATGGTGATGTTATCCCACTTCCATACAGATATAGGTAATTTTTACATTATCCCCTTGGACTTCAATTTCATTACCTTAACTTGTGGGCATGCCAAGAATTGAGATATATACTCTACAATCTCATTCTTCATGATTTCACACCATAAATGTTTCTTGATATCTTAGTATATTTTGTTTCTTATATGGATAGATAGTGATTATTTATATTAATCATTAAGAGGATCCTTCTTCGATTATTGTATTAAAAAGACGCATATTTGTTTTCAAAATATCATAATTATATCAGTTTCAAGGTTAAACTCTATAATATTCCTTAATTTCTTATGTATCTGTATATCCTCCTCCTTATACTCATTTTCCTTTACATAGGATTATGGTTGAGTAATAATTTAGGAAATATAGTATTTACCCTTCCTTTATAATCTCTAGGAATTTCATTTGAAAAAGCATGAATATTTAGTTTCTTTCAATCCACATCATGGATAACGTAGCATTATACTTATTTCATAGAGCATTAACTACATTTTTTCCTTCCCATGATGGTAATGTTTTGATCAATAATAGTCCTTAAGTGACTTCAACCATCTCTTTTGGATCATGTTCAACTCCTTATGTGTGATTATATACTTTAAGTACTTGTGATTAGTATATATATCAAACTTTTCTATATAGATATAATGGATCAATACAATTAATATAGATATTATAATTTCCCATCTCTGTATCATGCATGAGGTAATTTTTCTTATGGACCATTAATTAATATAAGGCATAAGTGAAAACCATGTCATTTTTCATGAGAACACTTTCCAATCCACAATTTTATACATACTTACATATCAAAAACCCTAATAGAATATAGGGTAGTATGGGTACAAGTGTAGTGGCCAGTAATTTCTTAAGCTCCTTGAAATTTTATTCACATTCATCTATCTATAGAAACTTTACTCCCTTCCTAGTTAACATTTTTAGTGGTTTTTTCAAACATGAGAAATTTCTCCCAAAACATTGATAGTATTTATCGATTATATGAAAAGTAAAAAATCTTGGTTTTAGTGTTTTCTCTTGGCCATTATTTAATTACATTTTTCTTTTAATTATTCTTAAATGTAACCTCTTTTTTTATTACATGACTCAAGAATGATACTTTCTGTAATTTGAATTTAGAATTGTTTTTTTCCGACAGTTTCTCTTTTCTCAAGGACTTCGACACAATCATAAAATGATCTTCATGATCTTACTTTTTCTTGGAATATATGAGAATATTATCTATAAATAATACTAGAAATTAATTGAGGTAATCTCTAATTATTCTATTCATTATATCCATGAATATTAAAGAAGTATTTGTAAGTGTAAATGGAATAACTATCAATTCATAGTGTTTATATCTTATATAAAAGTTTGTCTTCAGTACATCCTCTCTTTTCAAAATTAATTGATGATATACTTGTTTAATTTAAATCTTTTATAATTACCATGTCACTCATAATAGATCAAATATTCAATCAATAAGAGATATAGGATGCTTATTATTGATCATGAACATGTTATGTTCATGATAATCAATGCTGAGATGCATTGATCCATCCTTATTCTTAAAGAAGAGGATTGATTCACTCCATATTGAATCACTTGGGTATGTAAAACCCTTATATATATTATCTCATAGTAAAATAAATCAATAAGGTTTATTATATAGGGGGTATTTAATATAGTCACAACACTAGGTATGATTTTTATTGAATATTCATCCTCAAGATCTATAGGATGACTAAAAAACTCCTCAATAAGAACAAAAATGTACTCATTCAAAATTAAAATTTACTTAATTTTGAGTTTCTCCAAAAACATTTGATGTAAATTCCCCTCATTATTGGGTATTAACACCCATATAATGTAAGTAATTTACATAATGATTTGATAGTCATCCTTGAACTGATAAATGATCATAGGTTGATTTGGGAAATAAAATATGACTTCCTTATCCTAAAAATTAAAATGGGATCTCTGTAGAGAGATCAAATACATGCCCAAATTCATCTCAAATTTTAATAGAGTAAGAATAACAATATTTGAAATAATTCTATTCAAACAAACAACAATCATAGAGTAGTTATATAATTGTGATTCAACCTTCATATCACATAATATTTTCCCCCGATAATTCCAAATCTATCCTTTAGGGATATGAAGTAATAGTATTAGAGAATATTAAATATATAACAAAATTTATATAACTATTCTCAAATTATATGTTTTCAATATTAAGAGTTCATATCCACAAAACAATTTTATGATCCTATATTTTATCCCATATTAAAATATATATGGTTAGTATGAGTACCATGTAATAATAACCAGAGTAAAATATCATATGATAAGGAACATAAATCCTAATATGTCCAAAATTATGAAAATTGCATTTTAACCTATGATATCTTAGGTTTATCCTATATCACTTTGTATTAATCATAGGTTTTTTAGTTTTATCCTCTTATTCTTCATAGCCTAATCCCAAATAATAACTAAACCCCACTCTTATACCAAATGAGAAAACCCAACAATAAAATATATGTATATTACATCATTTTACATGAATATTTATTATATATCACTATAAATTACACCCTAGAACCTATAGGATTAGTTTCTTTAGAAATTACCTACATGATCTTATTATTTTACAATAATTCTTCGACATTTCCCATTAAATTCTTAATATATGATAACCTTTTAACATATCACACATAATACTCCTCTTTATTTGTTTGGGAATAGAATCATAAGAAAATAATTATCTATGATTCTTAGTAAGGGTAAACATAGAATATAAAAATCAGACATCATAAGTGAGCATAAAATGAATGTGTGGGTGTGAGAACATAATCAGGGTTTATGAACATAACATAAGAAAATAATACCAAATAAAAAATAGATCATAAATCATGATTCATTACCTGATGATTTTAGTATAACATAAGGCATGATTCATAGGAGTATGGAAACATGAGTCAATAATCATGAGATAGGAAAACATAACATATGAATGTTTCGTAACTAAGAGTTTTGGAATAAGAATAAGGAATATAAATATGCAAAGAAAACCATATCTTATAACAAAGATTACCACCTAGACTATTGTAACATAGTGCATAGAGTCCCATATTAGATTGGGTTTACTCTATATGATATAAAAATTGTGTATATATTCCATTAATGGTTTTGGTTCACTCTCAATTCCCATAAATAGAGTAGACTATGCCTCGGTGAAGTATAAGAAACATTAAATTTTTTTATATAGGTAAAAAAAACATTTTAAGAGATTAGAAATATAGTTTAAAAAATTAAAATAAATATATTTTTAAAATTTTGATAACATTTATTTTAAAATAAAATAATTTATAATATAATTGTTTTAGAATAATATTGAGGAAGTAAATAAAAAATATTTTTGAGAACCATGAAAACTTGTAAATTAAGCCTCATAAATAAAACTAAAGAAAATAAAAATATAAATAACCTGTGCAGAAAATGTTAAAATATATTAATTTTACACTATTGTTAGAAAATTAAAAATAAATTAAAAATTTTCTTAATAAATCATATAATTAGGGATAAGGAAGCCCATAAAAGAATATGAAATTCATGGATATGTGAAATATTTCTGATCTAAATGAATATATATGGTTTACCCACTTACAAGAACCTTTTCAGTTTACTTGTTAACCAAATGGAGGGAAAATGATAAGGAGACATGTTAACACCTAAAATAACCTAATAAAAAATTGGATTTTAGAGATAAATAATATATAGACCCAGGATTTTCATACATAGATATTACATCTTATTATATGAATACTAAATATATGCCTGAGGACCATAACGGTTTAGTTTCTGTATAGACTAGTTATGAAATATTCTTATTTAATGAAAGATATTGAAAATATCACATAATGGTCTTACATTTTATTATTATTTATATAAAAACACTAATTAATCCTTTATTTATAACCTGGGGAAAAGGAACATAAGAAAGGGTGATATTTGATGCTTAGTAAGGGTAAACATGAAATATATCAATTGATAATCATATGAAAGTATAAGATAATCATAAGGGTATGAGATTATAAATATAACTTAAAAAGTGTATACCTAATATATCATGGATCATAAGAATGAGACATGGAATAACACATTATCATTTTAAAATACATGAACCATAAGAGTGAAAAATCATCATAATTAAATCATGAATCATAAGTTCATGTCATATAATATTTCCACCATCAAAGGTATAGAGACCATTTCATATGTAATGGTTAAAAAACAAGACCATAAAATCATAATGGATTAGGAATCAAAAACTATTTCCCATTTCATAATGGATATAACATCATCACCTATTTCCCATAGTGGATAAAGCACATCGACATGTTTCCCATAGCAGATCAAGCACATCGTCTTATTTCCCATCATTATCTCATGTTATATAAAACATTACACAATTAATTTGAGGTAGATATAAGTCCCACCTATAACATAATCCATACATCTATGTACCAAAACAACATAAAACATTAATCATGTCATAAACCATGTAAAATGAAATGGGTTTCATAAACATTTCATCATAAAATAACCCATGTAAAAGAAATGAGTTTCATAAAATTTTTACCAATTCATTATATTGTAACCCATTAAAATGGAATAGATTTAATAAACATATTTTCATCATAATCATAAACATAAATAATCCAAAAAATAATAAATATGTTTTTATTGGATTATATCCCTAGTAATATATAATAAAAACCAAAAACATTTGTCATTGATGAATAATTTTTTTATAAACTATCATTTTAACAATATTGAGGAAAATATCTTTTTCCTTTGAAATAACATATTTAAATTCTAAAAATTTCACAAATATTAAGGAGATAATTTTCATTGAAAATAAACTTGGAAAATTTTAATGTGAGTTTTAAATAATTGAGTTTTCATGATGACATACATTTTTTTCATGTCATATATGATAAAACAAAAATTCCTTTCACATTATCGGTAAAAAGTAAAAACCACCTCATTTGGAAAATGAAAATAAGATTAATTGTAAAAAAATTTCTTATAATTTAAAAATTTATATAAATGTATTCAAATAATAATTTCTGAATATTAAATCTCTCTTTAATACATTTTTAGGAAACTAATACATGGAATAAAAAGGGGTTTTGATCGAAGAGAGAAATAAATTAAGTTTTTTCTTAAAAACATTATTTTGGAATATTGAGTGAAAGTGAGAGGAAAGTGTAATTATATAATTAAATTTAAATAAATAACCAAAGGATAAAAATATTTAGGATTTTATTGAGAGGTAGATCATAATATTTCATCATCAAAAACTTAATCATAAACAATGAAATTATAACATAAAACATTTACCACTTTGGAACTTTTGAATCATAATAACCATTAAAGAAATAACCTTATTTGGATCTCTATATCCCATAATTTTTATTAGATTAATCATAAAATACTTTCATGGGTAGTATATACACCAGACAAAATAAACCAGTGGTGTATAAGGCATGTTTCCCATGGAAATAAAAGTGAGATGAAAATCCCTTACCCTAAGTCTCGACTTCTTGTATACACATTCCAAATTATAATAAAATAAATAAAATATTTTATAAATATATTGGAGAACAATAATAATATATATCATACCATATAATATTTACTTATGAACTTTTACTACTCATTTATTAACTATTCCATATTAAAATCATATTTTAGGTAATAACTACTTCGTTTTTCATATATGTTTTGGTTTGGAATTTTTGGAATTTTTTATTTTGTCATGGTTACCTAATATATAGAATGTTAACCAAGATATAAATATAATATATATTAATTATATATGTATTTATAGTTATCCATTAATGTTTGAGATATAAAATAAATTTCATCGTTCAAGGAGACGGTATGTCATACGTACACATGAACGTTGTTTCCATTTTATCGATACATGAAAATAAAGAAAGGTAAATAATATATTATATTTATAGAATCATTATTATATAATTTATATCATACATTTTCATTTAACATATCATTATTACATTCCATTTATAGCTTAAGTGAAGAACAAATCACATCACTTCATGAGAAAATAGTCCACTATACACATGAGCGACGTTATCATATTCCCATAGAATGGAAAGTAAGAAGGTGTATGTGATATTATAATTAAATAAGTATAATCTTGTCTTAAATATAATATATATATAATTTAAATACATCATTATATCCAACTGTGAGAGGCGGTGATGAAAAACAAATCACATCGCTTTGGGAGGTGGTAGTTCATCGTACACATGATCAATAGTTTCATTTCCCACATGACAGAAGAGGTGATGGATATGGGTTATTCTATCAACATAATAAAATATAAGTGTACGGTATATACTTTTTCTATTTTATTGGAATTATTATAACATTAATGAATGTAATAAGAGAATAATTAAAAAGAAAGAGTTCAGTGAAGACAATTACATTCTCTTAGAAAAAACCGCCTTTAGATCTCTTATTAAGAACCATAGGATGGGTAGTTTTGGAAGACTAGAAGATCCAGAATGTGTATAAATATTTTTGGGAGAGATTGTGGTAGGATTTGGTCATTACCAATGGATTATGAGATGTGAATAAATGAGGGGAGGAAGTCCACTTTTATAATTGAGGTGGAGTGTCATTGTTGTAAATACCCTAAACTATTCAATAATGGGAAGTCACTTTCTAAAAATGTGCCTAAAATTTTGATCAGTAAAGTTGTTGAGGTATCCTATGTTTGATCTAAAACTCAATAATAAAATGTTTTAAATATGATTTTTCTTAATCTCTATGTTTAGTCACTTTTACCTTTTATTTTTCACCGTTATAAGTTTATTTTTATCTACCTAGGTAAATTATACTTTAAAAATAAAAATAAAATTTGTATTATTAGATAATTTAGAATTAATGATTATAATTATTAATTATAATTTTTTAAATAAATATCCTTTGTGTATTGAAAATTAATTTTAATATATGCTTATGTAATGCACAGAACATTGTTTTAACCTTAACTACAATAATTACTTTTTAATTTTTTTACTAATAATTACTAAAAAAATTAATTTTACCTTATTATATAACATAAAATTTTATAATTCCAAATATTTAATTCATTTTATCAAATTCAATTCATAGAAGTGGTAGAATTTAATTTAAAATTAAACCCATGGACATGACGAAAAAGTAGTTTTCCAAAGAGGAAATTTTCATTAGTATAATAAGTTTTAATATCAATATTCAATATTAAATTGATTAAAATAACATGAATTGGATTAATAAATATATAATTTTTCTAATTTTACTTTCTAAACAATATTAAAATAAAACGGAGCTAGTAAATACTTTAAAAATGCATTTTTTAATAAAAATCAGTCTTTTTTACTATTCAATGAAAAATTAAACTTTTGAGAAAATTCTAAAACTTCACTCATATATAATTATAACATGTAGATTTAAAAAATTAATTTTATTTTTAAAAATATATATTCTAAATGAGTAAAATTAATTTTATTATTTGTTAATAAAAACAATTTTTTGAGGAAATAATATTTTTGAAACATATAAAGACTTTATGAAAAAGTGATTATTTTGTTCATAAGCATGTTTTATTTATATAAAACCATTATTATTAGTATTTAAAAATTGGTTATTCATATTTATACCACTATTTTTAAGGGATAGTTTATAATGATCATGTTAAAGTATATCGTAGTTATTAAAAACTTGGTGTTGTGTGTAACATAATATATCGTAGAAATTTAATTTATTTGATGAAAATTTTAATAAATTATTAGGGTATTTCATTCTGCACGCCTTAAAATGAATTTTCCCTTAAAATTCTATCACTTTGGTAGAAAAATACTATGTATATTTCTACCTCATTAGAACTTTTGGTTCCTATGTAGCTTCTTCTAGCTGATGGCTTCACCACAAAACTTTGACATAGTGAGTGGTTTTTTCAAAGCACATTCTCTATATGATATCAAATCTCCACTAGTTATTCCTCCTTAGAAAGATCATTCTCTAGTGTTATGACCAATTAGATCATTACATGTGAATGATCATGTTTGTAATTCCTCAGGATAGATACATGGAACACATCATAGACTTGAGAGAGGTTCGATGGAAGCATCAATTAATAATCCATCATACTGATACGATCAAGAATTTCAAGGCACTACAATTTTTTTTAAATTTTTAGTTATTTTTAATCATGTTTTTAAAAACCGCAACTAAATATTTCATCAACATTTTTTAATAATGGTTTTTAAAAAATTGGCGATAAAATATTTTTTTAATTTTTTTAATTTTTTAATTCATTTTTAGAGTCCATTTTCAATAACTGTTACTAATTAGCAGCAGTATTTTATGAAACCTCTTATAAAAATAATTTAATCTTCAAAAAACATCTTTTTGCATTAAATAAGGACAACTTCTAATCCAAGATTCCATTTTAAATTCACAACTAGTCAAATTGAATCTTATGAAATGAACTACAATGAAATTAGTTAATAATCATAAGAAATAGAATAAAATTTATTTATATTTTAAAAGATGTTAGAATTCAAACTTCAACTTCAAAAAACCATACCTTTTGATCCATGTGTCAACTTTGGCTCTACCATAATCAAACCAAATCCTGAAAAGCTCTCTACAACATTTTTACCAGTGGGACCCTGATTAATACAATTTTGAGGTCAAAAAAGTCTTCAAGGTCTCTAAAACAAAGTTTTTTATCCATATACAATGATTTTTTTAGCATTTTATGTGATTTAGGCTTCATTTAAGAGTTACTTTATATACTTGTTGGTCCATATATGATTTTATTCCATTGATTTACATTTATATTGATTTTATGGTGTTTTAATTGTTACGCTTTTCCATATTTCAGTTATTTATTATCAATAATATATATGTGTGTGTGTTTATTTCTATAAATTTATGTATATAAATTTATAATTTATATATATTTATCAATATTTATTTAAAATTTATATATAATTGTATCTATGAAAATATATTTATATGTATTTAGGCATATTATACTATATTTATATATAATTATTCTTATGTATGAATTTTTATATACATTAATGTATATTTATATATATGGTGTTGGTATATATATTTATATGAATTCTATTGGTTGGTGTGTGTGTGTATTTCTACTAGTATTTATATACATTTATATTTTTTTATATTTATATAATTTTATAAGATATATATAACTATATTTAAATAACTTTAAAATTAATTATATATATTTACTATTTACTATTTATTATTTAAAACCTATTATTTCTTATTTCTTATTTCTAATAAATTCTTTTATTATTTATTATAAATTAATTATTAATTTTTTACTTATTTATTATATATTCATGTATTGTTTATTTTTAACTTGTTATTATTTTATTAGCTATTTATTTATTTATTATTTATTTATTTATTATTATTTATAATTTATTTATTTATATACTTACTTATTTGGTTATTTGTTTTTTATTTATTTATTAATTTATTATTTATAATTTATTATTTACTACTAATTTATTATATATTGACTTATTTAATTATTTATTATTTTTAATACATATTTGTTATAAATTTATTATAAATTTATTATCTATTATTTATTATTTGGTTTTTATTATTTATTATTTATTATTTATTATTTATTGTTTAATTATTTATAAATAATTAATTATTCATTAATAATTATTTATTTCGTATTTATTTTTATGTGTTATTTTATTCCTATATATTTATTATTTATTATTTATTATTATTATTCTATAATATTATTATTTATGTATTTGTATTTATATGTATTTATATTTAGAGATATAAGTATATAAAAATCTATTTATTCACCGTATGAAGAGTTTTTTTAAGTGGTAAAGTCTTTATAGAATAACGAAGAGGTAAGAGGTTCAAATATCACCCAATACATATATATGCTAAATTTATTCATGGCGTATGCATGAAGGGTAGAATAAATAAGTAAAAAACTGTAATATATCAATAAATAAATAAGTAAATAAATAAATAATAAATAAATAAATAATAAAAAACCACAACGATACATTTCACATTAGTTTTCAAAACCATCACTAAATCATTCTATGATTCTTTTTTGAAAACTTCTATTAAATGTTTCATGACACATCTTTTCATGAAAGTATTGAAAAATCACTATTCAACTGAATAAAACCACTACTAAAAACTATATTTATTATAATGAAGGGACAGATATACATAGGGATTAGTGTTTCCTTCTTTCTAAATCTCATTACCATATTTTAAGGAGAAATTCTTAGAAACCCCTTGTGACAAACTTGAAATTCCAGATCATGATATCAATTGTGAACATTTTTTCCCAACTTTGTGCTTCCCTTATGTGTTACTGAATTTCCCTAACCTTCTCCAATATTTCATTATCTCACTCCAGACCCACCAGATTTATTTCCCCAACTTCATCCTGGTATGGTGGAGTTCTACACTTCTTTCCATAGAGGGATTATTAAGGAGTCATTACAGTGCTTGAGTGAAAGATATTATTGTATGAAAACTCTACCAAAGGAAGATATTGATCCCAACCACCTTTTAAATACATAGAATAAGTTCTCAACATATTCTATTGGTTTTTAATTATTCTCTCATACTGACCATATCTTTTAGGATGATATGCAGCGACCAAACTCAACTTTATATCCATATATTGTTGAAAACTGCACTAGAAAACAAAGGTAAACCTCAAATCCCTTTTAGAAAAAATAGAGTGTGGTACGCATTGAGACATTACCATTTCCTTAATTTGCATCCTAGAAACCCAATCCAGAGATATATCTTTTCAAATAGTGGTGAAATGTGATGACTTATTATGGAGATCAACTACAACCAAAATAGCATTATTCCATTTAGATGTTTTGGGGTGTCCAAAGACAAAATATATGGTGATATTTTCACATTTCCATTCTATTATGGGAAATGGTTGAAACAACCCCTTATAATTTTTTCTCTCAACCTTAACATTCTAACATACCATGTATCGACATACAAACTCTATGATATATCTCTTTATTCTATCCCACTAGAAATACTCTTTAAAATATCGATACATATTTGTACTTCCAGGATAAAAAGAGAATGAATAACTATGATAATAGTGCCTTATTTAAATCTGATATGGATGAAACACATACACAATTCTTGAAAATTATCATTCCATCACAATAATTATTGAACTCAAAAACATTTCTCACCTTCTTTTATTTAAAAAATAATCATTCTACACCAGTTTTATCCTCACATAGATGTATAGTCAAACACTTATTTGAGAGAGAAAATATTTCTCCCCTTTAATATTTCAAGATCCGCCCATTTCAAATCCAGAAATATTGGATCTTTTTTTATCCTCATCACGAATAATCTAGTATGATCATTTTGAATCGAAGCATCTTCCACCTTATTCGCTTTCCCATGGTGGTAGTGTATTGGGTGGTCATAATCTTTAATCATATCCAACCATGTTATATTGCACATATTCAAATATTTCTATGTGAATATATACTTTAATATTTCTTATTATTATATATGTCACACTTCTCTCCATAAATATAATTCCTCCGTATCTTAAATAAAAAAATTATTGCAGCTAACTTCAAATCATGATTTGGGTAATTTTTATCATAAACATTCAATTTCCATGATGCATAATCTGTCACCATATCATTATGAATAATAATTCATCACAATCATTTATTTTATGCATAATTATAGATTTCATACCCTTCTCCACTACAGGGTAATATAATATTATGTGTGCTCAATAATATTTTATTTATTTCCTTAAAAGTTTCCTCACATTTATCTGTCTAGAGGAACCTAGATCCTTTCTGAGTTAACTGGGTGAGGGTATTAGATAAATATGACAAATTCCTTATAAACCATTGGTATTATCTATCTAAACCAAGAAAAATATAGAAATTAGTCATTTTGGATAGTTTGGGAAAATTTTCAATAACCTCATCCATTGATGTATCCACTGATAAAACCTCACATGAGATTATATGGCCAAAACATACAACATTTTCTAACCAAAATTTATACTTTGTAATTTTTTCATACAGTTCCTACTTCCTGAAGGTATTCAACACAATTATCAAGTGATATTAAGTATATTCCTTACTCATTGAAGAGATAATAATATCATCTATAAATACTACCAAAAAATGATCAACATAATCTCTAAATAATCTATTCATTAAATAAATGATGATAGTGTGGGAATTAGTAAGATCGAATGAAATAACTATACACTAATAATTTCTAAACCAAGTATATAATGTTATATTGCATATCCACCTACTTGACCCTTAATTTATGATATCTAAAATGAAGGTCAATCTTGAACAATTTTTGATCATGACACAGTTTATCAAACAATTCATCTATATGGGGAAGATGATACTTGTCCATGATTTTAATCTTGTTATGTTCATGGTAATCAATACAGAGTTTGATCAATCCATATTTATTCTAAAAAAATTGATCTGGTTCTCCACAAGGTGAAAAACTTGGATAAATGAATACCATATCAAGGTTATCTTGGTGTTTCTTCTACAATTCCTACAACTCAATCAGGTCCATTTTATAGGGATACTTTTAAATATGTGTGGCACTAGGTATAAGTTATAACGAGAACACAACATGAAATTTTAGTAGAACACTAGTAAAATATTATATAAATACATAAAGAAACTCCCTCACATTAGGTATATTATCAATGTTGAATTTATCTCCAACCATCTTAGATAATTACCCCTATTGAATAGGAATAAATACCCATACACCGAATGTGATCTCCATCAAAAGGTCATATTTATCATCACATTATTAGAAAATCAAAGGTAAGTTTGGAATATCAAATGTGAATTCACTTCCAAGGAAATTAATATGGGAATTATATAGATAAACCTAATAAATTCCTAATATAACATCAAATATGACTAGAGGGAGAATAAAAATATTTACAGGATGAACATTCCCACAAATTTCAACTGGATAAGAATCATAAACTTGTGATAAAATCATTTTACCATTAAATGTTTTCAATACTAATTCAACATCTAATTATTACGGTGCTATTTTGAAAACCTTATTAAATTATTTAGATATTATATAGTGGGTAGATCTATAGTTAAATATGATGTTTCTAGTTGTAGAGTAGAGGGTAAGTGTACCTTTTACCAAATCATTATCATAACCCTTAGAAGAAATAGTGATTGAATTAGATTTCCCTTTATCTCAAATATTATTAAGTTTCCGATTTTCATCATTTTCATTAATATTTCGATTGGAGCACTGGTTAGCATAATTCCCATACTCATTGTATTAGAAACACTAGATCATGAGTGGTGAATTAGTGGGCATCATATTCTCCTCTATTGTGTTAACTATACAATTTCAATCCTTTTGATATTCATGGTCTTTATGATCCACCCTGACACATTTAAAGAACCACCCAATTCAATTAAAGTATTTACCTTGATGTTTCATCCCACATTTATCACATTTATATGGATGTAATTTATTTTCACCATGTGATTTATTAGATTTTTCATGAGACTCGTTCTTCCTTTTCTTATCAAAACCATGAGAATGGTGGGAATATAAAATTTCTATTTCCACCTTGAGTGCACATCAAATGAATTATTCATAGCTAATGAAGTCACTTATAGCTAACTCCTTTTAGAGACTTGGTTCTAGGACACTAAAATAATTGATTAAACTAACTTTCAGGTTGGATGATAATACTATAATCATACCTCATAAGTCTTGTAAAATTTTCTTAATATATATCAATGGACTCAAAATCCATATACAATAACTAAAGGAATTCATTTTCGGTATTTTTTTAAATGTATATAATTAAATTAATTATTGAAATATAATCACTTAAACTCATCCCACTCCAAAGAGTCAATCTCTTCATGTTTATTTACACTCTTGATAAGAGTCCACCAATGATTTGCTCCACCTTCCAAATTATAGACAAATAAAATGATTTTTTCATGATATAAACATTGTATAATGGAAAATATCATTTTAGTTATAACAATCCATTTACCAGAAACTATTGGATTAGTGGACCACTAAAAGAAGGTGAGTGTTTCCACATGAAGGGCTCATCAGAAAATTGTTCCCACTTTTTATCATTTAGAAGATCAACATTATTCATTACTTGAGAAAGTTTTGTGAGTATAGAAATGATATTTTTATTTACTACTCCGATAAAATTTAGTTTCTTATGATGATAATCATTTCATGGTCCATTACATTCGTCGTTAACATGGTTCTTCAGGGTTATATCCATTTACTAAAATAAAAAATCATAGTGTAGGCAATAATAATTATAGTGGAAGGCCACATAATCAAGATAGAAAACTAATTTATAATATGTATTAAATCATGAAACATTATTTCAATCAATGAAACCTTATTCTTAACCTAATTCATTCATCATCATTATTCAAATACCTCATGATGGTTCATAAAGAGTGTGTGAATTTAAAGCATATCCCCAGGGAGTGTCAAAATAAGTGTGAAATGAGACCCGTTATCATGAAATAAGTGACAATAAACATAAAATATACATATAATGAATAATAAACATAAAATATACATATAATGAATAATAATAGTACCATTGGATCACACTCCTATTAAAATATAAGCAACACCAAATGTTGTTTTTATTAATGAATAGAATTTCCATAAATGATCATTAGAACATTCTTGAGTATAATATCCATTGAATTTGAAATAGATTTTTTAAAATATAAAAATTTATCAAATATTAATTAAATAATTTTATTTAAAAGAAACTTAAAAACTAATAAAGGAATATTCAATTAATTATGTTTCCATGACATTGGAAAATTTTATTCATTTTGTAAACTTTAAAACAAACATTCCTTTCTCATTTTTGGTAAAAAGTCAAAACTATCACATTTGGAAAATGATAAGAATATTCATTTTAAAAAAATAAAAAGTAATATATGACTATAAATTTACTTAAAAAATCATTTTAGAATAGTAAATATTTCTTTCAAACATTTTTATAAAACATGGACATGAAAGAAAAACGGTTTTCATCTAAAGAGATAAATAAATTTATTTTTTCCTTAAAAACATTATTTTGGGATCTTGATTACATAAAAAGAGGAAATTGTAATAAAAACATGTAATTTTAGGACAGAAATATATGATATGAAAATTCATGAGTTTATTAAGATTTATATCATATTATTTCATCATCGGAAACTTAAACATAAACAATCCCGAGAGGCAATTATATTGTAACATAAAACATTTACCACTTTGGAAACTTTTGAATCATAAGCTCCATGCAATAAAGAACCTTAAATGGATATATATATATCAAATAATATTAATTATAATAATCAAAAAATATATTAATGGGTATTATATACATCACACAAAAGAAAAATGTGGTATATGAGACATATGTCCCGCATAAATATAAGTGTGACGAAAATACCTTACCTTAAGTCCCAAATTCCTTAGTACAAATTTGAAATTTCTATATAAAAAATATAATTTTATTATAAATATATTAAATAATAATAATATTTATATTTACCTATAAAATTTACATATGACCTTTTATTACTTGTTTATTAACAATTACTTGTTCAAATCATGTTTTAGGTAATAATTTCTTTGTTTATCTTATATGTTTTGGTTTAGTATTTTTGGTCATTTTACATTGATCATGGTTCCATCATATTTATGATTTTTAACATGATATAAATATTATATTTATTCATTATATATGTATTTGTATTATTCCATTTATGTTATATATATAAATTAAACTACACTATTCATGGAGACAATAGGGCGTACCTACTCATAAACGATATTTCCATTTTCTCGATGCATGAAAAAAACAGTAAATAATATATTAACTTTCCATAATTTTTTTATGTAATTTTTATCACATATTTACATTAAAAATATCCTTACTTCTTTCCATGTAATGTGTAAGTTAAAAATGAAACCCATCACTTCGCAAGGTGGTAGTCCACCGTACACACGAGCGACGTTATCGTATACCCACAGAATAGAAAGTAAGAAGGTGTATATGATATTATAATTATAAGAATATAATTATGTAATAAATATAATATAAATAATTTAAATTCAACATTATATCCTATCGTTAGTGGTAGTGGAGGAAACAAATCACATCTGTTTGAAATTCGGTAGTCCACCAAACACATGATCAAGAGTTTTGTTTCACACTTGATAAAAGTGGTGATGGCTATAGATTATTAGATAAAAATAATAAAATATCATTATATGGTATCAATTTTAGTTGTTTTTTAATTATTAGGACATTAATTGAAGTGGTAATATGAGAATTAAAAAGAAATATTTTAGTGAAGACAATTACGTTCTCTCAGAAAAACCTCTTTTGAATATCTTATTAAGGACCTAAGGGTTGGTCTTTTAGGAACAATAGAAGATATATAATGTGTATAAGGATGTTGGGGATATAAGTTTTCGGTTTTTTTCATTCGAAATGTCTTATTATGTGTGAATAACTAAAGGGAGGAGACCCCCTTTTATATAATTTAAAATTAATTATATATATTTACTATTTCATATTTATTATTCAAAAACCTATTATTTCTTATTTCGTATTTCTAATAAATTCATTTTTTATTTATTATAAATTAATTATTAATTTTTTACTTATTTATTATATATTCATGTATTGTTTATTTTTAACTTGTAATTATTTTATTAGCTATTTAGTTATTATTTATTTATTTATTTTTAGTATTTATTATTTAGTATTTATTTATTTATTATTCATTATTTATTTATTTATATAATTACTTATTTGGTTATTTGTTTTTTATTTATTTATTAATTTATTATTTATAATTTATTATTTACTACTAATTTATTATATATTGACTTATTTAATTATTTATTATTTTTTATACATATTTGTTATATATTTATTTATTATAAATTTATTATAAATTTATTATAAATTTATAAATTTATTATTTATTATTTATTATTTGGTTTTTATTATTTATTATTTATTATTTATTATTTATTGTTTAATTATTTATAAATAATTAATTATTCATTAGTAATTATTTATTTCGTATTTATTTTTATGTGTTATTTTATTCCTATATATTTATTATTTATTATTTATTATTATAATTCTATAATATTATTATTTATGTATTTGTATTTATATGTATTTATATTTAGAGATATAAGTATATAAAAATATATTTATTCACCGCATGAAGAGTTTTTTTAAGTGGTAAAGTCTTTATAGAATAACCAAGAGGTAAGAGGTTCAAATATCACCCAATACATATATATGCTAAATTTATTCATGGCGTATGCATGCATGGTAGAATAAATAAGTAAAAACATTAATATATCAATAAATAAATAAGTAAATAAATAAATATTAAATAAATAAATAATAAAAAACCACAACTATACATTTCACATTAGTTTTCAAAACCATCACTAAATTATTCTATTAATATTTTTTGAAAAGTTCTATTAAATGTTTCATGGCACATCTTTTCATGAAAGTATTAAAAAACCAGTTTTCCACTAAATAAAACCACTACTAAAAACTATATTTCTTATAATGAAAGGACAGATATACCTAGGGATTAGTTTTTCCTTCTTTCTAAATCTCATTACCATATTTTAAGGAGAAACTATTAGAAACCCCTTGTGACCAACTTCAAATTCCAGATCATGATGTCAATTGTGAAAATTTTTTCCCAACATTGTGCTTCCCTTATGTGTTACTAAATTTCCCTAACCTTCTCCAATATTTCATTATCTCACTCCAGACCCACTAGCTTTGTTTCCCCAACTTCATCCGGGTATCTTGGAGTTCTACAATTCTTTCCATAGAGGGATTATTAAGGAGTCATTACAGTTCTTGAGTGAAAGATATTATTGTATGAAAACTCTACCAAAGGAAGATATTGATCCCAACCACCTTTTAAATCCATAGAATAAGTTCTCAACATATTCTATTGGTTTTTAATTATTCTCTCATACTGACCATCTGTTTTAGGATGATATGCAGCGACCAAACTCAACTTGATATCCATATATCGTTGAAAACTGCACTAAAAAACAAAGGTAAACCTCAAATACCTTTTAGAAAAAATAGAGTGTGGTATGCATTGAGACATTACCATTTCCTTAATTTTCAACCTAGAAACCCAATCTAGAGATATATCTTCTCAAATAGTGATGAAATGTGATGGCTTATTATGGAGATCAACTACAACCAAAATAGCATTATTCCATTTAGATGTTTTGGGGTGTCCAAAGACAAAATATATGGTGATATTTTCACATTTCCATTATATTATGGGAAATGTTTGAAACAACCCCTTATAATTTTTTCTCTCAACCTTAACATTCTAACATACCAAGTATCGATATACAAACTCTATTATATATCTCTTTATTCTATCCCACTATAAATACTCTTTAAAATCTCGATACATATTTGTACTTCCAGGATAAAATGAGAATGAATAACTATGATAATAGTGCCTTATTTAAATCTGATATGGATGAAACACATACACAATTCTTGAATATTATCACTCCATCACAATAATTATTGAACTCAAAAACATTTCTCACCTTCTTTTATATTAAAAATAATCATTCTACACTACTTTTATCCTCACATAGATGTATAGTCAAACACTTATTTGAGAGAGAAAATATTTCTCCCCTTTAATATTTCAAGATCCTTCCATTTCAAATCCAGAAATATTGGATCTTTTTTTATCCTCATCATGAATAATCTAGTATGATCATTTCGAATCGAAGCATCTTCCACCTTATTCGCTTTCCCGTGGTGGTAGTGTATTGGGTGGTCATAATCTTTAATCATATCCAACCATGTTATATTGCACATATTCAACTATTTCTATGTGAATATATACTTTAATATTTATTATTATTATATATGTCACACTTCTCTCCATAATGATAATTCCTCCGTATCTTAAATACAAAAATTATTGCAGCTAACTTCAAACCAATATTTGGGTAATTTTTATCATAAACATTCAATTTCATGATGCATAATCTGTCACCATATCATTATGAATAATAATGCATCACAATCTTGTATTTGATGCATAATTATAGATTTTATACCCTTCTCCACTACAGGGTAATATAATATTATGTGTGCTCAATAATATTTTATTTATTTCCCTAAAAGTTTCCTCACATTTATCTGCCTAGAGGAACCTAGATCCCTTCTGAGTAAACTGGGTGAGTGGATTAGATAAATATGAAAAATTATTTAAAAACCGTTGATATTATCTATCTAAACCAAGAAAAATATGAAAATTAGTCAATGTGGATGGTTTGGGAAAATTTTCAATAACCTCATCCATTGATGGACCCACTGACAAAACCTCACATGAGATTATATGGCCAAAACATACAACCTTTTCTAACCAAAATTTATACTTTGTAATTTTTTCATACAATTCCTACTTACTGAAGGTATTCAACATAATTATCAATTGATATTAAGGATATTCCTTACTCTTTTAAAAGATAATAATATCGTCTATAAATACTACCAAAAAATGATCAACACAATCTCTAAATAATCTATTCATTAAATCAATGAGGATAGTGTGGGAATTAGTAAGATCGAATAAAATAACTATACACTAATAATTTCTAAACCATGTATAGAATTTTATATTGTATATCCACCTACTTGACCCTTAATTTATGATATCTAAAATGAAGGTCAATCTTGAACAATTATTTATCATGACAGAGTTGATCAAACAATTCATCTATATGGGGAAGATGATACTTGTTCATAATTTTAATCTTGTCATGTTCATGGTAATCAATACAGAGTTTGATCAATCCATATTTATTCTAAAAAAATTGATCTGGTTCTACACAAGGTGAAAAACTTGGATAAATTAATACCATCTCAATGTTATCTTGGTGTTTCTTCTACAATTCCTGCAACTCAATCGGGGCCATTTTATAGGGATACTTTTAAATATGTGTGGCATTAGGTATAAGTTATAATGAGAACACAACATGAAATTTTAGTAGAACACTAGTAAAATATTATATAAAGACATAAAAAAACTCCCTCACATTAGGCATATCATCAATGTTGAATTTATCTCCAATCAACTTAGATAATTACCCCTATTGAATAGGAATCAATACCCATACACTGAATGTGATCTCCATCAAAAGTTCATATTTATCATCGCATTATTAGAAAATAAAAGGTGAGTTTGGAATATCAAATGTGAATTCACTTCCAAGTATATTAATATGGGAATTATATAGATAAACCCAATAAATTCCTAAGATAACATCAAATATGACTAGAGAAAGAATAACAATATTTACAGGAAGAACATTCCTACAAATTTCAACTGGATAAGAATCATAATCTTGAGATGAAATCATTTTACCATTAAATGTTTTCAATACTAATTCAAAATATAATTATTAGGGTGCTATTTTGAAAACCTTATTAAATTATTTAGATATTATAGAATGGGTAGATCTATAGTTAAATATGATGTTTCTAGTTGTAGTGTATAGGGTAAGTGTACCCTTTACCAAATCATTATCATACCCCTTGTAATAAATAGTGATTGAATTTGATTTCCCTTTATCTCAAATATTATGAAGATTTTGATTTTCATCATTTTAATTAATATTTGGATTGGAGCACTGGTTAGCATAATTCCCATACTCATTGTATTAGAAACACTAGATCGTGAGTGGTGCATTAGTGGGCATCATCTTCTCCTTTATTGTGTTAACTAGACCATTTCATTCCATTTTATATTCATGGTCTTTATGATCCACCCTTACACATTTAAAGAACCTCCCACTACAATTAAAGTATTTAACTTGATGTTTCATCCCACATTTATCACATTTATATGGATGTAATTTCTTTTCACCATGTGATTTATTAGATTTTTTGTGAGACTCATTCTTCCTTTTCTTATCAAAACCATGAGAATGGTGGGAATATCAAATTTCTATTTCCACCTTGAGTTCACATCAAATGATTTATTCGTAGATAATGAAGTCTCTTATAGCTAACTCCTTTTAGAGACTTGGTTCTAGGACACTAAAAGAATTGATTAAACTAACTTTCAGGTTGGATGATAATACTATAATCATACCTCATAAGTCTTGTAAAATTTTTTTAATATGTACCAATGGGTTCATAATCCATATACAATAACTAAAGGAATTAATTTTCTGTATTTTTTCAAATGTATATAAGTAAAGTACTTATTGAAATATAATCACTTAAACTCATCCCACTCCAAAGAGTCAATCTTTTCATGTTCCTTTACGCTCTTGATAAGAGTCCACCACTGATATGCTCAACCTTCCAAATTATAGACAAATAAAATTATTTTTGTATGATATAAACATTTTATAATGGAAAATATCATTTTAGTTGTAACAATCCATTTACCAGAAACTATTGGATTAGTGGACCACTAAAAGAAGGTGGGTGTTTCCACATGAAGGGATCATCAGAAAATTGATCCCACTTTTTACCATTTAGAAGATCAACATTATTCATTACTTGAGAATGTTTTGTGAGCATAGAAATGATATTTTTATTTCCTACTCCGATAAAATTTAGTTTCTTATGATGATAATCATTTCATGGTCCATTACATTCATCGTTAACATGGTTCTTTAGGGTTATATCCATTTACTAAAATAAAAAATCATAGTGTAGGCAATAATAATTATAGTGGAAAGCCACATAATCAAGATAGAAAACTAATTTATAATATGTATTAAATCATGAAACATTATTTCAATCTATGATATATTATTCTTAACCTAATTCATTCATCATGATTATTCAAATCCCTCATGATGGTTCATAAAGAGTGTGTGAATTTAAAGCATATCCCCAGGGAGTGTCAAACTAATTGTGAAATGAGACCCGTTATCATGAAATTAGTGACAATAAAGTCTATCTATATGCCTCCTTTTCATAGTTATCACCACTAGGTAAAAAAATCAGAGAGACATCCACTTGTAGTATCCAGAATCATATTTTATTTCTTATAAATAACTTGATCTATCTTTTACCAAAATTACAAGATATTTTCCTATATTTATATTTATATGTAGACTCATCCATAGGGTTTTTACTAAATTTTTATCATCATTTCCCAAATGTTAACTTATCCTTTACTAGGATACCAACTATTGTGACCCATTATTTTCATTCAAAGATACGACATCTTAATTGATGAATACTCAATACATTTCACAAATACATATCCAATGTCCATAAAGGTTTAGTATCTTTGGAGAATAGTTACATAATCAAATTATTTCATGAAAGATATTAAAAATATCCCATAAATATCTTCCCAATTAGTAATAATTATATACATACCCTACTTAAACATTTAATTATAACCTAGGTAAAATAAATATATAAAAGGGAGAGATTAAATTATCCTTAAGGGTAAACATAGATGATAACAATCGATAATCATATGAAAGCATATTCTATGAATAAGGGCATGAGATTATATATATAACTTAAAATGTTCATACAAAATATATAATGGATCATAATAATGATCCATGGCCTAATAGTTATCATTTTAAAAGATAGAACCATATGTGTGAAAAATCATTATAAATAAATCATGAAGTAGAAGTCCATTACATATAATTGTGCCACTATAACAAGTATAGAAACTATTTCATATGTCATGGTTAACAACGGAGAACATAAAATAATAATAGATCAATCATTAACAACTATTTCCCATTTCATAATAGTTTAGGAATCCTCACTTGTTTCCCAAAGTGTATCAATCACATCAGTATATTTCCCATAAAAGATCAAGCACATCGGTTTGTTTCCCATCATTATATCATGAGATATAAAACTTTAACCAACGCATTAGAAATAGATATAGATCCCACCAATAAAATAATAAATACCTTTATGTGCCAAAATATCATAGAATATTCATTATTTTATAATCCAAGAAAAATGAAATGGGTTTCATAAAAGTTTCATCATAGTGTAACCCATGGAAAAGAAAGGGTTTTAGAAACATTTCATCAATTTATCATATCATAACCTGTAAAAAAGGAACCTTTTTCATAAAAATTATTTCATTATAATAATAAACATAAAATATCCATATAATGAATAAGAATAGTACCATTGGATCATACTCCTATTAAAATATAAGCAACACCAAATGTTTTTTTGTTAATGAATAGAATTTCCATAAATGATCATTACAACATTCTTGAGTATAGTATCCTTCGAATTTGAAATATATTTTTTAAAATCTAAAAATTTATCAAATAATAATTAAATAATTTTATTAAAAATAAACATAAAAACTAATAAAGGAATATTCAATTAATTATGTTTCCATGACATTGGAAAATTTTATTCATTTTGTAATCTTTAAAACAAACATTCCTTTCACATTTTTGGTAAAAAGTCAAAAAAATCACATTTGGTAAATGATAAGAATATTCATTTAAAAAAATAAAAAGTAATATATGACTATAAATTTACTTAAAAAATCATTTTAGAATAGTAAATATTTCTTTCAAACATTTTTATAAAACATGGACATGAAAGAAAAAGGGGTTTCATCTGAAGAGATAAATAAATTCATTTTTTCCTTAAAAACATTATTTTGGGATCTTGATTACATAAAGAGAGGAAATTGTAATAAAAACATGTAATTTTTGGACAAAAATATATGATATGAAATTTCATGAGTTTATTAAGATTTATATCATAATATTTCATCATCAGAAACTTAATCATAAACAATCCCAAGAAGTAATGATATTGTAACATAAAACATTTACCACTTTGGAAACTTTTGAATCGTAAGCTCCATGAAATAAAGAACCTTAAATGGATATATATATATATATATCCAATAATATTCATTATAATAATCAAAAAAAATATTCATGGGTATTATATACATCACACAACAGAAAAAAGTGGTATATGAGGCATATGTCCCACAGAAATATAAGTGTGATGAAAATACCTTACCTTAAGTCCCAAATTCCTTAGTACAAATTTGAAATTCCTATATAAAAAATATAATTTTATTATAAATATATTAAATAATAATAATATTTATATTTACCTATAAAATTTACATATGACCTTTTATTACTTGTTTATTAACAATTACTTGTTCAAATCATGTTTTAGGTAATAATTTCTTTGTTTTTCTTGTATGTTTTGGTTTGGTATTTTTGGTAATTTTACATTGATCATGGTTCCATCATATTTATAATTTTTAACATGATATAAATATTATACTTATTCATTATATATGTATTTATATTATTCCATTTAAGTTATAGATATAAAGTAAACTACACTATTCATGGAGACAATAGGGCGTACCTACTCATAAACGATATTTCCATTTTCTTGATGCATGAAAAAACAACGGTAAATAATATATTAATTTTCCATAATGTATTTTATTTAATTTTTATCACATATTTACATTAAAAATATCCTTAATTCCTTCCATGTAAAGTGTAAGTTAAAAATGAAACCCATCACGTCGCAAGGTGGTAGTCCACTGTACACACGAGCGACGTTATCGTATACCCACAGAATAGAAAGTAACAAGGTGTATATAATATTATAATTATTGAAATATAATTATGTAATAAATATAATATAAATAATTAAAATACAACATTATATCCTATCGTTAGTGGTGGTGGAGGAAAAAAATCACATTTGTTTGAAAGTCGGTAGTCCACCAAACACATGATCAAGAGTTTTGTTTCACACTTGATAGAAGTGGTGATGGATATAGATTATTAGATCAAAATAATAAAATATCATTATATGGTATCAATTTTAGTTGTTTTTTAATTATTAGTACATTAATTGAAGTGGTAATATGAAAATTAAAAAGAAATATTTTAGTGAAGACAATTACGTTCTCTTAGAAAAACCACTTTTGAATCTCTTATTAAGGACCTCAGGGTTGGTATTTTAGGAACAATAGAAAATATTTAATGCGTATAAGGATGTTGGGGATATAATTTTTTGGTTTTTTTCATTCTAAATGTCTTATTATGTGTGAATAACTGAAGGGAGGAGACCCCCTTTTATATTTTACCAGGAGTGTCATTTTTTTAAATACCCAAAACTATTCAATAATGGGAATTCACTCTCACGAAACGTGCCTCAAAATTTGATAAATAAATTAGTAGAGTGAATATTTAGTCAATTATAACCTAAAAAACAAAAAACTGTACATGTTTTAAACATATTTTTCTGTAATCCCTAAGTTTACTCACTTTTACACATTTATTTTTCACCATGGTAACTAGTTTCTTTTTATTTACCTAGGTAATTTATCCTTTAATAATAAAATTCAAATAAGCCTTATTAGATATTTTGGACCCAATAATTCTAATATGAAATCCAATTTATTAAATAATTATCCCATGTTCATTGAAAATTCATTTTATTTACTAATATTTATTATCAAAAATTAATTTGTCATTATTATATAATTTAAATAATTATTATTCAAAATATGGAATTCATTTTATCTAATTATATTATTATATGTGGGGGATTTAATTTAACATAAAACCCATAGTCTTGTCAAAAAAGTGGTTTTCAAAGAGAAAAGTTTAATAAATATAGAAAGTTTTAATATAAAAATTCAACATGAAATTTATTCCAATAACCTAAATTGGATTAATAAATATATAATTGAACTAATTTTACTTTTAAAACCATATTAAAATAAAATTTAGAATTTAAATTCTTTATATATTGGGTAGTTTTTAATAAAAATAATTATTTTTTAAATTTCATCAAAAATTAATCTTTTAAGAAAATTATCAAAAATTAACTCAAGGATAATTTTCACATGTTGATTTCAAAAAATTATTTTATTTTTTCAAATTTTTTCTTAAAGTGGAAAAAATAATTTTATTATTTTAACATCCCTCGATCTGGCACACTCTCACGAGGCCAAAAAGGGTTGGTTGTGAGACCTCAAGCACACCTCCTCATATGCTAAAGGGTTCCAAATAGAAGAAGGGGTGTAAAATGTATAGTGGGGGACTATAACCCCTAGTATAAAGTGTCATAGTAGTATAAAAAGACAATATAAATAAAATAAAACAAAGTATAGAAGTATAAACCAAC
Source organism: Viscum album (assembly GCA_963277665.1). Classification (NCBI taxonomy): domain Eukaryota; kingdom Viridiplantae; phylum Streptophyta; class Magnoliopsida; order Santalales; family Viscaceae; genus Viscum; species Viscum album. The sequence goes on from OY728166.1 coordinate 1,181,273,197, forward strand.
AATAAAATCCAACTAAATAATCCAATATATAGTAAAGGAATAATTTAATGGCATTCAGGAACATAACTAAAGGTTATGTTAGAAACAATAAAATTAAAATACTAGAAAAATTAACAAAAGATTCAACAATATCTGGTATTGAACCCCACGTCAGTCCCACATACATACTCCATCGCATCTAATTAGAAAACAATCAACAATAAAGTCATTTCCATTTTTACAAAGTTGTATCCACATAATCTGACCGTGTACCAAACAGGGGCCCAAATATGGTGGGAGAATAACTAAGTAGTACACAATGATGATGCAGTAATTACCATAATAGTGAAAATTAAAATAATTGATATTATAAATACCCAAATAAATATAATTGGAGACTTTTATTGAATTAAACTAATTTTCTAGGTTAATATGACATATTAGGATTGATTTAATTGAATTTTTTCTAATTAATCATTCTGATATGAGTTTCACAAAAATCAATTATTGAATAGTGTCAAAATTGACTTAAAAGAGTTTTTAAAACAAATATTATATTATTAATTGATATTAAATTCCTAAATATATAAGGTTCAGCCAAGAGACTTATATAATGTTAGGTGTATCATTAATGGACCACTTGGGGGTCTCTTGGATGTATATAGTAAGTTTATTAACCATATAATATAAAAATACAAAGAGACATTGTAAAAGTGAAACTAATTAACTAAGAGTTAATACTTAAAGATAAGGTTAATATAATGAGAAAAACCTGTCTAAATTATATTGGTTGAGTGGTTTTCGACCTATCCCCAACTTAACCTTTAAATAATCCACTTTGGAGCCATTATAAACTGAATATGAATTTATTATAAAATAATATTTCTAGCTTTTCCAAAGGTGCCCTCACCCCTCTTATAAAAGGGAACTCCCCCTTCTCATTAATTCACACCATCAAAGAATTTTGGTTCGGCCAAACCCTGCCCAAATACTCTCTCAACTTCCCTCACTACAACCTAGAGGCATTAGTTTGATCATAAAGCCAACCTAAGGAGCCCTTTTGATCAAATTAAAAGGAGGAACCCGAAGAAGAGGTAATGTTTTTACCACACTTTTTCAAATTCTTTTCTTCTTCAACTTCTTCTTTCCTTGTTATTCCCAATCTAAAATAATGAATCCAGTATCTCCTATATACTATAATATTATTATAAATATTTTACACCCATATTCTGTATTATATCCATCCTTTGAATGACATGTCACCATATGTGCGTACGTACGACTTACCGTCTCCACGTCATGGTGTAACTGTCATTCAAAAAATTATTATTTGTATGGGTATAATAATTATGTGTAATTCATGTATATAATAAATATAACATGATAATTATTCTGTATATATGATATACCATCCAATTATATATTATTTTCACATCAAAAGAATGATATTGTCGCTCGTGCGTACGTACGGACTACCGTCTCCATGAACGTGATGATATTCATTCTCCATCATATCCATTCAAGTATAATTATTATTTGATGATTAAAAATAATGTTTAAGGACTTGATATAATTCTGTATATGAGTAATATACACTCTATCCATAACAAACACGGCTTACGTAACAAAGAATATAAAGGAAAACTGGTAAGTTAACACCCGAAATGACGATAATACCAAGATATTATTAACAAATAAATGTTAAAAGATCATATATGATATCATATTAATGTAAATGATTCTTGTATAATTCAATAAAAATTATTTCACCATTATACATGAGTTTAACCTACCATATACCAAGGAAAAAAGTACAAATTAAGGGGTTTCTTATCTCACTTTTAATTCCGTGAGAATTCCATTGTTCACCACTTATTTATTACATGTGGTGTGTGTACTTCCCATGTTTGTATTCATTGTGTAATATAATTTAATTTATGGATATTTACATCATCATTGTATTATCCTTCTTTCATGGGTGCATGTTTCATAAGTTACTAAATCGATAACGGGAATTTGAAATTTCAATTTCCACTCATTCGGCTTTACGCATACTTCATTGATTATTTTACTCCAAGATTATGTGTGGAATCACTATTCATTTCATTATGTCATAATTTCCACTCCCCGTTCTGTGGATATAATTTTTATACACATAATCACTCCATTGATAAATTCTCAAGTCATCGATTTGAACTTGATAAGAGTAATTTTAACTCAATCTCCATTTGTTGAGTTAAATATCCAATTCATTGGTGTTGTTTTTACAAGAATATGTGTGAATGTCCTCTGATTGATTTACACTGAATATCAAATCATTTTGAGTGTATTTATATTTGTCACACATAATTATACCATTGATATATCCTTAACCTAAGGATATGGTCTTTATAAGAAGTTTCATCTCAAATTACATTCCATTGAGACCCCTTTGTTGTTATACACCAAATCACTTTTACATTGTGTATATAATACACTTTGATATAGTATATCATGAATCGCTTTATTCTCATGATATTACAATGTTTTTATTACCTTAATTATTTTTATTCAAGTGTCTCTCTTTTGGTTATAAACTCTAACTAAAATTCATTTTTAAGTGTTTTAAATATTGATTATTCTAAATCTTTCTCATTAATGTCCATGTTTTAAAAATAGTTTTAAGGATTTATTTATATGGACATTAAAGTTTCCAAATAAATTTTTTTTTAAAAGAATCAAAGTGGTATGGGACACTTTGATTCAAAAATCTATTTTAAATGACTTCTTGACAAATAGTGTGACTTTTAAATGTTTTCAAGAAAAAGGGGAATATTTATCTCTAATAGTTTTGATGATTATTTTCATCTATGTCAATAATCCTTCATCATTATCGATTGAGGTTATTATGATACAATACAATCTTCCATATTGTATCGAATGAGTTATGTTTGACTGTGTATGTGCTATTTTTATACCATTCATGGTTTGTGGATAAAGTATTGACATTTCATATGCTAGTTTTAATACGAATGTTTATGTTATGTTTAAAAATTTTCATATGAGGAATACATTGGACTTAGTAAGTGACGGGTGGAGCCTACTATAGCACCTTAATGCATCGGTAGGTCTCATGAGACAAACTAGTGTCTTGGCACAAGGCCTTGACAAAATCTTATTTGTAGTCTTGGCACGAGGCCTTGGATATGTGGTTATGATAGTCTGGCATTATGCAATCCATCATTATGAAAGTGGTTATTAATATTGCATGTGATTATTTGATTAGTTGAATATCCCTGTGAATAATTAAATGACATTATTTCATTTTATTTTTCCATACTATGTTGAAGTTCAAGTTTAAAAGGCTTTTTTTAGTTATACATTGCCTTAAATGTTTATGCTTATTTATAAAAGTTTCTGCTATATTTTTATCCTTACTGAGAATCTGAGCTCACCCCTTTCAATGTTTTATTTTTCCCAGTATGTGAAGAAGTAATTTATGAATGACCTGCAGGGATAGTATGTGGGATAAGAGTGTGGACTATGAAGAAAATATGTTGTTGTATTTTTCATTTTTATGATGTAATGTAAGACTTATGAATATATCTAGTGTTTCCAAGGCTACTAAACTAATCGGTCTTTCGAGACTTGATCTTTCTTGTGATCATGCCAATGTTATGTAATAATGCACCGACTCTGGGTAACAGGGTCGGGGCGTTACAGTTGGTATCAGAGGAAGTTTAGTACAAACCATGGAAGCCAGATTTAGATAAACTCTGATTAGAGCACGTAGACCTAAGATGAACTTTGAGTATTAGTATAGAAGAACTTCCTAGAATATTGGTATTGTAGAGATTTTGTGAGTTTTCCGAGCAATACATCCCTGTCTGGATACGAGCAGGTAGAGGCGGCTCTGGCACAGATGTACCTAGGGGTAAAACCTGAAAACACCTCTTTGATCTAGACTCGAACGGGAACTGGTGCATGACAACGGGTCTTGCTGCACTCTTGGTTACGACACTCCCGATGGATATTCTTAGGATAATTTACATTTTCTTTACTAACTGATTTGAAGAATTATATATATAAGATGAGAGTAAATGACCTCGGTTAATCCTAATGTGTTTCAAATTGAGAATATGGTGACATGTTAATCTCTAAATGATTTTATGACTATTGTTACTCACACAATGATTTCTGATTTTAGTCAATGTCTGGATTCCAAGGAAGTCATAGTGACTTTGAGAATGATGTACAAGGTGGGAACGGTGGTGGAAATGAGCAACAAAATGGAATGTTGATAGGCGTAAAAGATATCGTCTTTATGCCAAATCAATTTTCCAAAAATTGATCAACAATATATATATTAACCAATTCCCAGACTCAACAAAGAAAAGAAAGTTGATGAATCATAAGAGCTCCAGCAGTGCAGACCATGGAGAAAGGAATCCTCAATTTCCATCATGCAGGAAATTTGGAAGGAGACACCCAGGAAAGTGTCTCAATGGGACAACGAAATGCTTTACGTGCAGGAAGGAAGGACATAAAGTGAAGAATTGCCGAAGAAAAATGAAGAGTAATATGGAGGAAGATAAAAATGGTCCTAATAATCCATTTACAGTCATTTGCCATCAATGTAGGGGACCTGACCATTAACCGTGTGAATGCCCTATTTTATAGGATATTTTCGTAGTCAAAGAAGAAGCTATGTGGAAATAAATGGTTGGAGAAATGTTTAAAAAGTGTTAGTGCTCCTTGTTTATGGGTTTACTTTGGAATAATTTTCTCTTGTATATGTAACCCTGCAGTTTTCCATGTGAGAATGATATTTGAGGAATAATTATCTTTTCTATTGTGGATATAGTTATGAATAACCATTTGGTTTTATATGATCATTGGATTTGAGGCAATTATAAGTTATTATAATTTGGGAGGAAAATGCAAGGTATGACATAACATTTGGGGTTAAATTATGTTATGGTTATTTTGAGGAATTTATCTCATTTTGATAATGTTATAAAATTAGTTTTTGAAAAGGGACAACACACAAACTGTGTGACAACCCATTGCGTCGGACAAAGATGTGGGAATCAAACCCACAACCAAAGTGCGATTGGGATTTATCGCCTACCACTAGACTACGTGAAGTCCCTAGTTAGTGTGACTATTACTTTTAGTTAAATGATTTTATTGATCATTAATACTTTGATTTGGGATCTTATGTATTATCAAATGAATACCCTTAGTATAGGAAAATAATTTGGTAATTAAGTGATAAATGTTATTTTGGAAGTTGTTCACTTTGTTGTATGGAAAATATAATAATATGGGATTTCATTTGAGGAGTAATGGATGATTTTTATCTATGATTTTATTGTGGATTTATATTTATTTGGGTTGTTTATGGAAATGATTAGGTTAATTACTTTTTTAAGTATGCGACTTTAAGAGTAATTAATGTCATTTGGAGATACAATTTAACATGGAAGACTACATTCTTATAAGTTTTGAGTTTCAATATTAGTTTGGATTATATTGAAGGATTTTAAGGAAAATTGATTATTGAATTGTATTTATTTAACTTTGGGGTATTGATGGTTTAATTTTAGAAATTAAGATTAGTGTTTTTTTTCTCTAATGGAATATCCATTTGGGAGGTCATCAGATATTATACTAAACATTTTGGTTTTGATTAATCTCTAAGGACAAGGTAAATATATAGTTTAACCTACGTGGATCATGTATTTCTATAGAAGTTTATTCCAGCTCTTCCATTGTGACAAAGTCTTCTTGAATACTCATTGTTCAAAAAAATGAGGTAGTGGTAAAAAGTTATTAAAGAATGAAACTCTACTTAAAAAGTAATTATATCTCTTTATGTTCTTAGTCAATATCAGAAATGAATTCCTCGTCCTTATGTATTGTACCTTAAAACAAAAAATGTTGTCCGTTTACTTTTCCTACTGGGAGACTAAGGACCATTTGTCCCAACACAAGTTTGTGATTTTCTTATTGTTAACTTACTCCTGATCATGTTTTATATCCCTGTACATCAGAACTAAACACTTAGTTTATCGTCCATATCCATGTTTTCCTACATAGAATCCTAGTATGGGTTATCTTGGGTGACCTTATACCTATCTTCCTTTCTTTTGAAGTGATAGTTTTATTGACTCTTTTTCTGATGTGGGACATTCCATTATATTTTGAAGCCCAATTTTAAAAAAATTGCGAGGACACAATTTATTTAAGGAGGGGAGAAGGTAACACCCCAAGCTTCCACGGTACGTTTCCCTTTGAATAATGCAATGACGTGCATTGTACCCAACTTCGAGATTCTAACACACCACAACCAATCAAACTAGCTGTTATGAATAACAATACCTACTTTTTAAAATTTTAGAAATTTTATCTCTCAAAATGGACTTTGCTTTTGGATTTGGAGTATCGAATTTATCCTAAGGTGAAATTTTGGTACTTTTCAGATAACTTTAATATTTTGATGAATAGTGAAAATTACTAAATTTTAATTAAATTTTTTTTTTAATTAAAATAATTATTAGTGATAAATTATAAATTTGAGTGGTTTTAAAGTATAATTATAATATATTTTTAACTTTTTATCCAATGGTGTTCATTAGAATTAATTTCACTTTGAAATTGGACATAAACAATTGTCAATCTTTTGATATATATTGTTTCTTAAAAACACGCTATTTGTTGTGAAAGCGGGAATTAATTATAAAATTAACTAATGCAACTTTTATGTTTGTAATTTCTTAAAATAGATGTCATTTTTGAATTCGGGATATCAATTATAGCCTAGGGTGAAATTTTGGCATTGTTCTGAAAAACTTCAATTTTTGATGAATAGTGAAACTACTAAGTGGTAGTCAAAAAACTGAATTCTTCATAAAAATTAATTTTACCGCTTCTATGATTGGAATTTCAAAAATCCGAGAGACACGGTTAATATCAAGGAGTAAAGTGTGGTTCAATAAGATGAAAATAATTTTTGGTGAATAGTAACTTTTTACTTTTATTTACCACGGTTAAAAGTAAATAGGGTAATTAAGGGTAAAAATGATATTAATATTACCATAACACATGTCCTAATTCTATTGAACAAGTGTATCTTGACCAAACACAACCTTAGGAATAAAATATTATCATTTAGTTCCACTTGGATTAGATGAGGACATTTATTATTATTCAATTCAAAGAAGAGTTAAAAGAGTTAAAATCAAAGTTTATTTACTAAAACATTTTTAATATAAGGTTACACATAATATAAATTCGATTATGAATATTAATTATACAGATACAAAGATTTCCTACATAATGATATTTTATTTATAATTTTTAGACATTAAATAATTTAATTTATTTATGACACAATGATGATGCAGTAATTACCATAATAGTGAAAAATTAAAATAATTGATATTATAAATACCAAAATAAATATAATTGGAGACTTTTATTGAATTACACTAATTTTCTAGGTTAATATGATATATTAGGATTGATTTAAGTGACTTTTTTCGAAGTAATAATTCTGATATGAGTTTCGCAAAAATCAATTATTGAATAGTGTCAAAATTGACATAAAAGAGTGTTTAAAACAAATATTATATTATTAATTGATATTAAATTCCTAAAAATATAGGGTTTGGCCAATAGACTTATATAATGATAGGTGTATCATTAATGGACCACTTTGGGGTCTCTTGGACGTATATAGTAAGTTTATTAACCACATAATATAAAAATACAAAGAGACATTGTAAAAGTGAAACTAATTAACTAAGAGTTAATACTTAAAGATAAGGTTAATATAATGATCCAAACCTATCTAAATTCTATTGGATGAGTGGTTTTCGACCTATACCCACCTTAAAATTTAAATAATCCACTTTGGAGCCATTAGAAACCGAATATGAATTTATTATAAAATAATATTTCTAGCTTTTCCAAAGGTGCACTCACCCTCTTATAAAAGGGAACTCCCCCTTCTCATTAATTCACACAATCAAAGCCTTTTGGTTAGGCCAAAACCTGCCCAAATACTCTCTCAACTTCTCTAAATACAACCTAGAGGCCTTAGTTTTATCAGAAATCCAACCTATGGAGCCCTTTTGATCAAATCAAAAGGAAGAACCCAAAGAAGAGGTAATGTTTTTACCACCCTTTTTCAAATTCTTTTCTTCTTAAACATCTTCTTTCCTTGTTATTCCCATTCTAAAATAATTAATCCAGTGTCTCCTATATACTATAATATTATTATAAATATGGTACAACCATATTCAGTATTCTATCCATCCTTTGAATGACATGTCACCATACGTGCGTACGTACGGCTTACCGTCTCCACGTCGTGGTGTAATTGTCATTCAATAAATTATTATTTGGATGGGTATAATAATGATGTTTAATTAATGTAAATAATAAATATAACATGATAATATTCTGTCTATATGATATACTATCCAATTATATATTATTTTAACATCAAAATAATGATATTGTCGCTCGTGCGTACGTACGGACTACCGTCTCCACGAACGTGATGAGATTCATTCTCCATCGTATCCATTCAAGTTTAATTCTCATTTGATGATTAAAAATAATGTTTAATGACTTGATATAATTCTGGATATGAATAATATACAACCTATCCATAACAAACACAGCTTACGTAACAAATAATATAAAGGAAAATGAGTTAGTTAACACCCGAAATGATGATAATACTAAGATATTATTAACAAATCAATGTTAAAAGATCATATATGATATCATATTAATGTAAATGATTCTTTTATAATTCAATAACAATTATTTCACCATTATACAGGAGGTTAACCTACCATCTACCAAGGAAAAAAGTACAAAGTAAGGGGTTTCTTATCTCACTTTTAATTCCGTGAGAATTCCATTGTTCACCACTTATTTATTACATGTGGTGTGTGTACTTCCCATGTTTGTATTCATTGTGTAATATACATTAATTTATGGATATTTACATCATAATTGTATTATCCTTCTTTCATGGGTGCATGTTTCATAAGTTACCAAATCGATAAGGGAATTTGAAATTTCAATTTCCACTCATTCAGCTTTACACATACTTCATTGATTATTTTACTCCAAGATTATGTGTCGAATCACAATTCATTTTATTATGTCATAATTTCCACTCCCCTTTCATTGGATATAATTTTTATACACATAATCACTCCATTGATAAATTCTCAAGTCATCGATTTGAACTTGATAAGAGTAATTTTAACTCAATCTCCATTTGTTGAGTTAAATATCCAATTCATTGGTGTTCTTTTTACAAGAATATGTGTGAATGTCCTATGATTGATTTACATTTAATATCCAATAATTTTGAGTGTATTTATATTTTTCACACATAATTATACCATTGATATATCCTTAACCTAAGGATATGGTCTTTATAAGAAGTTTCATCTCAAATTACATTCAATTGAGACTCCTTTGTTGTTATACACCAAATCACTTTTACATGGTGTATATAATACACTTTGATATAGTATATCATGAATCCATTTATTCTCATGATATTACAATGTTTTTATTACCTTAATTATTTGTATTCAAGTGTCTCTCTTTTGGATAGAAACTCTAATTAAAATACATTTTTAAGTGTTTTAAAGATTAATTATTCTAAATCTTTCTCATTAATGTCCATGTTTTAAAAATGGTTTTAAGGATTTATTTATATGGACATTAAAGTTTCCAAATCAAAATTACTTTTAAAATTTTCAAAGTGGTATGGGACACTTTGATTCAAAAATCTATGTTAAATGACTTCTTGACAAATAGTGTGACTTTTAAATGTTTTCAAGAAAAAGGGGGATATTTCTCTCTAATAGTTTTGATGATTATTTTCATCTATGTCAATAATCCTTCATCATTCTCGATTGATGTTATTATGATACAATACAATCTTCCATATTGTATCGAATGAGTTATGTTTGACTATGGATGTGCTATTTTTATACCATTCATGGTTTGTGGATAAAGTATTGGCATTTCGTATGCTAGTTTTAATACGAATGTTTATGTTATGTTTAAAACTTTTCATATGAGGAGTGCATTGGACATAGTGAGTGACGAGTGGAGACCACTATAGCTCCTCGATGCATCGGTAGGTCTCATGAGACAAACTAGTGTCTTGGCACAAGGCCTTGACAAAATCTTATTTGTAGTCTTGGCACGAGGCCTTGGCTATGTGGTTATGATAGCCTATCATTATGCATTCCATCATTATGAAAGTGGTTATTAATATTGCATGTGATTATTTGATTAGTAGAATATCCATGTGAATAAGTAAATGGCATTATTTCATTTTATTTTTCCATACTATGTTGAAGTTCAAGTTTAAAAGGCTTTTGTTTTATTTATACATTGCCTTAAATGTTTATGCTTATTTATGAAAGTTTCCTCTATATTGTTATACTTACTGAGCATCTGAGCCCACCCCTTTCAATGTTTTATTTTTCCCAGGATGTGAAGAAGTAATTTATGAATGACCTGCAGGTATAGTATGTGGGATAAGAGTGTGGACTATGAAGAAAATATGCTATTGTAGTTTTCATTTTTATGATGTAATGTAAGACTTATGAATATATCTAGTGTTTCCAAGGCTACTAAACTAATCGGTCTTTTGAGACTTGATCTTTATTGTGATCATGCCAATGTTATGTAATAATGCCCTAAATCTGGGTAACTGGGGTCGGGGAGTTACAGCCAAAATCACCACATTTCAAGATTTATAAATCTTGTCATTCAAAAAATTGAAAAATAGTTTAAAATGAGGAAGCATAAATAGTTCATGAAATAAATCCTTTTTATGAAACTTCCTACCATAAAACAGTTAGTTTTTCAACACCTTTATGAGATCCATAAGATAAGAAGAATTTAGGTCTATAGGTAAAAAGTAATAACACTAAACCATGATTTCCAATCCAAGAAATATAAATTCTAGAAACCCTAAATCAATAAAGGTAAATTAAGAACACTTTCCATGAAAAACCTTAAGGGTTCTCACAATTATCAAGGGATTTGAAAATTACTTCATCTCCCAAAAATAAGTCTAATAGAAAAAATGTTAGATCTCAGCAAAAACCATAGATTCAATGATAACACCCCTAATATAATATTCCTTTCAATAAAAAGAGAGGATATCTTGAAACATGATGAAAAATGGATATGTACTTTTTATTTCCAATGTAAAATTCTACTTGATTCATTGGATTCAATCTTTATAAGGGTTGGGAACTCCAAAATCCCAAACATGAATACATAGGGTTGAAATCATAATAAATAGAAGAATTAATGAGACAAATGATAGGCGTTTTTGGTCTAAAAAGATATTTTTCAGATTAATTAACTCACATAGCATGGTTTGGAAACAATGATTAATAAACCATGAACACACTTTTCTACCAAGGATAGAGTTTCATGGTTTTTAAATATAGTTTGTGCAAATATTCAATAACTATTTTAAATTCATCTATCCTATATTTCATGATTTTAGGAGAAGGAAACATGGTTTTGAATATGTGTGTTCCAAGTATAAGCATACCTCTAGGTCTCCAAACAATGTTACACTATTTCCTAGTGATACCCCCAATTTGTGTATACATTTTCATATACTCTATTGAAAAATAAGAACAAGTTTTCAGAAATTACATACTGCATAGAGAACAAATACTTTGATTTTGGTGATCTTTTTCATTTCCAGGAGGTTTATGGCCAAGTACACAAAACCGAGAAGAACGTAGTAAAAATTTACAAATGAACGGCGTGTACTTATATACACGCCATGTACATTCCAGTTCAAACACGGGTTGACCAGGACAAATACATTCCCATGTAACCAAAATGAGGTACACACCGTGTTCACATTTCTACATGTTGTGTATACATTTCTAGAAGCGTTTGGTGGCATAATTCTGAGACTACACGCCGTGTATGGCGGCACTACACGCCGTGTATATTCAGCTATGAGGTAGCGTCGTGTTCCAAGTCAAAGACGGCATGTTAGGCCGCCTAGCAGTAGAGAAAATAAATCCAAAAATGCATTGAAGAAAGTACACGGCGTGTACTTTTGATACACGCCATGTACTTATCTTTTCTATAAAAAGAGGCCTTGGCCTCCAGACCAAGGGTGGTGTGTGTAGTATTTTGTGGAGAAAAGGGTTGAAGCTCCGAAGGAAAGACGCTCTGTCGTTGTACTACCGTCATTTCGTCTACAGAATAATCATTCCTTTTTCGAAGTTCTAAGCAAGTTTTAATCAGGTATCAATAGTTTTGTGTTTATCATTTTCAATATGTGTAACTAAACACCCAGTGTGTTGGGGTTGTGGAAGCTAATGAGTTATAATTTGAATTAAGTTTCTTTGAAGGTGTTTTTTTAATAATATCTTCTTATTCTTCTTAAATCACTTCATATCATCTGTGGACATTCTGTACCAGACCAAGGGCAGAATTTTCAAGGATTAAAAAGAAGAATAATGAAGAACAACTCCATGACCATTAGAAGTAACCATCAGATCAAAATGAACTAGTCCAAATAAGGATCTGTTAAGTACTAACTACCAGACCAAGGAGTTAGTCTCATCAGTTCTAAATATAAAGTTTACTGGATCAAGGATACTTTATTACAAATTAAACCCATAGAGTTTGGTTATTGTAAACAACACAACCACATAAGCAATTTGATTTAATAATAAACTTATCACAAATCCATAACCCCAACGCATTTCTCTCTTTATTTGCAACAAACCCAATTTTCCCGTCTTTAATTTTATTTTAGTAATTAATTTGTTAAAATAAACATAAAACCCAATTTTTCTTTTTGTACCCAAACAACCAACCAAAATCGATTCTAAATTCAACAGACTTCACCAAAAATGAAAATACAAACTAAATTAAGCAAGATAAAATAACCTCATAGTTCCTTGTGGATTGAACCTTACTGGTGCTATACTTGTTAGGGTAAATATAATTTGGGACACGGAAAACATAAATTCGGTGAAACGACCGTCCAAATTTTGGCGCCATTGCCGGGGAACTAGAGTAATTTTATTCTTGTTTCAATTAAATTTGTATCAAATTTTAGTGAAAATAAAAATAAAGAATTTCAAAAAATTTCTTTCCTAATCCCATTTCTATTTATCTTTTGTTTTCCCTTTTACTCCGGGGTTTTGTTTTGTGTTTCTACCTGATCACAGGTGCATGAACCAACACGTCACATGGTCCAGGAGCGCCGAGTCATCAGATATTTTTCCTCTTGACCCAAAAATCAAACGGACTTTGTCTCATGGTCGACGTGCACTGGTGGAAATGCACAACCAAAATCCATTAACCATCGTGAACAAGGAGGAGGGAGAACCGGCCATTGATGCTATGGCTGAACACCCATACCAGGACCAGCAGCCTCCCACTGCTGGTATACCGGAGCCAACACCTGGAGGCTTCATGGAATTTCTACCAAAGAACTACCGAAGGACACCACAATAACCTCCTCCGGAGTACGACCAAATTCAACAACCGTGACAGATCTTCCAAAGGCCATATTTCTCCCCTCAGGAGTAGCAATACATGCAACATTCACCCCCTTAGCAGCCACCTCCATGCCATACTCCCATAGAGTATGGCCTGCCATCAATCCACAGAGCTGACACAGGCATCTTTTGTCCTCCGGTACAGGCACATCACTTCGAGATCAAGCCTGATATTATGAAGCTGATCTAGAACACCGTTCAATTTGGCGACCTTCCCAACGAGGATCACAACACCCATCTCTCCAATTTTCTGGAGATTTGTGATACATTCTGTTACCAAAGAGTGTCTAAGGACACCATTTATCTTCTCCTATTCCCCTTCTCTCTATGGGACAAGGCGAAAGACTGGATCAATGGGTTGCCACAAAGATCTATCCTCATCTGGGAGGAGCTAGCCCAGGCAATTCTGTCCAAATATTTTCTACCTTCGAAGATGGTAACCTTGCAAAATGAGATCCAGAACTTTCAGCAACATGACTTGGAGTCATTGTAAGAATCATGGGAACGTTTCAAGGAGATGATACGTAAATGACCACACCATAGACTTACACTCTGGATGAAAGTCCAAACCTTTTACGGAGGACTAACAATGAATACAAAGTCTATGGTGGATGCAGCTCCTGGAGGTACGGTAATGGGAAAGTCCCCCGAATAACATTCCGAACTGGTGGAATATATGTCTACCAACATCTTCCAGTGGCATTCCAAATGAGGGACCCAAAAACGAAGTATACATAGTATTGATGCTACTACCATGCTTGCTTCCCAGTTGGATGCAGTACCATCAATACCAGAACCTGGCATGGCGTGACCAGCAAAACATGGGCTGGGGCCAACAGCAGCATAATCCTCCGCCCCAGCGACCGCCTAGCTACCTTCAGCCACAATATTAGAACCCATACCCAAGGAAACAACATAACCAACAGGGCTCCTACCATCAACAAGGGTATCAAAACCCTCGCCCGCAGCAGCCAAGGCAGCGACCACCTCCACCAACTACACAACCACCTCAGAAAGAGAATACCTCAAGGTTATAGGATCTTATGAACAGATTTATATTTACTGCTGAGACCAGATTTTAGAACTAGGAGTCTTCTATTCGAATCCTCGAGAACCAAATCATCCAGTTAGCAAACCAGCTCTCAGGGAGACGGCCTAGTACACTACCAACCAACACTAAGAAGAACCCAAGGGAGGAGGCCCATGCCATCACTTTATGAAGTGGAAGGAATATATACCAGATGGAACCAGCACATTCAACTGCACCTATACCCCCTTTTGACAACAATGGTACAGTTTCAAACCCCTCTTCATCCAAAAATCCATCACTAGAGACTCAACTAGGCAAACGAAAGGAGGTCGTCAAACCATTCGAGCATGCATTACCTTTTCTGGAGAGGATGAAACAGTGGAAGCTGGATCACCAGTTTGGAAAATTCATGGAAGTATTTAGAAACCTACACATCAATATCCCATTTACAGAGGCTCTGACACAGATGCCCACATATGCCAAATTCATGAAGGAAATATTCTCCAATAGAAGAAATATGGAGGATCTGGGCAACATTGCCCTAACCAATGAGTTTTTTGCAGTCGTCCAACACTCAATTCCTCCCAAACTCCAGGATATAGATAGTTTCAATATTCCCTATACCATTGGACCATGCGAGTTTGGGAAGGATCTCTGTGACTTAGGGTCCAGTGTGAATCTCATGCCCCTTGGAGTATTCAAGAAGCTCAGGCTCCATGTTTTGAAGCCTACCAGAGTAGCCCTTCAAATTTCTGATCGATAAATCAAACATCCTAAGGGACTCCAAGAGTACGTGCTCATCAAGCTGGGTAGGCTGATCCTTCCACCTGATTTCATCATCCTTGACTTGGGGGATGACCAGGAGGCACCTCTCATACTTGGAAGACATTTCCTAGCCACTGGGAAGGCACTCATCAACGTGTACCAGGGGGAGTTGATTTTTCGAGTAGGGGATGAAGGATTCTACTACAATGTTCTCAAGGCTATCAAGCAGGCATCAGCACCCGATCATGAGGACTATTCTGTGATAAATACCATGGACTATCACTTAGTGGATGATCTAGTATGTTCCTTTATTTCTGATAACTTTATCATTCCAGACATTCCTGTTGAAGAAGATCCAGAGAACATGCAATTCCTAGAAATCCAAGGCGGCTACTATTGGGACCATTATCCACCATAAATATCAAGTAATAAAAGGTAATTCAGTCGCGCCAATGACCTAAAACAAAGGCGCTTCCTAGGTGGAAACCCAGAGGTTACACACCATGTCCCACTTATATACATGGTGTGAACTTATCTTTTTAGTTTTTAATCTTGATAGTATAAATATATATATTAACTTACTTAATAAATAGGGATGATGTTGGTGTTGATGGCTAAGTCATTGGAGTTTATCTGAGCTGTCACCGGTTCGAATCCTCCTAACATACCTTCATCACGGGGTTCCTCCTTTTTATATTTTCTTACACAGTGTGTGTAGTAAATTACATATACATATATATATATATATATATATATATATATATATTCTTATAAGAAAACCCATGATGGGGATAGTTCGGCTGGCCAAGATCAAAACCCGGTTTCCAAAAGACCCGGGTTCGAATCCTAACAACAGCCCCATTTCCATCATTCACCCTTTTAATAAAACCACACAGTGTATCTTCCAATATACATCATGTGAGCCCTATTTCCTTTCTAAAAATAAAATATAAAAAACACTTTTCTATATATCGTAATTCATGCAGAAGAAGTTGGAAGATTGGAAAAGTGTCGGCCCTAAATCCAAAAGTCCCGGGTTCGAACTCGGCTAATCTCCTTAATTCATGCCCTTATTTTATAATTTAAAACCACACATAGTGCATTTATTTCTTCCCATGTGTATAGGATTTATAGATTAAATGTATATAAATAATAAATTTGGGTAGCAGTACAACCTTCGCTCCAGTGGTTGAGGGCTTCCGTTCGGAGCGGCCGATCGCCAGTTCGAACCTCGCCCCAAGAACCAGACCAAAGGTTGTACTTCTCTTTTTACAATTTTTAAACACACAGTGTATATTTTCCCACTACATTATGTGTATAGTTTTATTTTTCAATTCTGTATATACACATATATATCTATTTAATTTTATAATTTTAATTAATTAATATTAATTATTATATAGTTTATTATAATAATTATATATATATGTTTGTTTCAAAAAACCCAAAAAATGGTACAAACAAATGGGACTTATACACACTTGTTGGTCTGTGACTCCTACTCAATTAAAGGAGATGGTGGTGATGAGATCTTTTGATAAAGCTTATTGAGGATGTTTTTACATTGAGTTTAATTTTTAATATCATGCATTGTCAGTTAAAATTTTAGCCTCCCTTTTCAAGCCTCAGAGTTATTTTTCACATCTTTACTTACCAACCTTTAGCCACAGAAACATCTAATCCTTATTGAAAATCCCTCATGATTTTTGTAAGTTAAATTTTCTAAAGTGGAGAACTAGATTTATTACAAACCTACGGATAGATTGTATATATCTCTGATAGAGCATAACATTGTTTAAAAACATCGTGAGTGTTGAGCATATTTTTGGTGAGGTAAATCATAATGTGGCTTTCTTATATTTGATAGGTTGAAACATATGTTAAAAGAGGATGACAATAGTTAATTGAATTATATATGAGGAATAATTAGAGTATCTCATGGATTGAAACTACTTTGTATTCTTTGTGAAATTTCCTCCCGTCACTTATTATTTAAATTTATGATTAACTAAAGTTATTCCTTTTAAAATATGGATTCTCTTAATTAGATGTTGATATTTTCTTGAGGGAAAGCAAATGACTAAGTATGGGGGAGTTTGATACACTCAATTTGTGTATACATTTTCATATACTCTATTAAAAAATAAGAACATGTTTTCAGCAATTACATACTGCTTATAGAACAAATACTTTGATTTTGGTGATCATGTTCATTTCCAGGAGGTTTATGGCCAAGTACACAAATCAAAGAAGAACAGAGAAAAAATTTACAACTAAACGGAGTGTACTTATATACACGTCATGTTAATTCCATTTCAAACACGTGTTGACCAGGACAAATACATGACCAAGTAACCAGAAGGAGGTATACGCCGTGTTCAAATTTCTACATGTCGTGTATACATTTCTAGAAGCACTTGGTGGCCAAGAAGAGTCTACATGCCCATATGACCATCTGAAGGGGAAACGTCGTATGCCATTTCTACCTACCGTGTATGCTTCTGTAGAAGCGGTTGGTTGCCGAATTTTGAGACTACACGCCATGTATGGCGGTGCTACACACCGTGTATATTCACCTACCAGGCGGCGTTGTGTTCCAAGTGAAAGACGGCGTGTTAGGCCACCTACCAGTGGAGAAAATGAAGCCAAAAATTCATTGAAGAAAGTACACGGAGTGTACTTTTGATACACATCATGTGATTATTTTTTCTATAAAAATAGGCCTCGGCCTCCGGACCAAGGGTGGTGTGTGTGTAGTATTTTTTGGAGAAATAGGTTGATGCTCATAAGGAAAGACGATTTGCCGTCATACTACTGTCATTATATCTACCAAAGAATAATTCCCTTTTCAAAGTTACAAGCATGATTTCATGTGGTATCAATAGTTTTTTGTTTATCATTTTCAATATTTGTTACTAAACACCCAATCTGTTGGGGTTGTGGAAGCTAATGAGTTGTAATTTGGATTAAGTTTCTTTGAATGTGTTTGTTTAAATAATCTCTTCTAATTCTTCTTAAATCACTTCAGATTATGACAGGAAATTCCGTACCAGACCAAGGGAAGAATTTTTAGGGATTCAAAAGAAGAATAACGATGAATAAATCCTTGACCAATGGAAGTAATCGTCATCTCAAAATGGACTACGCCAAATAAATATCTGTTAAATACTAACTATTGAACCAAGGATTTAGTCTCTTCAGTTCTAAATATAAAGTTTACCATATCAAGGAAACTTTATTACAAATTAAACCCAAAGAGTTGGGTTATTATGAAGAACACAACCTCATAAGCAATTTGATTTAATAATCAACTTATTACAAATCCATAACCCCAACACATTTCTCTCTTTATTTACATCAAAACCAAATTATCATGTCTTTACTTTCGTTTTAGTAATTAAGTTGTTAAAAAAAACATAAAAACCAATTTTTCATTTTGTACCCAAACAACCAACCAAAATTGACCCTAAATTCAACAGACTTCACCAAAAACAAAAATACAAACTAAATTAAGGAAGTTAAAATAACATCATAGTTCCATGTGGATCGACCCCTTACTGGTGTTATAATTGTTAGGGTAAATATAATTTGGGACATTGAAAACATACATTCGGTGAAATGACTATCCACCTAGGAGTGTTGAATGGTTTTCACTAACCATGCAAATTAAAATTCTAAGAACTCCCAAAAACTACCCATAATAACATAATTAATATTGGAAACAAATTATGGTTGAAAAAAATAATGTAAGTACCTAAAAGTGACATTGGAGTGTGATAATTCTACCCACCATAGAACTTTATTCCCCAGAAATTCAAGATCGTGAAGATTTATCAATGAATAGATGAGGGTACAAATCCCTAATCAACAATTTCTATTTCTATATATCATGAGAATTTTTTCCATATTTCCATAATTCTAAAACTAATAGAATATATTTACCATTTGAATACTTTTCTTGAGAGTCAATAATCTAGACTAGATTCTCAAAAAGTAACATATCTGGTTCTAAATAATGCACTTTCCAATTTAAAAAATGATAGGGATTAGGTTTATACTTCTTAATATGAGACATATTCAATACATCTTGGATATAATTCAACTAATATTCAATATCCAACTGATAATCCTTCTTCAATCTACTCAATGATCTCAAACCATCCCACGTATCTCGAAGCCAACTTCCCCTATTTCCTTAGTTGAGAGTGAACCAACTGTGGTGAGACATTCAATAAAAATCAATCAATAATTGATAATTACAATGGACAATGAAAATCATCTATATAATATTTATACCATGTTTTAGTAGTCACTGACAATCAATATATGACCCAAACCATAACCAATATCTTTTTAAAATGGTTTGGTATAACAAGAGAAACTCCACCCACATCAATCCAATAAAGTGGTGATTTTGTAGGGAAACCATAAAAGCCCTCAAAGGGTTCAATTTTAATGGAAAATAATAACTATTTTTATAATAAAACTCAACCACTACTAAGTGGATATCCTATGTTCCTCCAAATTCAATGATGTAAGCATGAATCATATCATCCATAATTTGAATAAAATGATCTATCTATTTGTTCATTTTAGAATGGTAATCCATGTACAATTTGACTTAAAAACCCATCACATTATAGAAGACTTTCAGAAACCATGTGGTAAACTAGGGGATATATATCCCATATGATGGCATATAACACCCCATTCAACCTTAAAATCTATTTCATGTAAATATTTCCCAAATACTCAACATTGTTGGTGTATTAATTCAGAATAAAATGAGATAACTTAGTCAAGTATTAAATCACCACCCAAATTAAATTCATTATATGGGGAGTCCTTGGGGTTCCAACAATGAAATCTATATAAACTTCATCACACTTACACACTATAATAATACGAGGATAAAAGAACCAAATTTTTTTTGGTGTTGATCCTTGATTTGGGGAGAAGTATATAAATGAGGTACAAAACCAGCTATGTCATGTTTCATACCTGGAAATGAGAACTAACATTTCATATCATAAAAAATATAATTAGTTCCTAGGTGAATAGATCATTGAGAATAATGAATATCATACATCTCATCCTTTAACTGAATATTGGGATAATATATCTGATCCTAAAGAAAAGAATAACTTTTGAAAGGAGAAACCATTCCTTGATGGGCTCCCTACCATATTATAATTACTCCTAAACTCAACATCCCATTAATAAAGCTAAATAATTATCCTGAGAGTAGATTATGTAAACTATGTGTTATCCAAGACAATACCAATCTCTCCTAATGTCACATTCATGTGTAAATGAAAAAGAATTCCCATGAGTTTCCATTCATTATTCAACTCCATCACAACTTCAAAAGTTAAATTCATACTGAGCGAATAAATAATAGAATTCCCCTTTCTTGGGGTGTAAACTATTTCAAAGTCAAAGGTATACATTTATTTCACCCATCACCTCTACCTAAGGTTCATTTACTTTTGATAAAATATATAAATTAAACTCATATTATTAGAACATATTGTGAACTTTCCCCCAAAAAGGTAATTTGTCAAACACTTAAGAGTGTGGATAACAATTGTCAGTTCATAGTCATTAGTGGGGAAATTATTCTCATGTGGATAAATATGAGTATAGTCATATGCCACAACATGATCTCCCTATATCAAAACACATCCCAAGCCTACACTTGAGGCATCATAATAAACTCTAAATCCATGTTTGTATTTTGTTAAAATTATTAACTAGATTGAAACACTCAAGAGTGGGGGGGGGGGGTGAATTGAGTTTCCAATAGAAATTTCTATTTAAAAGATTTAAAACCCTCAAATCCCCTAATTTTATAAAAACACATAGTTATCTAAAGGTGTATAATTATATAATTTTATCTTTGTAAAAGACTCTTAAAATCTCAATCATAGCTCTGCTAACATAACTTTTAAAATACATTAAGTTTTGAAACTAATATACTAGTATCAAAAAATAGTATATAACACACTACATAAATTTAACAATAAAATTAATTTTTTTTAAATAGATACTATTTTGTTTAAAGCAACTGTAAAATAAAAAATAAGAAAAAACATAGAGGAATTTAAACAAGGGGTTTACTCTCAAGCTGAGATTTAATCCCCTATACTTTGAAATCACATGTTTCCAAGTATTTTATTATATAATACACTTTATCCTCAACCTAAATCGTTTTTGAAAAAATAAAACACAAATATGTCTAGGGAAAAAGCCTCTTCCATAGTTTCTCATGGGAGTAAATAATGATAACAAATGCAAATAGGCAGTCAATGTCACACACAACCTCTTCTATAGGTATAAATTGGAGTAAACTTTTAAATACTTGAGAAAGACAATTATGACTCTTTAGTTTGGTTTATGATACTTTTTTACAGATAAATAGACTAAAAAAAGAAAAGATCAAAATAAAATCATAAACATAAATAGAAATATAAAAGATATGTGAAGATGTAGTGCTTCTCAATCTGAATAGATTTAGCTATTCTGGAGTCCTTGAATTTTTCTTTAAAATGAGCTCGAACAAGTTCCACAACAAATACCATAAAATAGAATCTCATAAAAGTTTTTATAATTCTTCTGTTCTCAGTCTGTATTCTTCCAAAAATATGTATATTAATGATTCTATATAGTTTGTCATACATCATTCTATATTCCTAATACATGCATGGACTACATCACACATGAGGAGCCTCTTCGAAATTTATATCCTTCCTAAAAGTCTAATTATCCATTTCAAAATAATAATAGCATAATATGGATCCTTATACTAAGACATATATATGGAAAGGTATGAATTTTTCTTGAACATAACCATATAGTTGTTTGATAATAATCATTCTTAAATCCATGTTCCACTGAATGCATTAAATTAATTAAACTCTCCATTGGATAATTAATTTTAAAATTAATTTTGGTTAACTACGGTAGCATATGTTGCGGTAGCAGGCCCTAGATATAGCTACTTAGTGTTTATTAAATCTAGTAGTATCATCAATTAGTGATCTAGTAGTAGCATCAATAGATGGTTGCATCTATTCAATGGTAAAAACTCTTGGTGGTAAAACTATATTTACATTGGAGATATCTCTATTAAACAGTAGCAACAACTAGTGGTAGAACCAAGTGACAGTAATATATTCTGATGGTAGATAAGTTTTTTGGTAGATCTGTACAATGGTAGATTAGTTTGGTAGTAAATTGTTTTGGTGGTGGATCTTTAATATAATGTTAGATTCACCTAACAGTAGCTTCAACTAGTTGAAGATCCTCTTCGATGGTAGCACAATCTTATAATAGCTTGTTTCAACTAATAGTAGGTGGTGATGGTAAATAGAGACTTAGACAATTTTTCACAATTTAGCAAGAAAAAAATTTTATATAATAAAACATAAAACATATTAGGAATGTAATAAAAATTATTTTAATTCATTAAAATAAGGAGTTACTATATTAATTTAACAATACCCCCTTTCCAATGATAAAAAATCAAAGCATTCATTATCATAAAAAAATATTTAACAGATAAATTAATATATGAATAAAAAAATATAGTCTATTTAACAATCAAATTTCATCATATTCAAGTCATAAATTCATTACATATAATATTTTATTTTTATCCATTTTGTTATTATAAAAAATTGATAAGTAAGGGAAAAATATATAAGAAATAAAGATAAGTAAAAAGATTTTGTTTTCATTAAGAACAAAAAAGTAAGATAGTACATCAAAAAGGGATAAAATAATATAGGTCATATCAAAGACTAATACGAGTATGAAGAAATATATTTCTCTTTTCTAGAGGTATGATTCAATAACTCCTTTCCTTTTCTACCAATAAGAGGAACATATGATGTGGCTGGAGGTACATGAGGCTTGGATATAACAGGTCTAAGATGTCTCACAAACTCAACTAGTGTAATTCAAAAAGGACTAACTACAATGGAGGTGGTTTGTAGGGGTCCTTATAAAGGTGTAGATATAGAGGATTCCATAGGAATAATTAGATAGGAAATAAAAAAATCATAGTGTTGTATAGAAACAGTTCTTTTAACTCTTAAAACTAATTAATCACACACCCACCATGCTCCATATCCTTAAAAAAAGTTAGTATTATCTTGCATAAATAGATTGTTCATCGGAACCAAAGTTCTTAACTAGGTAACATTCTATTTATATGATGAATTATCAAATTATTAGAAAAAATAGAAAGTTATAGTTGAGATCATGTTTGTTATAGATCCGAGAAAGATATTACTTCATAGATTTAGTGTTTGTTTCCCAATCACTTCTAACTTAATTAAAGAACTCTCTAACCAAATTATAAATGTTCACACAATGATATTTTATCTAATGAAGATCATCCTAATGATAAGTAGATATATCATCAATCACAATGTATATATATTCTATCATTATAGCATCCTCATGGCCATTTTCCATACTAGGTGCATCTAAATGAAAATCTTCTAAAAGATCTTCTTGATTAATCCTCTATACTAGGGATCCCTTAAGATCTTTTTATTTAATTGAGATGAAAGGTTCACCATGTTCTAGTAGACTAACATTATAACTTCTATCATCATCATCATATAATTCAAAATCATAATAAGAAATTACTAATACAGTTGATCATGGAGTTTTCTACCCCTGATTTGATGCATTATCAACTCCATTCATTGAAGCATCTAAAGATTTTTCCCTTATTAATAGAAGACTCAGTAAAATTAAAGTCAGTCTAAGAGTATTTTAATTCCTCTTCTCATTCATAAACATTACAATTATTCCTAGAGTCATTTATATACATCACAACACCCTTTAGATTTTATGAGGTAGATCTCTCAAACAGAGCACAATTATAGACTTTGGTCTCTTCAGTTTTGTCTTATTCTTCTAGAAAAATCTATTTATAAATAAGGTAAATAAGTGTAATAGGATGTACCTAATAACTTTTGGGGCTCTTAATAACATTTAAATAACTCCCCTCTTTCACTAAAACATGTGCAGACTCTTTAGCTTTATATGCAATCTCTTCAACATTTTCATTAGCAACATACTCACCTCCTTCATCTGAAGAATACTCCAAAACTTCATCTAGGTCCATGAGAGGGTCAACCATATATATTAGTATTTTAGTATTATAAACTATATTAAACTTTTAATATATCTTATCATTATTTACTACCCATATTTTAATCTAAGGTTTGCAGTTGAATTTCATTCTCTTATAGGTGAACTGAATAAGAAAAAAGACATCACACTCGATCACTTATTCGTCTCCTTTAAGCACAATAACTCTATATTCCAACATATGAGAGATCATATTAGGCTATGAAAGTGAATCTTAACTCAAGTAAGGCTTATATAATTATATAATATGCACCATTAAATATAAATAAAGATTAATATTTTCCAATATTTTAATAAAAACCAAGAATAAAATTTCATGATACCTCATTACTCTAAAGTCCCCCTTACTGTGATATAGAATATGTAGGATAAACTTAAAGAACAAGATACATTCCCCATCCAAGACTACTATAGAAAGCCACCAACTGTTTCATTTCTAGTGAGCTCTAGAAGAGAATTGTCTATAAAAAAAATTCCAGTGATTTATGGGAAATGATCCTTGATAGTCCTTGCATATACCTTTATGAGGAATCTTTATACATAAATCCCATTTATTAAATTATAAATCAACTTATTTTCTATTCAACATTGATTTAAAAACATCCTTCTTCTCTTTAAAATCACACTCCACAAACAAGTAGACACCATGAATCAACCTTGTCTACAATGGTCTATAATTACTCAATAAATGTCCATCCCATCCTTGGTCTTGATTCATATTCTACATGATTTTATTTATTGATTCTAACCACATGACATCAATTTTGTTATTAGTGAAAACAATGTGAGATGCAAACTTTGGATTCTTCAGTTCTATAGGCCAAATCTATTCTCCTATGTATTTATTCAAAGGAAATGACTCATCAAGTGATCTATTAAAATGCACCACTTAGAACAATTTTGAATGGATTTTCTGGTTGAAAGTGGGAGGTAGAGGTTTGAGAGATAAATATATTTTTCAAAGGAAACTCACACAAGAAACAATTCCTTAGACTCATGTATTTAATAAGATTTATTATTTATGGATTTTAAATTTAAAAACATATTTAAAATAAAGATAATATTTATAATAAAATTGGAGAGAAATAATAATATTAATTAAAACATTAAAAAATATAGGAACTGGAATCTTAGCATATGATTGGTAGATCATACGATATGTTCTTTGGTATCATCCTATCAGTAACATGTCATGGTAGAAACCAAATGGTATATTCCCAAGGTAGATGATCCATGGTATAACATCCACAGTAGATTAAACATAGTGTAGAATCCATAGTAGGCCATACATGATGGAACATCTATGGTAGATTAGTTACGATTGATCATTAATAGTTGATTATATATGGTATCATACCAACGATAGATCACATAATAGTAGATCATTCAACAATAGATTCTAATGGTTTTATGGAATGGTAGTATGCAATGGTAATATAGAAATTGGGTTTTTTATTTCCCAAAAACAATTTAAACTAAATAAATCAATATTAAGATAGAATTTATCATTCCAAGATCCTATTTGATATAGATCATTCTATAAAAAAATAAAATGCTTCATGAATATGTCAGCAAGAAAAATGTTCAGTATCAATGAACTCAAGAGTTATATCACCCTTTTAAAAATGGTCCCTCAAAAAGCAATTTAAAATATCAATATATTTTATACTATATTGATATATAGGATTATTGGAAATGTTTATAGCACTCGTAGTATCACTATTTATAAGGGCATGCTGAAATTAATATATATAGTCTACAAAAGTGTGTTTCATCCACATAATCATTACACAAAAACTTCATGTAACTATGAACTTATATTTAGTATTAGAAAATGAAACAAAATTCAATTTCCTAATACACCAAGAAACAAGACGCCTTCCAAAAAAGTTACATGTTCAAGAGGTGTTTTTTCTATCTAACTTACAACCAGAAAATATGCATCTGAATAACATACTAAAACTAATTCTTATCATTTAGAGTAAAATAGTCTTAAATTGGTTGTAATTTTGAGTTATTTGAAAGTAATTTCCATTGAAATTAAACATGATAATTTTGGATTAGCTTCAGAATGGGCACATACACACACAAACTGAACATTATATCTAGCCGACTAGTAGTTAAAAATTGTAAAGTCCCAATCATTCCTTTTTAAGTGGTTTGATCAACTAGTTTTCTAAATTCTTCAAGATCCAATTTATAGGTATTAATCATTAGAGTATCACTTCCTTTTGTACTATCCAAGACATGAAATTTTAAATTATATTTGGTGTACTTACTCTAGTTTAAAACAATTCCAGTATTATTGTGAAAAATATAAGAAGTAAGAAAATATATAATTTCACCCATAAAACTCATTTGAAATTAATGTTTCAAATTTTTCTATAATTTAGATCAAAAATAATTTTCTCAACGATATAACCATTTAATAAATAACTCTTTACATCCATTTTGTATAATTTTAAATCCAAATTTGCTTCATAGGAAATCAACATTCTAATTGTTTCATGTCTAGTTAATGGTGAATTTTTTTCCTCATGGTCAATTCCTTCTTCTTGATGATACCATTGTTCAACCAATCTAGATTTATTTTTAAATACGGTTCCGAGATCATAAACATTGTTTCTAAAAACTTATTTAGTGTTAATGGTTAGGTAGTACATTGATATTTCAAATAGTTACCAGAATTTATTTTTTTCAAACTGATTCATCTCATCCTATATTTAAATCACATATAATTCATCATCAATTTCTTATGTGATATTATTATGTTTAAGTTGTGATAAGAAATCTTGATGTTTAACTTGGTTTCTAAGAAAATATTTTGCTCTTATAACTCTATATAGGTACCCTAAAAAACATCTAAATGGTGGCATTTATGTTTCCTGACAACTCGATGAATTGAGGTATTTGATACTTTATCCTCTTTTATAGGATCAGGTTCAAACATTTCCTCAAAACTGGTATATTTTTCAATAAGATGTATGACATAATTATTACTAGGTTTGACATTTATATCCAAATTAGGAATTTCATCATCAAGAATTTCTAAAGGGTTCTTAGGCTAATGTGGATGAGTCTCATCGAGTTTGACATGTATAGATTCTTCCACAATTTAGGTTGTTTTATTAAATAAACTTTATGATTTAATGGATGTATAATATCCAATGAAAATTTCTTCATCACCATTGGATGAATTTTTTTCTAAATTCTATTTTGTATTATGTTAAATAATTTACAACCAAAAACTCTAAAGTAGTTAACTTTTTTTCTACCATTCCATAACTCATAAGTGGTTTTCTTTAAAAGTGGTATAATTAAAAATATATTAATTATATAATAAGTTTTGTTCACAAATTCTTCCCAAAAATTAATATGAAATTTATATTCATTGATCATGGTTTGGGAAATTCTTTTAGGGGTTCTATTTCTCATTTCTACTACATCATTCTATTGTGGGGTCCTAGGAGTAGAAAAGTTGTTACTATAGCCATGTTGTGGGAATAATGATTAAAACTCATGATTTTAAAACACATAGACATGATCACTTATTATGTTCTTAATTATAATTCGATTTATATTTTCTATATATTTAAAATATTTTAAAAAATAGGAATGTGATTTAATTTTATGAGAAATGAAAAACAAACTTGTTTATCTTGTATAATCATCAACTAAAAAAATACTATTTTAATACTAAAATAGATACTCTAAAAGGTCCAAACAAGTCTATGTTAACCAACTATAGTGGTTGAGAAGTTAAAACTTCTTTCTTTGTTTTGAAATTTATTTTGTGTTGTTTTCCCTTTTGATAAGGATTGTTGACATTGTCTATTGGGAATTCTAGTTCAGGTACATCCTTGAGTAATAATTTCCTAGTTATCTTCCTAAGTAAGTTTATATTCAATGGAATATTTTTATATTAAAAATATATGATTCTTTATTAAAGGTACTTAAATAATATTTTTTTGAGAAAATAACAAATTCACAACAACAACATATACCTTATAATTTTATAAATCAGTGGAAACCAAAACATGATTAGAATCATAAACAATACAATTATTGATCTCAAATTTAAAATGGTAACCACCACCACATAACTATGAGAAGATAAGAATACTATAATTTAATCCATAAATAAATAATACTTTAGAAATTAAAACAGTACTAAAGTCACCGATTTAGTAAGAAAAATTATTTTACCTTTTGAAATGTAACCAAAAGTGACAGATCTACCATATAATTGGATTTGGTTATTCATGCATGAGTAGTCCCAAGTCATATGTCTATAACATATACTTTACAAGTACCATAAATTATTTCTATAACTTTTCATGAATTTTTACTTCCACATAAGATAAAAATATATATTTTGGTACCCATATTTTATTGGGTCCATAAATGTTAGTAATAAGAGCATTAGGAATCTAAAACTATTTAATTAGTTTCCTAAAATTAGTACTTAGAAATTCAGAAATAAAAATTTATTTTTTCCATAGGTGTAATTCGTATTTATAGATTTGGAAGAACTAGAACTTGGGATGAATTTATTCTTATAAATCCTTCTCTGTCTAGGTTGAAAACCAATTCCTGTAGTGTATTTAAGTGCGGTTTGATTTCCAATAATTCTTGGGAAAGATTCTCATCCTTGAGTGAATATCTCTATATCCTTCTTAAGTTGATAATTAGACAATTTAAGTTCATTTTTTTCCTATAGTAGATGAGTGTTCATATATTTTGTTTATTATAATAAAATTTTTTAAAGTAAGCTGAAATATCATACATCTTCTTTAAAATTTTATATTTATCTATAAATTTATTGAATGTGTCTACCAAAATATTAAAAATATTAAAAAATAAATCGTTATTGTACATATTTTCTTCACTATTTCCATTTTTAGAAAGACTATAAATACTTATAGAATGTGTGGGGAAAATATTTGTACCTTATATTTTTTTTCATAAAACACGTGTTAACTTTGAAATTTATCTATTCTCTACTAAAGTCTAAATCATTTGAACTATACTATGAGGCACTCCATGTGAAATTAATATTTATTTTATATTTTTTACCTTTTCCATCAAATTTTTTATCATACATTAACTTATATCATTCTACATTAATCTTTATTTTTCTTTTCTACTAGTAGTTGGTCATTTCATTGGTGGAATCATCATTTTTCCACTCCTTTATCTAATTCTCTCTATTATCATACTTTCTCTAGTTTTTTTCTCAAAGAATTTCCTTTTCTGGTAAAACGTTTTGAATGATATGGATATATGATTCATTTATTCATCACTTTTAGTATGTGAATATTCATGACTTGTACTTTCATCTTTGATCTTATCTTTCAGTTTCGATTCAAAACTCTTAAAGGATACAAAATTTATCTTAGGTCCAAATACTTCATATTTTTTTACATATCGTTTTTCCTCATACATCATTAGTTTTCCAATGAGTTCCTTCACTATTAGTGTATTGATGTCACAGGATTATCTAATGGACATAGATGTTCATCTCTATATTTTAGTTAAACATTCGAGGAGTGGAATGACTTGTTCTTTATCATTAATTTTTTTCCCAGTGCATGCATGGTGTTGACTATTTCAATGAACTTGGGATACATTTTATAAATGGATTCATCACGATTCATCTTGAAATTGTCATATTTAATAGTATCTTTATTCAAATTCATTTCTATAACATTTAATTTTCCTTTATGTTATATATATAGTGTGACCCAAATTTTAAAATTAATTTAATATGAAGATATTTTATTAAATTCATCCTCACCTAAAGAACAATATAAAGCATACATTTTCATGAAATTACAACCAAAGGTAGACTTAATTGCCTTACTCAAATATTTTCTAGGAGCTTTAGGTTTCTCATATTTAACCTCAATAACAATACAAATATCAAGTCCCATGATTTCTATATTAAATATCATTTTAATGTTATATTGAGCATAATATGCTCCATTAAAATAAGGAGGATTATTAGGGTAAGTTACTTCAAGATTATTATCATCAATATAGATATTAATTTTTATATAATAGATGTTTAAAATATTTAGAAAAAACTAAATCATAGTAAAAATTATTTTGAATATACTTTGATACCAAATATTGGTCAGAGTTGAACACTCAAGAGGGGGGTGAATTTATTTTAAAATAAAAAAATTTGGTTAAAAATATTTTAAAAAACAAAAATCCTCCAATTTTTTAAAAACAACCAATTAAATAAAAGTTTAGAATTTTATAATTTTATCTTTGGAGAATATTCTCAAATTATTGATCACAGATATGTTAAAATAACTTTGAAACTAATTTAAATTTTGAAATTAATCTACTATAATCAAATAAAAGTATATAATACACAACTTAATGTTAATTATAAAAGTATAGTTTTTTAAATAAATATTTCATTGTTTAAAATTATTGTAAAATCAAAAACAATAAAACACATGGTGGAATTTATACAAGGGGTTAAGTATCAAGCTCAGACTTAATCCCAACCTCTCAAAATTCACCTGCTACCAAGTAGTTTATAATAAAATAAACATGATCCACAACCTTGATCATATTTTACACAATATTATAAAAGACTGTTCAGGAATAGATCCTCTTCTAAATTTATTCATGGGAGTAAAGAATGATAACAACTGTACACAGGCAGTTTCGGTCGCACAGAACCTATTCTATAGTTATATGTGGGAATACAGATGTAAATAATTGAGAGAGTGTTAAGAACTCTCTAGTTTGGTGTAGGAGATTATATATTATATAAAAACATAGTAAAATAAAAACACATCTCAAAATAAGAAAATAAATAGAAAGAATAAGAGATAAGATATGTGAAGATGTATTTTTTCTCAATATGAATAGCTTCAGATGTGCTGGAGTCCTCTAATTTTTATCTAAAATGAGCATGAAATATTTTCACAACAAATACAAGAAAATAGAGTGTCAAATAAGTTTGGTTTTTTTTGGATTGTGTTCATCCACATATATTTATATCAATGATTCTATTTAGTCTAATGTATATCGGTCTATATTCTTATATCCATTCATGTACCACTTTATTCACAAGGGATCTCTTCTAAATTTATAGACTTTATGAATATAAAATTATCTATTGAATAATAATAATAAGATAAGTTGGGTCCTCATATTCAGAGAAAAATATTGAAAGGTCTCACTTTTTCTTTATGATATCTATAGAGTTATTTAAAAATAATCATTATTTAATCCACATGCCTTTGACTTCACTACATTCCATAAATTATCCATTTGAGAATTAATCATGAAATTTATTCTAGACCACAATGGAAGTAGATGTGGTAATAGTAGGCCCTATAATTTTCTCCTCAATGTCAGGTACATCTATTGACACCATAATTTAGTGAACTAGTGGAATCTTCCCTATATGGGAAAATATATTTAATGATAGATGGCCTTTTAAGTTTTAGTATCTCTACTAAATGATATTAATAACTGGAAGTAACAATTTTGAACTATAATTAGCTCCAAGCAGTGATAGAATATTCTAATAGTAGATTTATCTACTAGCAGATCTGTTTAATGATAGATATATCTAGCAGTAGATCTTTTATATGGTATATTTGTTTAGAGGTAAATCTTTATGGAAATAGATCTACTGGCGATGGATATTTAAAGTAGAAGTGGCTTCACTTAATGGTAGTTCCATCTAGTGGTAACTAATTTAAACTAGTGGTAGATGTCAACAATTTATCAAGACTTATATAATTTTAAAAATTTATCCAGAAAAAAAATTACTATCATAAAATATAAAATATATTTGGAACATAATAAACAATATTTAGGATTATTAAAATAAGGAGGTTCTAGAATATGAAAAAAAATTGAAAATAGAAGCTAATATCCTATATCATTTCAATTCATTAAATTAATAATTAAACGCAGAATACTATAATAATTTCATCCCTTTTCAAGTATGATTAGTTAATGGGTGTTTTATTTTTTATAAACACTTTATGAAAAACCAATAATATCATGCGAAACCCAAGAAGCATCAAATCCTAAATATATTACATGAATCTTCCCAGGGTAATAAAATATTCACCTTCTCATGATTTAGTGACAAACCTTATTCTGAAACTACATATCCTAAGAACAAAAACTCTTATATCCATAAGTGGAATTTAAATAATTTAGAAAAAAGACGATGATATTCCATTATTCTCAAAATAGGTTCTAGGTGTACTTCATGAAATTTCTCAAATATTGAATGAAATAGAATATCTTCCATGAATACCATAATAAAGGAATCACGGAATATGTGGAATATCTAATTCACCAAATCAATGAAAAATGAAAGAGATTCAATTAGGCTAAATAGTATCACAAGATTTTCAAAGTTGAAATACCTAATCCTAAAATCTGTCATCAAAATATTTGACTTCTTAACTCTAAGATGATGATATCCAAACTAGGGGTCAATTTTAAAAAATCAATGTAATTCCTTCAACTAGTCAAACGTGTCATTGATAGAGGAAAAAGGGTACTTATTCTTATTCATTGCTTGGTTAAGCTTCCAATAATTGAAATGGAGATGAAGAGTTCCATCAACCATCATGGAAAGAATCATAGTATTTTGACAAGGTGATACTCTTGGAAGAATGAAACATTTATTCTTTGAATCATACAATTAAATATTCTAATTATTCAATTCATCTAGTTTCATTTGATAAATTCGAATATATGTATGTTGAATTCTAGGAACTAAATTGACCATGAACTCTAATTATATTTGTGTAGGAAAACTAGAAATGTCATCAAGAAACACATTGGGAAATTCCCTAACCACCAAAGAAAGCTTTAAAACTAAGAGATCATCTTAATGTTCAATTAATAAAGAAAAAATGAATTTTTCATGTAATGAAAAATAAGTTCCTAATCAACAATACTTTAGATCCCACTTTCCCTGAAATACCTAGGATCTTCTATTAGAGGCAATAAAGGAAACCTACTGAAGATAAAAATCAATTCTTTCCTAATAGACGATCAACCAATCCATCCCAATAATAATATCAATGTATTCTTAGATGATAACTAAGAAATTATAAAATATACCAACTATGTACATTGATAAAGAACACAAGGGGCATTGAAAACCCTAATCCCTATTCTTCCCAAGAGGTATATCTAACTCTATCACTTAAGGCATGAGTTCTATAGGAAGTTTTAAAAGATTCATAAAATATATTTATAAGAAAGAGTGGGAGGCACCAGTATCAAATTAATCTATCACTAAAGATTAATTAATAAATATATTATATATAAATATCACTTTACTCACACCAACTTCCACATGAGACTATTCCACTGTATGAAACTGCTTTATATCAGAGGCTTATTGCTTGAATCCAACGGAGTTTAAAGAATAGAACATCACCATATGTCCTTTAGAGGCTAACAAACCTGATCCAAATGAGGATTAAAAAGTTCTTGGAATAACATCTACAATTTACCTTGGTTTCCACATTAATTGTAGATATTTTTTGGTTCGAGGTAAATGAATCTCGTATGCCTGATATTTCCATGAAAGTAACAAGATAATGGAAAATTGATAGTTGTATCTAAATATGTGGAGTAGTCCTATAACTGAGATAAACTATCACATCCCATGTGAGCCTTGTTACACTTATACTTCTTCATATAAGATCCACTGAAACAACCGATAGATATAAAATGAACTCCACCCAACCTTGAATTTATTTCCTGATCAATCTATACCATAAGCCCTCTATAACCCACAGTAGTATAATAGGTATACATCATAATGAAAACTTGATAAAATATATCTACTTCCAGGCCCATCTATAACCTCTAACACATAAAATTATTTATTAATACCACCTTAGGGTAAAAATTAACCGACTCAAATAAATAGCTTACATACTAAGTCATAATCTGATCACCCTACTAAAAGTCATGGAACTCTATGGATTTACCTATCATTGTTGATTAAATATATAACTATTAGAAGAAATATGATCTTAAAGACTTTATACTCTAAACATTCATGTTTTTTTCCTAAACCACTATGAACTACAATATTTTACTAGGGATCTCAATATTAAATGTTTCAGACTTTACCTTAACAGAATCTAGAGTTTCCATGATGATAAAAATCTATTCGATCGTCCCTAATTTGCCTACCACTTCTTGTAGATTTTTCATCCAATGAAAGGATGGTGGTTTCTAGTGGTGAAACAATTGGGTTCAATTTTTATCTCCTCAGATTCTAATTTATACTTCTCTAGATTGATCTGGGGTAGGGAAAAACAATTTTTTCTATGGAAAGGACTACTCGTACTACATTTTCAATAAGTCTCTAATTGAATATAGGGCTTCCTATTGGAACATAATCCAATACACTTTTTTGAGGAACTATATGAAGTATTCTAGGGGACATAATACTACATCAAATAAAAGAAGGATCCCATTATACAAAAGATTAATACATATTTTATTCAAGAAAACACAATCAAAGAACTGAGATAATATCACAACTCAATATAAGAAACACACTTCACAATAATCCTTCGTAACTTAAGGCTCATTACAATGAGTCATTTCTATACACTTGCTCATAAACTACCCATTAAGTCTTGAAAATACTATCTGATGTCTACCAAAAAATTCCAACACAATAAGATCATGACTATGGAATAAACCCTACCATTGAAACCAATTTCTCATGAACTGATCCGTGTTATCCCCAAACTAGAGACTTGAGTCGACCTGTGGAAAGTGTCAAAGGGAATTCATGATCCCCACATGATGGAAATAAACACATAGCCATCCAAAAATAACTTTGGGAATGGGTTCTCCCATAATAATAAACAAATTAAACGAAAATTTCATATGTATAAAGTAATTTTTGTATTCCAATATAGAGTGAAACAACAAGAGATAAAAACACACATGAAAAAATGTTCCAAAATAATAAATAAGAAAACAAATATTTTCAAAATTAAATACCTCCCATATATATGAAATATGTGGGTCAACACCCGACCATGTCACCAAAAAAATCCCACACCTCTCAATCATCGATACACACTACCACCATGTGGAACCTTTCCTTCACCAGTGTTAGATACAATAAGATCTACACATTCCCAAAGGTATATATATAGTGTGAGAAAATAGGCCTAGTAGGATCCCACCAAGTGTTATATAATAAATAATTATAAGATAAACCAATTATGAACATTTAAAAAAATTCATAAAATATATTTTCAAAATTTATATAAAGAACTTTGAAATTAACCCCTTTAAATAGTTCATGAAACCTTTCTAAATAAACAAATTTTCAATGAATATTCAATGAAACCATTTTTATTTCAGGGTAATAATATAATTTCCATCATTTTAAATATCTAAATTACTAATTAAAAAACAATTTACCAATGAGTAGAAATATGGAAACTAAATCCTAGGATATAATATGTCTAGGTTAGCTAGCATCCTCGCAATATCTCATTGAATAAAGGACACCTAGTGTAGAAATTACACTAAGATAATGGTTATATGGGATATTATTCCACTCATATATGTTTCTCTATTCCTAAAACATTTTTTAATTAGTGTTTTAATAATGTAACCATTCTAGAAAAAATAAACCATTCCTAGTGTCATTATCCCAATTCAATCACCCTACTAAGTTCCTAAAGTTTCCATGTGTCATATCCCACACTTGGGGCTTTCAAATTTTCATTTCAAACTAGTTATATGCTTTAAGCTTCCTTAAATTCTATTTATTCAAATTTCTCAATTAAAACTAATTTATGACTTAAAATCATTTACATACCAACCCAAGGGTGATTTGATCCCAAACGTTCATTTACAAGACAAAGGGAGAAAATAAATTTTTCCTAAGATAGATAAAATCAACACATTTAAATAATTATAAATCATTCCATTAAAAAATTTTGAAAAGTAATTCAAAATGAGAAACCATGTAAAGTTCATAAACCAAATCATTTTTAGGAAACTACCTTCCTCAAAACAGTTAGGTTTTGAACACCTATAAGAGATCTAGAAGCCAATATGAATTAAAAGATATAGTAAAGTAGGAAGAACTCTCAACCCTAAATTCCCAACCAAGAAACTTCATATTGAAAAACCTTAAATCAATAGATGTAAAAGGATAAAACTTAATATGGAAACTCTTAAGGGTTATCACAATTTTTAAGGGATCCAATTATTACTTCCTCATCTAATTATTGATCTAATATAAACTCTATTAGATCCCAAAAAAACCCAAAATATAATAAAAACACACCTAATATAATATTCCATTTAAAATAAAGAGAGGAGATCTAGAAAAATGATGAAAAACAAGTAATAACATATCTAAATTTTATTTCTAAGATCAAACCCCACTTTATTTGTTAGAATCAATATCCAAAATGGTTGGGTTATTAAAAATCTCTAAGAGGAATCTCAAGGGTAATGATCATTGGTCATAGAAGAAAGAATAAAACAAATGGGTAGTGTTTCTGGTCCAAAAATATATTTTCATATTAATTAATTCAAATCAAATGGTTTAAAATCTATTCACCCACATATATCCAAATGAGGGAGCTGCAATTTTTGGCTACATGGTTTAGCTAACTATTTTTCAATTGTGTTCCCTTCTCTAGTACTTAAAAACAAGATAAATGGTTTCCTTATATTTATTCATGTTTTTTATTAATTGGGCACCGACCATGCACATGCCTATAAAACCCAAACAAATCCCAAAAATAAACTAGAAGAAAATGATTAATATTTTAAATGAATGATGTTCAAAAAAAAAAGTAAGTACTTGAATGTTACATTGGGTGTGACATATAAAAAAACAAATATTATGGTTCAGGAATCACTATCACGACCCATCCTCGGGACCCATGCTGTGACTACCCCAAGCCCGCCTTCCATAGGCTAGTGGCAGGCGACTAGCACCAAAGGCATAAATCCCTAAGCTGGGGAGGCATTGCCTTTATAAAAAAGTAGTCACACACAATCAGAGTACAAAACTGGATTCAAAACACTAAGTAAAACTGAATACAAAGGTAGTGCTGAAAGTAAGTGGGCCAGTATATAGACCCAACTGAACAATAAGTACTAGTACAAGTAAAAAGGGAAAATAGCTCCTGGATCATCCACCAGGGAATCCTACCTGAAGGGCAGGTATAGAACTCGAACAACTCGTCCCTGAGGTACGTCCCTTCTAGTCCAGCTCTGACTAGCCTCCCATCCATCACCCTCAGCGTTGACCACTCCTGACCATCGTCTTCATAGAACACAACAAGGTGCAGGCGAAGCTCGTGTAGGGGTGAGTATAACAATACTCAGTATGGGACCCCGAGACCCTCGAAGGTCTTCCAGAATCCACTAAGGATAAACCAGAGAAGAAAGATACAATCACAAAGTATCAACCATCCTTACTTAGGTATATGACCATATATATACCTATGTTACCAATCAAAAACAGGCTCCAACTCTTGAGACCAACCACATTCTGTTCCACATGTGTATAAACACTCCACAAAAAAAGTAAAACACAAGGTGTATCCCATAGGTACATCTCACAGAAGAAAACCATGTGGGCTTTGCCATAACACATCCATGAAGAAACATCCACCCTTACTTAGGTATATTCCCATACATATACCTAAGTCGTCAAGAGTACACATCTCATACATGAGTAAAACACGAAGGTAATGACCCAACTCACATCAGGTATACACAACTTAAAAGAGAGTAAGAGATGATTAGTTGTAGCCATTGAATCATCTTTCACTGTCGAATGGCAGATATCCGTAGAAACCTAAGATAACAGTAGGTTGAAGTTGATGATCCTCTGTGGGATCTCGGTACAAAAGTCGTCGTTGTCAAACCCACGGAGGATCCAGGTCCAGTCTCATCATTGTTGAACCCACGGAGGATCTAGGTCCAGTCTCGTCACTATCAAACCCATGGAGGATCCTGGTCCAGTCTCGTCACTGTCGAACCCACAGAGGATCCAGGTCCAGTCTCGTCACTGTCGAACCCACATAGGATCCAGGTCCAGTCTCCTCATTGCTGAACCCATAGAGGATCCAGGTCCAGTCTCCTCACTATCAAACCCACAGAGGACCCAGGTCCAGTACGCTCGATTTTGGGAGGGTCCGCTCCTCGAGCCAAGTGTCGATACATCAACTACCATGAAGTCTCAAGTTAATGTATTCCATAGTTTCGTCTCATCATAAGGAACCCAACACGATAGACGACGCATCAATCGGATGCCCGGTCTGTGAGTTATTGGCATTTCCGTTCCAGGGGCCCGGTTGGTTTTTTAGGTTCAAACCAACCCGACCGAACCCCAACTACGTCCAAACCTCAAGCAGAGTATGCCAAAATATCTATCCTGCTCTAAGACTTCCTTCACCGCAGACGGTTCGTCGTTCGTACACCCATATCCCAAAATATGGATGAAATGGTGATTTCGGGTTAAACAGGTCCAGACAGGGGTCTAACCCGGTTCGATGGAACGACCTGGCCTGATAGCGGTCTGGCCCAATGGCGGCCCGGCCCGGTGGCAGCCCGGGCCTCTGGTAGTGTGGCCTGGGCCGGCTGGCCGCGGGGCCCAGCAGATCGCTTTGTGGCCCGGAGGCTGGCCGTGTGGCCTGGATGGCTAGATGCGGCTGCCTGGCCGCATGGATCGACTAGCCACGCTGTGGGGGGGGGGGTCTGCGCCCCCCAGCTTCTGAAGGAAACAGCGCCTAGCACATATTTGGAGTGTCATGGGACCCTTCGGGTTCCACCTTATGGAGTGCCGTCGGCGGCCCACTCAGTCGACCGCCCTCCTTCGACCGCCACGACCTTTGGCTGTGGTCCCTCTCTGGTGCGGTGTGACGGCGCCAGACCCTTTCTCCACGACCTACCCTGGCTGCGGTTCCGCACCTCTGGTTAGGCGCGACACGATAGCGCCGTGCCTCTTCCGTCTGTCGCGGCCCTCCTAGCCGCGGTTCTTCTCTGGCGCGCTGCTACAGCACCACGCCCTTCCGGCTCTGCCGCGGCCCACCTGGCCGTGGCTTTTCACTGCGGGGTGCGACGGCACCATGCCCATTTGGCGTTCTGGCGGCCCTTGTGCCACCGACTTCTCCCG
Source organism: Viscum album (assembly GCA_963277665.1). Taxonomy (NCBI): domain Eukaryota; kingdom Viridiplantae; phylum Streptophyta; class Magnoliopsida; order Santalales; family Viscaceae; genus Viscum; species Viscum album. Next base: position 1,181,312,912 of record OY728166.1, read on the forward strand.
TGGTCTGCCTCCATCGTCAACCAAACAAGAACCAACTGAGGGATGTCAGGTCATGTTTGTTTGGCTCGGGCCCTCCGCATTAGGTGATAACAATTTGACCAACATTGAACCATAATAAATGATGAGGAACAAGGATTTAATTTAATCAAAACAAACCCCTACCTTTCTTGATGACTGTTCGTTGACGAAGTCGCGGGAAAATGAGGAGTCGTCTCGTTGATGTCAGGATGCTTCTGGGGTAGGAGACTGAGGAAGAAGCATTGTTGGCGTTCTTCGCAGTCGGCTCCTTCTCCTTAGGTTTGGTCGAAGATTGAGAAAGGTGTTTTTCATACTTCATTGGTGATGAAGAGGTGTTCCTAGCATTCTTCGGTGGTGAGCTCTTCTCCCCCTCAAATCTCCTTCCGAAGCCCTCCCGAAAAGATTATGCCAACCCAAAAAGAATAATAAAGAATCACACCTTATTAGATAGTTGGCATAATGAATTCAAAAGGATTTGAATTAAATGAAACCAATCACTTAATTAATGGGTGGAGAGTTAGACAAAATAAATGGTGGGGAAGTTCAAGGGTTTCACAATTAAGTGTGGGTTCCAAGGGTTTCATCACCCGGGTTGTCCCCACCAGAGGATCTCCTCCCAAGGAGGGTTACGTGCGGGTGGGGTCCACCTCCATAACCTCTCAAGGGAGGTTATGGTGTGGTGGCCCCAACCACTAACCTCCTCTTGGAGCTTTAACCACCACCAATAAAAATAAAGCTAACACTTTATTTTTATTCAACTTAATTAAAAACTCCGAAATATAACTTCCACTCTCGTTAGAACGCAACTGCGGTGAAGGAATCCTTAAGAAAATACTGGTGCTGTGAGTTCAATGGTGCCCCCAGATTTCAATTCCGAGCACCAGTTCAAAAGATATAAAATTCCGCTCGCACATTTACTGAACGTACCCGAAAAAAAGTTTGGAAAAATAATATCATCCACCCTCGACTCGCGCCGATTGAGGTTAGGCTCTTCCTAGGTTAATCATGCCCCAAAGAACCCGATGGTACCGTCAAATTTCCAATCCGAGTTACCGTTTAAAAGTTATTATTTTTACAATAAAATAATTGTCACTTAATTATTTTATTTTCGGCCAAAAACTAACTTTCTTTGGTGGCCCTTTCCAACCCAAGTTAGAATCTACTTAAAGAAATTTTACCCTCATGAGTTTAGCGGTGGTCTCAGATTTTTAATCCGAGTTACCGTTTCTGAGTTATAAGCATTTGAAAAATAAAATAACTTTACCATATTATTTTATTTACGGTTATTCCATTTTTTGGGTTTTCTAACAGGAGGCCCGTGCCGACTAAACTTAAGTCACACCTACGGTAAATATTCCATCCTGAGAATAATAGTGGCCTTGGATTTCTTATCCGAGTAAACGTTTAAGAGTTGTTTCACTTTTTCAGGAAAACTGCATACACGCGTTAATTTAATCTTAACAAAACTTCGATGGATCATTCTGGGAACTCCAGGCCTTGGAATCTCCCACCGTCAGAAACTGCGGACTCGTAAAATTTCCATGAATTTAAGAAAAAAATTTCTTTGGAATTTCCGGGTCTTTACATTCTCCCCACCTCAGGGATTTACGTTCCCATAAGCCATAACTCACACTAAAGGAAAAAATGGAGGTACTGAGTACACATCTGAGCCTCCCACTCCCATGTGATCTCATGGAGGTTCTCGTGCTGCCAGCGAACGTGCACCAGAGGTATCAACCATCCACACATGACCCATACCTGTCGATCCTCAATCTCTATTGGAACCTCCCTGAAAGTCACCCTGTCATCGATGTCAAGCACCCCATGGTCGATGATGTGATGAGGGTCATGCACGTATCTCCTCAGCTAAGATATGTGGAAGACGTCGTGCACCCGGTGCAACTAAGGTGGAAGATCCAAATGGTAAGTCACCTCACCTACTCTACTGAGGACTTGGAAAGGTCTGATGAATCGCAGAGATAACTTGCTGCCTCAACCAAATATCCGTAGACCTCGTCGAGGTGAGACCCATAGAAAGACGTAGTCGCCATCCTCGAACTCTAGAGGTCAATGTCTCCAGTCAGCATACGACTTTTGTCTGCTCTGCCCAGTCTTCATCCACTCTTGGATGACCTGACCCTTCTCCGTGGTAGCTCATACCATCTCTGGTCAGTAAGAAGTTGGTCGACTTGGTGAGTCGATCGACGATCACCCAAATAGATTCATGTCCCCTGGATATACATGGATGACCCATCAAAAAGTCTATGGATATCTCATCCCTCATCCACTTTGGGACCTCTAAAGGTTGTACCAAACCTACTGGTACCTGGTGCTCTGCCTTCACTTACTGTTAAGTGAGGCATCATGAGACAAACTCTACTACTTCCTTCTTCATACCTGGCCACTAGTGCTGTCGTCGAAGGTCTTAATACATATTCACCACTCCTGTATTTACCACAAGAGGGGAAGTGTCTAACTCCCTCAATACTTCCTCCTGAAGGGAAACTAGTACCAAGGTACATCCTTTAAAGAGGATGATTTACTTCCCACCTTCAGAAAATCCATCAGGTGCCTGCCCTATGGATATCTGAGAACATTGGGCCTTGCAGTTAGCATCCCCATGCTGCACCTCCCTGACTCACTAAAGAAGTGGAGGAGTGACTGTAAGAGACTGTAGTTAGGATGCTCCATCCCTATCCACAAAGGATATCTACAAGGCAACCAGATGCTCTATCACCTCTCCTAGCAGTTGTATACCATATCTCCAACTGAGAGCATCCGCAACAACGTTTATCTTCCCAGGAGTATAAACTATCTCAAATTCATAGTCCTGGAGGAACTCGAGCCAATGCCGTTGTCTCAGGTTCAGGTCCATCAATGAGAAGACACACCTGAGACTATTGAGATTATATTAAACTATAAACTGTCCTCTCAATGAACTATCGGTGAGACTAGCCAATTGTAAAGAACTCGACTACACCCTTCTTCACCTACATCTTACAAGAGCTGTTAAGATTTCTCCTTTGCCGGAAAAAGAAATCCGGTCTCATCCCCTGGATGAACCATTTCCTTTTCCTAATATAGTCAATCCTAACATGAAAGATACTAATTCATACCATGGACAACATTTTAAGGCCTCAACGCTACTACCAAGAGATCCAACCGTTACTCTCACCTCCAAGGGTTGAGTCACACTGTCGGCATCAGTGTATGGTTACTGGGTCTCCTACAGTAGGAATCTCAAATGTGAGGGTCAAGTCAATGGTTTTTACCGGAACCTCTCAGTATCAACCACATAAAAGGAAAGAAAGAAAACATCACAAGTACAAGTGCCTTTTATTACTAGAGCTCAAAGCACGAATACACAAAGCAACCAAAAACAACAATATGAAAGAAGCTAGAAGCATCATGAACAAAGGTCACTATGCCTCGAGATAGTCCTGCTCTTTTCCACATGATCCCAGAGCTCGAGGTGAACCGTCTAGGGGTGGTGATAGTAGTGCTCGATGAATCTGACCACCATCCGTTGAAGCACATGCTCCACTGCCTTGTCCATCACTCGGCTGATGCTCAAGCTCCTCCCGCTGCCTCTGCCTTGGTGGCTCCTCTAACGCCTGCTGATCAACTGTGCGGGGAGTCGGACAGTCACGCACTCTGTGACCTCGTTCCCTACAGGAATAACAAACCATTCTCTATTCAAATCTCCCTCGGCCTTGGGTTCCCCACATCCCCGATGGAACATCTTGGGGTCATCTAACAGTAGATCTAACTCACTTGTACCCCCCGTGTCATCTGCCTACTTCCTACTACAGATGTCTCGGCTACTGTTGGAATGCCCTGCGGCTAGTGTATCATCTCTTGAGCACGCACAGAGTGTAGAGTTACTGTTACAAACTCCTCCCTAAAAATACCCTCAAAGTTCCCCCAGGTGAGGGTCACCTCTTCGTAAAATTGGAGCATCAGGCTCCACCACCTATCAGCTTCTCCCTGAAAGCGACTAACATCTATGTGAACCATCAAGTCAGCGGGTGTCCCAACTGTGTGGAAAACTTGTTCTATAAACTCCAGCTAGTACTCAGCCATCGTAAAATCTATCTCACCTTGAAACCTTAGAGTCCTCTATCGCAGGAACCCGTGCAACATGCTCAAGCAGCCCTCACCCTATTTTGCAGGGGCTAGTAGCAATGGTATCCCAGTGGTTAGTGGTACCGCTGGTGCATCCGTTGTGGTGGGGCCCTACACCGAGGCCTCGTCGCTCGGTGGGCTACCATCACGCTCTCCACTCGGAACCCGCACTAACAGACTAAGTGAAGACATCCTAAAAATAAAAAGGTTCTCCATGATCAAAATCATACCTAGTGAGCTAACTCAAAGTAATCACAAAGAAAACTTTTCAAAATAAACACACACGCAATCAGTGTTTTCCGTGCATTGAGTCAGAAATCAGATGTCAGAGTCCTAGTGTATGGATACGTCAGCTTCCGCACCAACACTGGTTTCCCTAAACTGAAAACCACACCCAAAACACTTAACACTATTGTTACTAAAAGAATCAGAGTCCAAGTTCTATTGTAGAACTGACTCCTATGATACCAATTTGTCACAACCCGTCCTTTGAACCCTTTTCGTGACTACTCCAAGCCCGCCTTCCATAGGCCAGGGGTTGGAGACTAGAACCAAAGGCATAAATCCCTAAACTGGGAAGGCATTTCCTAAATAAAAATTAGTCACACACTATCAGAGTACACAATTGGAAGAAAAAAACTATGTAAAACTGAATACAAATGTAGTGCTGAAAGTAAGTGGGCCAGTATACAAACCCAACTGAACAACAAGTACTAGTACAAGTAAAAAGGTAAAACAACTCCTGGGTCATCCACTGGGGAATCCTACCTAAAGGGTAGGTATATAACTTGAAAAACTCATCCCTGAGGTACGTCTCGTCTTGTCTAGCTCCGAGCAGCCTCCTGTTCGTCACCCTTAGCCTCGACCACTGATGATCGTCGTCTGCACAGAACACAACAAGGTACGGGCAAAGCCCGTGCAGGGGTGAGTATAACAATACTCAGTAGGGGACCCCGAGACCCCGAAAGGTCTCCTAGAATACACTAAGGATAAACCACAGTAGAAAGATACAATCACAAAGTATCAACCATCCTTACTTAGGTATATGCCCTTACATATACCTAAGTTACCAATCACAAACCAGATCCAACTCTCGAGACCAACTATATTATGTTCCACATGTGTAGAAACACTCCACAAAGAAAGTACAACAAAAGGTGTATCCCATAGGTTTAACTCACAGAAGAAAACCATGTGTGATTCGCCACAACACATCTACAAAGAAACATCCACCCTTACTTTGGTATATGCCCATACATATACCTAAGTTGTCAAGAGTACAAATATCATACATGAGGTAAAAATGAATGTAATGAATCAGCTCACGCCAGGTATACACAACATAAAAGAGAGTAAGAGATTATTATATGTAGCCACTGAATCATCTTTCACTGTTGAACGACAGATATCCGTAGAAACCTAAGACAACAGTCTATCAAAGTTGTCGATCTTACGTGGTATCTCAGTACAAAAGTCATCACTATCATACCCACAGAGGATCCAGGTCCAGTATCATCACTATTGAACCCACAGAGGATCCAGGTCCAGTCTCGTCACTGTCAAACCCACAGAGGATCCAGGTCCAGTCTCATCATTGTCGAACCCACAGAGGATCCCGGTCGAGTCTCGTCACTCTCGAACCCACTGAGGATCCAGGTCCAGTCTCCTCACTATCAAACCCACAAAGGATCCAGGTCTAGTCTCCTCATTGTCGATCCCACGTAGGATCCAGGTCCAGTCTCATCACTGTCGAACCGACGGAGGATCCAGGTCCAGTACGATCGATTCCAGGAGGGTCTGCTTCTCGAGACAAGTGTTGATACATCAACTACAACGAAGTATTGAGTTGATGCATCCTGTAGTTCCGTGTCGTAATAATGAACCCAATGCGACAGACGGTGCGTTAATCGGACGCCCGGTCTGTGAGTTATTAGCATTTCCGTTCGAGGGACCTGGTTGGTTTTTAGGTTCAAACCAACCCGACCATACCCCAACTACGTCCAAAACTCAAGTGGGGTATGCCAAAATATCCGTCCTTCTCTAATAATTTCTTCTCCATAGACGGTTTGTTGTTCAGACACTCGTAGCCCAAAATACGGATGAAATGGTGATTTCGGGTTAAACGGGTCTGGACAGGGGTCTGACCCGGTTCGTGGGTCCAACCAGGTCTGATGGATTGGCCTGGCCTAATAGTGGTCCATCCTGATGGCAGCTCGGCCCGGAGGCAGCCCGGACCACTGTTCGTGTGGCCCGGCATGGCTGGTCGTGGGGCCCGGCCCTGCTGACCGAGGGGCCCAGCCCGGCGGGCCGTGGGGCCTGGACAGCTAGCCGCAGCTGGCTGACCACATGGCCCGGCTGGCCATGCCATGGGGGAGGGGGGGTGCAGTGTCCTCAAGCTTCCGAAGGAACCGGCACCTAGTGCCGGTTCGGAGTGCCGCGAGACCCTTTGGGTTCCGCCTTGTAGAGCACCTCCAGCGGCCGGCTCAGCCTGCCGCCCTCTTTCGACAACTGCGGACTTTGTCCATGGTCCCTCTCCAGTGGGGCGTGATGGCGCCGCACCCTTTTTCTACGGCCTGCCCTGGCCGCGGTTCAGCACCTCTGGCGCAGCATCACACCTGTTCTGTTCACCGTGGCCCTCCTGGCTGCGGTTCTTCTCCAGCGCGGTGTGACGGCACCGCACCCTTCCGGCTCCACTGCGGCCAGCCTAGCCGTGGATTTTCTTTGCATGGCACGATGACTTCATGCCCTTCCGGCAGTCCGGTGGCCCTTGCGCCACCAGCTACTCCCACGATCTGCCTCCATCTTCAACCAAACAAGAACCAAAGGAGGGACTTCGGGCCGTGTTTGTTCAGCCTGCACCCTTCACATTAGGTGATAACAATTTGGCCAACATCGAACCATAATAAATAACAAGGAACAAGGATTTAATTTAATCAAAACAAAACCCTACCTTGCTTGATGATTGTTCGTTGACAAAGTTGTGGGAAAAGGTGGAGTCGTCTCATTAACTTCGGGAATAGTCCAGGGTAGGAGACCGAGGAAGAAGCTTCGTTGGAATTATCTTCGGTCGGCTTCATCTCTTTAGGTTCAGTTGAAGATCTAGAAATGTGTTCGTCGTCATTCTTTGGCGATGTAGAGGTGTTCCCCGCATTCTTCGGTGGTGAGCTCTTCTCCCCCTCAACTCTCTTTCCCAAGCCCTCCCTAAAATATTATACCAACCCAAAAAGAATAATAAAGCATCACAACTTATTAAATTGTTGGCATAATGAATTCAAAAGGATTTGAATTAAATTAAACCATTCACTTAATTAATGGGTGGAGAGTTAGCCAAAATAAATGGTGGGGAAGTTCAAGGGTTTCACACTTAAGTGGGGGTTCCAAGGGTTTCATCACCTAGTTGGTCCCCACCAGAGGATATCCTCCCAAGGGAGGTTACGTGTGGGTGGTCCCCACCTCCATAACCACTCATGGGAGGTTATGGGGTGGTGGCCCCACCACTAACCTCTTCTTGGAGATTTAACAACCACCAATAAAAATAAAGTTAACACTTTATTTTCATTGAACTTAATTAAAAACCCTGAAATCTAACTTCCACTCTCATTAGAATGAAACTGCATTGAAAGTATCCTTATGCGAATAACAGCACTGTGAGTTCAACGGTTCCCTCAGATTTCAATTCTGAGCACTGGTTCAAAAGATATAAAACGCCGCTCGCACGTTTACTGAATGTACCCGAAAAAAAGTTTGGAAAATCAATATCAGCCACCCTAGACCCGTGCTGGTTGAGGTTAGGCTCTAGCTAGGTGAATCAGGCCCCAAAGAACCCAATGGTACCCTCGGATTTCCAATATGTGTTACCATTTAAAAGTTATGAATTTTACAATAAAATAATTGTAACTTAATTATTTTATTTGCAGCCAAAAACTAACTTTCTCTGGTGGCCCTTGCCAACCCAAGTTAGTGTCTTCTTAAATAAAGTCTACCATCACGAGTTTAGTGGTGGTATTATATTTTTAATCCGAGTTACCATTTGTGAGTTATAACCATTTGAAAAATAAAATAACTTTTTTATATTATTTTATTTACAGTTATACCATTTTTCGGGTTTTCTCACAGGAGGCCCGCACCGACTAAACTTAAGTCACGCCTAGGGTAAAACCGCCATTCGGAGTCCAATAGTGGCCTTGTATTTCTGATCCAAGTAATCGTTTAAGAGTTATTCCACTTTTTTCATAAAAATTGTATATGGGCATTAATTTAATCTTAACAAAACTTTGACAGATCATTCCGGGCACTTCGGGCCTCGGAATCGCACACCGTCAGAAACTACAGACTCATAAAATTCCCATGAATTTAAGAAAAAAATTTCCATGGAATTTATGAGTCTTTACAATCACCAACTTATTCCCATATTGGATCGAGAATAAAACCCTATTTCTCTTAGAGGATCAATCATCATAACCTATTTTCCATAGCTGATCAGGAATCACAACCTATTTACCATAGATTATTAACCATCACAATATACTTACAATTTTGGATCAAGCATCACTAATCATTTACCCATTATATAATGAGATTCAAAACTCTACCCAGTGAATTAGAGGTATATATATAGCTCATTTGTATCTTAAAGATTAACCATATACATGTGTGCCAAAAGGAAATATCTAATCATCACATAATTAAAACCTAGGAATAATATGAGTTTTAAAATAAAATTAAAAAGGTATCACATAAATAACCATATAAACCAAATAAATTGATACCAAATTTAATGATAAAAAATTGGAACATTATAGAATCATTGAGAGGATAATTTATAAAACATAACATCATGGAAAATAGATCCATTTTGAGAAAAAGAGGGAAAAATAAAAATCATAAAGAAATTAACAAAGATTATATTAAAAAAATTATGAATATCACATTAATTGATATTTATTTTGTTTTAAAAATAATAAAGAAGAAATTTGGCTGTATTTTAAAACATGAGCTTGAACGAAAGTCCCATTTGATATAAATAAACACTTAAGATGATGGTAATTATTCAAAAAGTATTATAATTTTATGAAAATAAATTCTTTCATGTATGGGTATTTTAATAAAATACAATTTTTCTATAGAGATAAAAGTGGGAATCATATGTAAAATAAGATTAATGAATATAATTAATACTGAAAGTTGAGTTTCAAAAGAAACAGTATAACTCATAGAAAGAGATTGGAGTTACCAAATCCCATTACAAATCAAGGAATGTTTGAATCAAATGAATATGAGAGTGATTTCAGGAAATAATCCTTAAAATCTAAAGAATTGTAATATTACTATACTTCATGAAATAAATAAGTCATTTAATGAAAAATTTTAATGTAAAAAAGGTGTAAATAAGAAATATATCTCAGGGGATTAAAAATTGAGATAAGTAACCCTTCTCTTTGATATTTTTTCCTTGAATGTGATCTAAGACCCTATTTTAAAAAAAATATATATAAATAACTATTATAATAACCATATTCTGAACTAATACTATTTATTTTTTTCATTTATAATCATTATATACATGTATATTAGTTAGTTTGTACCATTTTCCCCACATCATGAATGTATAGTTTTGACTATTTGTACTAGTTTCATAGGAGTAGTGTTGGTATTAATTCTTATTCCAATGTTTATCATTTCATAGTCATTAAATTTACTATAATGGATGATGTATAATTATTTATTAATTTTCAATTACATTTTATGAGTGTTTAATTCTTTATCCTTGATGATAAAACTGACAGTAAACACACTTCGATGATTTTCTCAACCAAGAAAATATTCTTTTTTAATTATTGAGTAAAATAGTGATGTATCCTTTAAAAAATGATTATTTAAATATTTATATTATACTATACAAATAATTATATTTTCATAGTTATCTATGATATAATTACATAGAATTGTTTATGTGGGAAGTCAAACCAACCCAAAAATGAACACATCCGAATTAATGAACGATTATGAGGGGATTTATTTTTAGTAAAATATTACAATAGGATAATGATATAATTTAGTATATATAAGTGTGATATATTATAATTATAAACAATTAGGAGAAAAAATCATGGATACAAAACAATTATATAGTATGAATAAATTGTTTTTCCTTAATAGTTCTCTTGGTTGAGATGACTAATTATATAATAATTTTTTTTATTCATATAATTAATTGGATATTAAATTTTAATTAAAATAAAATCATTAATATCATAAAAATGATATTTTTCAATTAAGACCACTCTCATAACTATCTATGAAATCCAATAATGAAAAAATAAATAGAACTATCCATAGATATGGTAGTCAGCTCGCATGCATGGATGATGATTTCATTTTCATAGAACATGAGAGATGATTTGTCATGAACCAGCCCGGGTACCCTGGTAACTCGATTACTAAGCCACCCTAGACATATACAGAATTTCATTCCCAATCCCCACGGGTTGGAAACTAGAACCTAGCATCACCCAACATGCAAGTTGGAAAGATTTTTCCAACAACAATGCAGAAGAAATGAAACAAGACAATATGCATAACAAAAGAAACTCCACTGGGAGAAATGTATCAGAATACAAAGAGGCATAAAATCCAAAGTAATAAAATGGGAAAATAGACCCATGTTCCCTAAGGACACACCTCACTAAGACCAAAACTCAATAGCTGGATCCACCTCCAAGAGATCTATTCCCTTCACTCGAACCTGGAAGAAGAAATTATACAAACTCCTAAATAAAAAAGAAGGGTGTGAGACTAATCCCAGTAGAATACCACCAACAATTCCATAACAGATTAAAAATATAGATTATCCAAAGAAAATATTTAAATAATCAAATTAACAAGTTTTATATTTTAAATCATAATTAAACATAACATGCTATACATTTTCCAAATGATGGAAAATACATTCAAAGCACATGCTTTACTTTATGAGAGATGGAATATTTCTAAAATAATGGATTCATTAAAACATTTATATAATACTTTTAATATAAATTAAATAGGCATGTAAAGTCGTTTCCACAAACATTGGCATATATTTATATCTCAAATATAAATAAACAATAAAACAACATGGTCATCTACCAAAAGGCATGATAGTATTAACTAGCTATAGGATTCTGCACTATCTATTTGAACTCAACAAAATGTGTATACACACGTCCCTATGACACTGGCCAAAGGATACTCATCACCAACCCATCAGGGATATGACCCGCTACAAGTATGTTTTAGAACATTGTCGTAGTATAGAGTGTATCCAAAAAACTCACGAACTACCTAAGGCATGAATGCACACTTACATGATGGGATAACTATTTTAAGACTGCTTAAAAGACGATTAATTCCATTATTAAATTTAAAAAGTTCCAATTTATTTCCATTTAAAACCAAACATGTTTTATAAAAACATGCATTTTTTCACAAGATAAAACCACTGGGTTTCTATAAAATAATTTTAATCCATTTTCACCATTTTTAAATCCATTAAAAACCAATTCCATAATTACAAAATTTATTTCTACAATTAAATTCAACAATGTAATTGAAATCATTTCCATCATATCTACAATTTAAATTAAACAATTTAAATCAGCCAATTTCCATCAACACACCTAATTCAATGGAATTGGGGTTTCCCAAATTTCCATGCCAAAACCATTTCAATTATCTAAATTCACTAGAATCGAGTTTTTATCAATTTAATTTAAAGAAAATTTGATAAATTTAATTTAAATCAATAATTGAAATAAATCAAGAAATACAAGGATAATCAATTTGGCAAGTCGAGAAGGAACCACCTACCTCAAGGTCATTGATGTCAACAGAAAAGATAAACCACCCCATGTGGTTTAATATGCATCCTCATAACCTTATTATCATAATCTTAATCACATAAATGCTCAACATTCATGAAGGGTTCCTAAATCCAAAACTCACAATTTTATTTCAAAAGAAAATAAAATATCACTTGCGATGAGATTTTCTCTCTCCTGAATAATTTTCCAATTATGGATTAAAATATTATATGTGATAATATTATTTTATCCCACATAGATAATTTCAAATTATCGATTAAAATATTACATGCGATGATAACTGCTCTCCCCTTGATAATTCACAAATTATCATTTTGATTATCACATGTGATGATAATTATAATCTATTTGATAAAAACCAAATTATCATTTTATGTAAATGTATATGCTCACAATATTTTCCTTAGAATAATTATAAAAAACATTCAATATTATAATATCTTTAAAATAAAATGATAACACATGTGGTAGAAAAATTATCCTCGAATAGTTCATGAAATTACACGTTGATAATTTTATATTTAATAAAATTATCCATAAATTCCAATGTAATTATCAAAAAATATATATCTAACTATATATATAAATCTTTTGATAATTAATTATCTTTTGATAATCCAAATAATTATTTCTTGATAATTTTAAACAATTATCCATTCAATAGCTTGATATTTATTTGCGACTATCCTTTCTTTTAACAAGATTATATTCTCAAAATAAATTATTGATGTAAATATCCTTTGATAATTATTTACAATTATCTTTTCAATAATTTAAAAAATTTATTACTGAATAATTCTTCATAATTATTATTCGATAAGACATAATTAATCATTTATAATTTCATTTAATAATTTATCATTCGATAATCCCACATGATTATTCTTAGATAAATTATTGCAATTATATTTAAATGACGTTTCACTATTATCGTATGATAATTTGTATAAAATTATCTTTGATAATCTCTTGAAATTATATTTAGATGATTGTTAATAGAATTTATTTCTATTATTTGGGTTCTATCAATTGATAAATCAATTTTCGATAATTAACATTGAATAGTTTGGGTAATTATCATTTGATAATTTGTTTAATAATTATGCTTTGATAATTTAGGTTATATATATTTTTTGTTATAAAACCAAAATTAACAAATCATAATTATTAATCAAATTATCAAATTATAATTACCCAAATTATTTAGTGTTAATTATCAAAAATTGATTTATCAATTGATAGAACCCAAATAATAGAAATAAATTCTACTAACAATTATCTAAATATAATTTCAAGATATTATCGAAGAAAATTTTATACAAATTATCATACGATAATAGTGAAAATTAATTTAAATAAAATTGTAATAATTTTTCTAAGGATAATCATGTGGGATTATCGAATGATAAATTATTAAATGAAATTATAAAAGATTAATTATGTATTATCGAATAATAATTATGAGGAATTATTAAATTATAATTTTATTAAATTTTTTAAAAGATAGTTTTAAATAATTATCAAACGATATTTACGTCAATATTTTATTTTGAGAATATAATCTTGTTAAAATAAAGGAGAATCACAAATAAATATCAAGCTATTAAATGGATAATTGTTTAAAATTATCAAGAAATAATTATTTGGATTATGAAAATATAATGAATTATAAAAAGATTTATATATATAGTTAGATATATATTTTTTGATAATTACTTTGGATGTTAAGGATAGTTTTATTAAATATAAAATTATTAACGTGTAATTTCATGCACTATTAGAGGATAATTTTTTTACCACATGTGTTATCATTTTATTTTAAAGATATTGTAATATCGAATGTGGTTTATAATTATTTTGAGAAAACTATTGTGAGAATATTCATTGACATAAAATGATAATTTGGTTATTATCAAAGAGATTGGAAGTATCATTGCATGTGATAATCAAAATGATAATTTGATAATTATCAAGATAGAGAAGTTATCATTACATGTAATATTTTAATCGATAATCTGAAATTATCCATGAGGGGTAAAATAATATTATCTCATATAATATTTTAATCCATAATTAGAAAATTATTCAGGAGAGAGAAACTCTCATCGCATGGGATATCTTCTTTTCTTTGGAAATAAAATAGTGGGTTTTGGATTTAGGAACCCTTAATGAATATTGAGCATTTGTCTGATGATGATTATGATAATAAGGTCAGGAGGAGGCATATTGAACCACATGGGGTGGTTTATCCTTACCATTGACATCGACGACCTTGAGGTAGGTGGTTCCTTCCCGACTTGCCAAATTGATTATCCATGTATTGCTTGATTTATTTAAATTGTTGATTAAAATTAAATTTCTCAAATTTTCTTTCAATTAAATTGATAAAAACTCAATTCTAGTGAATTGAGATATTTGAAATGGTTTTGGCATGGAAATTTGGAAAACCTCGATTCCATTGAGTTCGGTGTGTTTATGGAAATTAACTGATTTAAATGGTTTAATTTAAATTGTGGATTTGAAGGAAATGATTTCAAATAAATTGATGAGTTTAATTTTGGAAATAAATTATTTAATGATGGAATTGATTTTTAATGGATTTAAAACTGGTGAAAATGGATTTAAATTATTTTATATAAACCCAGTGGTTTTATCTTGTGAAAAAAAATGTTTTTGAATAAAACCTGTTTGGTTTTAAATGGAAATAAATTGGGACTTTTGAAATTGAATAATGGAATTGATCATATTTTCAGAAGTCTTAAAATAGGTCATCCATCATGTAATAGTGCATTAAAGCCTTAGGTAGTTAGGGAGTTTTTTGGATACACTCTACGCTACGACAACATTTTAAAACATACTTGCAGTGGTTCACTTCCCTGATGGGTTGGTAACGAGTCTCCTTTGGCCAGTGTCATAGGGATATGTGTATACACGTTTTTTTGAGTTCACATAGAGAGTGTGGAATACTTTAACTTGTTAATACTATCGTACCTTTTGGCAGATGAACATGTTTTTTGATTTTTTATTTATATTTGAGATATAAATGTATGCCAATGTTTATTGGAACTACATTACCTGCCTATTGAATTTATATAAACTTTTTAATATAAATGTTTCACTTAATTCATTTTTTAGAAATATTATATCACTCGTTAAATAGATCTTGTGATTTGAATGTCTTTTCCATCATTTTGAAAATGTATAGCATGTTTTGTTTAATTATGCCTTAAAATGTCAAACCTATTTATTTGAAAATTTAAATATTTTCTTTGGATAATCTATATTTGGCATCTGTTATGGAATTGTTGGTGGTATTCTACTAGGCTTAGGCTCACACCTTGATTTTGTCTTCGGGTGATTGTAGACTTTCTTATTTCAGGACCGAATGAAGGGAAGGGATCTCTTGGAGGTGGATCTAGCTATTAAGGTTTGGTATTGGTGGGTTGTGTCCTTAGGGACCTTGGAGCTATTTTCCTATTTTATTAATTTGGATTTTATGCCTCTTTGTATTCTGGTACATTACTCCCAGTGGAGTTTCTTTTGTTATGCATACTGTCTTTTTTCTTTTCTTCCGTATTGTTGTTGGAAAAATCCTTCCCACATGCATGTTGTGTGATGTCAGGTGATAGTGGCCAACCCATGGGGATTGGGAATGCCCTTCGGGCTATTTCTGGGCCAGCTCGGTTATTGAGTTACTGGGGTACCCAGGCTAGTTTGTTACAAAATGGTATCATAGGCAGGTTTAGCATCTTTTTTATGACAGTATGCATTTGAGTATTCTTGTCGGGACTTAGGAGGTAGTTGCGATTGATTTTCTAGCCAACTCTCACCGCAATGAACCTTAATTCACCATGGGTGGTTAGGGAAAGATGTCTTGTGGTATATTTACAGTCCTTTCCCTCTTGGGATTTGGACAGATTGAAATCCAAATCTTGTTTGTTCCTTCTTTTGAGAATATTTTCTCTCATTACTCTGTCTGAGTGTTAATTTAATATTTTCTTTTTTTATCTAATGATGTTGTGTAATATCATGCCTCTGATAATATGTTCGAATATGATCCCACAGGGGCCTACTTCTGAACCTCAGTGAGAAATTCCTCCAGTGGACCCAATCCTATTTGAGTTGAGTGTGTGCACAGTCCAAGCTCTGGGATATGCACCACCTTTAGTCCCCATTCAGGCTCTAGCTGTGGAACCTAGGGGTGATCGTAAAATTTTTTTTCTCAAGAGTTCTTTCACACAAAACCACCAGTTTTTAAAGGCTCCACTGATCCTCAACATGATGAGGAATGGTTGGGTAGGATAGAACTTTTTTTTGAGTTCTTGTAGACACTGGACGAGATCAAGGTGAAGTGTTCCACCTTTGTGTCAGAGGGTCCAAGAAGGAGATGGTGGGACACGATAGTGACAACAAAAAAACATGATGTCTTAGATTGGAAGGACTTGAAGGTTATTTTCACCAAATAATTCTATCTAGAGTCAATGGTGTTGGCCAAATATGTGGAGTTTTTCAAGCCTGAGTAGGCTGAAAGAACTGTGGATCCTACAAATGTTTGGGGAACTTAAAGAAGTTCTGCCACAACTTTTCCACTCTACATAGAAAGCCGATATCATTAGAACCTTCAAAAAACTGTGGGGAAATCAAGTGCTTCATGTACAAAATGGTTCCAAACATAGGAATCTAGAACGAAGCTTCTTTAGACAGTGGAAGAGTCTACAGAGGAAGCTGATACAAGTCCAGTGATCGTGATAGGTATCATTACTATAGCTTTTTCATTAGTGACTTCTTTATTTGATATCTGTGCATCTTGCTTCTTTATTTCAAACCATATCATTAATATTCTTAATCTTCCTATGGATATTTTATCTTGTGAAATAGATATTACTATACCCCATGGTATAGAGAGAGAAGGGTCCTCGCAGTCCCAATTCTGTCTTCTCTCTATCAGATGTCAAGTTTTCTTATAGTTTTATCATACTTGACTTGGAATCTCAAGACGTCACATTCAGGATGGATTGGATTATTGCTAATAAAGCCTGCATAGATTGTTATCCTCGACGGTTATACCTTACTACACCCAGTGGTGCGCCTCTTTTCTTTTAAGAAGAATGAGACCTAATGTCTAGCAGAGTCAGAACTTCTTATCTAGAGTTAGGGAAAGTGATATCAGTGTTTACTTTAAATCTAGAGTGAGATTCATTGGGTGGTGATATCCCTCCTATTTTCATCATGTTTCACTCTATGTTTCCTTCTAAATTTTATGGTTTATCCCTAGTAAGAGATGTTGAGTTTTCCATTGAATTTATTCTCGATACTCAACCAGTTTCAATTTTCTCTTACCGCAAAGCACCGACTGAATTGAAAGAGATGAAGTCCCTGTTTGACGATCTTCTTGAGGATATGCTTTATGCTTGAGTTCTCAACATTGGTGGGGCTTGGGATGATCCTTTGGGGATGATTATTTTTTTATAACAACAATTACTAGTCCATGATTATAATGACTCATTTTGAGTCCTTGTATGGTCATCCTTGGAAATCTCCATTGTGTTGGTCAGATGTTGGTGAAAGATTCTTGGTTGGATCCAATTTGGTTAAAGAGATGACAACTAAGATTTAGTTGTTTCTTCAGTGAATGTTAACTTCCCAGAGCCAATATAAGTCTTATGTTGATCATCACCATAAACCTTTAGAGTTCAAAGTTGGTGAGTAGGTGTTCTTGTAAGTTTCACCCTGGTTGGTTCATTGATGGCTTGGGAGGCAAGAGAAGATTGTTCCTTATTTTGTATGATCTTTTGAGTTTGTTGATTAAAAGGGGAAATGTTTTTACCATTTATCACTATCACTAAAAATGATTTCGATACATAATGTGTTTCATGTATCTCAACTTTGAAAGTATTTATATGATCTATATCATATTCCGAGTTGGAGTGATCTTGAAGTGGAACCTGTTTTATCAGTGACTAAACGACCAGTCATGGTTGTTGATTCTGAGACCATGGTACTTCATGGGAGGAGGATAACAATAGTCCGTATGATATGGAAGAATGGTTCTAATTATCATAAGATGTGATTGAGGGAGGCATTGATTAGGGAATAGTGGCCTTGCCTTTTTGATGTGGATGGTTCTTTGTAGGATTTTTGGTGATAAAAAGTTCCCATTGTGGTGACGTTGTAACATCCTTTTACTGTTTTTGGGTATTCCTAAACCCTCTCATGTTAAATTATTAATATCTTAAGTTAAATTGGAAAAAATGGTTTATTAGTGAAATGTTGTATTTTTATAAACATTTCGCAGAATGGTATAATACCAAATTAATACTCTCTAATATTCAATTAAATATTTTCTGAGTTAAAACACTAAGTAATTATGAGTTTCTGAGGTTTTCAAAGCCTCAAGGAGGACGAAATAAAAATATTAAATATATTATTTTAAAAATGGAAAATTTATTCAAAATAATTGAATAAATCCAAAATCGTCTATCATATGATAAATTTGAGACCACAGTTATATCTGAAATGTCATATTTACCCTAGGAGGGGTATAACATTTAAAGGCACCGGACTTTTGGATGCCTCGCTCGTGAGATAAAGTTTATAACTTTATATCATGAGCTAGCTATCCAAAAGTCTGGGCCCTTCGAATGTTATAACCCTCATAGGGTCAATACCAGATTTTGGATATAACCGTGGTCTGAAATTTCTCATACGATGAAGTATTTTGTTGTTATTCAATTATTTCAAATAAATTTCTCCTATTTAAAATAATATATTTAATATTTTTATTATGTCCTCCTTGAGGCTTTGAAAACCTTAGAAACTCATACTTACTTAGTGTTTTAACTCTAAAAATATTTAATTGAATATTCCATATTATTAATTGGGTGTTATACCATTCCGTGATGTGTTTAACAAAAATAGAACTTTTCACTAATAAACCATTTTTTCCTATTTAATGTAAGAGATTAATAATTTAACATAAGAGGATTTAAGAATACCCAAAAACAGTAATAGGATGTTACATTATTAATATGGTTTATAATTTAAGAATATTAAATAGGTAATAAGTACCATAACTATAAATTAAATTCACTTTTTTATCTATCAATTTTAGGTGGTGAAGGAAAATTTACATGTTGCTTCATGGAGGCGGTAGTTCGCACACACACACGTCTTGTGTTTTTGTTTTTTTTAACGGAAAATGGGAGGGTGGTTAACACATGTAACATTATTATAATAAAAAATAAGTATACTAGTGATATTTATGTTATCATTTAAACACTTTATAATGGAATTTGAGGAAGAAAAAGTGAACAAAAAAAAGGAAATATAATGGAGCTATTGGAAATTTATACCACACTACTTGGCTTATCTCCTTTGTGAATAGGATTAAACATTTGTGCATTGGTATTTTGATCATACCATAACCTATTTATTTTGGATAGTATTTTTAATTATAGGTTTTTTTAGAGTTTGGTTTGAACTTAGGGGGTTTTCTGTGAGGGGAAGTAAAGAGAGTAGAGCCCCTTTTATAAGTCAAAAGTGATGTCATTTTTATAAATACTGATAACTTTTGATAGTGGGAAGTCATTATTGAGGTAAGTTCCTAAAATTAAAGAAAACATGGATACAATAGGTGATAAGTTTGAGGATATCCCCAAAAATGAATTCCTATTTATTTTTTAAATATGTTTGAGGTTATTTACTCTTATATTTTTTACTTTTACCATTTTAGCTTTAATCATGGTAACTGGATTTTATCTAAGTAACTTATCCTTTATGATTAAAAAAATAAAAAGAAACATATTATATAATTTGGAACTCCAGAATTGAAATTTTAGACCCATTTAAATTGATAAAATCTCTAAAATGGATAAAAATTAATTGTAAACTAATAAGTATATAATGTATTAAATAAATTTATCAAGAAAAATATAACTAAATTTCTAAAACTTTAAATATAAGTTAGTAAACTAGAATAATAATTTTTAAATTAATATTATAACTCAAAAAATTCATATTATTTCTAGAAAATGGTTTCAAAATTGTCCATATCATTATTATACTAATAATTACATAAAAAGTACGCTATTTCTAAAAAACATATATTTCACAATTCACACACATGAACCTCATCCCAGTTGGTGATTTATCCTTAAGTGCATATATGTGAACCAGGTTTAAAACCAGGTAGAGGCATATTTTTGGGTACATTAGCAGGCACTGTACACTGTGTGGGAACTATAATAGGCACTATAACAGCTACTGTAGCAGGTATTGTGCAGGTACTGTAGCAGCTGAAACTATTCACATTGGGACATCGGTTTGGGCTTGGAGTCCTTAAGGCATTCGAGACACCTAGGCCTTCGGGTCAGTAAGGCTTTTGGTCCATCGTTAAGTCCTTCGGGCCACCTTAAGGCCTTCGGGCCACATGCAGTTGATTAAGACACACTACAAAAAAAAAGGAGCCACCCCAGAAGAGGATTCAGAGTCGGTGCACTCACCAGAGCAGAGCCAAATGGATTTTTCAGAATTTGAGGGCATGACTGTGCCATCAGGACCAGCCTCTTCTTGCATAGGAAGCCTAGCCAGATGACCATACGAAGGTGGAGAGCTACTATCATGATGCAGACGCTATGGAGGGGCAGGTCCTTGTAGATAGTCTGGTTGAATTCCCTAAGACATTTGGGTCATGTAATCTCCTAAGCCTATGGGCCATGTAATCTTTGAGCCTACAAACCTTATAAGGGTTCCCCCTCATCCCTTTATAAATGTGGGTTATCAAAAATCAATAAAAATTAAGGTCTTCGGGCCATTCAGGTATATTGCACAATTCACCAAAAAATCAATAATTTTCAAAAAATATAAAAAATTATCTTAAGATAATATTATAATGATAAATAAAAAATGATGTTAATTTCCTAAATTTCACATTATAAAATTTATTCTTAATTAAAATCATAATATATAGTTATAATCTATTTTTATAAGAAATTTTTTTTTCATATATTAACTATTATTTTTTCTATAGATTACTAATTAATCTAGTGTTCAACTATTATTCATAAAATAAATATATATTTTCATTATAAATTCATAATAATCTTAATTTCTTTAAATAAAATGAGAATTTCAATAAAATCCATTTTTTATGAATAAAGTGAATTGAGAAAAAATATCCTTTTGAAAAGTAATAATTAAAGATATATCTATACTTATAAATATTTTATTACATGTTAATATAATACTAATTTTTATGTACATAACCCTTATAAAACCCATATAATATGTAAGCATCATATAATCTCTAGTTGTGGTTTTAGGTGGTGGTTCAACTGGCATGGATCTTGTGGTAATCTCCACAAGCTTGAACTTCTCCAGTATATGGATTTTCTAACACAATAGTTAATCGAGTTTAGATTTTTCTTTCTCTAGGTAAAACCCTAATGAAGATAATTACCTTTTTATGAAAGAAAAATATATTTTATAAAGAATAATTTAACTTCTAGATTCCATTTTTCTTATTTTATTGACTGAATTTTTAATACGATTACTTCAATTTTTATTAGCTAATTTAATGACAATGTTTTAACAAAAAATATCAATATTCTTTTTTATTTTTTAAAGTGTTTGAAACATGATATTTAATATATTATTTATTTAAGTAGAATATTAAGTGAAATCTTAATCCCTTAAATAAATTATTCCACTTTAATTTTAAATTTTTTACGGCCTAATAATGTTAGGTGATAGTTTCTTTAAGATGACTTGAGATTTAAATTTATAATGAGGTATAAATCAAATATATTCACCTATAATAATTATAATCTCAATATTTTGTTTCTTCTTAACCATTTTAGTTAAATACATATAATGTTTTGGTGTTAAGTCCTATTTTATTTTTACATGCTTTCATACTGAGACTTTTAGTGATAGATTATCATAAATTGGATTAAATATTGACAAGTGATTCCCAATTTTAATAATAGATGAACCATAAAAAACTATCTCCTATCCATCAAGATTCTTCAACTTTGTGGTGTTAGTGGAAATTTAACACTGAATAATGATGTTGATGATTGCTAATTTCCTCCTTATAAGCCTCATTGAGATATATTTTAAGATCCCTCTTGAACCTTTTTGGGGTAGCTGCCTACACTACATTGGAGTACGCCCTCTTCAGATTATTTATCGCTTATATCAATAGGCTTAATATATAAAAACTAATATCCTCACCTAATAGTTACACTATTCCCTATTCTTCTCAATATGTTATTTCCTCTTAGCTAAAGGGTGATGGGGGATGGATTCCCCACCATGTCCACTTCAGGTGGATCTTCATGGTCCAAAATTGGTCATTCTAAGACCCAAATGATTTCTCACACACACTGCATGGGATCTTGTTCACTAGGGAATAAATCATGATTCATGAACTACTCCTATCCCTAGGGTCATTAGGCAACCTCCCCTTTTTTATCTTAACCACTATGTCCCTTTTCACTAGAAATGGAATATGGGGGGTTTTATTATATATCCACCATTGTAATGGTTC
This sequence comes from Viscum album, assembly GCA_963277665.1. NCBI lineage: Eukaryota > Viridiplantae > Streptophyta > Magnoliopsida > Santalales > Viscaceae > Viscum > Viscum album. The sequence continues at coordinate 1,181,335,466 of OY728166.1, forward strand.
TTTAAAATTCTCTAGAAACATCAAGTCCACCATGAAACAATGGTTAATTAAAGGATGATTACAAAGATGATTTTTCTCATATGTTGTAGTAGTGATGTTAATATATCTCTATGGTGGATATTGGTTTTTGTCTCTTCCCACATCCATTTTTTCAATAATGAAGATGTTTTGGGTAACCTAAACTTGATTAGTGAATTTAGTGTCTATGTTGAAATAGTTAATACATTACCCAAATCAACATCAACTATATCTTAAGGACCCATATAATTATTTATATTCCCATAAACATTAATATAGAAATACAACTGTCATCAAACTATATATTTTATTTGATAAATAAAATATCATAGTGGTATACTTAGAAAATAATCTAGGAAACTTATAGTGTCTAGAATAAGGATCTCATATTCACAATTCTGAATAAGAGGATTAAGTTATCACAATATATCTTATCATTAATCAATGTAAAGGCTTCACCTTGTTCCCTTCGTTATGGTGGTTGTTTATATATATCATCCTTATCATCCTTGGATTATGACACTAACTTGGATAATGTATAAATTTTCCACACTTAAGGAATTGAACCATTAGTGGTGATTTTTTATTCATGTTTTCCACTCCCATCATACTAATCTTCATCTTTATCTTCATAGAGAAGTTTGATGATATATGAACCCCTCTTCTATAAGTAAATAATATTTCATTCTCCATGAGGAAATATCATTTTTTCCTCTTCCAACTTTTTTGGACATATATGTGGTTTAATATTCCTTTTTTCAATATCTTCATTGATTGATTTTCATGAGTCTTTATCCTTATCCTCTTTGGTGTATTTATGATTTCAACTATGGTTACATTGTTAATCATATTTTATGATAGTAGGTTTTGATTAATCACTAAACTTCTTAGTCTATCTACTATTCTAATGGTTTGATCGTTGATAGAGTCACTACATTGTACCTCACATCCATTATTAGCCAGTTTTCTTCTCATTCTAGCCATCACTAAAACACAATGATCAACATGAGTGATGAACCATTAACAATGTAGGATAATTATTATTATTATTATAAAATGATATCAATATTAAGATATCTTATTAATTTACAATATCATATTGGCATCTAATTCCTTTAACTTAACCAATATCATTAATAGTTTAACCTAGGTTATATTAAGTTTGGTTCAATCTTATTTTAAACATTATCCCTTAATGTATTTGGGAAAAAAATACTTTATAGTTGTTTTTAAAGAGAATATGATCAACCAAACCATATCCCCTTAGAGTTGTTCATAGTCCCACTCATTGTGAATTAGAGTGATGATTGATTAAATGCTCAACCAACCATTTTTAGGGTAATTTACACTAAGTTAATCTATGGAATATCATTATCCACTTTCTAGTTTCCAAACATGTATGTATTTCTAGAAAAACCACCAATGAAAGACTTTACAGATATTTTAGGATATAATAATGTATTTAAACTCCCTTATAAGGTTTTAAATAAGTTTCTATAACACTAAAAAATGTAACTAGACTAATATCTAAAAATAATTAAACCTTACCTCCAATAACAACTAATAAAACCCATGAAAAACTTATATTTACTCAAAAAAATCATAATTAAATCATTAAATTTCATAATGAACTTAGAATCCTAGGAATTGAGAGGTTTAGATTATTCGGAGACTGGATATATAAGTAACTTATTTTATAATTATTTTAGACATTTCCCAATAAATTCATCAAACTAGGTATTATTATAAATATATTCCATGTTAGAAACATCCTAATTCCCTGAAAAATGGATTCATATGAAATTGGTGATCTTAAATTACCATTAAGGGATAAATAAACACATCAATATGTTTCTTAGAGTGAGATCAAAACCATATGTGAAAACATAAATTGGAGAGGAATCTCTAATTATAAGAAAAAGGAATCATAGAAATTGTTAATTTAGTATGATAGGATAAAATCAATCTCATACAATCAAACATATAACATGATCAAAAGACAAGGAAAAAATTATACTTAAATCAAATCATAAGATAGGGAGCATAAAATAGTCACATATCAATGGACTGTGGAACCAATGTAATCATTAAAAAACAAAATTGTGGATCAATAATCTACTCTTATTTCCCATATTGGATAAGGAATCAAAACCTGTTTCCCATAGAATATCAGGAATCAAAACCTATTTCACATAGTGTATCACTTATTACTACTTGTTTCCCATAAAGGACCAGCCATCACATTATGTTTTTCATTTTGGACTAAGAATCACTACTCATTTCACCGTTATCTCATGATATGTAAATATTTACCCAATGAATTAGAGGGATATATAGGGTCCACTTATCACTTAAAGATTAACTATACACATGTGTTATCTAAGAAAACATATAACTATCACATCATTAAAACCCCTGAATAATAATGGGTTTCAAAATACCTTTCAAAATATATAAAATAAATATCTAAATAAACCAGATAAATTGATACTGTATTTGATCACCAAAAATAGAAACTTCATAAAATCATTAAGGGGTGATTTATAAAACATAAAATAATGTAAAATCGATTCCATTTGAGATAAAGTGGAAAATGGAAGATAAATAATAAAAGAGAGTAAAAAGATTATTTTTAAAAGGAAAGTATAAAGATAAAGTTAATTGATACATATTTGGATTATAAAATAATAAATGAAAACTTTTTTGGTACGTGAAAACATGTACGTGAAAGAAAGATCCATTTAAGAGAAATCAACAATTAAGTGGATGGAAATTATTCAAAACATATTATAATTTTTGGGAGAAGAAAATAATTCATAGAATCATATTTGAATTAAGAACTAGTTTTACTATAGAGATAAAAGGGGAAATCCTATGTAAAAGCATATCTTATAATATATGTAATAATAAACATTGCATTTCAAAAAAACATTATAAATCAAAGAAAGATATTTGAGTTACCAAAGTACCTTATGGATCAATGAGTGTTTAAAAAAATAATATGGGAGGGAGTTTTAGAAATTATCCTTAAAATCTCATGGAATGTAATATTAATATCCCATATGAAATCAATATGGAAGTGAATATATCATTATATAAAAAATAAGATGTATAATAATAATTATATCTAAATAGATTGATAATTGAGACAAGTAACCCTTAACTTTGATCTTGAATTCCAAGAATTTGTTCTAAACTAATATATAAGAAACATACAAATATTAATAACATATATGAGAACTATATTCACACTTAAAAATGTTTATAATTATCATTTATAATCATTATCTACATGTATGATAGTTTTTTTTACCTATATACCTACATTGGGTGTTCATAGTCTCGACTAATTGAACTAGTTTTGTAGGATCATCATCGATATTTGTTCTTCTTAAAAATTTAATCATTCCAATATCATTAAATTTACTTTAATTTATATCTTATAATTATTTATAAAGTTTCAATTTCCATTGATGAGTGTTTCATTCATTATCCTTGAAGATGAAATCTACAATAATAACACTGTGGTAATTTTCTTAATTAATGAGTTAAATATTGATTTATACCTTTTAAAACTGAAACCAAATAATTATTTAAATACTCATATCATACTATATCACTAATTATGTTTCCATATTCATCCATGATATTATTTCATACCATTGTTCAAGAAGGTTGTAAAATCAACCCAAACAAGAACATACCATTATTAATGGATGATTATAAGAGAAGGTAGTTTAAATATCATTATAAAAGTATAATAATGATATAATTTAGAGATTCATAGTGTGATATATCATAATTATAAATATTTAGTGGAATAATTTATGTATATGAAACAATTATATATTAGGAATAAATTGTTTTTTCTTCTCAGTTCACTTGTTTAAGATGATTACTTTTATACATATTTTTTATCATTAATATAATTAATAAGTTATGAAATTATTATTACATAACCCATATTAATATCATAAAAATAAATTTTTTTCCTTTAAAAAAATTATTCTAACTATTTGGGAAAGTTTTTAATGAAAAAAAGAATATGTTAATCTATAGAGGCAGTAATCTACAGGCACACATGGATGATGTTTTCATTTTTATAGAATGGGAGAGAGGAGTAATATAGTTTATCATTTAATAATATTAAATAATTGATAAATATCAGAATTATACATTAAATAATATTTTTAACTAGCCATGTTATAAGGCGAAGGAAATGAATAGATTACTTTATGGATGTGGTAGTTCTCATATATGCATGATTCATGTTTTTATATTTCATAATGGAAACGTGAAGGGTAGTTAATTCTTATACCATCATTATAAAAACTTATAATAACACCCATTATATGGATTTTATTATTTTATGATTGTGTAATGTAATTTTTGGGAGATAAAGCGCACAAAATGAAATAGAAAATTGAAAGGATTAGTTAAAAATATATATCATTGCTTCGATTATCTACCTTGGGATTGGGATTAAACTATTTAGGGATGGTATTTTAAGAATAAAATAACTTATTTAAGGTTTATATAATTATTTGGGATATTTTTGGGTAGATTTATTTCAGAAATCATTGGTTTTTCTTTAAGGGTAAGTGAGGACAGGGGAACCTCTTTATAAGTGAAAAGAGTTGGACTTTTTATAAATACTCATAACATTTTAATAATGTGATGTCAATATCATATAAAGTGGCTAAAAAATGAGAAATAATGGATAGTATAAGTGATAAGGTTTATAAATTCATCAAACAATATTCCCACACATGTTTGAGACCATTTACTCTTAGATATTAAGTTTTATCATTTTAACTTTTAACACGGTAACTAGTTTTTAGCGAAGTAACTTATCCAATATGATTAAAAAAATAAAATGTTCATTCTTATATAAATTTGACCAAGTGATTAAATTTTTTAAATCTATTTAATTTTATTCAATTTATAAAATTAATCAAATTAATTTTAAAATAATAAGTATATAATGTATTAAAAACAATTTCTTGAGAAAAATATTACTTAAGTTCTAAAACATTAAATATAGGTTCGCAAATTAGAATAAATTTTCTTAAATTTATAATATGAAACATATAATTAATATTTTTCTTCTAGAAAATGGAATCATAAATTTCAAAAATCATACTTATAAAGAAATAACGGCATAAAAATCATGATATTTTTAAAAAAAGTATATTACACTATTCACTGAAAAATTAATTTTTTAGAAAAATATATCTTAAGAAAATATTTACATGATAAATACAAAAATTTAAGATAATTTTTTCAAATTCAAATTTTAAAATTTTAGAATTTTATTTTTAATAAAAAACATAAAATATAGTGAAAAGGGGTTTTATAAGAAAATAACTTTTGGTAAATTTAAAATTATTTTTCTTATAAATTACTAATTTATATAGTTTTAAATTAATTTTAAGAAAACAAATATATATTGTTACTATTAAATCATTAAAAAAATTTACATGAAATAAAACACTAATTTATATAAAATACATTTTTTAAGTATAAAGTGAATTGATCTGAAATGAACTTTAGAAAAGTATAGAATTTAAATATATATATATATACATATAAATATCTAATTAAATTTTTATATAATCATAATTTCTACTTCCATAAACCCTTTTGATCTCCAAATAATATATAATAATCATAAAATATTTGTTTGTTGTTTTGGGTGGCGGTTCACCTAGAATGTATCTTATGATAATCACTATAAAAGAACCCAACCTTAAACATTACATAATCTTGAGTTTTAAGTCAATAATTCATTCTCTTATATTTTATGGTATTTTTAGGATTATATTTTGAGATAATTAGGTCATAAATCATACATTACAAAACTATATATATGCAAATTGGTCTCTTCTGATCAATATCCATTTTCCCATAATATGAATCTTTTAAAATAAAACATTATTTTGTTTCATGAAAAATCTTTATGACTTTCAAATTTAACTCTTCCTTTCCATTATCCTTCCTTAAACTCTATTAAAAACATTTTAAAACATGGGGTGACAAAAAAAACTTAATAAGGGACATAAAAAGAAAAATATAGTTATTCTTGTGAAAAAACATGAAAACCCATGAAATGTTTACCATTATCACAAAGTTATTTGATCAAAATTCAAAAAATCATTTTCACATGAAATCATAAACACTTTTTCTCAAATAAATCATTTTCAACCTATATAAAGCACATATAGATAATGTTGATAACATGGTACATCTTCATCGATATCATTATTAAAAATGGAATAACTGATATTGTCAAATTCCATATCCATAACACCCAATGCATTGGAGGGATATCCCAGACCCAACCATCCTTGGTTTATCATGAAACCACTTTTCATTGATATATCATGTAACCTCCTATTATTGGTTAATAATTTAACAACCTATCATTGGTTTAAAATAGAACCACCCACCATTAATTTATAACAAAATCACCCGTTATAATAAATAATTCCCAAGACCCATAAAATAATCAAAAATCATTAAATATTGGTTTTTAATCATAAAACACTTGAAAACTCTTCAATTAATTTATGAAAAAAATATTTCAGATATAAAAATACCCATTAATTTTAAAACCCATTTTCAATACCAAAATAACCTTTTATTTTAAAAACTCATTTTCAATAACAAAGTACTTAGAAAAATGGAAAGGGAGTTTTTTTATAAGAAAAAAAATGAAATCTTATAAAGGAATGAAAACTAAAAAAATGGTTATGATGGTTTAAAAAATTATTGTATCCATACATGATAAAAGAAAACATTAATTTTATTATTTGTAATGAATTCCAGACATTCCATTAAAAGAATATTTTTTGAAAAACATTTGAAAATAAGGAAAAAAAATCCTATATAAAACTCTCAAATTATATTTTGATAATAATTTTAAAAACATTAACATGGAAGAGAAATAGAGTTTAAATGAAATAGAATTTTTTTAAAGAAATTCCCCTTACGACATTGGAAACATTTGAATCTTAAGAAACATGAAATACTAATGATAAAAAAATATTTAAATATTATTATAATAGATAAATTCATGATATAAAAAATCAAAGGGGATTTATATACACATCATAAAGAATATAGGAGCATAACATCAAAATATTCCTCAATGAAATGAAATTGAGATGAATTCCCTTACCTTGAGTCTGACGTGTCACACATGTTGTTTATCATCCTGAATAAAAAAAATTCAATTATTTTATTTATTATGATCCTTTATCATGTTTTTTATGTTTTTAAGTCACTTATTACCATGTTATATAAAGTTATTTAATAAATTAAGTTTATATCAGTTGTTTTAATGATATTAGGCTTATATATCTAAACTGAATTTTGTAGGTTGACTATGGTCAAAGGGGGAATTTTTCAACAAATACTAAATAATAATAATGAAGTAATTATAATATTTATAAATCAATTATTATTTTTAAAACCAATCCTGAAATATGGTTTTGAAATGAACTACATTATGATCATAAAGATTGTAGGTTATACATATGCATGAGTAACGTTTTCATTCTAAAATGATCTTTATATTAATTAATTTATTCATTATGTTATAGTTATAAAATGGTAATAATATCATCAATAGCATATTATTTATTGAAATATAAATATATAGATACCATCAATATGATTTAGTGATGAAAAAAGAGTCACATCGCTTTGTAGAGGAGGTAGTTCACACGTATACACGAACAACGTTATCATTTTCAATGTAAGAAAGAAAATTATATTTTATCATTTAGGAAGGATAAATATTTTACAAATATAATAATTATTTAATTTAAATAATATATATTCATTAACTTTATCCTTATTACTTTCCATGTAAATTTTTAGTGAAAAATGAATCACATTGTTTTGCGAGGCGATAGTCTGGCGTGCACACAAGATAAATTATTGTATCCCAAATATAATGGAAATTAAAAAAAGTTATATATGATATAACAAATACATAAGTATACATATGTTAAAAATATTATATATATACTTTAAATACATCATTATACCATGTTTTGATAGGTGAGTACCAAAAATTAACGACATTGTTGTGCGAGGCGGTATTCTGTCGTACACACGAATGATAATTTTGAATCCCATTATATGGAAGAGGATATGGATTTAGTTTATTACATTAAAATGATAATTTATTATTATGTAGGATATTTTGGTTTTATTATATAATAATAATCAAATAATAATTGAAGGAGGTGGAAGAATAAATAATATAACAATGCATAGTTAAACATGATACCTCTTCTTCGGACAACCTCCTTATGTAAGCACAAAAAACCTTCTTAAGATGTATTTATGATAAAAATAAGGTTTATAGGTAATGATGAGTAATGTTAGGATAATATTTGTGATGGTATTTTCTGATCCAAAAGTCTTGGAAGGTGTCAAGGGAAGAGGATATAGGGTGTTCTTTTATAAGTGTGGTGAGTGGCACATTTTTAATTTTTTAAAAGAAAAAGGTGTACCCAAAATTTTCACATTCTAAAAAGCTCCAAAATGGACCATTCCAGAGAATTATATATGATATGGTCTAAATTTTACATTCAATATATTTTATAAAAAGAATTAGTACATTTTAACACTTATCGTTTTAGTTCACCCCCCCCCCCCCCCCGATAAATCCATTTTCATCTTAACCATGGTAATTTATTTTTTTACCATTTTCACTATTAATTATGGTAAAAATTAATTTAACATTATTAAATAATTTAAATAGTTATGAATCCATATATTTAATATATTTTATTAAAATAAATTCAACTAATTGGAAATTTTTAATTTAAAATTAAACATGTAGATGAGATAAAAAATTTGTTTTTCAAGAAGTGTACTTTTCATAAAAAATATGATTTTACATTAACTATATGATTAATAATAATCAATGTATAAATAATAATTAATATTTATTGACATATAATATATAAATTTCATTTTATAAATTCCACATTAGGTATTAATTTAATTAATTAACATTGATAAACATTATGCGATTTAAAACAGTTTTATGAAAAACCCAATGTTAAACGAAGAAATAAAATTATACTAAAATCTAATATAAGGTTGATTAGAAAGTGATGATGTAAATTAAAAATGACTAAAAAATATGTTTATTACTTTAAAACATATTCATATCATAATTTTACCATTAAATTACTTAATTTATTAAAAAAAATACATTTTTACAAAAATTGTTACTTTCACTTTTAATTGAAAAATTAATATTTTCAAAAAAATCCAAATATTTAATCCTAAGTTATTTTTGATGTTATAATTTAAAAAATTAAATTCATTTTTACTAATTCAGATTCTAAATTTTATAAATTAAGATTTTAAATAAAAAAGTTATAAGAAAGGAGTTTATTTTAGACTATTTCTTTTTTGATGTAAAAATTACATAATATTTTTATAATGAATAGAACTATATAATTCATAAAATTGAGTTATTATATAATTAAATAGATTTTTACAATAATTTTTTTATTAATTTAATCCTATTAATTTTATTCACTTATTAAATAAGTGGGGATATTTTCCCTCACAACATTTCAGATTCACATGTTGCCTCTTCAACCATATGAGTTTTTCATAAAACCATAACCTGGTAAATCACCTTATTCCTCAACATTTTATCTATATAGTAAATAATATGAGATGGTTGTTCATAATAAAATTAATTCTCTTATAACTTAACCACCTCATGTCTCAAGTCATATGATGAATCTGGAACATATTTCATTAACATTGAAACATGCAATAATTTATAAACAAAGGAAAAAACTTAGGGGGGGGGATTGATAAGAAACTGATCCAAAATTATCAAGAATCTTATATGTTATAATTAACTAAGAGCTTATATTCACCTTTTTTCCAAAATTTATAACACTTTTCTGTGGAGATAAACAAATGATCACCTACCTTGAAAGAAAGATCTTTCCTCTAATTATCTACATTACTTTTTTACCTGATCTGAGTCATACCCTTATATTAATAAATAAACTACAACATCTTAGCCATTTCCTATATCTAATAAATTACTATAAAATTTATTTCTCCTAATTCATCCGAAAAATCATACATCCAACAACGCTTTCCATATAATGCCTCAAAAGGATCCATCTAAATATTAGAATGAAAACTATTATTATAAGAAAAATAAACTGAAGAAAAATATTCATTCCAACTTACCTTATAATTTACTAAACAATAATGAATCATATTTTCTTTATTTTGAATCTTCCACTCATACTGACCATCGATTTTAGGATGAAAAGTTTTACTAAAATTTAATTCCATACCCAAAAACGTCTAATTTTCATTCTAAAAATGATATGTGAATTTAGGATCATAGTTTGATACAATAGAGAGAGGAAATCCATGTAACCTAACTATATACTTTTGATATAGTCAATAATGATGATTTAAAGACATATGTTCATGAATGGGAAGGACCTGTGGTTGTTTATTTAATTTATCAATAATAATCCAAATTGCATTGTTACCTTTTGAATTATTTGGTAATTCAAGAAAAAAATCCAAAGATATATTTTGTCATTTCCACTCTGGTACTAGAAAGGGTTGAAGAATTCCCTTAAGTAATTTTAATTATACTTTAACCTAATTAAAATTGATAAAATTCATGGTAAAGTTAGTAATATATCTTTTAATACAATCCAACTAGTAATACTCTTAAAGGCCTCCATACAACTTAATACTTCCCAGATGAACGAAAAGTGGAGAACTATGCGCTTCACGAAACCATAGTTTCTTCAAATGGGAATCACAATACACACATAATATTAACTTCAAATTATATAAAACTAACTTCATTAATATTAAAAATCTAGAAATTTTCTCTTTTTAATAGATTATACCTTTTGCTACAAAGTGTGGCCCACCTTATGATATTGTTTAATTATTTAGGTAAAATTTTACTACACTAAAACCAGAAACAAAATAGAGGATGTCCCTACATCCATAAATTTTAGGTAAAAATTCATCAAATCATTAACCAACGGTTCATGTTCTAAACTTACCATGGTTAATATGGTATTATATTTTCCACTCAAAGCATTGGACACTTTGTTCAATTTTCTAGAATGTTAATGAATCATGAAATAATAATCCTTGATCTATTCCAGCCATCTTCTGTGTCTTATGTTTAATTATTTTTTAGTTAATATATTATTAAATTTTTTGTGATGAGTATATATTTCACACTTTTCTTCATAAAAATTATGCCTCTAAATTTTTAAATAAATGAAATAACATCTAAATCAAAATATTCTATAGGGTAATTTAACTCATTAGTTTTCCACTAATGTAAAGCATAATAAATTACCTAATCATTTTGAATCATTAAAAAACCTTTTCCAGTTAATGAAGAATCACTGTAGATGAAAATTTATCAATTTTTGGAAGGTAGGTCCAAAACTAGAGCATTCACCTCTCTTATTTTTAGTACCTAAAAAATCATAACATTATTTTATCTAGCTAAGTTTAACTCTTTTTCAACTTAACTTAGTTAGTGGTCTGGACAACTGGGAAATGTTTTTTAAAAAACTAGTAGTCACCTGGTTATCCAAGAAAACTATGAATATCTGTGATATTTTTGGGTCTTCTCATTCTTCAACAACTTTTGTTTTACCAAGGTAAAATGTTATGTTGTATTTATAAACAATATAACACAGGAAAGAAATTTTATGTAACCAAAATTGATATTTAATAAAATTTCCATATAGTTTATTTTATTTTAATGTTTGTAAAAAAATCCTTGGGTGTATTTCATTTTCATATTGACTTTTAGAATATATTAAATTTTCCTCAATAATAATAACTAAAAAATTATCCATCAATTCATGGAAAAATATATTCATAGAGTCTATAAATATAGATGGTTTATTAGATGACCTAAAGGGAATAAATAAAAACTCATAATTCCCATATATAGTGTAAAATGTAGTCTTTGGAAGATTTTATTCCATTACTTTCAACTGATGGTACCCAGACCAGAGATCAACCTTCAAAAAGTACTGTAGTCCTTGGATATGATCAAACAAATCATTGATATGTGGTAAATGATACTAGTTATTAAAAATTATGTTATTAAAATCTATATAATCAATGAAAAATATCATTGAAAATTAATTATTTTAAACAAACAAAATAGGACCCCCCCACAGTGAAGTGCTAGGGTAAATGAAACATTTATCTAGAAATTCTAACAATTGATTTTTCAATTATAAAATTTCTACTTGTTCTACTTAATAATAGTTTTTATAAATTGGATTATAATTAGGTTCTAATTTAGAAGTAAAATCAACCCCCAATTAGTAATAACACCACTAAAATAATTAAGAAATAAATCCATATATTCATTCACTAGTGGCACATCACTAATCTGAATAGTCTCCTTATTATTAACAATAAATCTAAGTAACTATCATTTCCATCTCCAATAAATTTACAAGCTTTTTGGTAAGTTATAAAAGGAATTAAATCATTAAACATAAGTTTATTAGCTCTAAAATATATCTTATCTTGTAATTTTGAATTTCAATCCATGCCGAGAATGATATAAAATTTTACTATGAATGGTTTTATAAGATTTTTACGAAATTCCATCCCACTAATGAAAATATGAATATTATTAGAAACCTTGGTTACTTTAATAATTATACTTGGAGTTCTCACAAAAAGTTCAACCATACTCTCATGAGGTGATATTCCCAATTTTCTTGAAAATTTCTCACAAATGATACAATGTGAATATCTAGAATCAAACAAAGTATTGGAATAATTTGAATAAACAAGTAAAATACTTGTAAACATGTCACTTTATGTCCCAACATCAATCACAGTTGTAGAAAAATAGTTTTCCACACCATTCTACTTTCTTTCTTGATGATTTACCTCCTGAGTGACTAACTTTGGACACACATTAGCATAATTCCCCAAATCATTGCAACATAAGCAACTTACCTTCATCTTTTTATTATTCTTCTACTCATTTTACCTTGTAGCCATGAGCTATATTTCAAAACATACCACATTAGAAGGATTTCCAATTAATTTTATGGCATTCACTAGGATGATTTTTACCACTCTTCCCACAAGATGGGAACTTGGTTTTCTTACCACCATATTTGTTGGAAGGATGATTCCCCATTTTCTTCCATATGAACCTTTTCTTTCTCTTGTAATTTCTAGGAACATAAGTATTGGAAAAATCCATCTCTACATTCTTAGTACAATGTAAAAATTTCTCATATCTTTTAAATTCCAACATGGCCAAATATTTTCATAAACATGGTTTTAACCCTAGGTAAATTCTATTAATCTTACTCTAAATATCTTGAAAAAAATTTCATATGTACATAGAAAGTCTTGTAAAACTTTATTCATACAAATCCAAAAAATCATTATCTTTTTTCCACAATTCCAATAATTTTTTTCAACAATATTTGAAAAATATTATGGAAATATTTCCCATGGAATAGATCCTTAAGTGGTTCCCATTACATGGAATCGAGATCAACATTATCTCCAATATTCTTAATCAGAGACCATCATCGATCACCTTCACCTTTAAAATGATAAATGAAAAGAGTTGACTTTTGACATTCCAAGCAACCCATGACTTTAAAAATCTTATATGAAGCATTGATCCATCCTTTAGCAACCATAGGTTCAGATGATCCACTGAATTATGAGGGATGTTATCTTATAAAATTAACCACTATAGAAATGTTCCTTTATGGTAGATGTTGCTAATATCTAGTATAGATACCATACTACTACAAAACTCACGTTTAATAGTACTAGTATTTATCACTTCTAGAAAAATTCATTGATAAAGTCCATCTGTTTTAGTGCTAAACTAAGTGATGATAAACAAATACCTTTATCAGTGCTAAAAACAACGCTGATAAAGGGCACAATTTATCAGTGCTTTTGTTAGAACTGATAAGAGTTAAGCTTTATCAGGGCATTATTTTAGCGCTGATAAAGGAAACATTTATCAGAGCATTATTTTTAGTGCAGATAAAAGGTGCTCTTTATCAATGTGTTTTTAGCGCTGATAAAAGTTTCCCTTTATCAACACTTTTTAGCATGGATAAAGGTCCCAAATGAAATGAAAAAATAAAAAAATAAAAATAAAATGAGTAAATTAAGTGAAATAGGAACCATTTTATTAATTAAATAATTATTAATAAAAATGAATAAATTTAATATACATATACATATATATTATAAATATAAATAAATAATATATATTAAATATAGATATATAAAATGAATAAGTATAATATATATAAAATTTTAATTAAAAACCTATTAATGTCTTATTAATTTTTAATGTTATTTATTTTTTCAATTTAACCTACATCAAACATTGTGTGTTACATTTATTGCATGTCTATAAATATATATATTAATGTGTTTTTATATAAACACACACAAAAATATATTTATGCAATATATAGAAACACATACACCTAATATTTATATAATTTATTCAAATTTTAGTATATTTTAGAATTTCATTATACATGATACTTTTAATATATATTATGTTTTTAATCAGTATTTTTTTCAATACTATAATTTCATTTCTAATGTTTTTTATATTTTATTTTATTTTTGAATTTGATCATTTTCTATTATTGATTTACATATATTCTTTTACTATGTTTTAGTATTTTCAATATGCATACATCCACTTTAATATGTATATATATCTATATTTTTTAATAAATTATATTTCATTAAAAAAAAACTTATTCATTTTTTGAATATTTTTAATCTGTGCTCATTTTGAATTATTTAATTTCATGCATTTTTAAAATGCATGTATTTAAGATTATATATCCATTAATAATGTGGAAAATATATTTGTAAATAAATATTAATAAATAAATATTTATAAATAAATATTTATAAATTGATATTTATAAAATTAATATTTATAAATTAATATTTATAAATTAATATTTATAAATTAATATTTATAAATTAATATTTATAAATTAATATTTATAAATTAATATTTATAAATAAATATTTATAAATAAATATTTATAGATTAATATTTATATATAAATATATCTATAAACTTATATTTAAAATATTTATAATTTTTATAAATAAATAATTATTACTTTTTAAATATTTATTTATATAATTCTAAATAATTAATTATATATATTTAAATAATTATAAATTTATAATAAATTTATTTAAAAAAATTAAAATTATAATAAAGTTATTTAGAATATTATAATTATAAAACTATTATCAGCCATAAAAATACTGATAAATACACCTTTTATCTATGCTTAGAAATTTAGTATAGATAAAAGTGATGTTAATCAACACATTTCTAGTAGCGCTGTTAAAAGTGTCCCTAATATATTTAAGAAAACCTAGACCACAACTCACTCATTCACAATTCTCATGATCTCAAAAAATCCCTCTACTGCCAGCATGAATCCTCTTTGTTCCCTCAGATTAATCAAGGCTAGAATCCAATATATGTTATTTTCTATACTTCCTCTGTCATTGTTTGATGTTTTAGGTTCTGTGTTTTGCATTTTTGCACTGTTCTTAAACCTGATAAACCCTATATCTCTTCTCGTCAGTACTGAAATTCAAAGAGTGTGATACTATTTATTCTTATACTTTAATATGTATTTGAGTTTCCAATGATTTTTTTCCTAGAGACACACATAGACGGTTTACTACTCCTGACATTAACAAGTAGACCTCTCATCCCCCCTCAGTTTTCTCTTCATTTGAATATTATAGGGTTCTAAAATCTAGGTTATTTCTCAAATTTAATTCATATTATATAATAGATTATATAATCTAAAAGATTAATTATGAGGTTTTTTTAGTTTTATGGGATACCAAGTTCTGGCCCTCATTTATGGGTGATGAACATATATGGACCAAGGTAAGTGTAAAAATCATTAAAACATGTTTTTTGGATTTTTATTATTTATGTAAATTGTGAAACCATGAAATGGGTTATTTATATTTATGATTTTGATGAATATTTTTTTATTGAATTCAAAAAAATATTTAATTAATTAGTCATGTTCCAAAAATTATTGTATTGATACATGTTTTGAGTTTTTTGTTTTTTAATTAATTTATGATTATTATTAAACTTTAACCATGGGTTACAAAGAGTGATGGGAAATTTATTTGGTGAGAAAAGTATTCTCAATAATTTTTTTAAAAATTACATAGATTAGATAGAGTTGATAGATCATTTGGTAAATGAACTTAGAAATACACAACAACATATAAAGAGTGCATTTCCCAAAAGTAAGTGAGTTATCCATGGTTAGATAGTTGATCAAGAAAACTATGAGATGTGATTTATTAATATATTTAATAATCAAAATAGAGAGATAATTAATTTATAGGATAAAAAAATAATTTCAAAAGCCATCTAACATGGTGAAAAATCGTATAGAGAGAAAAAAAATGATTAAAATATACTTTTTATTGTTTGGATATTTATGTCCTATAATTCATATAATTTTTTATCCATGTACAAAATGAACAAAATAGATATACAATCCCTCTATTGTAATTAACCCTTTGTTTCATTCTACAACCAAACCTCTCTTCTTCTTTGGTCACTATTTGTCACTATGTTAAGGCACTAGCACTCCTTCGGTGATCATAGGATGATACCATAAAACTCATAAGTGGTATCAATGAATTTTTATTCAAGGACAAAATGTATTAATTGATTAGTTTTTCAAATATATAAATGTCATATTGTATTATGTCAATATCATATATTATGATATCATGGATTTCTTTGTTCAGCCATAACTCATGGATATTATATATCATATGGTATGATATATAGAAAATATAAGGATTTAAACTATGTTTTATCATACAATTTATGATATCATAAATGATGACTATATCCATGGTGTGTATGAAAATATAGGATGAAAGCACAAATTCAATATCACCTCAATTGTTAAATATAATAAAAAAAGAAATACAATATCACCTATCATATTTGGTCAGAGCAGACATGGAGTATATTTAAAGTTTCATCATAGAATATGAATGGGTTGTAAGAATACCTATCTCTAATATTATATTTTACAACCGATAATATCATTATAAGTCGTAAACTATGACATTACTAGAGGTATTTGTTGATCTTCTTCAAGATATGTGGTATAATTTTCAATGAAGATAAGTATCTATGGTTCCTCTAAGATTTAATGGTGATATATCATAATAATAAATTTACGATTTCATTGAATAGATTCATTTCATTTATAAAAGTGAAAAATTAATGATCGATACTAAGAATAAGTTGAAAAAATCACCCTTTAAAGGGATGAATTTTATAGGGGGATTTTATGGTGGATTAAAAAAATAACCAAAATTGGAAGGTGAGTAATCCTTGAGTAGACAGAAGTGATGTCCAATGTAGATGGGGAGAGATTCATTTTTTTAAGACCATTAGAGTGGAGTTATTCCAATTTCTATTCAATTAAGGAAACTTTTTGAGTGATTCTATTAGTCTAGGTTCCTACGAATCTTTAATCCTCATATGCTTGATTATCTTTCATATCTTGGTGATAGATTAGTCTCCCTCTTTGAAACTAGCCTTCCTCCCATTATCAAGATATGGAAGGTAAAGTATCATCTAAACATAGATTAAATAAAGGTAGTGAAGATCAGTTGCACTGTAGTATCCACGTATTATATTTCTATTCCACAAAGTTATAATTTTAATTTAATATGGATGCATATTTGTACTTTCATGAATAGAGTGTATTTCATTTTTGTTATTCAAGAAAAATTAAATGTTTTGCTACCCATGCAGACAATGTCTTTTGAACATGAGGATTTTTCCAATCCTGAGCAAGAACAGACCGTTGATGATAAAACTGCAGAATTATTAAGGGATCAGCAACATGTTGCAGAAAAAAACAAAACAAATACCGACAAAACATCATAGTTTTGAATTAAATTATCAAGGAAATATGTCAAGGTATAGAATTTGAGGTTGGTTTGAATCAAGGTAGCCAACCTATTGACCCAAAAAAGTAAATGTTCATTACATATATTAGGGTCATAATGAGGATTAATGTGCCAATTTATATTGACTCATGGCACCTTTTCTAACCTATAATGATGGAAATTATTTTTAAATATATAATGGTAATGCTACAATATACTTTTTCTATTTTAAAAAAAAACATTATATTATTGAACATTGATTAAGTTTTCATTATTCCTAGAAAACTTCTTTTATTTTAGGATATTTCCATAAGAAATTTGTCTTAAAGGATACTAGAAAACCCATATATTATTCCAAACTCATATAATAAAGTTACATCTTTGGGATTCTGAGGGGAAAATAAATCCCCACCCACTACTTAGATATGCACACGTTATAAAGCTGGAAACACATATTGCTTTCTACAATCGTCATAATGGGAAATCATTTCAGGTGTATTGTGGTCAATAATATATTATTTGAAATTATTTATTTTATATAACTTGATTCAAAATTATTAATTTATGAAATAGAAAAGGAATGACTAAAATAAATAATGTGCATAAAAACCAATGAACCCCTATCTTAAAGGAAGGATGCGATTTGCTTCATTAGAAAATAAATTAGTATGTATTTTAAATCAATAATAAAATTTTAATTATGTGATATGAAACAACATATGTTACATTGTTTATATTCATACTAATGAATCAAAATCTAATACCACTTCTATCCCACATCATTTCCTATGGAAGGAGGCTCGTGTAAATAAGGATGGTATATTAGTTGATTAAAATACAAAAGTAGTATGGGAAGAATGTGTATGTATGAAATAATTATAATTAATTATGATTTATAACAATATTGCATAAAAATAAATATAATCATAATTTTTATTTGGTTTAGACACAAGAATCATCACCAGCCATACAAGAAGAAAAGTGAGTTTTAGTAGCTTTGATGTGGCCTGAACAATATGGTTGTGTTAGAGGATTTGGTTTTGGAGTATCTCCTACAATATATTTTTAGAAGATAAAACCACATAAAGATACATATAATAAGGTGAGATGAATGAGGTCACAAATAGACTCACTACAAGATATGATTTTGTAGTCTGGTTTTGTAGACCAATGTATAAGAAATGATCTAAGTGAATCAGCAGTGGGGAAAAGATACATAGATGAACAAAATGATCCCACTATATTTGAGGATATTCATTCCCCCAATTGGAAACCTTACCTGAGGTAATCAATTTTCTCATTACTCTTTATCTTAAATGTGAATCAAACAACATATAATAACGTTATATTACTAAAATTCTACAGGGTATAGTTGTATGTGATTTTTATTTGCAACACCCATGTACCACCATGTTGCAATGAGTACAATGTATAATATCATAAGAGACCATCTACACAATCAAACCCTCCCAAAAAATCATATGAGAGTGGGGATTAAGGAAGATTATGAGCCGACTGATGGGTTGACTCTTCAACTCAATGGTTCGGATATTACAGTGGCCGAAGCTACTATTAGAGCTTTCATAGCATGACCATATAATATTATACAGATACATGAGGTACGTCTTCAAAAAAATCATATTAAAAAATTTAATAGTCGATGATAAAGGTCTGAAGTGAGGTATGATATTATATATGAATAAATAGGTCTAGAAATTAAAGTTCTAATCAAGAAAATCTAGTTAATTGACCAAGAAAACAATACAACCTTATGAGAGTACCTTATCCCCACCAGTTCCATAGCAATATTTATTATCATTAAGACTTCATGAAGAGACCACATTTAAAGATAAAATAATTTCTTACATTGAATATGAAGAAAAAATATATGTAAAATAATTTATAAATTTAATTGGTCTCAAGACTCTAACTGATATTCTCAAGCATGAATGGTTGGGCGTCTCAGTTGTGAATACATACATAAGGTACATTTTCATAATACGTATTTCCAAATAGTGATCTAAATATGTTTATTAAAGTTAAAAAATATTCATATTTTTTACAAAATTTTATGTTACAACTATATAAATGGAAGATCATGTGAAACATGAGTTGGATTCATTAATCCTTGTACCATTTCTACTCCAAAAAATACTTTGGATGAGGAATAAATAGAGAAGAAAAAAGAAGAGTTACTCAAAGGGTTTTATAAAAAATCATTAGACGATAGGCTCTTTTTGATACCTACAATGAAAAGGTAAAACTCTACGATCTAATCACAGAAAATATATTTTTAATTATCTTTATTACTTAATTTTTCTTAGGAAACACTGGATACTGAAGGAAGTCAACATATACACACTAAATATTTATTTTTTTGATTCAATGCATGGATTTCCAACCATTCAACCAACCATGATGTGTATTGTGAATATGTAATACACTAAAATCAACATTTTATTGATAAACTTATAATTATATGTTTGGTCTATGTTTTAATGATAATTTTGTTATGATAGGGAAATCACTCAATATAGGCTAGATCTTGGCATGAATTTAGTGTCTGAAAAGCTAAAGCCTATTGATTACTACCACTATAAACGAATTAAGGTATATATAGGAATATTTAACTATCAAAAAAATTCAAAACAATTTACTGATTTTGATCAATGTTTTTGTAATGTTCAAAAAAAGATAATGATAGAGATTATGGATATAATTTTTTTAAATTTATGTGGTAAATCATAAATCATGAAAATATCGTCATCTCACAACTTGTAATTTCAGGATGTAATTAAAATTTCATTAAAAATATTTCATAATAATTTGTTTGTATATATTTTTTCTCAGTACCATCAATATTGCTGACAATAGAGTTACTCAAAAGAAGAAATCACTTTCTTTAGAGATGTGTGGGAAATATACTTTTTTTAGAATGTATGCTAACAAAAAATTTAGGTGATTAACTGTTATTTTTGTGATCTAATAAGAGTTATGACCTTAAAAAGATATTTGGGGTGTGAATAATTATTATTAGAATTTTTATATATTATTTTTGATCTCTTTATCAAGGAGAAGAATAATGGATGAAATAAATTTGTTTAGAAGCACTGACCTGCAAACAATAACATTTTCAGGAAACTATATAGGGATAGGTGGAGTCGAAGGTGAAGGCAGAGGCATAGTTGAAGTCGGAGACTGACATGGAGGAGGAGATAGAGGTGAATACCGAGGCGGAGACTGATACAGAGGAGAATAAGAAGCGTTGGCTTAAAAAAATGATTTTTTTGGACAATAAAGTAGAATAAGGATCAAACCATTATTGTTTTTGAGAATGAGTTTTTAAAAGTGCATGCAACACTTTTCACTTAAGATAGGATTCATTGTGCATCTTTCTAATCTAAAATGACATTTAAGTAAAAAACAAATGCAATGTACTAAAAACCAATAAAAAGCATTTGGATTGTTTTGGTACATTAAAAAAATGGTACATACATCATTTGTGATGTTTAGGGATCATCCTCACCTCAATATGATGCACAATGTGGCTGGTATGACTCCAAGTGTCCATTATCAGTTTAAAATTGACATTTTAATACAAAAATGTGCCACTCATTGAAAACTGAGAAAACACACTCTGATTATCTTGATAAATTGGAACAATGATTCAAAATTCATTTTTGATGTGTATAGATTAGTATCATGTCAAACCGACACACGATTCCACCTGTATGGCTAAAAGTGTTTGTTTCCAGTTTAAAATGACATTTTAGTAAAAAACACACATGGCATACTCAAAACCAAGAAAACACATTTAGATTGTTTTGGTACTTTAGGAAAATTATCCATATGTCACTTGTGACGCTTAAGGATCATACACAACTAAATCTGAAGCATAGTGTGACTGGTATGACTTCAAGTGCATCTTTTTATTCAAATCTGGAATTAATTTTAATCAAAAATAATAATTGACATACTCAAAAATGAGTAAACACATTTGGATTGTTTTGGTACTATATGAAAATGATCCATATGTCATTTGTGATGTGTAGGGATCAACTACACCTCAATCCAACACACATTGTGATTGGTATTACTCAACGAGTCTATTATCTGTTTAAAATTGACATTTTAATAAAAAAAAGTTTCACTCCCTAAAAACTGATCAAACAAACTCATATTGTCTTGATAATTTGGGAAAATTATTCATAATTCATTTTTTATGTGTATGAATCGGTCTCATATAATACCCACACACTTTTCCACCTATATAGATCAAAGTGCATGTTTCCATTTTAAATTGCTATTTTAGTAAAAAAAACATGGTGTACTCAAAATCAAGGAAACACATTCCGATTGTTTTGATACTTTAGGAAAATTATGCATGAGTTATTTGGGATGTGTATCAATAATCCTCACCTCAATCCAACTCATAGTGTAACCATTATGACTCTAAGTGATTCTTTTTATTCAAAATTGACATTAATTTTTGTGAAAAAAATAACTCACATACTCAAAATTGACAAAACACATTTGGATTTTTTGGTACATTAAGACAACGATCCATGCATCACTTGTAAAGTGTAGGGATCTACCTTACCTCAATATGATGCACGATGTGACTGGTATGATTCCAAGTGCACCTTTTTATTCAAAACAGACATTAATTTTAATAATAAAAATCAACTGACATACTCAAAACCGAGCAAACGTGTTCATATTATTTTGGTACTTTAGGAAAATTATTCATATTTCATTTGAGATGTGTTAGAATTAGTCACATCTCAATTCGACTCATAGTGTGACCGGTATTATTAGGACCTGACCTTAATCATATCTTATTCAAGAATTTTTGAACTAGAATTCACATTCTAGGATCTTTTATGTTTATAGTTTTATATAATTAGGACAAACTCTTACATAGTAAAATCATACATTACAAGCGGAAACTTGTACTTAGTATCCACATTTTCACAAAAGGAAACCATTTTAATATAAAACATGATTTATTTTGAAGACACATCTTCAATACTTTCATCAGGGAAACTTATTTTTTACTTACCAATCTTGGGACCTATGAAAAACGTTTTAAAAATTGGGATGAGAACAAAATATAAGTAAGGGACATAAAAAGAATGAAACCATTAGTCCACTTAAAACATGGAAACCCATTTAACATTCTTTAAATGAAAGAAACAAAACATTTTCACATGGATAACACTCATTCTTTTTTCTCAATGAAAAACATTAAAACCAATAGAAAGCAATTAAAACTCATTTAGGTGACTTAGAGCATCATATACAAAAAAACCTTTCAAACCTCTTCCAATTGGAACAACCATATGGTCGAATTCCTAATTGGAGATCTATAATGGGGATCATAATTAGTATAATCTATATCTGGATCACCCATGAGCTATAATGGGGCTCAACCCTTCATGTAAGCTATAAGGGGATCACCTGTGGTCTATATTATGGATCAACCCTTCATATAAGCTGTTTTAGGCTCACCTGTGAGCTATAATGGGGCTCAAACCTTCGTATACGCTATATCGGGCTCACCCGTTTCATATAATGCTCATGTACTGTATCCAAAACACGTTCATCACAAACCCCTTTTGAAAAACTCTTTTAATCCCATATGAAAACATTTTAATAAAAAAAATACCATTTTTATTTGAGAACCCATTTTAAGTACCAAGATACCTAAATAAGGGATTTATTTTCCATTTAAAATACATTAAGACTTTTATTAGAATCCAAACATCAAATAATGGTTATGGAAGTAAAGATTTAATTATCACCATGTACATTAAAACAAAAAACATTCATTTTTTCATTTTGTAAAGAAATTAAAATTATTTGTTTCAAAAGATTCCATTTAAAAAATTTTGAATTAAATTAAATATAGACATAAAATTTCTTGTATAATTATTTTTTATCTATATAAATAAATATGTAAATTAATATCTTGAAGAAAAATATTTGATAATTTAATCCTTAAACGATCAAGGTGTCCCATACCACTTTGAACATTTAAATTTTAATATACATGAATTAATACATTTTAAAAAATTATAAATAACATTATTATAGATAAAATATGGATATGAAATGTCATAGTGGCTGTATATATGCCTTACAAAATAATAAAGGTTCATATTATCAAGAAATGTCTCAATTAGAGGAGATTAAGACATAATCCCTTACCTTGAGTCCAACTCGTCATGCACAATCGTTATATTCCTGAATAATAAGATTAGGTAATTTTCTACTTTCTTTATAGACTTTTTCTATTTTTTTATTCCTTTTATATCACTTATTACCATGTTATAAAATTTAAATAATTATTTTCGTTCATATCGTACTTTTGTCGAAATTTGGTACTTGAGTCGAAGATGAACTTGGATTGATATCAATTGTCCATGTGGACATAAGTATATAATCTTTAGAATAATATTCATGACATAATAATCACTTTAATATATAAATTATAAATTTTAAATATAAACAATCATTAGTGGTATGAAAAATGAACAACGTTGTAATCATGGAGATGGTAGACCATACATATGTATGAGTAACATTCCCACTTTTCTTTGATCGTTATAAAATCGGGGTAGGGACGAATTTTTGGGTTACTATTCCAGCACTATAGTAGTGGGGGGACTGTAGAAGTGGTGACACTGTAGTGGTGGAGGCACTGTAGAAGGAACTCTAGTGGCGGCGGTACTATAGCAGCCTGGGTATTGTAGCAATAATGTTCACTCAGGGGCTCTTTGGGCCAAAAAATGGGATTTCAAGCCTTATATTCAGGCCACTTGGCCTTTGGACTTTGGGCTATGTATGGGTCTCCCTCTACCCAGTCAAAAAAGGTATTTTATTTAAATAATAATGAGGCTTTGGCCCCAAAATTTAAAAAAATATATCATATAAGTTTTTTGGTTAATAAAAATGGTTCACATCGCTTCGTGGAGGTGATAGTTCACACATACGCAGGAACGCCGATTTCATATTTATGTACATGGAAATTAATAACTTAACTGGAATATTTTTTTTAATGATAAATATGTCATTACTATTATATATAAACATTGATTCCATCATTGTAACTAGTTTTGATAGATTGTTATGGAAAACGAATTATATTAGTTTGTGGAGGTGATAGTTCAATTGTACGCACAAACAATAAATTTAATTCTAATTTAATGGAATTGGAGATGGATTTAGATGATTATATTAATATAATAACAAATAATTATTTTGAGGATAATATAGTTTCTATTTCATTTTGTTTTGAGGATATTTGAAGTATTGGAAGAAGTAATAAAATAGAAATACTTAAATAAAATGACCTCTCTTCTTCAGTTAATTACCTTTGAAGAACACCTTAACACCTATAAAAAGAGTGTTATTCCTAATATAAGGCCTCAATAAAGTGAGGAGGGATTCTATGAAATGATTTGGGAAGATATTGGCTGAACCATAAGGATATGGAAGTGTGAGTATTATAAAAGAGTGGGTACTTTATTATAGGATAGGGGAGGGCACCCTTGGAAACTCTTAAAATATTAAATTAATATAAATTACATTTAGGTTTAAAATGGTCTCAAAATAATTTATTTCTAAGATAAGATGATTTTGGGTCGAATAAACATCATCCAATTAAAATTAGACAATTTTTGAATATTTTTTAAGCCTTATCTTTTTTGTTTAACCCTTATTTTAGCCTTTTTAATCTTATCGTGATATCATGTTATTTACACTTTGTGTGTTAATGTAATTATCATAACATGTCAAACGACCAAATAAGTTCCATTTATGAAATATTAGGAATTTTCCTAACCATTTTGTCAAATATTATAT
Organism: Viscum album; assembly: GCA_963277665.1. Classification (NCBI taxonomy): domain Eukaryota; kingdom Viridiplantae; phylum Streptophyta; class Magnoliopsida; order Santalales; family Viscaceae; genus Viscum; species Viscum album. Next base: position 1,181,361,416 of record OY728166.1, read on the forward strand.
TTTTAGTAATTTTATAACATTTAATAAACTATTTTATATTTTAAGTTATTAATTATGTCAAATTTGAAACTATTCATACTTGACTTTTTTTAAAAAAAAATCATAAAAACTTGATTAATTCTAAATAAATACATTAAATCAATAATAAAATTTCTTATTCACCTCGAAAATTTATGCATGACATAAAATATGTAAAATAATATATATTTTCATATTTAATATATCACTTATTCTATTCATTAATTAACAAAGTAATCACTACATCATCATTGTGTCATAATTAAATTTAATTATTTATTGTCTAAAAATTATAAATAGAATACCATGATGTAGGAAATAGTTTTATATTTCTAATTATTATTTATAATTGACGCAATAGCTTATAGAACCCTATATTAATTTTTTTTAGTAATAAGAGTCATGTTTTTGAAACTTTTTCTTTTACATTAAATTAAAAGTTATAAATGTCATAATCATACCAAAGAGGCTTCCAAAGGTAAAGTTTTTTTCCAAATGTTCGTATTGGTATGAAATAACTCATACAATAATATTATGACATGTGTTAGGGTAGTTTAACATTATTATAATATTATTTTTACCCTTATTTACCTGATTCTCCCTTTAATCGTGGTAAATAAAATACTAATGTTACTATTCACCAAAAATTATTTTGATCCTATTAAACCGCATTTTTCATACTGAATACAACCATGGATTTTAGGTTTTTAAAATTAAATTCACATAAGTAGAAAAATTAAATTTAAAAATTAATCACGTTTTTGGAATGAAAAAACAGGTTTTTAAAAAGTAAAACCATCATCAATTGACTTGCATTTATATCAAATTTCACTTTAAAATTACTTCTAATGAATAAAATTAGATTAAATTATAAAAACATAATATAAATTTACTTTAAAACCAATTCAAATGATAATATATCAATCCAAATAAATTAGATGAAAAGGCAGTTTTGAATTAAAATATAGTATTTTTCACTATTCATTAAAATATGAATTTTATCAAAAAAAATCCAACATTTAAACCAAATTAAATTTTGATATCCCACTTCCAAATAAAAAAGTTCATTTTTTCAAATATAACATATAAAAGTGGAAAAAATCTATATTTAAAAAGGGTTCTCCAAAAAAGTAGTAAAACTACAATTTAAATATATTTTATGCTTAAAATTGGATTTATTCTCATTTTAATCCTCTAAAATTTATTTGATGAATGTAAAAAAAATTTATAAAACATGTGTAAACATACTATAGTTAGTATGTTCATCTTCTCTAATATAATAGCTAAGTGTTAACTACCATTTAAAATAATAATATTAATAATGTATTATTTTTCAATATAACTTAGTCTTGTGTGCAATGTGAGATTTTAGAAAAACCCGTTGTTGCGTGTCAGGTATTCTATTAGACAAAAAGTCTCCTTTAACTAAAAATTAATATCTAATTCATAAATATTAATAGATATGAAAAATTATTATTCTGGAATTACTTGTGATGTTACATGTATGACTCCAAGTGCGCATTTTTATTCAAAATTTACATTAATTTTAGTAAAATAAATAAATTACATACTCTATAATAGTGTTTTATTTTTATTGTATTTTTGTTAGAAATTTTATTTCATTTAAATTTAGTATTTTTATATTATTTTGGTAATTTTTGTTGTTGTTTCTAATGATGTAGTGTTTTGTTGCAGCACACTGCACCAATTTATGGTGATATAATGTGTTGCAGTATTGCATTGTAGTTTTAACCCTTATCAGTTCTAATAAATACGCTAATAAAAGTATGATTTATCAGTGCTTTTAGAGGTTCTTATATAGATCCCGGTTATCAGCACTAATAAATAGTACTTTTATCATCTCAGATAAAAGCACTGATAAAAGGTATATTTATCAGTACTAAATAAAAGTGCTGATAAATGGGGTCTTTTATCATCACTTTTAAAAGCGCTGATAAAAGTATGACTTATCAGCACTTCTATTTATACTGATAAATCTACTCTTTATCAACACATTTTTATCGTGGATAAAATCCATGGATTTTAAACCTTGCTATGTTAGTCATCGCTTTTCTAGCGCTGATAAAGGATGATTCTTGTGCTGTTAAAGGCATGTTTTGTAGTAGTGCTGCCACCATTTGTATCATGTGTTAGCTGATACTTCAGTATATAAAATTATTCTAGTCTAATTCCAACCATTTTAGTATATTGATATGGAAGGGTATTTTTCTCTTGGTGCCTTTCTACAATAGCATCTTTTTTTCCTCTATGGAAAAAAGTTCTGAATAGAAATAGTTTAGATAAATAAAAATGGTAATATTTAAATTCAATATCATTTCAACTTAACTATAATGTAAAATATTTCAAGGGTATGCTATTATCATTATCCTAAACTCCAATGTTATATAAACTACCCTTAGATTCAAAATAAAAGTTTCTTACCTTAAACATTACATAATCTTGTTTTTTAAGTCAAAAATTCATTCTCTAATACATGAAGATCTTTCTAGGTTTATATTTTTAGATAATTGGGTTATAACCCATAAATTAAAATATATATATATATATATATATATTTATAAAGTGTACACTTCTGATCACTATCCATTTTTTTCTATAATACAAAACTTTTGAAATAAAATATCATTTCATTCCATGAAATATTTTCACAACATTTAACATGGCCTCTTCATTTACCTTACCGATCCTTAAACCCTATGAGAAACATTTTAAAATGTGGGGTGAGAACAAATAGCTCAGTAAGGGACACAAAAATAAGAATGTATTTAGTTCAATTAAAAATATGAAAACCTATGAACTTTTTACCTTTATCTTGAATTTCAATGAGCGAAATGAAATAAATTATTTTCACATGAAATCACACACACGTTTTTCTTAAAGAAATCATTTAAAACCCATAAGAAATCATATATAAATCATGTAGGTGACTTGAAACAACATCATTCATATCAATCTTACAAATGTAATAACTGGTATTTCCAACTTCCATCTCAAGAGTATGCAATGCATTAGAGTTCTATCACAAACCCATCCTTCCTTAGTTTATCACAGAATCAACAATCCTTGGTTTATCACAGAACCAAATCTCCTTAGTTAACAATGAAACCACCTAACCTTGGTTTAAAATGGAATTATCCATCATTGGTTTAAAAAATACCAAATACCATCTTATGAAATTCCCAAAAACCATAAAATAATCATAAATAATTAAATATTGCATTTTATCATAAAAACCATTGAAAAATATTTTAATCTTGTATGAAAAACTATTTAGGATATCAAAATACAAATTAATTTTAAAAACCATTTTCAATACCAAAATACCCTTTTTTTAAACTCATTTTCAATTCCAAAATACCCCAAAAAAGGGTAATAAGGTTTTTATTTGGAAAAAAAATTAAATCTTGTAAAGGAATCTAAACATAAAATATGGTTATAGTGGTAGGAATATTTTTTTCATCCTACATGTTAAAATATAACATTCCTTTTATCATTTGTAAATAAAGTCAAACACTCAATACAAAGATTCATTTTTTGAAAAACATTGAAATAAAGAAAAATTTTCCTTCATAAAACACTAAAATTGCATTCACTTAATCATTTTAAAAACATGTACATGGAAGAAAAATTCTGTTTTAAGGAACAATTTAAGAGTTTTTTGAATGAAAAATACCTTACCACTTTGAAAACATTTGAATTATAATCCCCATGGAATAATGACATTAAAATAAGATTTAAACATCATGATAATATATAAATTCAAGATATAACTTGAAAAATGATATGTATATATAACTCATAAATAAAATAGGAGTATAAAATCAAAAAATACTTAAATGAAAGAAAATTGAGATGAAGTCCCTTACCTTGAGCCCGACTTATCATGTATGTTATTTGTCTTCCTAAATAAAAAAATTAATTAATTAATTAATTAATAACATTTTTTAAAGTGTATTATTCCTTTTATTTAACTTATTACCATGTTATATACAATTACTTAATCAATTAAATTTATGTCGGGTGTTTTGATGATATTTAGATTAAATGTAAAAAATGTATTCGGAAGGTTGACTATGGTCAAAGAGGAAAATTTTCAATATATATGGAATAATAATCATGAAATAATAAAAATATTTATACAGAAATTTTAATTTTAAAAATAATCATGTAATATCGTTATAAAAAATGAACTATGTTACATTCTTGGAGATGGTAGGCCATACATATGCATGAGTAACATTTCTATTTTTCAATGATCATTATGGATAGAAGGTATGCATTATTTTATCTTTAAATAATGATCCTAATATAATAAATACCATATTTTTTCTTTAAATATACATACATACATATATATATATATATATATATATATCATCTATGTGATTTAATGATGAAAAAATTCACATCTCTTTGTGGAGGCTGCAGTCAACACTTATGCACAAAGGAAATTATCATTTTTCAGTGAAAGAAAGAAAATGATATATTATATTTTAAAAATGATAAATATTTAATTAATCTCATAATTATTTCAATTATATAACACATATTCATTAAATTTATCCGTATTACCTTTGATTTAAATCATTAGGGAAAAATGAATCACAATGTTTTGAAAGGTGCTAATCCTTTATACACATGAGCGATATTATCTTATCCCCCATAGAATGGAAATTAAGAAGTTATATATGAAATCATAAATATATAAGAATAAATATGATACAAATATAATACATACATATATATAATTCAAATCCATCATTATAACCAGCTCTGAGAGGCGAAGATGGAAAACGAATGACATTGATTCACAAGGTGGTAGTCCACCGTACACACGAATGATGATTTCATATTCCATTTGATCTAATAAGAGATATATTTTGGTTATTATATTACAATAATAAAATTTAACTATAGGTGAGCTAATTATTTTATAATATAATAATAAATTATGAAATGTTTAAGGAATTTGAAGAAGAAATAGATTAACGATGCACGATTAAACACAATACCTATTCTTCAGAAAACCTCCGTAGGTAAGAACCAAAATAATTATTAAGATGGATTTATAATCAAAATAAGGGAACCAATTCATGGGTAGGGATGTTAAGAAAGTATTTGGGTAGTTTTTGGTTGATACAAATGGCTTTGTATGTGTGAAGAAGAGAGGATAGGGGTGGCTTTTTATAAGTGAGGTGAGTGGCTCACTTGTAATTTTTGGAAAGAAAAAAAGGTATACCGATGCTTTATAATTGAAAAAAGATAAAATAGACCATTATCTAGAATTATAAATGATAATTTATAATTATTTACATAAAATAGATTTTATATATGTTTTTAGGTCATTTAAACCCTTATCTTTTTACTTTAACCCTCGATAATCCATTTTTCACTTCAACTATGATAATTAATTATTACAGTTTTGACTACTAATTATAGTCAAAAATTAATTTTACCTAATTATATAATATAAATTATTATTTTTAAATAATATGGAATCCATTTTACCAAATTAAATTCAAATAATATTAAAAAATTAATTTAAAATCAAACCTGCAGATGTGATGCAAAAACTGTGTTCCAAGAAGTGTATTTTTCAAGAAAAATATGATTTTATATTAACTCTATGACTAATAATAATAATTTTATGAATAAAAATTAATATTTATTGATATATAATCTATAAATTTCATTGAAAAAATTCCTCATTATAGATTAAATTAATTAATTAAAACGGAGAAACATTATACACTTTAAAACAGCTAAAAAAACATTTCAAACCCAAAAAATAAACTTATACTAAAATCCAATATAAAGTTGATTCAAAAGTAATTAAGAAAATTAAATATAAAAAAACATATGTTACATTAAATCATATTAAAAATATAATAAAACTTTTAAATTTCCAAATTTATTAAAACTAAAAATAATTTTTTATTGAAATTGGTATTTTTCATTATTCCTTAAAAATCAATATTTTTTTAAAAATCTAAAAAATTAATTCTAATTTAATTTTGGTATTCATATTTAAAAAATGAATTTATTTTTTTAATTAAAATTGTAAAACTTATAAATTATTCTTTCATGTAATAACCTTATTAGAAAATTGTTCAGTTACAACTATTTCCTTACTGATGTAAAAATTATATAAGATTTTTATAATGAATATAACTATCTAATTCAGAAAAATTATTTATTCTATAATTACCTGGGTTGTTAAATTTTATTATCTTTAACTTCTCATGTATGTGGTTTTTATGAAACCATAATTTTTTGAGTTTGAATTCTTCTTAATCCAGGGAAAACCCCAGTGATGTTGCCTCCCTTTCATGCTAATCAAAATGGGCTTCATGAGGAAGACTTACACTTTCACATGTCATTTCTTCTGACTTTATTTATTGATCTTGTAATATGGTTTCTTAAATTTATACCAACTAATATAATGTTAATGTTTTAATGGTTCTATTTGATATTCAATATATATATATTAATGTTTACATTATAGTTTCATATAGTGTGTAAAACACTCTATTTAATATATTATTTTTTATGAAGAATATATAGTGAAATATTATGTTGTTGCATGGGCTCACTTCTAATTACCACAAATATAGTGGATAAAATCGCATAGGGGTCTCGGTTTACTCACCATTCTAATAATAATAGTTCATAGAGTTTGTTGGGCAAAAATCCATCAAGGTAACATTGCAACATTTTTGGGTTGATTGTGTTTGTTGACAAAGCTGGTTTCCATGGAGAATTGTCGATTGCCAAAGAAGTTGTTGACAATTCATGTTGACAAAGAACGATGACAAAGTAATGGAGGATGTGGAGGTGGTGCAAAAAGAGCAGTACAAGGTGGCACCGTTTTCCAATGTTTGCCAAATTTTTGGGGTCCAAAATTTGGAGTTTGGTGAGCATCGTGAAAATAGGATTTTCATGAAGATCATAATTAAATGTGGAAAAGGCATGAATTTCGCAAAGAGATGCTTCATGGTTTGGATTTTGAGAAGACCAGAATAATGATGGCGGTGATTTTTCGTGATTATGACAAGCTTTGCGAACGACAGAGGTTGAAGCGCATCATGGTGGTGAAGGGCTTTGCAAGGGAGCTTCATGGCGAAGGCGTGAAGGGATTGACGGTGATGATCTGCGATTACATCAAGCTCCATGATCGGAAAATTTCCGTGGTGCTTCTTGATTTTGAGAGAATTCCGGCGAAAATTTCAGAGCTTCATGATTGGCGATGACGTGGCGCTGACTTCACGAGGAAGGGTCGAGGGTCGGTGGAATTGCCTATAAATAGAGGTCTACCCCCATGAGAGAAGTAGAGAGAGTTTTCAATGAAAATATTTTTCTCTCGGTTCGCGAAGGTGGTTTACCAAGGTAGTGTGCTTCACGAAAGAGAGGAGCTTCACGGTGGCTATTCTAGCTCCTTGAATGTTGCGAGCTCCATTTTGGCTCAGTGAGATTCGTGAGGGAAGTCACTATGTGACGACTTGAGCTTCGTGAGAGTGCTTCTCAAGAGTGCTTCTCGAGAGTTCTTTGTGAAAAGGCAGGATCTTTATAATGAACCATACTTTACATACATGGTTATTACTTCAAAACTGAAGCATACTTATTACAACATATAACAAAACCATGAAAGGACAGTATAGGTATAGTGTCTTTAGAAACTAGGAAACATAAACAACTGGTTCATAATTCATCTACATTGTCTCCCATTTATTTCATCATATCTAGAGTCCATTTTTGGAATATCCTACTTAATATCCTTCTTCCTGACCTAGGGAAAAGATAAAATCAAAAGGGTGATCTCAAATTCTCAGTAAGGGTAAACAAAATAAATATCAAACATATCATATTCATAAGAACATAACATTTTGAAAATCTTATCCTGCAAAAGAGATCATAACATGGGATAAATCATAGAAGTGAAATGTAATCCCAATAATCATAACTTCAAACATGAAGATTTGTGGAATACACACATAATCATAGAAAATCATTTCTTAGTAGTAAAGACTCTTTCCCAAGACTATCTTAGCGGACAAAGTCCATTTCTAAACCGACTTCACTCCTCGTTTCAGTCTTGTTTCACTGAACCAGTTTAACCTGCCCTTCCAGCCATGTCTATCTCATGAGATATAAATATTTACCCAATGCATTGGAGAGAGATATAGGTCCCACCCATCTCATAATGAAACCATTCTTATGTGTTCCACAAAATCATAAATCATACATCATAGCATAATCCATGTAATAAAAATGGGAATCTTAAATATCATGTCATCATAACATAATCCATATAATATAAAAGGACATCATAAAAATAATTCCATCATAAAATAATCAAATAAATGTAAAAATAGGGATAGAAACAGAACCCTATATTATCTTAGATGGAAAATAATTTTGATAAAATGCATGAACTCCAATCTTGACGAAAATATCCTTTCTACTTCAAAAACATTTTTCCTTTATTAAAATGTCATACAATTTTAAACTAAAAGAAGTTGATTAAAAATAAACTTGAAAACATTTAAAGTAAGATTCATGTAAATAATGTTCTAAAATTCCATTCAGGCCGTATAAGTTAAAAAAACATTCTTCTCATACTTTAGCCGAAAAAGTCAAAAAGTACATCATACTAAAAACAACAAAAGATTCCTTTCATATATTTTACCAAAAAAAACTCACCAATGGGTAAAATTGGATTTAAAAAATTATAGGTGGATGGAAATAATATTACATATTGAGGAAACATGGATGTGGATGATAAATATTCCCCAGTAAATTCTGAAGTATAATCAATCTTGGATAAAAATGAGATTGCGAGATTTTCCCTTACCTTAGGTCCGATATGCTTCGTATAAATCCAATCCTCCTGTAATATTGTTTAAATAATGTCAATTGACTTATTACAGAATCATATTAATTGGTATGATATCATATATGGTCATATTTGTATCTTCTTAGTAATAATATTTCATTGATTCTTGTTATTCGGGTGTTTATTGCATTATGTTCTTATGCGTGTTTTGTCTAATAAATTCTTATTACTCTTTATAGGATATAGAAATATCATTTATAGAATGGTATTAGTGTAATATATATCATATTAATTCATTCAATTCATTTATATAATCATTATTCAATGAAAATCATATAGAACAAGTCGCATCACATTGTGGAGACGGTAGGCCGTACATATGCATTAGCGATGATATCGTTCCCATGATCGTGGAATTGTATTTAAGTGTATGTATAATATTTCAGAATCAATACCACTTTAAAATAATCATATATAGTTATTTATTTTCACCATTATACCCATCCAAGTAAGGTGGTGGTGGAAAACATATTACACCACGCAGTGGAGATGGTTTTCCGTACGTACGCACACACAATGATTTTGTTTACCGTAGGATGGATAAGAGGTGAAATAGGGTTGTTTAATATTTATAATAACATATCAGTATATGAGGGATACTGATGTTATTACTTCATAATGAAACAACTAAAGAAGAGGGAGTATAAGAAGAATGTAACTTGAAGAAAATGGTAGAAGGTATTACCTCTTTCTCGAAGTGCCTCCTTTAAACATTCTCTTAGGGCACTAGAGTTGGTCTTTTGAGAAGACCGGTACCTCTAGTAGGTTTATAAGGAAGTGGGGAAGTGAAATAGGTAGGGTTTTCCCGAGATTTAAGGCTCAAATTGGTGTGAGGTGGAGAGGGATGAGGTGCCCTTTTATAAGGGAGGAGAGGGGAACCTTTGGAAATATAAGAAATATTAGTTTATATTAAATCCCAAACCCACTTAAAAACTTCCAAAATGACTCATATCTAAATATTAGATGAGATAGGGTTGTAATATCATCAACAAATAAAATTTAGACATGTTAGGAATTTATTTTAAACATTATCAACTTGATTTATTGACGCACGCCTGTCGTAGGGCGTGGAAAAACAATTATTTCCTAAGTTAAAATGTAGTAATGTGGTTGACCTAGGATGTCTCCCGAAGAGGAGTGCACACAAAACGGGTTGTCACTTTAAAATGAGGTTAAAAATGTTGTGAAAGGAAATTTGAAATTCAAATGATTGAAAAACTATGAAATTAAAAGGGTGATTAGGTCAGGTTCTGTTTCCTAATTATAATGCTATCCTTGATAAATTTAATTCAAACCTCTTATTCTTAGTTGATTAAAGTGAGTTTCCACAATCATTTCCTATCACTTCCTTGATGAAATTATTATTGTGAGTGAAAACCTTACCAAGATCTTGGTTGGGTCAACTCTCCTTACATTTGTAAAATAGTTGTATTGAATATCCTTAATTTAAATGGGCAATACCCGATTGGGTTTTGTTTATCCCAAACAATCAAGAACATTCACTACACCTTTTACACGTACTGACGATCGTTGAGTACTTCACCACTAATTCCTGGTTTATACAATTGTATATAAACCAAAAATTAGTGGAGGGAGATATTGATTATTTTACCAAGGAAAAAATAAATAACGGAATTAATATTCAAGAACAATCGAACTTTATAATAAAATCCTCTATAAGAAATTGAAAACAACTTTGAAGAAGAAATAAATTTATTCAATTGCGTCCAAGAACTCAAACATTACAATGTAGAAAACCAACCCTTCTCCAATCACTCCAAAAGTTTACCCCACCATGGTAAGGGTAATTGAGTTGAATGGGGAAGAATAAGGCATTACAATACTATGAAAAAGAAAATAAATAAAAGAGAAAGCTGAAAAGTACTCTTTCTTGGTGTCCCAGAAGGAATGGGGTGGAGAATGGGATGCTTTGAGAAGGTGGAGCTCTCCTCCTTTTATATCCAGAATGTTTCCCCCAAATGTTGACACGTTTTATCCCTATTAAATGACATCTTTAAGCGTTAATCCATTCTTTAATGTTATTCATATTTCCCTTGGCCGTGTTACCTCAAAATCTCAATGGATTTAGACATGTATTCCGAGAGTTATGGCCGTCTTACTATGAGCATTTATTTTGTCCAGTCAGACTCTCCAAAACGAGATCCTCCGGATTAGGGTGATTTAATGACCCCCTAAACGGCCAACTCACTCAGTGCTTCCCTCATAAAAGATGTTCCAAAACTCCTTGCACGTCCACCCATAGAATGTCACAACATTTAGGCCCACCATGGATGAGTTATGGATCCCACATAAAAACTAGGCAGAACTGAAAATAGTTTTCTTTCACCCACGTGTGAGCTTCTTTTGAGCTTCCATATGCCCGATTCAGCTTTTAGTACAAAACAAGTAAATGAAGCCCTGGAATCTGATAATCTGAAAAAAGAAAGAATATTTCAATTTGGATTAGTGTAGATAATGTTATGGCCAAAATACAGAAATAATTTAAAACTGTTAAAAATCCAAAATGGCCAATTTTTACTATTCAGCTCAAAATAACACCATTATCATAAAAATGAAACAATTCATCTTAGAGGAACACTTTTGTGGGTTTAAAACAATGATATTCAATATAAATTAATTGAATATATTTGCTCTATCATTTATCCTTATTTATCAATTTAATTTTATTTGTGGTAATAATATTCTAAATTTTAAATTATTATAAATAATTACATATGTCTATGAATTTTCCATAATTTGACACTTTATGACATTGTCTACCATATAAAGTTTAATTTATAATTTTTAAATTTTTTGTGATTTTTAAACAATTTTATAATATGTTATTTTTATAAAATAACAATAGTGTCAATTTTGACACTATTCATTTATTTGAATTTAAATAAAATATATACAAAAGATATGTTCAAACTAAAATCATTAATAGATTCATAAAATGTCATATGTATCTAGAAAATTAGTGGAGAACATTAAATAGTTCATATAATGTTTATTTTAATATTTTTAAAACCATTTACTTGATATTTTAATTAATAAAATAATTTCAAAATCACTATTGTGTCATAATTAATTATACTTATTTAATCCCTAAAATTTTTAAATAAATTCATACGATGTAGATAATTTTATTATCTTTCTGAGACTATTTATATCCAAAGTTTCATGAAGTTTATCACTAAATTAAAATTATTATACTTATAAGATTTAAGAGAGTGACATATTGTCACATTCCTTGGTTTTAATAATAATTATATTATTTCATGGTCAAAAGTCCATGAAATAAATATATTCTGTCCCTTAGGTGATATGGGTCAACTTTTATTTATCCAATAGAATTTTTTCATGTGTTAGGGTAATTTTATAATCTTATGTTTACCCTTAATTACCTGATTTACCTTTAACTATGGTAAATAAAATTTATCGCAGTTACTATTCATAATGCCCAAAAATAAAAAGTAGCCTATTTAAATAATTTGGACCCACTAATTCCAAATATGGAATCCATTTTTAAAAATTAAAAACACATAAGTTGAATTAATTAATTTAAAAATAATCCCATTGTTAAGAAAACAGGTTTTAGAAGTTAAAACATTGCCAAAGATTGATATGTTTTTACATATAAATTCAATGGGAAATTAATGATAACGACATAAATTATATTAAATGGTAAAAATATATTCTATTTATTCTTTAAAACCATTAAATATTATAGTTTAACCATATAAATTATCTCAATGAAAAAATTTGTTTTTAATTAAAAATTAGCATATTTGTACTATTTATCAAAATATGAAAGTTATCAGAAAAGTATCAAAAATTTATCCAAAGTAAATTTTTATATCCAGATTCCAAAGAATAATTTTATTTTGTCGAATTTAACTTATAAACATGTCAAAACTAGATTTAATGTGGGTGCGCCATCAAAAGGCATCAAAATTGCATTTTTAAAAAATACTTATTTTACCTGAAAAATTTATTTTATTCTCTTACCATGTTCTAGAAAATGTGTAAGATGAATAATAATGTTATAAAATTTAAAATGTAGTTAATACTATTCATAATGGCTAGTCCATAATAATATATCATTTTTCAGTGAAACCCGGTATTGCGTACTACACATGCTATCGAGGAAGGTCACGATTGCATGTAATGAAAGCCAAGTCAGTATTGTGTGTTGTGAAAGATTCTTTTGGTGTTGCGTATAACATAATACATAAAAAAATATTTCTCATAAAATCTTGGGGTTTTACATTCTACCCCCCTTAAAATAAATTTCGCCCTCGAAATTCGTCACTTCATTACAAACAGATGAGGATACCTCTCCCTCATCATATCCTCAAGTTCACATGTAGCTTTTTCTAATTGGTGGTTCCTCCATAAAACTTTCACCATGTGAGTGGTCTTGTTCCATAGGACTTTTTCGCTACGATCTAGAATCTCTATTGGATGTTCTTCATAAGAAAGATCTTGCTCCAGCGGTACAACTTCTGAGCTGAGTACATGTGAAGGATCGGGTATGTACTTTCTCCGGAGAGATACATGGAACGCATCGTGAACTTGAGAGAGATTCGGTGGAAGCGCACATCGGTAAGATACCTTCCCAACACGATCCTGTATTTCGAAAGGACCGATATATCTAGGGCTCAACATTCCCTTCTTTCCAAATCTCATTACCCTCTTCCAGGGAGATATTCATAAGAACACTTTATCACCCACTTCAAACTCTAGGTCTTTTATTCGATTATCAGCATAGATTTTTTGTCGACTTTGAGCCGCTATTATGTGTTGTTGAATAGATCGGACCTTTTCTGCCATCTCATCTACAAGATCAGATCCTAATAGCTTTCTTTCCCCAACTTCATCCCAACAAGTTGGAGTTCTGCATTTCATTCCATAGAGGGATTCATAAGGATCTATCTGAATACTGGAGTGAAAGCTATTATTATAAGAAATTTCCACCAAATATAGGTGTTGATCCCAACCACATTTAAAATCCATATAGAAAGCTCTCAACATGTCTTCTAGAGTTTGAATTGTCCCGTCAGACTAACCATCTGTCTGAGGATGGTAAGCAGTGCTGAAACTCAACTCTGTATCTAGAGCATGCTGAAGACTTCACCAGAATTTTGAGGTAAACCTCGGATCTCGATCAGATATAATGGAAAGTGGTACTCCATGCAATCTTACCACTTCCTTTACATATATCCTGTCAAGCTGATCAAGAGAAAAATATTCTCTAATAGAAATAAAGTGTGCCGACTTCATAAGATGATCAACTATAACCCAGATAGCATTATTGCCTTTGGATGTTTTAGGAATTCCGGTGACAAAGTCCATAGTGATGTTTTCCCATTTTTATTCTTGTATGGGTAATGGTTGTAACATTCCCTTAGACTTTTGTCTCTCACCATTAACTTGCTGACAAACCAAGCATCGAGATACATATTCAGCAACATCTCTTTTCATTCCATCCCACCAGAAGTACTCTTTCAGGTCCCTATACATCTTCGTGCTTCCAGGATGAATAGAGAATGAAAAAATATGAGCCTCATCCAATAGCTCCTTCTTTAATTCTGGTATGGGAGTAACACAAACCTGATTCCTGAACCTTATTATCCCATTATAATCAAGGTTGAATTCAAGAACATTTCTCACCTTCTTTTGTAACTCTACATATTCTTTCTGTGCCTCTTTAATCTACACATGTATAGATAGTTGAACATTCATTTGAGAAAGATAATATTTTTCCCCTTCCATTATAATTCCAAGATCCATCCTTTGTAAATCCATAAATATTGGATCTTTTGTGATCCTCATCATGGATAATCTAGCATGGTCTTGTCGAATTAATGCGTCTTCCACCTTGTTTGCTTTCCCAGGGTGATAATGAATTGAGCAGTCATAACACTTAATCAGCTCCAACCATCTTCTTTGACACATATTCATCTCCTTTTGTGTGAAAATATACTTTAAACTTTTATGATCTATATAAATATCACACCTTCACCATAGAGATAATTCCTCCAAATCTTTAATGTAAAGATTACCACAGCTAACTACAAATCATGAGTTGGGTGATTTTTCTCATGGATTTTCAACTGTCATGAGGCATAAGCTATAACCATATCATTTTTCATGAGAACACACCCCAGTCTCTTATTGGATGCATCACTATAGATCACAAACCTTTCTCCACTACAAGGTAGTGTGAGCACAGGTGCACTGGATAAACTTCTTTTCAACTCCTTGAAATTCTCTTCACATTCCTCCATCCAAAAAAAATTAACTCCTTTCTGAGTCAACTTGGTGAGTGGGTTAGATAACCTTGAAAAATCTTTCACAAAACGTCGGTAATATCCAGCCAAACCAAGAAAAATTCATATCTCAGTTAATGTTGTTGGTCTCGACCATCTTTCGATAACCTCTGTTTTTGCTGGATCCACAGATATCCCCTCTTTGGATATTATGTGACCCAAAAATGCAACTTTTTGAAGCCAAAATTCACACTTGGTAAATTTGGAATAAAGATTCTCCTTTCTTAGGGTCTTTAATACAATTCTAAAGTGATCTTCATGTTCTTCCTTGCTCTTTGAATAGACAAAAATATCGTCTATAAAGAATACCACAAACTGATCAAGATAGTCTCTAAAGACACTATTCATCAGATCCATGAAGATAACAGGGGCATTAATAAGACCAAACGGCATCACTATAAATTCGTAGTGTCCATACCTTGTACGAAAAGCCATATTTGGTATATCCTCCCTTTTCACCCTCAATTGATGATACCCTAAATGAAGATCAATCTTGGAAAAGTATTGAGCTCCGCATAGTTGGTCAAATAGGTCCTCAATGCGTGGGAGAGGATATTTGTTCCTGATAGTGATCTTGTTAAGTTCTCGATAATCAATGCAGATTCTCATTGATCCATCTTTCTTCTTAACAAACAGAACATGCTCTCCCCAAGGTGATGCACTAGGGCATATGAATCCTTTATCAAGATTCTCTTGGAGTTTCTTCTTTAATTCCCCCAACTCAATTGGGGCCATTCTATATAGTGTATTTGAAATAGGCAAAGCACCCGGTACGAGTTCTATTGAAAACTCAAGTTCACGATTTGGTGGAAGACCTGGAAATTCCTCCGGAAAGACATAATCAAACTCCCGTAAAATGGGAATATTATTAATTGTGAGTTTCTCTCAAACCATTTGAGATAAATAACCTTCCTTTAGTGGAATCAAGACCCATAAGATGGAATAAATTTCCACTGGAAGGTTATGTTCATCCTTGAATCGATAGACGATCATAGATTGATCATGAATATGAAATGTGACTTCCCTTCTTTGGAAATTGATATGATCTCCATATAAAAAAAGCCAATCCATGCCAAGAATCACATCAAATTCCACTATATGAAGGATCACAAGATTTCCAGGAAGCACTTTCCCACAAACTTCAATCGGAGAAGAATTGTAAACTTTTGATGCAACCATTGGGCCATTAGGAGTTGTCACAGCCAACTCAACATCTAATTGTTGAGGTAATATGAAGATAACCTTAGAAAATTCTTCAGAAATAAAAGAGTGGGTGGATCCAGAATCAAATAAAACATTTTCTACTTTAGAGTGGATGGTAAGTGTACCTATCACCACTTCATTGTCGTACTCCACATCCTCGATAGTAGTTGAATGTGACTTTCCTTTGTCTTTGGCCTGAAGAGTTTGTTTACGTCGATCATCATCATCAACCCTTGGATTTGGGAATTGATTTTCATAATTCCCTATCTCCTTTCACTTGATACATTGAAGTGTAGTAGGTTCATTCTGTGTATCCCTTACTTTTTTTGCATCATTAGACATCTTCTTCCCATTATTTCGACATTAAATTTCCCAATGACCTTCTTTTCCACACTTATAACATTTGTTTGTCCCCTTAAGACAATTTCCTCCATGTTTCTTTCCACACATTGAGCATAAGGGAAAATTCATCTTCTTTTTAGTGTGGTCTTTAGATTTTCCTTTGAATTCCATTTTCCTCTTCATATCAAACCCATGTGACTAATGGGTTACACCAATCTCCATCTCAACCTTGAGAGGACATCGAACAATTTCCTCGTAGCTATTGAAGTCCCTTATGGATAATGCACTTCGAAGACTTGGTTTTAAGCCACTAGAGAATCGATCAATCTTACTCTCATGTTGGATAATAATTCTGGAAGTGTACCTTCCATGTCTTGTAAAATTTGCTTCATAGGTACCAACGGATTCATCATCCTTTTGCTTCAGTTCAAGAATCTCCTTCTCCATCTTTTTTCAAAGAATACAAGGGAAATACTTATTTAAAAATAAGTTCTTAAACTCCTCCCATTCCATGGACTCAATTTCATCCCTTTGCCTCGAATTCTTAATAAGATTCCACCATTGATCAGCATCACCTTCCAAACGATATACTGTTAAGATGACTTTATCATGTTTAGAACATTGAAGAACTGAAAATATATTTTCAGTGGTACTGATCCATTGTTCATCCACTAATGGATTAGAATACCCGCTGAATGAAGGTGGACACTGCCACATGAATGATTCAATAGAATTTTGCTCCTTCCTTTGCTCATTTTGAAGTCCCGCATGATTCATAGATTGAGAATGTTTTGTGAGCATGGATAAAATATTTTTCATTCTTGCTCCCATAACATTTGGTTGCTCAGGGGGACAATCATTACATTGCCCGTCGCATTCCGCATTAACATGGTTCCTTAGGGTTCCAGCCATTGACTAAAACCAAGAATAATAGTGTGAGAAACACTAATTATATTAGGAAAACCACATAATCAAGAATAAAATTTCACACTTAAGGTCTTATCATAGGTTGTTCATGGCCATTTCTAAAACACTAAGATTGTGTTCTATGCTTAGACATATCCTTAGGTTTCTTACTAAGGCTTTCACATCCTAGCTTCCAAAGGTTGACTATACCTTTCCTCTGATACCAACTATAACGACCCATACTTTACATACATGGTTATTGCTTCAAAATAGAAGCATACTTATTACAACATATAACAAAACCATGAAAGGAAAGTATAGATATAGTGTCTTTAGAAACTGGGAAACATAAACAACTTATTCATAAATCATCTACGTTGTCTCCCATTTATTTCATCATATATAGAGTCCCTTTTTGGAATATCCTACTTAATATCCTTCTTCCTATCCTGGGGAAAAGAGAACTTACAAAAGGGTGAGCTCAAATGCTCAGTAAGGGTAAACAAAATAAATATCAAATATATCATATTCAAAAGAACCTAACATTTTGAAAATATTATCCTGCAAAAGAGATCATAACATGGGATAAATCATAGAAGTGAAATGTAATCCCAATAAAAATAACTTAAAACATGAAGCTCTGTGGCATACACACATAATCATAGAAAATCTTTTCTTGGTAGTCAAGACTCATTGCCAATACTATCTTAGCGGACAAAGTCCATTTCTGAATCGAGTTCAATCCTCATTTCAGTCCTGTTTCACTAAACCAGTTTAACCTGCCATTCCAGCCATGTCTATCTCATGAGATATAAATATTTACCCAATGCATTGGAGGGAGATATAGGTCCCACCCATCTCATAATGAAACCATTCTTATGTGTTCCACAAAATCATAAATCATACATCATAGCATAACCCATGTAATAAGAATGGGAAGCTTAAACATCATGCCATCATAACATAATCCATATAAGATAAGAGGACATCATAAAAATAATTACATCATAACATAATCAAATAAATGTATAAATAGGGATAGAAATAGAACCCTATATTATCTTATATGGAAAATAATTTTGATAAAACGCTTGAACTCCATTCTTGAGGAAAATATCCTTTTACTTCAAAAACATTTTTACTTTATTAAAATGTCATACAATTTTAAACTAAAAGAAGTTGATTAAAAATAAACATGAAAACATGTAAAGAAATCTTCATGGAAATAATGTTCTAAAATTCCATTCAGTCCGTATAATTTAAAAAACATTCTTCTCGTACTTTGGCCGAAAAAGTCAAAAAGTACCTCGTACTAAGAACGAAAAAAGATTCCTTTCATATCTTTTACAAAAAAAACTCACCAATGGGTAAAATTTGATTTAAAAAATTGTAGGTGGTAGGAAATAATATTACTTATTGAGGAAACATGGATGTGGATGATAAATATTCCCTAGTAAATTTTTAAGTATAAACAATCTCGGATAAAAATGAGATTGTGAGATTTTCCCTTACCTTAGGTCCGATATGATTCGTATGAATCCGAACCTCCTGTAATATGGTTTAAATAATTTCAATTGAATTATTATAGAATCATATTCATTGTTATGATATCATATATGGTCATATTTGCATCTCCTTAGTAGTAATATTTCATTGCTACTTGTTATTCGGGTGTTTATTGCTTTATGTTCTTATGTGCGTTTTGTCTAATAAATTCTTATTACTATTTATAGGATATAGATATATCATTTATATAATGGTATTAGTGTAATATATATCATATTCATTCATTAAATTAA
Organism: Viscum album; assembly: GCA_963277665.1. Lineage (NCBI taxonomy): Eukaryota > Viridiplantae > Streptophyta > Magnoliopsida > Santalales > Viscaceae > Viscum > Viscum album. The sequence goes on from OY728166.1 coordinate 1,181,380,933, forward strand.
TTTATATAATCATTATTCAATGAAGATCATATAGAACGAGTCACATCACATTGTGGAGACGGTAGGTCGTACGTACGCACGAGCGATGATATCGTTCCCATGATCGTGGAATCGTATTGAAGTGTACGTATAATATTTCAGAATCAATAAAAATTTAAAATAATCATGTATAGTTATGTATTTTCACCATTATACCCATCCAAGTAAGGAGTTGGTGGAAAACATATTACACCACGGCATGGAGACGGTATTCCGTACGTACGCACCCGTGATGATTTTGTTTACCATAGGATAGATAAGAGGTGAAATAGGGTTGTTTAATATTTATAATAACATATAAGTATATGAGGGATACTAATGTTATTACTTCATAATGAAACAACTAATGAAGAGGGAGTAGAAGAATAATTTAACTCGAAGAAAACGGTAGAAGGTATTACCTCTTTCTCGAAGTGCCTCCTTTAAACATTCTCTTAGGGTACTAGAGTTGGTATTTTGAGAAGACCGGTACCTCTAGTAGGTTTATAAAGAAGTGGGTAAGTGAAATGGGTAGGGTTTGGCTGAGCTTGAAGGCTCAAATTGGTGTGAGGAGGAGAGGGAGGAGGTTCCCTTTTATAAGGGAAGAGAGGGGCACCTTTGGAAATATAAGAAATATTAGTTTATATTAAATCCCATCCCACTTCAAAACATACAAAATGACTCCTATAAGAATATTAGATAATATAGGGTTGTAATCTCATAAAAAAATAAAATTTTGACATGTTATGAATTTGTTTTAAACATTATCAACTTGATTTATCCTTATTTATCAATTTAATTTTATTTTCGGTTATAATATTCTAAATTTTAAATTATTATAAATAATTAAATATGTCTATGAATGTTCCATAATTTGACACTTTATGCCATTTTAGACCATATAAATTTTAATTTATAATTTTTAAATATATTTGTGATTTCTAAACAATTTTATAATATGATATTTTTATAAAATAACAATAATGTCAATTTTGACACTATTCAGTTATTTGAATTTAAATAAAATATATACAGAAGATATGTTCGAACTAAAAGAATTAATAGATTTATAAAATATCATATGTATCTAGAAAATTAGTGGATCACATTAAATAGTTCATATATTATTTATTTTAATATTTTTAAAACAATTTATTTGATATTTTAATTAATAAAATAATTTCAATATCACTATTGTGTCATAATTAATGATACTTATTTAATCCCTAAAACTTATAAATAAATTCATATGATGTATATAATTTTATTATCGTTCTGGATAATATTTATATCTGAAGTTTCAAAAAGTTTATCACTAAATTAAAATTATTATACTTATAAGATTTAAGAGAGTAACATATTGCCACTTTCCTTGGTTTTAATAATAATTATATTATTTCATGGACAAAAGTCCATGAAATAAATATATTCCGGACCTTAAGTGATATGGGTCGACTATTATTCATCAAATAGTATTTTTACAGGTGTTAGGGTAATTTTATAATCTTATATTTACCCTTAATTACCCGATTTACCTTTAACTATGGTAAATAAAATTTACCATAACTACTACTCATAATGCCCAAAAATAATAAGTAGCCTATTAACATAATTTAGACCCACTGATTCCAAATATGGAATCCATTTTTCAAAATTCAAAACACAGAAGTTTCAGTAATTAATTTAAAATTAAACCCGTTGTTACTAAAACGAGTTTTAGAAGTTAAAACATTGCCAAAGATTGAAATGTTTTTACATATGAATTCAATGTGAAATTAATGCTAATGACATACATTATATTAAATGGTAAAAATATATTATACTTATAATTTAAAACCATTCAATATTATAATTTAACCATATAAATTATCTCAATGAAAAAAGTTGTTTTTAATTAAAAATTAGCGTATTTTTACTATTCATCAAAATTTGAAAGTTTTCAGAAAAGTATAAAAAATTTACCCAATGTAAATTTGTATATCCTGATTCCAAATAAGAATTTTATTTTGTCAAATTGAACTTATAAACATGTCAAAAACTATATTTAATGTGGGTGCCCCATCAAAAGGAGGCAAAACTGCATTTTTTGAAAAAAACTTATTTTACCTGAAAAATTTATTTTGTTCTCTTACCATGTTCTAGAAAATATGTAAGATGAATAATAATGTTATAAAATTCAAAATGTAGTTAATACTATTCATAAAGGCTAGTCCATAATAATATATCGTTGTTTAGTGAAACCCGGTATTATGTACTACACATGCTATCGAGGAAGGTCGCAATTGCGTGTAATGCATGCCAAGTCAGTATTGTGTGTTGTGAAAGATTCCATTGGTGTTGCGTATAACATAAGACATAAAAAATATTTCTCATAAAATCTCGGGGTGTTACAATCTTCGTGAAGGCTTGTTTGAGCTTCGTGAAATTGGGTGCCTCACGAAGAAGGGTGCTTTACGAAGGTAATTCCAAATGAATTGCTCAGTATTTAAGAGGAAAAGGGGTATTCATATGTGGATGAAAGTTCAACATTAACAGTGCATATATCAACAATTTAGGATGCATGCATTCATGAAAATGAAAGACCTATAGGTCTATAAACTGTGAGTGGATCCCTTCCAAGTGCAGTGAGTAAAGGAAGAAGAAGAAGGTAATCCTTTCTACCGAAAGTGAGCCAGTGAAAGTGAAACAGGGAGTGAACCTTGGGAAAGCAGTGAGCTAACCCTAAAATTTGTAAAGGCACTGAGATTGGGCATACAGGTGATCTAGCTTGAACATTATTGGCAGTGGGCCTTAGTGGATTTGGTACAGCGGCACATCGTCGTTGTATGCTCCTTAGACATAACCCAATGAGGGTGAACCAAGTAAAAATCTTTGTGTCTGCCTTCTTGCTTCCCTGTATTGCATTTAAAGCATCATCATCAGATTAAGTAGAAAAGAAGTGGTCATAATAAACACACAACATCAAACAAAGAGACCCTTGTAATAAATAGGTCAAGATCCAATTGGGCAGAAATAATTTTGAAAACGAATATCCATACCCTGATTCACCCCCCCCCCCCCCCTCTCAGAGTATATAGGCCTCTATTGGTCCTAACAGAGTCCCATAAGGGTTTGGGTTCACTCCCCATTAACTTTCATCACATAAGATATAAATATTTACCCAATCCATTCAAGGGATATATAATTTTGGAACCATCAATCATAGAATAAATAACTATACATTTGAATTTCATATGAATAAATTCATAATTTTATCATGGCTTAATTATCCATTGAGAAAGAAGTAGGTTTCAAAGAAAATTCACTAGACATTATCATAATAAAATTATAGAAACATGTTGGATGTATCATTAAGTAAAATCCATAGTTATTCTTGAGAAAAAAATGATATTGATATAGATGAAAAACACATTATAATAGGATTAGAAAATTACTTTAAAAAATACGAATAAATATCATTTTAATTTTGAAAAATTTACTTTTTAAAGGATATGATTTATAAAATAATATTTATAAAAAACTACTCAGAAATTAAATAAAAAATATTTTTGAAAATAATAAAAAAAAGGAAAAGAAGTTTCGTAAAGAAACCAGAAGAAAATAGTGTAAGAAATAAATTGTGAAGAAAATATTGAAAAATATTCCTTTCACACTATTATAAAGAAAGAAAAAATATATTGAAAATGAAATAAACCATACATATAAAAAGGGATAATGAAATCAAAAAAATAATATTAAATGAATATACATAAAAGAGTAATATTCTTGACCAAAAGAAGAGATAATGTTAGATCCACTTATAAGAATAAATTTAGAAAAATTATTAACTAAATGGAAATGAAATGTTAAGGAGACTTGTAAAACAAATAAATAATGTATAATAAAATATATGTATTTTTATAGAGAAAGAACAAATTATTTCCAAAGTTAAATTTAGACATAAAAAACTAGATTACAAAGTAATATTGGAAAATAAACTCTTACCATGAACTTATTCTTGGATGGAAATGCTCTAACATACTAATATTTATTGTACTTAATAAAATTAATTTATAATTCCCTATTACAAATGTATTAATTTATTTTTGGTAAAGTTAAAATTTATGTTTTAAATGTTCCATTTTTTCGCAAATGTTTTAGTATGGAAATTCCAATCCTTCTTACTTGATCATGGTATCATAATATCCAAATTTTTTATTAATAGTTTTTATATATTTTTAATATATTTTTTGAGTCTCAAAGTTATGTAATGGAACATATGGTGATTGTATACATGGAACAATGAAACATGTCCTTTTCATAGATTATAAAGTTAAAAAATAATTTTATTGAAGAATATAAATCAAAATATTAAAACTAAAAAAATAAATCAATAATTATAATATAATGTTAACTATATTTATGTTTCCCTTGTCAATAATGATTCAGAAATTACAATATCATTCTTGTAGGTGGTAAAACTGACCTAAAAATAAAATTTTATAATAACTAGATGAGTAAGAAAATGTTATTGTTGTCTAATAATATCACATTTATATAAGATTAATGATTTTAAAAACAAATTATTAAACTGGTATATTATATTTATAAATAGTATGGTGAAGAACATAAATAATAATCGTTAAGGGGAGGATAATAATTACATTGGGGACTTGAATCATTACTTACAGAGCCACTTGAAAATAATGGATTTGGGACTCCTTTGTGTGAATATAAATTCAAAAATGTGGGGGAAATGTTAGAGTGTGAGTTTGGGAAGGTATTTTCTAGTAAACTGAAAGAATTTATTATTTTGAGGTGGGTAGATGAGGGGTTCTTTTATAGGTGGTCTTGAGTGACATTTTCACAAATCCCCATTTCTTAATGTGTAAGGACTATATTTTTTAATGGAAAGTGGAATCAAAAGAGAAATTTAATGGACATAAGATGATGGTAGGTCGATCATTCCCTCGTACACTCATTTAGATATTAACTTTTCCAATATTGTGAGTCTTTACCACTTATTTTAACCCTTTTACCATGTTTTTTCTTTATCGGGTTAACTTAATTTTTTACCTCGGTAAATTATTTTTTTGACCAAAACCAAAATTGACCATATTACATAATTTTGGAAGTAATGATTTAAAATATGAAATCCATTTTATTGGATTAAATTTATAAAAATTATAAAAAAAATTAATATAATAACGTATAACTGTTAAAAATCAGTTTAAGAAAAATGTATTTTTGAGCATAAAAATGAATTTTCTATAATTAATTAACAATTAATAATCATTAGATTATTGGAAATTTATTTGAATATATACATTTAATTTTAATAAATCTACTATTTGATAAATATTATTTTAATTTATTAAAATAAAAATACAACATGTAGAAAAGAAATCTTTAAAAAATATGTCTTTTTAACATTAAATAATTTTAATCAGATACCATTAATTATTTAACTCATATCAATTAACTTTTATCAATAAATTGGTATTATAAACTTTATTTTAATTTTATAAACATGTCAAATCATAATTTAATAATAATAATAATATGTAATAAATAAAAATACATATCTTTTTAATAAATAATTTTAAGTAATTATTATCTTGTTTCCATTCCAGTGCTATTTTTTTATGTGTGATTTACTTTATTTTTTACTTGTTACAAATAATTAAACATCCTTAATGTATATATTGGATATATGTACATCTATTGACCATATATCCAATGGTTATATGTTCAATGACATATATATGATGACCATATTAAATTATTATATATATCCTTATATACATCTCTATAATCAATCATCCTAATCTCTAATTTTTTAAAAGGTTTATCATAATTTCAATGTACTATTTTATTTTTATAATTATAATTGGTGGTAAGATCTTAATAGAAAATTGTGCGGATGAAATTTTCAATTTTTTAGTATTTTTATTTACTTTTAGTTTAATTCCTTAAATAGTTTTACTAGTTATGTTTCATTTAGTTATCTAATAATGTATTACATATTTTTATTTTATTATTATACCATAATTAAATAAACAATTGTCCATTTGGTTTGGTGTTTCATGCATGAAAACCAATCAAACACAATATTTATTTAAATGAAAATACATACTAAATTCACAGGATGTTACTAAGATCTTATACCTAGTGTTAGATTCTCATTATCAGAATATTTACAAAATTTTATAGATCACACATATGTTAAAAATGTCCCTATAATATGTTTATAACTGTAAAGGTGATGGGTTTGTCTAATCTATCTTCTTGGAGGAAAAAATTAGAAAAAATAAATACATTATGGTCAAAGGAGATACTTGGGTAAAATGAAAGTGTGTTTTCTAAATATTTGGCCAAGTAGAAGGATGAGCTCATGGTAATTCATAAGGGTTAAATTAAACCCAATTAAAATAGAGGTAATATTACTCCAACTCTATTTTCCCACTCTAATTCAAAAGATCATTATAGGGCGTCCTTTACACATTTGTAGTTTTAAGACATAGGTGAAGTAGTTGTTCACCAAGATAATATGTATAAAAACTTTAGATGATTCAAGGATACCATTTTTGAATCCATTCTTTTGTATTTTAAACTAGAGATCTCCTATAGGAGTCCATGGAGCTTATATATGACATGACTATAGTTTTACATTATCTTGTTAATTCATCTCATACTCTATCTCTTTTATGTGTTTAATGTAAAATTTGAATGGTATATTTATAAAAAATATATTTTGTTCCCAACCTTGATCTTAGTGTGAGTTATCTTCCTTGAATAGGGTGCACCCACTTATCCTAGAGGAAGAAACATGATTGTTGTTGAGTAAGGAATGCACTCTACTTTTGTTAGGGTTCACCACTTTTCTTCTACCCAAAACGCTTTATAATTGTCATCAAGAATTATATAGTTGTGTTAATAAATTTTTAATCACCCAAAAAAAGTCTCAACTCATAATAAGATTAAATCAAGTAAAAAAGGATCAAATTATAATGAAAACAAAAGAAATTGGTTCATGTTTTTGTTTTTTAAAAATATATTAGTTGAAATATCACCCTTCGACCTATAAATAGAGGCACCACTTGAGGGGAAACTCTATTCATCTTAGTGATTACTTTAAATTTATCTCTATATTTCCACCAAGTATTAACCATAGAGTATTTATAATTTCCAATAATTCAAGAAAAATATTTTTCTTGTTGATCCCTCAGTGGAAAAGGATGAGTGAAAGGGGATAATCTAGTAAGGATAAGCGAATTAGATTTTTACTTTTCCAAAATGTTTACTTTTAAAAATTTTAATTTTTTTCTTTCATGCCAAAATTTATGCTTTATTAAGTAAATTTTACCATTTTAATGAATTTTATTCAATTTTTTTTGTGATCTTTACAGTAATGTCTTATCATAATTCGGTTCCTCCTCTTTCTGATTTTGGTGAGGCATGAATTTATGTAATGTAAACTGATGTTGATCTCAAACTGGTTTATTATTACATGCCTTAGATTCAGTCTATTTTACTAATATTTTCAAAGAACCTTCATGTTTTTCCCATTGGATAGTTGAAACCATAATTAGAGGGGGTGAATCAGTGTATATGGATTTGATCTAAATAAAACATTTTTTCTTTTTTACATATACACTATTTATAGTGAATGGATCTCACCCTCACTTTTTTAAAATAACATGAATGCATTCAGTGAATAGAAATAGAAAACTCGTGAAGAATTTTATGAGGTTTACTCATAATTTGTGAGATATTCCTTGGTGTATGGTGGTTGATAACTCAGACACACATGAATTATCTTTTATTATGAAAAATAAACTAAGTTTAATAGGATGGCCTTAAACAATTTTATTTAGGACCAACCAAAAAATGTTCCTAGAACCAACTAAATTTAGAAAGAACCATCTAAAATTTCTATAATAATGATCTTAAACATTCACAAACACTAGTACATGAAAATGAAATTGAAAAAAATATTTTTTAGTGTGATCATTAAGATAGACTTCGATCACTATTGGATTAAATAGTTTAAAGTGTCATCCTTAGTTTTAAAAATATTTAAAGGATTCCCTATTTGAAAACAATCTATTTAGTTATCTCACATATTTTTCTTCAATACAAAGGATATTCATAAGTAATAGGTCAGTCTATATCAATCTTCTTCTATTAATGAAACAAATATTAATCTAACAATATGCATGTCAGGATCTCTCTCCCTAAATTTTATTCTTCTTCTACAATTCAAAATATATTGTTTATGGTAGAACTTGATCTCTCACACTAATATTTATTTACCAAATAATCATATTTTATAAAATCCAAAAATTATAACATATATATTTCCTATATTTTAAATTTATAACCCTCCATGAAAATTTGAAAGTGTAATATTCTCATTCCATTTATTATGAAACTCATAATATTATTGAGAATAATATTCCTTATTTAAAATGTGGAAATTCCCATTCAAAAATACATCATGATACTCATTTAGCTTATTATCCTATTTTTCTCATTAATTCTCTTAATAAATACTCATATTTTTTATATTTTCATATAGATCTAGAATTTATATTTTAAATCAAAAGAATTATCATGTAAATATCTTATAAATACATCATTCAATTTCATTGGATATTTATCAATATTTATTATTAAAATATTCCCTGAAATCCCTCATTAAAATCCTTCATAATTATAGGATTCTTCTCATCATCTTATTAATTAAAACATCTACAAAACCTACATCATTTATATCTATGTATACATGATCTTATGCAATAATAACATTATAATATATATTATCATCTCATGGTATCACATTCTTCGTCGTATACTGAATATGTTTTAGCTTGAATCCTGATTAATAGAAATTTTTATGATTTTAAATCCTTGAATAATAGAAAATAATCTTTGGGATTGGCTTTATGATATATATGGAAACTTAATTTTGATCTTACATGACTAGGTATTCATGAAACACAGCCTACAGAAACAAAAAATTTAATCTTACATGAGCATTAAGAACTTTAAATTATTATCACATAGTATCAAAAAATTATTAAATATATCAATTTTAATCTTAATAAATGATTGCATTACTCAAACATAGCCATCAAAAACACCATGTTGAACTTATATAGTGTCTTTTTTATTCATACACATCCTTCGAGAACTTCAAGTTGCTCTTATATAGATCTATTTTACAATTATTTGTTTTCAAAATAATCTCTAGTAGGTTTGAACTAATATTATACATCATAAGATCCTTGAAAGGATGGATTCCCACTCCCTCATTTATTTTCTCTCACTCTCTCTTAGTGTCCCATACTCTGAGGGTTTTCAAAGACCTTATTTATTGGTCATGGTACACTAGCTTATCCTAGACTCCTCTCTCTATCTTGTTTATTTTCCTTCATAATCATATATATTTCTAGTTTCCTCCTATTAGGAAATCATTTGTATCTTTGATTTCCATTTTTATTGGACCTGTATCACCAAAACAACTTTTAGTTATATTAAAACAATGTCCATGGTGTTGTTTGGATGTGATGGTGGTTACAAAAAGTGTCTCCTTTCTTGGTTTGGGGTGTCTCTTCTTTATTGCAACGGTTCTCATTTATATATACTTTACTCTATTTATCTATACCATCATGGGAAACCCCATCTTGGTATGGTGTGATGTTTTTAGTGATGTATTTGGTTTCTGAAAAGTTAATACGTGTTTTGGTGCTTTAATTTTCTCACCTATGAATTTTTTTTAATTTATTCTTGGTGGTACTATATCATTATTGAAGCCCTATTTCATCTAATTCTCTCATATTAATATTATATCTATTGCATTATTTCCCATTTTAGTCTGGTGTAGTAGTTTTTATGGTGGTTTTAGGATGTGATGGATGAGCATACATTGGTGCTCTAGGAGGAACATCCCATTTTGATTTCATTTATTCTTTAGGTTTATAATTATTCTTTGAACTTTTTTAAGGGGCTTAATTATTGGTTGGTGGTCTTCTAATGATGGTGGTGTGGTCTGGTCCTGGGTTTCCTTTGGTATCGAGTGGATTTGGACGTTTTTTGGTTTTTTTTCCAGTATAATTTGTTGATTTTGTCCCTGTATTTCATGATTGTCTAGTTACGATAGTTATTATTGATTTATGTAGGACAATGAAAATATTGTAGTGATGATGATGATTTTTCATGATGAAAATTACTTTCTAAAAAACTTGGATCTGAATTGATTGAAACTCTTGTCTTTATAGATCGATAATTGTTTTTTGGATTGATCACCCTTTTCTATGATAATGATGATCTATTAAAGCTATTTTTGACATATTTTATAGAATTATTCAGAAATATGAAGTTATCAATGTAGATAAATGATGATAGAAATAGAGAGAGGTGGTGACAGTGTGTTTTATTAGATGATTATGACCTCAGGCGATGCATATGAAACAAATAATCATATAAATATTAGGATCTAAAAAATGAATCTAGCTATTGTGGATTTTTTAATGGAATTTAATATTTAATATTTTTAATTTTTAATCTACTCCATGGTTTTCTTGTAAGTTATATACTGGGTTGGAATCAGTAAAAATTATGGTTTTTATTTTTTTTGTTAAGGTTCATACTTATCCCAAGAATGTGTTTTCTTAATATACCCAATATTACACACTATAGCGTAGTCATAGATTATTCTTACATAGATAATTTTTTTCTTACATAACTAATTTCATTATATTTATTCTTACATATCTCATATTTACTCTTATGCATAATAATATTCTTCTTTTGTAGATAATATTTTACCCAACTCTCACTAATCGATAAAGAACATCATAATTAAACTCCTACCTTTGAAACATCAATTTAAACATAATTACCACTTATATTCATCTCAAAAAACATCAACAACATCGAATCATTACTTCTAAATATCTCATCTATCTTCCATGAATTATCAACCAATTCTCATGCATGTAATTCAGTCTTCTTATATAAACTAAAAAATTGTTCTAAATATATTCAACCATTTTAATTCATTCCAAATAATATTATAATTTCTAATAATTATCATCATCCATATCATAATAGTAATAATCTATTTTAGTATAAATCAAATCCTTTGAATATAAACATCTACTACCTCAAAAATATTTAAAACATATTCAAACTCAATTAGTTCTTGAATAAGGATTATTTCATCACTTTCAAATTAATCAAAAACCTTTAATTACTCCAACTTAGTTTCTTTAATAAATCATCATCCAATTATTAATTTATTTCCTAATATGGAAGCTTTAGGAGAGGGTGAAATGAAGTTTTTGAAAACATAACAAATTTGATCACTTTAGGAAATATGTAGATCTGAAGGTAATGTTTTTAAAATATTCATAGTGGAAATAAATTGAATAAAGTAGAAATTAAAGGATATAAAAGTTAAAAAGAATAAACAAAATTAACAAAAATAATATACAAAATATAAGAATGTACAATGTATAATAATAGGGTGAACTCGATTGTAGATGATGTTATATATATTGTAAAACATAGTTTACATGTGACAATTGGTGAGATTTTATTCATGTTAAATAAGAGTTATAATGAAGAAACATTATCAACACAAGTTTGAAATATGTGTTAGAGGAAGCTAGCTGGTTGGGAGATAGATGAACTAACATCTTGTAAGAAAAGATATATAAAGTTATCATAATAAATTCAAAAGATATTGGAAATAAAAGATTTCATGATTAGGTTCTAAAGACCTTTTGGAGGGTGACATTGAGTTGACTTTATGTGTTGTAAAAGTCCCTAAGATGATTTTATTTGAGGTAGATTAGTTCTAAACAATGCAATTTTGGTGAAATTTAACAAAATATTGAACCTTATGAAATTTATAGGGTTCACATCTGAACATTATAATGTTCACACCAAAACTTCATAAGGTTCACCCTAAAGTTTTCATGGTTGAAAGAATTTATAAATTTTATCTTTAGTACTATGTAAGGTTGTCTATTAACTTCGTGATTTAAGAATTCATCTTTTTATGGTTCATAGAACATCATAAGGTCCCAACATCATATGGTTCAAATATTGTTAAGTTGATGAAGTTATTTTTATGGTTTTTATAATACTTCGTAAGGTTCAAAAACATCACATGGTTTAACATATTTCTTCTTAAGGTTTTGTATCACTTTGTAAGGTTAATAATCATAGGGATCATGACTTAGTAAATTTTTGGAACTAAATCTATGAATTTTTTCAATATTAATAAATTCTGAAATTGATTAAATCTTATTATTCATGATATATTAAAGATTAATTAAACATCACAATTATTATAATAAAATTTTATTCAAGATAATAAATATTTGATGCTCCAAATAATAATAAAAATTCCCCTGCCAGGTTGCAAGAGGCCATGCACATGTGGGAGAAGATTCAAAATAATTTTAATGGTATGGATACTATGGATTTTTTAAGAGTAAATAATTCCTTGTTTCTTTGTGATTTAAAATAAAATATTGACTGAGATTAAATGAGGATCTCATTTTAGTTTTAGGGATATTTAAAATTTAAATATTTAAAATTATTCTCTGTAATAATTGGTTTTATTCTTCATGGAAATTATATTGAACTAAAAATAATGGAAATTTATATAAAATTTTATGGAAATAATATGCATAGATTATTGTGGATATAAATTTGAAAAATAAAGAACAGTATAAATATTTGAAAAAAATAAGCAGAAAATTTGATACTCTATTATGTTGAATTACTTATTTTATTAAATATTGAAATATATTTCTTTTGATTATTCAATGTATTTGAACTGAATAAGAATATAAATATCATTTTAGGCCTTTTAAGGATGGAATATTTCTTGGTGACATTTCTTCAAAAAGAATTGTCTTTGATGAAAATGTTGTAACTAGTTGAAAATAACCATTATAAGAGGTCCAAGGCTATAACCTATCCCATGTTATTATTGATAATAAAAGGAAAGAAGTGTGTGTGTGTGTGATAATAACTAAAAAAACATAAGGATTTAGTCTTAATTATAGGTGGTGAACCACATTAAAAAATTCTATGTGTTCATCAATTTTCTTCATTAGTGAGTATTGTGAGAGAAGTGTGATGAAAAATCATGAGAGTTGAAATGGAGTGTAAAAATCATTAAACACTGATTCAACCCCGCCACACAGATATTAATATTTTATGTGATTTAAAAAATTGGTATCAAATATGCTCTAGTATCTTGTGTTCCTCTCAAGAAATTGATATATATGAAAAAAACTTAGTTAACAGTAAAGTCATTCCAAGGTTAAATGGAAATGGTTTTTATATTTGGAAAGAGATAATTATACCCTACCTTCTCTATCTTGGTCTCAATGTGCTTGACTCTATATAATATGTTTTTATTTCTCCAAGAGTGACCATAGTATAGTCTCTTGTTGATAGGAAAAATATTAAATGAAATGGAAAGGATATGAACCATTTATTATATTCTTTATCTGAGAAAGAAGATAATGGTAATGGGTTCTAGAACTATTAATGTTATTTAGATTTTTCATATAATATATTAAAGAAACAAAAAGGTGAAATAATCCAAAATTAAAACTAGTATAAAATAGTTTGAATTATAATATAGGAATATGAAATAGTTGATGAATTATATACTAGGGTTAATCTAATTTTCATCACCATTAGAGGGTTTGGAGATACATTTAATGATTCTACAATGGTGAAGAAGATGATAAGAATCTTACCAAATATATTTTATTCCATGATCTAAACATTTGAAGATAGATATCTAGATTAATTCATAGTTGATTAAATCCACAACACTCTCATCAATTTTGAGATGAGAATAGGAGAAATACTTAAAACTAAAGGGTAAAAGGAAAAATAAATTTCTTTAAAAGACTTTAAAGATTTAAAAATTGAATAGGGGTAGAGATTCTTGTATAAAGATGAAGGTATGAGATAATTTATTGAAAAATACTCTCTTATATCAATGAAATTTACCGGAATAAAAATTAAGTAATGAATAATGCTTCTATTAAAATGATTTAATTATGTAATTTTATGACATTTTTATGTAAATGATCTTATAAAAATTAGATGGTAAAATGAAGATAATGATTCTACCAGGAATGACACTAAAAGAGATACTCTCTAAAGAAAGGTTAGTCAAAGATAATGAATAATGTTACACACAAATATTTTAGGAGGAATTTTATGTCTGTTTAAAAAATTAGTATCAGATGATTAAGAAAGTGTTAATGAGGGTGAAGCTCTTAGAGATGCCTCTCAAAGGGTGATCATGGAATGAGGGTAATAATAAGTTATATAATCAAAATATTACTCATAAATAAATATATATAATGATTCAAAATATGTAGAAACAAAAAAATGCTATGTCAATTGAAATAAAAATGGTTTTGAAAGAAATAAGAAAAATAAGAGAAGACAGTACTCTATTAAAATGAAATTTAGACATATAGATTCATATATAGATTAAAAAATTAAATATTTTCAAAAAAATTGAAATAATGAATCATAAGATTTTTATGAAAATAGATATCATTGAATATATAATTTATATAATAATTCTTATAGATAAAGAAGTGAAAAGTATGGGGGAATGATTATTGAAATTGGAAAATTAAAAAAGAAAGTTAAGTGTGATTGAAATAAAGATATTAAATAAAAATGGTGAATATTATAAAAAACCATAATTTGTGATAATATCAGAAAATATTGATATTTTATAGAAAATATTTATGGTTTTTCACCATTTGATGAAAAACTTAACGGTTAAAGGTTGTAGTGGGAATAATTAATCTAATATAATTATAAACCATATTAAAAGGTAAAATTTTAAAAATTAATGGAAATAAAGACTCATAAATTAATCATGGATCTGTCACATATGTATAAGAAATATTTTCATAAAGGAACTATATGTGACAAACAGAATAAAAAATTGAAAATAAAGTTGGATAATAACCTAATCAGTAGAAACATTATTTTCAGAGTTTGATCTTCAACGGTTACTGGTGGTGTTACATTATATTTGTTCATAAAGCTTACAACTATTGGTATAATTTTTAATTACCAAGATTAAGTAGGAACTATGAATAAAGGGGGAGATATAAATAATAGTTGATAACTCAACAAAAGCTTTAAAAAATTGAAAATAAGGTTGAAGTAAGAAATAGTTTTGGAAGCTTGCAAGAGGTATGTTGAACGTATGATAAAGAAGTACATAATTAAGATGTATATGTTTCAGTTATTCCATATCAGTTTAAATAATTTAAATAATTTTAAATGATAAAAATAAAATTCATATTAGTCAATAAGATAATGTAGTTTAATTGTAATTTCAATCTTGAAAATTTGAAAATCATTGGATCATGGTCAGTGAAAATTCATTTCACATAGAAGGTGTTCTAGATATTTTGTAAAAATATAGAAAATATGAAGAATGGGCTATTAAATTTCAAAATTACATCTCCCTATGGATCATATGGGTTAGAAAAAAATATTTAGAGAAAAAAATTAGCCCAGACAATGTTTTGTTTGTTTATGAACAAAATAACAATTCATTGAGTACATCACAGCTATGTAAAGTAGAAAAAAATTAAAAATCATGAAAAATATGATCATTTTAAAGATATTGAAATATTGAGTTGTTTTTTGGAATGTTTATCATAGGTAATTAAAAAAATTCAATTTTTTTCTAGTGAAATACAATGGATGAGCAGGGTCATCTCTCTTGAGAAGATTTTTAGTTGATCACACATTATTCTAAATTCAGTTATTATATTTTCTTTATTTGATAAAAATAATGAAAATTTGGTTGAGGATGTGGAATAAAAATATTAAACTAAATATAAATATGAAATAAAATATAATAAATGTCATCAAAAAGAATGTTCTTGGTTTTAGGGTTGGTTACTCAAATTCCCCCATTGTTCATTATTGTTTTTTAAAATTTAATTTTATAATCCGTCCCATTATACATGAATTTCTACCCAATAATTTGAGTGTGAAATTTATAATTCCTAAAATATCTCTTTTGGGTACTAAATCTCACCTTCTCTAATAGTTATGTAAGATAAAAACACCCCAATTGAGAGTGTAATACCTTCCATGACCTGGCTCTATCATAGGACATCTCATAACTCAAGCACACTCAAATCCATTGTATAAATATTTTACCCAATATAAGGGATATAATTATGATTTATTAGAGAATATATATGATTTTAATATGATGTGGTGGAAGATTTCCACACCCATACACTTCTCTATTATTCACCACAATAAAAATTAAAACATTAAAAATTAAAGAGTATAATTCAAGAACACTATAAAAACCTCCCATAACAGAAAGTCATGGGTCAATAACTCACACTATTAGTTCAATAGATCATATTATATAGAGATATAGAGAGATAGATAATGGAAGAACACTTTAATTAAAATATGAACCTGGGTTATATAGAAAACAAATCCTAAAACAACATCAAAAACTAAATTCATCAGCCTACATCACGTTACGACCCCTTTACAACTGATGATATCTCTTTGAATATCCCCTATAATTGTATTTATAGGCATAAATCATGATAAAATCATCATTGATCATCCATAAATGAATATATTAATTCCTATCAAGTCAATCCTGGGAGTACATGGAGGTCTTGGGACTACAAGCATTGGATTTGGTCAATATTTCAAAAAATAATATATATATATTATTTCCATCACCTATATCCATAGTTCGACACTTGGTGTCATGAAATATAAAACCATACTCCTCCTTCAGCTGTGGTTTTTCATGGATTAGTTTGAAATCCAAAATCCGTATAAAGTTTCATATTGGGAATAGATATTTTCATGATGTTAATGGTTGTCTTCCATAAAATTATGCTCTATTTTCACTTGATTCTTCATTTATGAGCTTTAAAAACATGCCAGGGATATTCCACATAGTGTAAATTATTCTTATTATATAAATAGGTCATTGATTTGAATACTTTTATGTGCTTAAAATCATCCATTTCATCTATCTATTAATTAATAAAACAATAAAATATCCGTAAGAATAATCAATTAAAATTACAAAAACAATTTATTTTACTTTAAAATAATTATGCATGAAATTGTATTATCAATTCCCCCACACTTAGAAATTTCTTTTCCTCAGACATATAATATTAAAAATAAATTAAAGAAGACACCATTCTACCAATATTTAAATTTCAAAGTAATAAAAAATTTGTATTAATGGGAAACTAAAATTTCAAGTTCCATATAAAATATTAATTCAATGACACACTCATTAAAGAGTCTAATCAACCTAAGTATTTTAATTTTAATTTTTGGAAATTTGGATATTCTCTTTTCCTCTATTCAAATTTATCAATTTATTATTAGCAAAAATTATATTTTGTGACATGACTCACTGAAGAATTTTCTCACTCATCACTCAAGGTAACATTTAAAACTAGAGTTTTTCTCATACCATTAATACATGAACCTTTATATAATCTTTTAAAGGACCTAAATTATCTAATTTATAAATACAAAAAACACAGGGAATCATAGGGACTTGAAATTAAGGTTCTACTGACTCTGAAGCTTCATGTTGTTGGGTAAAATGTTTAAAATAGTAAGGCTATAATAAGATGTTAACTGTAGAGCATAATAAATGATATAAAAAGTATTGTGTATTGGAAATATACCCTTAAAAATGACTACTCACACTTCTCAAGCTTAAAGTAAAGTTCATTAATAATGAAATTTTAATGAATGATTTACACCCTCTTGAATTTTATCTATTTATTTCTTTTTAAACTAATTTTTTATTATTATTTTTTTACCTTTTTTAAAGGTAATAATTAGAAAAAATATCACATCCACAGCCTAACCCCATACGATAAAGTTTTCATATTTTTATAGTATAATTGTGAGTATACTGGGCTTCATGATGATATCCCATGTTCGATCCCTGATAATGGCCCCAGGTTTGGACAAGACTTTCATTAGGTGGGAAAAAAGATACAATTTGTTTTTCTACTGAAAC
Organism: Viscum album; assembly: GCA_963277665.1. Taxonomy (NCBI): domain Eukaryota; kingdom Viridiplantae; phylum Streptophyta; class Magnoliopsida; order Santalales; family Viscaceae; genus Viscum; species Viscum album. Next base: position 1,181,399,051 of record OY728166.1, read on the forward strand.
ATAGTCTTCGACCAAGGTCTTATCTCTTAAGGATCTTTACAATCGGTCACACACTTCCAAATTCACTTATTATTTTTTTTGTTTTTTTTAATACTCAGAAAAATATGGGTTTGGAAAAGAAATTAAAAATTATAAAGAAAACATGTAGATGTAGTTATAGACAAAATGAGTATAGTTAGAAAGAAATTTCTTGGTTTTGGGATGGGTTACTTGAGTTCCATCGTTATTCAATATTATTATTTAAATTCTATTTTAAAATCCATCCCATCAGATATGTATTGATATCCTCTACTTTGATTGTGAATTTTAGCATGCCTATAAGATCTCTTCAGCACACCAAATCTTACCTACTTAAAAATACAATTAAGATAATCACACCTTGATTGAGAGTTTGATACCTTTCAGGATCCTACCGTTGGAGTTTGTTTCTTAGAACCAATTTGTTATACTTTTATTACATATAAATTATATGTATTATTTTTAATTAAACTTATTATTACATATTGTTTATTTTTGTGCATGAAATTAATGTAATAATGTTCTTAAGTATATATATCATTGATGAGGTCATAGAAGTTCCCCACTGTGATGATAAACAAAAAATTATATGAAGATATTATTAAATATAGATCTATATTCAAATAACATACTATCATGGGAAACATTGTATATAGACTATCGGGTGTCAGTACTTATATATAGATGAGACTTCTTCTCATAAAGTTCACACTTAATAATATCCATGTTGGGAGATTATGATAACATATCCACCAGTAGTAATTTTGTATGTTTTGGTGTCATCAGGTATTCCTATATGCAAACATGTGTAATGTTCCTTGAACTTTCAGATTATTATTAATTATAATTAAAACTAATGTACTTAGATGTATTTTATAAACCATGATGATAAAAATTCATGGTGAATTTTGATACATTGGGTGTGTCATGAGTGGAATGCTATTAATGAATATGTCAAGGAAACATTTTTCAATTCCATCTTTATGGAAGATAATATCTCAACCCTTTGATTGGAAAAAGAGTTCTTTTATAAAATTCCATGGATGTGGTGTAACAACATGGTTATTTTAGATAGTCAAGGAAAGAAATATTGATCATAATGGTTGGTGGCTAGATGTGAAACCTTCTTGATGAGATATTGTAAAAAATTGATTATATTACACAGTGAGAATTGGTATGTGGTTTTCATCTTTGTGACATTAAGTTCTTTCTCTTTGGTTCCATGAACCATTTCTAGATAGTAATCTTGGAATTCAGTCATTCCCACCTATTGAAAACAAGAAATAATCCTTAAGGGTTACACACAAAGTGTTTACTTTGGTTTAGATTAAATTCTATTTGAATTTAATTAATAGAAAAAGAAAAATTATTCTCAAGAGTGAGGAATAATTTCGTTCACATTTTATCGATTGTAAATATTTACTAATAAATAAAATATGTAATATTTATTCTGATGTTCAATAAATTCTAGAGTAGTTTTAATTGACCATGATCATGTTCAGTTAAAATTTATAATATATAAGTTGGTCAAAATATATTTTTGATTGCTCAAGTTGGCATGCACCAAAAAACAACAAAATATTGTAATTATTACTATTAAGAGACATGGGGTTTATTAAAGGTTATAATATTGTTTAAGGGATGACATCCAATTAAATATTATTTCAACCTAAACCCTAACTCTATAAATATATTATTATATCAATTATGTAGGGTATTAAGAAAACAAATGGTCATTATACACAATGAAATTCTATATCAGCTCCTACTTCTCACTCCCTCTCAAGAACGAAAAATGAAAGAGACATTCCTTAATGACTGAAGGAAGAGTGATCAATATGAATAAAACAAGACAATCTATTCACCATGATATCACCCAAAAATTGATTGTTGTTTTCTAAATATCAAAGGAGAAAATGTGGATTACCACTAGATATATTCTATGCTTGGATCCTCACATCGCAATAAATGAAATCTAAAAAGGGAATTTCAAAAGATCAACATTGTCAATGAAGAAAGGATCCTAAGATGGGGTATTTTTTCTGCAAATCTAAAAAAATTAAATATAAAATTAATATGTAAATATCCTCATTTGGGATTATAACACATTTAATTTAAAAGATATTTTAAATATATCACCCCCATCAGTGCTTTAGTCATGCTTGTAACCTTTAAGTAATATCTGAGTGGTCGCGTTTTAAATTTATAATTATTTATTTGATTGTTTGTCTATAACAAATGGTGGTTGAATTTTTTCACTTTATATTATTTTTTATTTAATTTCATTTCAATAAATGTGTTATCAAAAAATTAACCATGGTTTTTAGTGTTTCATTTTTGTAAAGGTCTAGATGAAGAATGATCATAGATTCCATTGGGAAGTTCCAAATCTTCTTCCAGTAAAACATGAAAACAGGGCATGTAGTCAGAGTAAACACCACATACCCATGTTCACTTCACTAAGATGCATAATAGGATACACAACACATTGAGAAGTTAATTATATGAGGTATTTTTATTTAATACATCATGTAGATCAGGCCAACCTAGTACATGGGATTTTAAATTACACGAAGTGTATCAGGCATACACATCATGTATTTTGCATAGGCTAGCAGTTTAAATCATGAAATATGTGTGGTCATTATACATCTTAAAACCATGTGAGACTGAAATCATAGAACATTTATGATATAAAAAATGTGTATGAGGTATACACATCATGTAGTTCAATATTTACTACATATGAAATACATGTCGAGGAATTTAGCAAGAACACCAGACACACGACATAAGGAACACATGGTGTGTTGTAGGATTGTACATTCCATGTAGTCCATCTGAGATATATGCCTAAAACTAGGTGTTTATCCCATGAAAGTAGAAAGTGGATACACAACATGTATTTAGAATTTATATGTCATGTAGTCCATCCGAGTTGACACACTGAATCCCTAGGAATGTATCTTAAATACATGACAATTGAGAAACACAACATGTAGCTAGATAGTACACACAATGTAGTCTCCCAAATAATGATAGAATTAAATTACATTAAATTGAAAATTACATAATTAAATAACATATATTATTTATTGACACATGTTCTGTTTGAAATTTTAATAACTGTTTTATAGAATTTTTTAATGATCAATTAATTTATTGTAATAATATATAATAATTTGTTCTAATGTTTATTTTCCATTAATTCCTAAATGACGGTCCTCTATAAGAGGATTCAGATGGTCATTAAGATGAAAGGGAATTAATTAATTAATTAATTAATTTAAATATATTTATCTTAATAGTAAATAATGAATAATAAATGAATGTTTACCAATTTGCTTTTGGGTATGAATTTCATGTATGACTATTTGTGAGTTTTACTAAGAAAATTATATGTGTTGGAATTTATTTAATTTAATTTAGTTCACAAGTTTGCTATATTAAATCTTAATGGGATTCATGTCATCCCACCATCTGTATTATGTAGGACTTGTGTGTCCAAGATTATTCATGTAATCCCCTTTAACCAATCCATTGGTTCCCCTCAGATGTGTGCTAGTTATAATTACTTGTAATAAATAGTGTTTCCTAAGGCTCATGGAGACAGTTCAAGAAGTAACCATAATAATTCCAACCTAGATGTTACACAGGTGGACAAGTGAAATATTTTAACTCATTCAAAGACTGAAAATAAGAGTTATTTCCCCTAGGTCATAAGATTATTTCATGTATTCTAATTAAATAAACAGTTATATATGCCCATGAATGGGTCATTTAATTGTTTGTTAAATTTTTATGCATTATTTCATTTTAGGTTAAATACTATGATCCCATAAATAAATAAATTAATGTGAAAATATAGAATATAAATAAATGCATTATATTTAAATTCATTATATATAATGTTTAATTAAGTAAGTAAAATACACTTAATATTAACATCACATGTAAATTATAAAGTAGGATAAAATTTAAACATAAAAAATTAAAATCCCTCCACTTAATATTAAGTCAGACTATGCCTTCCAATACTATATTGGGAATGAAACCATAGAACTATGTGTTTTCAAGGACAAAGTCTAGAAACTTGCTTTTATTGAGGAGTTCTCATGAGGGTTTTGGGTGGAATTAGAAAAAATACAAAATTTAATACATAAAGTCTATTCAATAAAATTTTGGTGGAAATTTTGATGAAATTCAAGTCAATATTTTAGGATTGGGGATCCCACTCAATGGATCAAAGAGCTTCAAGCCCGTAGTTAGAAATACCTCCTACTTAAAACCTTCTTAGGGTTTTCATGGACAATGTCTCGATCATTAAGAAAGGTATTATGGATCACTTCTTGTAGAATTTTTGGGAAACCGTACATTTTGAGTTCTATGGTGAGGGATAATGAGATTTAATAAAATAATACAGGATTTAATAAAAAAAATTATTTTGTTATCTATTAAAAACATTTAATCAAGAAAAGTACTAATAATTCGAATTATTAATTGTATAATAAAATTTTAGTTTTTTAATCCATGCTATCCCTTAGATATATATTGGATAAAGACAATATTATCACTAGAAGTAACTTCTAGGAATTGTTCATAATTCTTTAGGTTTGTTTCTCCATGAACAGAAATCTTACGTCCTGGAATCCTCAATTTTTTATCCACCTACCAAGGAGGTGAGTAATGAGGAGTTTCTTGTATACAAAATAACATTTCATAAATGTTGTCAATATTCAATGTTTGATGATTTCATTGATGTATAATGAACTCATGAAGTCTTTTGAAAACATATATGTTTATAGTATACTTGAGAACCTCCTAGGATTGTACTAGGAGATAGGTAGATAAAAATTGTTTGAGATTTCAAAATCACTCTTTCAGTTAAAGATTGTGGAGGTTGCACCAACTGGTCATCACGTAGTCAAGATAATTGGCTACATTGAGTGACAAGAGGTTCTAGGGTTTAAAATATCCAAAAATCTATTAACCAATATCATTATGGAATAACTCCCTCAGAGATTATATAGTTTTATTGTTAATTATAATATGAACAATATTGAGAAGTTTCTTTTAGGTTCTCTCTATCTTCTTTTCCATATGTATAATGAGATGAATCATGAATGCCTTCAGTACTTACGGTGAACAAAAAAAAATGTAAATTAAAGAGTTTTGAGTCCAAAACTTCTTCATACTCTTCCAAGAAGAGTAAGATCAAGGGGAAAGAAAGGTAACAAGATGATTTTTGTTTCGTATGTGGGAATAAGTTCCACTAGAAGAAATACTACACTCAAACACAGAACCAAGGTTAATCTACAATTGAATTTTTTATCGAATTCAATTTATCTATTTCATAAAAGTGAGTATTATATATTTATTATGGTTCTCACATATGTATTCAAATATAGGAAACACATATATTCAGAATGATCAACCAAGGGGAGGTAGATCTATGCATAGCCAAAAAATATAAATGATCCAATGTAGCTATCGGGGACTAACACCTCACGTTGAAAACTCGAATGATCTTAGTTCTAATAGATTTTTATTATGTTCATGTATTTACCAAAAACATTATTTTTGTATCCATACATGATACAGATGGTTTTATTTTAAAATTTGGAAATAAATATTTCTTATTTTATAAAGATATCATTTTTTATGGTAAGAAACATTTAAATAATGGTATTTATGTGTTGGAATACAAGAACCAATTAATGGTAATTAATAACAAAATTTATTAATGTGACTCATACCACACCCAACTATGACATCATTGGCTAGTTCATGTAAACAAAAATCACTTGACCAAATTATACTTAGATGGATATTTAGATTATTTTGATCTAAATCCACTTGGTATGTGTCACACATATTTAAAAGGAATGAAAAATGCCCTATTTAGTTGAAAAGGTGAAAAGGCTAAAGAGATTCTTGAATTAGATCATATTGATGTGTTTGGACCATTTTTTATTGAAGAAAGGGGTGGGCACTCATACATCATAAATTTTATTGATAAATTTAGTAGATATGTATATGTATACTGGATGAGGTATAAGTTAGATTATTTTGATAAATTCAATGAATACAATACTAAATTTAAGAACCATATTGATAAGAAGATTAAAAAACTATACTCAAACTATGGTGGAGAATATCATAATCAAGAGTTCATTGATAACTTATGGGTGTTTTGGATTTTATAATAACTCACTCATTATTATAGACATTAGTGTAACAGTTTGACAAAAATGAGGAACCAGAACTTGTTAGACATGGTGAAAATAATGACAAGTCATGTGAGACGCCTGTTATCCTTTTGGGGATATGCATTCGAAATAGAATCATTAGTACAAAATGTTGTGCCAACTAATGTAATATATGGTATACCATACCAATTATGGAATGTAAAGAAACCTACGTTGTCTTACTTAAATGTTTGGGGTTGTGAGGAATTTTTTAAGGCCTCTGAAGGTAACAAGCTTGTACCCTGAGGCATAAAGTGTATCTTTATAGGATATCGCAATTAGACAAAGGGATATTACCTATATAATCCTTCATACAAGATTGTTGTGGCTGAAATACATATCACATTTCTTGAATGAGGGAACATATATAAAGGTGATAGTGGTAGTGAGATATAATTCAATGAAGTTGAGGCTCAAGATACACAAGAGTTGGCATAGGAATAAATTCCATAAAGCCCTGTGGAAGTTGCAGTTGTTCTAGAGACATAAATACCATGTTAGAGTACTAGAGAGGTTATAGAACCAGAATGGTATGGTTTTCTAATAATCGTGGATAACAAATCATTATCAATTGATATTAATGATTTTATAAACTACAATGAAGAAATAAAGTGATATAGATGTTCCTAGGTTGCAAGAAGCCACAAATTCAAAAATGGTTTCCATATACCAAGAACAGTTCTAGATATTTGTAGATCCTGTAGTGGATGTAAGGTTTATTGATTTAAAATGGTCATTCAAGAATAAATTTTACATGGAAGGACATTTCAATATCTATAAATCATGACTGGTTGAAAAAGGATTTAAATTGTGTCAATTAATTGACTATGAAAAAAAATTTACGAGTTGCGATGATGAAATCCATTAGAATTCTACTTTTCATTTTGGATTTCCATGACAATGAGATTTGAAAAATGGATGTCAAAATATACTTACTTAATGGGAATCTTTTGTAAGATGTCTATATTACACAACCTAAAGGGTTTGTGACTCCAAAGGATTCCAACATAATATGAAAATTACAAAAAACAATTTATTGATTAAATAAATTTTCTATTTCGTGGAACATTCAAATTGATGAAGACATAATAGAATTTGGTTTCATAATGAACGAATGTGTGCCTTGTTTCTAAAAAGGGTTTAGTGGGAGTTTGTTCATTTTCATAATAGTATATGTCGATGACATATTACGTATTGTAAATGATATACTATTATTATGTTCTATAAAGGATTGGTTGAATAAATGATTTTCCATGAAGGAATTAGGTGAAATAACAAATATTATTTGGATCAAGATCCATCATGATAGATCTAAGAGTCTACATAGCTAAAGACAAAGTACATATATTGAAAATATATTGATGATAATTAGTATGAAAAAATCTAAGAGGGGATTTTCCCAGCATCACATGGAATTTATCATTCCTGGAAAAAAATTCCTTAAACACATGGGGAAGGAAACATAATGTTAAGGATTATATACGCATCAATGATAGGGCCATTCATGCATGTTATTCTATGTACTAGGATAGTTGTTCCCTAAGAATAAAGATTGGTATAAAGATATCAAGATGACTTAGGTGAAAACTATTGGAAGGTAGTCAAGATGATCCTTAAGTATCAAAGATAGAATAAGAATATGTTTTTTTATGGAGGAGATGAGGAACTAGTCATTAGAGGATATTTAGATTCTAGTTTCCAAACAAATCATGATGGCATGACGTCTCAAACTGGATTCATCTTCACTATGAATGGTGGTGTCATGAGCTAAAAAAGCTCAAAACATTCCATGGTCATAGATTATATAGTAGAGTTTGACTATATTTAATCTTCTGAGCTAGATAAAGAAGAAGTATGGATTTAAAACATTATCCAGGAGATTTACATGTTTCATAGTAGTAAAGATCCCATCACAGTTTATTCTGATAATACTATAGTGGTGGCTCTTTCAAAAGAGGTAAGGTCCCATTAGTGGATGAAGCACATAATTTATAAGTATTATCTCTTTACATATAATCCCAGATAGGTGAGGTTTCAATGAGCAGTATTTCCATGGAATACAATGTGGAAAATCCCTTAACTAAATCCTTGACTTAGCAAAAAAATTATTATCATGTGAGGAATAGTGGATTCAAAGTCATTGGTTGTTGTCTCTATTTCAAGTGGGATTTTGTTGGAGGTGGTGTCCTAAGACTGACTATTTATACTTTGATTACATGTATATTCAATGTATTTAACATTAATAAAACTTCTTATTACATATTATTTATTTTTCTACATGAAATTATTGTAATAATGTCCTTGAGTATACATGAAATTGATAAAGTCACCACAATACCTTGCTATGATGAGAACCTTGAAATGTTATGAAAATATTATAAAATATAGTTATATGTTCAGATAACATACTATGATGGGACACATAGTACATAGACTGTCAGATGAGAGTACTTATATGTAGATGATACTTCTTCTTATGAAGTTCTCACATGGTAATCATCAAGATAGGAGATTATAATAATAGACCCACCTATAGGAATTCAGTGTGTTTTTGTGTCATTAGATATTCCTATATTTGAGCATGTGTAATGGTACTTGGAAGTTAATATTATTATTAATATATGTTATGACTCATGTACTTAGAAGTATTTCATAAACAATGGTTATGGTAATTCATGGAGAAGTTGGATATGTTGGGTGCATCACAAGTGAAATGTTATTAATAGACAAGTTAAGGAAGGATTTTTCACATCCATCTCTATTGAAGATGATATCTCGACCCTTCGATTGGAATAAAACCATAACCCTAACTTCTATGGACATAGTTTAATTAGAAGTTTATTTCATATAGTAAAAGAAAGATGTATCAATAATATAGGTTGGTGACACAGATGTACAACCTTCTTGATGAGAAATTGTGATAAAGGAATTATATAACATAATGAGCATTTGTATGTGGTTTTTGTCCTTGTGAAATTAAGTTCATTATCTTGGGTTCCATAACCCATTTCCAAATAGTAATGTTGGACTTTAGGAAAGAACAACCATTTCCAATGAGAAATAATCCTAAAGGGTCACACACTAAGGGTTTCTATTGATCTCAATTAAATTGTATTTGAATTTAACTAATAGAATAAATATTATTCTAAAGACTGTGGAATAATTTTGTTAATTTTTTATTGATTGAAAATATTTATTAATGAAAAAAATATTTAATATTTGTTCGGATGTGTAATAAATGTTATAAGAGTTTGAATGGACCAAGACCATGTTCTATGACAAGTATGAATTAACAATCTAGTTAAATATTATTTGTTGTTGCGCAAGTTAGCAAGCCCCCCCCCCCAAAATAATATTATTTTTATTATCATTATTATGAGACATGGTGTTTATTAATTGTTGTAATATTGTTTAAGTTCCGACATATAATTAAATAATATTTTAACACAGACCATAGATCTATAAATATATGGTTATATCTATTATGTAGGGTAATATGAAAATATAAAATCATTGCTCCCAATGAAATTCTCTCTCACCTCATACTTCTCTCTCCCTCTTAAGAAAAAAACAAGATAGATTCCTTCAATGCTGAAGGATGAGTAGTCAACATGAATAACATTATACAATCGATTCCCTATGATATCACTTGGAAATTGATTAGAGGTTCTCATAGCTTAAAGGATAATGTGTGGATCATAGCTAGAGGGAGTCTACCCTTGGATCCACAAATAAGAAAAAATGAAATTTGGAAAGCGTCTTTGGAAAGATCAAGAATATTAATGAATAAAGGATCCTAAGTCAAGGTATTAATTTTATTTAGGCCTAAATAAATTAATTTTAAATTTAAAATGAAATTATCATTATTTTGGGATCCAAGACATTTTATTTTAAATATATCACCCACCTCTAGCATGTTTTCTGCACCTGGAACCTTCACCAACTCCATTATTTGTCATTTGATCCCTCAAGAGGACTAAAATCTATTATATAAAGATTTTACCTAAGAAAAATAGATAGAATGATGATTTAGGAGAGAATATAGATGAGTTTTAGAGTCATGTTGGGGTACACGATCATCATACCCATACACTTCTCACTTTATCACCATAGACAAAAGTAAAACATTCAGAGAGTATAATTTAGGTACAACATGAAGTCCTCCCCCAAGTCCAAGCCACGAGTCAATCAGTCTCTATTGTGAGTGTAAGAGATCATGGAAAATAAAGATATAGAGATAGAGAGTGTGTGTGTTTGTGTTTTTATTTATGTAAAAATAATTTAATTAAAATATGAATATGAGTTATATAGAAAAAATAATATAAAACTATGAAAAAAACTAAATTTCGTTGCCTCCTCCCAATTTCGATCCATTTCCAATAGATGATATCTCTTTTAATCCCCCATGGCCACAAATTTATAGGAATTAATAATTCTCAGTACAATATAATCATCCATAAATTCATCCTTTAATTCCTCCTAAGTTAATCTCATGGGTGTTTGAAGGTCACGAGTCAACAGGCATGGTATTTGGTTAAGATTCCCCAAAATAATATACAAATTTTTCCTATCACCCATACTTATAGCATCAGACAAGGTTTCATGCCCTGAAAAATCAAAGTCCCCCTTTAGATGTGGTTTTTCATGACCTCGTTTCACCTCCTGAAATCATGTAGATCTTCACATATTGAATTTCTATTAAGGACATGAATAGTTGTTTTATAACAAATATTTCTACATTTCTACTTTATTATTTAATTATAAACCTTATAAACATGCCATAGAAATTCCATTTTATGTAAATTATTCTAATGATGTAAATATTGATATGTTTTTCACTTATTTATTATTTTCAATAATTTTTTGAATCCTTCCATAAATGAATAAAACAACAAAATATCAGTTAGAATAATAAATTAAATTACAAAAATAATGTATTTTATATTAAAATAAATATGCATGAAATGGTGTTATCATTGTAAAAAGGGATTTAGAACACTATGAAAATTTTTTCATGTTGGGGAAGAAATTATGATAGGTTATTTAAGTAATCAAGATGAAAATATTGGGTGGTATAGAATATGTAACCACATTAGACAAAAGAACATGAAGAGAATTACTAGATAAGACAATATGAGGATTCATCTTATTTTAAAATAAGATAAATATACTATTTTTAAAACTCATAAAAAGGAAAATGTAATGGCCCAGATCGTCCTAGTCCATTACTTTGCAAATTATGGTGTTTGGGATGCCTTGGACCCCATCAATTGGTCTGAAGGTCGGCGTGTTAGTGGAAGGATGTCACTGTGGTATCACCGATCGACGCCACACCTGATTGGTTCCACCGAGGATTGTTGGTGTTTTCCTTCCCTAGTTCTCCAGAAATTCTAATTTTATGTATTTTATCCTTTTTAAAGTGGTTTAAGGTCATTTTTATCCCCATAAAAAGGTTTTAAATTTCCTAAGAGGCGGTTGACCATCAACAGACTCATTTTCCACTCTTTGAATGAAATCCTTTAATGCACAACTGTTATGGCCACCTCTCTGATGAGAATTATTAAATAATAATTAATTCAATCATGTGTAACTGTCTAACCATGTGGTGAAACCATGATACACCTTTAAATCTGTTCAAAAATTTATATCCCATAACACCATGATCTTGCCTTTTATCACACGAGAATTATTTATCCTTCTAGGTTGGTCTCTTTTTATTTCCTTGGTGCATTTTGAGTCCCCCATTGCAAGGCTAGTGGTGCACCTATGTTTGTGCTTTTCTTGCTCACTCTTGGAGTCCCCAGAGTTCCTCCCCTATAAGTATTACATCCCCAGTTATTGGCGTGAGGAGAAAAACATCGATCGTTGATCATCTAAGTAGGTTTTTTCCTTCGTCTCTCTTAATGTGTATCATGCGGGGTGGTTATGATAAAGTTTACTTCAGGGATGGATGAAACCAAACCCTAACAAAGATAATACATGGTTTTTAATGAATGAAGGGGTGTGTTTGATGATGATGTTGTACTGTTTTATCTTTTCTTATGTGTTTTAAATTGTATGGGCTTATGTCTACTAAAAATTTTGGTCGTTGGTGGTCCTTTCTTGCACACTAAGGAACCTCTTTTTCTGGATGATTATGTGATTGAATGGTTGTAACATGGAAACTGGTTAATCACATAAAATTAGTCGATTAAATGGATGCCCAATGAATAATAATCCTTGTGTGGTTACTTGTTTAACAAAACGGAAAGACATGATTAAATGAATGGTGTGTTAAAATCCTAAAACCCCCTAGCTCTATTCTGGTGATGTTTATGGTTTCTTTTCTTGATGCTTGTGAGGTGACGTGGATGGGGATGGAATCCCCTTTTGTGGTATAGTTGTTGGTTTGTGGATCTGAGGTCGTGTGGGGTTATATGTTGGAGTTTATTTTGGTTCCAGTACTTCGAGGGATCTCACAAATCCCTTTTTTTGTTGTGACTTTAAAAGAGAACCAGGTGTGAATGCTTAAACTACTTCTTGGCTATTTTTCCTTCCTTGGATTTTGGTTAAGCCTGTTAGTTTCTGGGTAGTGAATAATTATTTAAATTGAACCACTTGAATGTGACAACCAGAAGAGGTTTAATGGGTAATTGTTTTCTAGGAATGAGTTGTGACTTGGTTGTGGCAGTTGTGCTTTTTATGAATGAATGGTAACGAGGGTGTTTGTGTATGGGATAGTTTTTGAACCCCTAGGATGGGATGTGTTCTTGTTTACCTATATGTATAATTTAGTTCTTATGTCTCTTATTTGCGCCCCACTCAAGTTGAGCACTTCATGCCGAACACCCCCATTTCATGGGGGAGGGTGTTTTTCCCAACACTCCTATGAGTGGTTGGTTATTAGCTCTTTTTCTGGTCCCTTTCCCAAGTAACCCAAGACTCTTCGGGAAGGAAATGATGGCATGAGGTTCATTATAACCCTAGATTCCTTCAGGGTATGTTATTGTAGTTGGATCAGGTGTGTGCGGGAAGGTTGTTTCCCAAGTGTCTTCGAGAAGTGGCCCAGGTGTCTTCAGGCATGGTAGTAGTTGTTCTGGACTATGTGTATTCAGGCATGAAGGTTTGTTTGTGGCCCAGGTGTCCACGGGTGAGGATGTGTGTGGTTATTGTGGCCTAGGTGTTTGTGGGATGGATGTGTGGTTTTGGTAGCCCAGGTTTGTGCAGGCGGGGTATGGAATTTGGACTATGGTGAGAATGGAGGTAGGGGGGTCTGACACATAGGATGTCTTCAATAACCAGTGGGAAAGTGGTGCGTGGTACCCAAACATCTATGTGTTATTACTATTACTTTACTTGACTTGTGTTATTTGGGGAGTGTTCCTTGTTGAGGTTTGGGTAGATAGTTTCCTTTTTAGGTGCCTCATTATCTCCTTTTCTCAAGGGGCATTAGAATTTCTCCCCACTTGTGCACGAGGGTTTTTTGTTTTTCCCTACAGAGTATACCTGTATAGTCACCCTACATATATAAAACTGATTTCAGGTTTCTAGGAGGACTTCAAGGACCATGCCAGACCCTATTATCTTGGACATCGAGACCATTGACATTACTATTTTTCGTTTCTTTTGGTACTTCCCTTTGGAGTTTTCTTGTACTTTGTAGCACTTTATTACTGGAACATGCATATTGGAATGTATTGTTTTGGATTTACTTTTACTTCCAGCTTTGGTGTTGTTTGGGATTTAATATCGTATCTCTCCATCCTACTAAATAAAAAGGGTAATTCCTTCCATATTACATGTGATTCTATACCCATGGTGCTCTTATCCACTCTAGGGCCTATTGAAGGTGGGTATCAGGGGTCATTATCTCTCCTTTAACTTGAGGAATGAAGGGTTTTGGAAATATTTTGTCCCTTCCCTCATCTGGGTCAATGATGGTTGTGACCGAATGGTATCAAAGGAGAAGTTGAGAGATAGGATAGAGTTCGTAGTTTGGCACAGTGAGGATCGCATGGGATGGTAGTGCAACAATGTTAGGAAATATTGGCATCTGAAATAGGCATGGGAAGACTGGCTAGGACATGGGATTTTAGGGACCCCCGTGATCTGATGCAATGACTTTGGACCTACTGAGCGATTAAGTGAGGCTACACTAATTTTAGGGTAGAGACCCTTGGAAATGTATTCATTATAATGACTTGTGTTCTTGTTTGTATTGGGTATTTTGGGAATTTAAAATAATTAAAAATTCTAAGAAAAATTTCAAATAAATTTTCTACACTACTCGGGTTTAGAAATCATTTGTTTACTTTGCAGCTATGGTACCCGGATGGTGACCACGGGTAGTACGGGGGATCGAGGCCCAGAAGGATGATTTGGTTGATCAGAAGAGGGACGATCGAGAGGAGGAGGATGAACAGTGGAAAAGGAAACTTCATTATTTTCAGTGGAAGACCCCCAGGAAGTTCGAGGGCAGCATCTTGGGCATGGAGATAAAGAGCTACCTTGAGGAGATAGTGATAGATTTTAGCTTGATCCGGGATCTGACATAGTACTGGGTTCCTCTGGTTGTAATAAAAATACAGGGAGCAGCATGTCAGTGGTGGAATCTCTATCTTTGGGAAAAGAGGGAGGTTGAAGTTTCGTGGACTGACTTTGAAAGGGAATTCCTGGCAGAATTCCTCTCTTCCACGATGAAGGCAGAGAAGAGGCAGGAGATACTCTCCCTTCATCAGGGGATCATGTTAGTGTGGGAGTTGGGGATCATGTTCCTAGATCTCTTTCACTTTTCTTTGGATATCTTTCTTGATGAGGAGTCTCAGGTGAGACATTTAGAGGAGGCACTCAGAACATATCTTCAGTATGCTAATACTCCCTTCACTCTACTGACATACTTGGAGGTCCAGAAGAAGGCTGAAGTGGTGGAGATGATGAACACGCTAGGAGGTGTTCCATGAGAGGGGATCCAGTAGGGCTTGTCAATGGGGAAGGCTGTCATCAGCAAGCCTCCATGGTCAAGGCCTTCTAGGTTTCAACCAGTGGGGAGTAGGCCCCAGCAGTTCCAGTTTTGATCTTCTAGTCCTCGCCCATTATTTACAGGCCCAGGACCGAGATGATTCATCTATGGAAGTCATGGGAACCTTTGGAATCATTTCCCGGACAGAGTGTAGTATAGTGGGGTTGGGTAGGTTCAGCACCCACCTCAGCAGCAGTAGTTTCCAGCCAGGCCCTTTCAGCAATAGCAGCAGGGACAACCAGATCCCACTAATCTGAGAGAAGACCTTGTGAGAGGAGTCCGACCTCAGGGTGATCCTTATAGACCTCGACCAGGGCATGGTTAGGGAGGCGGTCTATAACTGATGGACAGAGGAGATGGGTGTGGGAAGTTGCACGCCACACAGGCAGCAGTTCTAGTAGGGCCAGAGGTTGTTTGAGGTACGATCAACTTTTTTAGTACTCCTGCATGTACCTTTTTTGATTCATGAGATTTTTACTATTTTTTGCACCCATTATATCCCATTATTTGGTTCTAGATACAAAGAGACTTCCCATGCCCCTAGTTTTGAGTACGCTAGTCGGAGGTCAGACCAGCTTATCTCATGTTTTCTGGAGATGTAGATTGATGTTGGGACCACACCAGTCTAGTGGGGACCTTATTTTTCAACATATGTAGCTATATGATGTCATTCTAGGAATCAAATAGTTTTTCTATATGTGTTCTACTATTTAATTCTTCTGAAGAAGTATTTTGTTTTCAGATATGGGCATCCATCGAGTAGAATTCACTTGTGAAAGAAGTTTCCAAGAGGGTAGTCGGTCAGTGGATCCCCTTATTTCCTTGTTAGTTGAGCTATCAATGGATTAAGAAGACTCATAGAGGGTTTATGTTTAGGGAATTTTCAGTGAGTGCATGGACGTCTTCACTAAATAGGTGGTGACTCTACCCCCCTCAACCTGATGTTGAGTTCGGGATAGACTTGCAACCCGGTGCCCGTTCAATTTTGATGGCTCCCTATTGGATGGTGCCTTCTGAGTTGTGGGAGTTACAGATTTAGATTGATGATCTGATAAAGGGCTTTTTCATACCAAGGGCGTCACCATGGGGTGATCCGGTCTTGTTTACGAAGAAGGTAGGTGGTGGTCTCACATTGTGCAAAGACTACCGGAGACTGAATCAGGTTATGGTCAAGAACTGTTACCCTCTCCCAAGGATAGACGAACTTTTTGATCAGTTAAAGGGGGAAATATGGTTCTCCAAGATCGATCTGTGGTTAGTGTTGGAATCACCTGTTTTGATAATCCCAAATCATGCTTAACCATTGATTATGATGTATTAAAACCTTGCATTAATCTTATTATTCCATGCTTAAACGTATTTTATTCTAAACAGTTCATATTCTTACAGTAGTACTTACAGTAGCATTTACATAAGTTTAGTATTGTTAGCTACCAGTCAGAGTTTTATTTTCAAAGTCACAGTTACAGCTAACTGTCACCTTAAGATTTTGTTGCAATAAGTTCACAGTTACAAGGTTACAGTCGAAGACTAATACAAGCTTACAGTTACGAGTCTACTGCTATCTATTGTCAAAGCTCACAGACGAAGGTCACAGTTACAAGACTTCTGTTCAAAGTTATCTCTGCTCAAGTTCACAGTCGAACAAGTCTACAGTTGAAACAAGTTCGCAGTCGAACAAGCCTACAGTCATAAGTCTACAGTCAAGGTTACAGTTAGACAGCTTCTGTCTACTAAGTCTACTGATGATCGAAGTCTACAGTTGACAAAGGTTACAGTTCTACAAATTTGATGTTACAAGTCTACAGTTAGAAAGGCTACAGCTACATGGAGTAAAAGCTACTATTGCAAGCCTACAGACAGCAAGCCTTTTGTTGAAGTCAGCAGTCAGAAGGAAGTCCACAGTTGGAAGACCACAGTTGAAGTCAACAGTGACATACATTCTCGACTCACTGTTTTAATTTCTTTATTTCCTACATTTAATCTATCTAATGGTCATATCATATATTTTGATGATTTGTCAAATATCTGATAAAGGTTGTCAGATGTCAGGAACCCGTACCTCGTACCTGCTGAAAAGAAATCTTTTCTGTCCCCTGTCGGGAGATAAATACGAGAAGACTACGCTGCCCAAAATAGGATGCGAACCAGAGAAGTGCGTGGTGGACGAAATATACCAGAAACACAAGAAGATAAAAACGGGTTCCATCAAGAACACAGAGAAGCATATAGACAATCAAGTATACTCGAGAAGTGTTATGTGCATACAAGAAGAACCCTGAAGAACTTCATCGACTACATTCTCACTACCTGTGAACCTGAAGCATACGACACTCTGTTTCTCAAACAGAAACGAGAAGAGGACTCAAACTCTCTTCTGATCGAATACAAGAGCTACACTGAGATCACCAGAACCACTTCTAAACTCTACATCTCTTGTTCTGTGATTTATTCTACATTTTGAGCAGTGTGTGTTATCTGCTGTATTAAACACACACACTGACTCCTGTACTTTCACTGGAGGATCTTTAAATCCTCAGCAAACCCTTTTACACTTCATTTCCCACTGTGGATAGTGGTAGAGGTCTTGTGACCTGAACAGCTGGCTGCTGTTGCTTGTTTTCCCACGAAGAACTGTGGTAGAGGTCTTGTGACCTGGACAGTGTGTTCACTGTTGTTAACCCCGATCCAGGGTGTGGATCATTTTTATATAAAATTTTGAGAGGACTAAGTCTCGGCTTGAGACTGAACCTCTTGGTTAATTTTCTGTGTTTGTAGTTATACTCTATATCCATACTACATATTTATTTCATATTCCGCTGCTATTACTTTGAAATATAATCTACCTTCAAAGCTACTTTGATAATTAAATTCGCAAGTGTTTATGTTTGTTATAAATCAGTAAGTTAGTTTCAAAAGTTAATTTAATCATAAGATTAAGTTAACTGAGAATTAATCAATCTTTGAGAAACTAATTGAACCTTTATAATCTATATAAATTCACTACAGGTTAATTTGTTTTTGAAATTGGGGGATTTTAATAGAAATTGTTTTTAACAGAAATTTTAATTGGAACTCAATTCACCCCCCTCTTGAGTGTCCACTCCGACCAACACTTGGTATCAGAGGTGTTGTTTATCTCTTTTATAATTGCTCAAAGTTTTATTTTAACTCTCTGTTGTTTAAACTGTGATTGTAGTTTTATCTAAAAGATCTTAAATTTCTGTTAGTTCTAAATTTTATCTCTTTAAAACATTTTCTAAAATTTCCTTATGGATAATAGACTAGAAGGTGCTGCTACTAACAGGCCACCCTTCTTTAATGGTGTAAATTATTCCCTATGGAAGCTCAAAATGAAAATTCATTTGGAAAGTATGGGTTTTGATATTTGGACTGCTATAGAGTCTCAATACAAGATTCCAGAAACTGAAAGAATAACTTGGGATGAACCTACTAAGGTAGATTACAATAATAATTGTAAGGCTGTGAATGCTCTCTACTTTGCTCTAGGAGATGAGGAATTCAATAGAATTTCTGCATGTAAAACTGCTTTTGAAATCTGGGACACCTTAGCTGTTTCTCATGAAGGAACAACTAATGTCAAGGAAATGCGGTTAAATACTTATACTATCAAATACGATAACTTTAAGATGAAAGCTGATGAACCTATTTCTGATATGTATCTCAGGTTTAATGAGATAGTCAACACAATGAGCTCACTCGGAAAGATTGTTCCAGCAAAGGAGCAAATCATGAGATTATTGAGATGTCTTCCTGACAGATGGAGAGGAACATCCGTTTCAATTAGAGAATCCTGTGATATTGGAACTTTGCCTGTCAAGGAGTTAATTGGTAAGCTGATGATGTACGAAGAAGAGCTCAAGGTAAATAAAGAGGAAGATGAGGAACCAAAACAAAAATCTGTAGCTTTTAAGTCTACTGCATCAAAGAGCAAAGATAAAGAGAAAGTGCATATACCAACTGAAAGCTCATCTAGTGAAGACTAAGATTCTGACAGTGATGCCGAGATGGCACAAATAGCAAGGAGATTCAAGAAGTTCTATAAGAAGAAGAAGTTCTTCAGAAAACCAAACTACAAGGGTAAGTATGATAGACAAGGTAAGTGGAAGAAAGATTGGAAGAAAACTGATAAAGAAGAAGACATAGTTTGATATGAATGTAAAAGGAAAGGACACATCAAAGCTGACTGTCCTAAGTTAAAATTCAATAAGAAATATGAGTACAAGGACCAGAATTATAAGAAAGCTATGAAGGCCACTTGGAGTGCTTCAGAAGACAGCACAAGTGAATTAGAGTCCAGTGATTCTGAAAGAAATCGTGCTAATATGTGTTTCATGACAAACACATCTGAGGTAACCTTAGACACTCCCACTCTAAACTCTTATTATTCTGAAGGTGAAGCAGAATCTGGTTCTGATTCTGAAAATATTTATAAAGATGAATTGATTGAATACTGTAATATGCTGGAAGAAACGTGTAATGAACTAAAGGATAAATATAAGTCTTTAAAGAAACAGCATGCCCTTACTGCAAGTGTCAAGTCTGCACTTGATGTAGAAAAAGAGAAAAATGTTCAATTATTAAAGGAGAATACAGAACTGAAACTATCTAATGAACAACTTAGAAAGGACTTAGAAACATTCACAAATGGAAAAGATACTCTAACCCAACTGCTAGGAAAGAAAGTTGCACCTAAGTATTCTACTGGCTTGGGATACCAACCTGGACAAAGACAGTTTACTAAAACCCGATTTATTAAGTCTGGAAAAAATCCTGCTAGTTCCAGTTTTGGAAATTCGTATGCCTCAACTAGTTATTTAAATAGTTGTAGATCAAATAAAGTATATCTCTCTAAATCTGTTGCATCTATTAATTGTATGGGACCCATAAAACAAATCTGGGTACCTAAATCCTTGATTGCTAACATATCTGGACCCAAGAAAATCTGGGTACCAAAGTCATTTCCTGTCTAATCTGTTTTGTAGGAAATCTGTTTGAAAAGCAATTACAAGAAGGTATGGTACTTAGATAGTGGATGTTCAAGACACATGTCTGGAGAATATTCGTGCTTCAAAAGCTTAATAAAGGTTGATGGAGGATATGTCACTTTTGGTGATAACTCAAAAGGAAAAATCATCGGCTTAGGCCAGATCGGTAACACTGACTCAGTATTAATTTCCAAAGTTTTATTTGTTGATGGACTTAAGTACAACCTACTTAGCATCTCTCAATTGTGTGATGATGGTTTTAATGTCAAGTTTGAAAACAATTCTTGTGATGTTTATAATTCCAAAAATGCTTTAATATTTTCTGCCTTAAGAAATGAAAATGTTTATGCTGTTGACTTAAACACTTTAGCTAAACATAATGTTACCTGCTTAAATGCTTTTCATAAAGAGTCTTGGCTGTGGCATAGGAGATTAGGACACTGCAACATTCACTCACTTAGAAAACTCTCTAAGAAACACCTAGTTAGAGACCTACCTAAGCTTGAATTCCCAAATGACAAAGTGTGTAATCCCTGTCAAAAGGGAAAACAACACAAAATTTCTTTTAAACCAAAGAAAGAAGTTTCAACTTCTCAACCACTTGAACTGGTTCACATGGATTTGTTTGGACCATAAAGAATTTCAAGTCTAAATGGGAAGCACTATGTTTATGTTCTTGTAGATGACTTTTCTAGATATACTTGGGTATACTTTCTAGCTCACAAAAGTGAAGCCTTCTCTTCCTTTGTTAAATACTCTAAGTCTGTAGAAAATCTTAGTGGACTTAAGATTAAGACCTTGAGGAGTGATCATGGTCGTGAGTTTGAGAATCAAGAATTTGAATCTTACTGCTCACTCAATGGCTATGCTCATAACTTTTCTGCCCCCAGGACACCCCAACAGAATGGTGTAGTAGAAAGAAGAAACAGAACCCTGCATGAAATTGCTAGAACCATGCTCAATGAATATGACCTGCCAATTTACTTTTGGGATGAAGCTGTAAATACAGCCTGCTATGTTATTAATAGAGTCTTGATTAGACCGGTTCTTAAGAAAACCCCTTATGAGTTGTGGAATAATAGGAAGCCTAAGGTTAATTACTTTAGAGTTTTTTGTTGCAAAGTCTTTATTCTGAATACCAAAGATAATCTTGATAAATTTGCTCCAAAAAGTGATGAAGGAATTTTCCTGGGTTACTCTATGTCTAGTAAAGCCTATAGAGTTTTCAATAAGAAAACCAAATGTGTGGAAGAATCTGTTCACATCCAGTTTGATGAGACTGATCCACATGAGTCTAAAACTTCTCTTGAAGATGTTGAAGAAGATTTATCTGTTCTGGACCTAAATGACAAATCTAAAGAACCTGTAATAAAAACATCCAGTTCTGGACTTTTTCCAGAATCTTCCTCTGTGGAACCCGAACCTATAAATGAACCTGAAATCTCTAGTCCAACCTTTACCAAATCAACTAGGATTCTAAAGAATAATCCTTTAGATGCTGTTGTTGGTAATCTTGATAGAGGAACACAAACTAGAGCTTCTCTAAGAAATCAGGTTGAACATCAAGCTTTTCTTTCACAGCTTGAACCCAAAAATGTCAATGATGCAATCAGTGATGAATTCTGGGTAATGGCTATGCAAGAAGAACTAAATCAGTTTGAAAGAAACAAAGTTTGGGAATTAGTGGAAAGACCTAAAGACACTCTTACCATAGGCACTAAATGGGTGTTTAGAAACAAAGTTGATGAGTTTGGTAATATAATCAGAAACAAAGCTAGGCTAGTTGCACAAGGGTATAGTCAGGAAGAAGGAATAGACTATGAGGAAACCTTTGCACTCGTGGCTAGACTAGAGGCCATTAGGATATTACTTGCTTATGCTGCTCATCTGAATTTCAAACTATATCAAATGGATGTTAAAAGTGCTTTTCTAAATGGATATATAATTGAGGATGTATTTGTGGAACAACCTCCTGGTTTTACAAATCCCCATTTTTCTAATCATGTTTTTAAACTATCTAAAGCTTTATATGGTTTAAAGCAAGCTCCAAGAGCTTGGTATGATAGGCTCAGCTCTTTTCTTATTTCGAAAGGATTTACTAAAGGGATAGCTGATCCTACTCTTTTTATTAACTGGATTTATAAAGATGTCTTAATAGTACAAATTTATGTGGATGATATTATTTTTGGATCTTCTAAAAATTCTTTATGTGTTGATTTTTCAAAAATAATGCAAAATGAGTTTGAAATGAGTTTAATGGGAGAACTCAAATTTTTCCTTGGATTTCAGATCTTTCAAAATAAAAATGGTATTATTTTGAACCAAAGTAAATATATTAAAGATCTTCTAAAACGTTTTTCTTTGGATGGCACCAAAGGCAGTGACACACCTATGAGCACCACTTGCAAGTTGGACAGTGATGAAACTGGTGAACCAGTGGATCAAACCAATTACAGAGGTATGATAGGTAGTCTACTGTACCTTACTGCCAGTAGACCTGACATCATGTTCAGTGTATGCATGTGTGCTCGGTTTCAAGCCAATCCAAAAGAGTCTCATTTGACTACTGTTAAAAGGATTTTCAAATATCTAAAACATACTCCCAATTTGGGATTATTTTATCCAAAAAGACAATCATTTGATTTATTAAGTTATTATGATGCTGATTTTGCTGGCTGCAAGTTAGATAGAAAGAGCACCTCTGGAACATGTCACATTTTAGGCAAGTCACTAGTATCTTGGTGTAGTAAGAAGCAAAATTCTGTTGCATTGTCTACTGCCGAAGCTGAGTATATAGCTGCTGGTAGCTGTTGTGCACAAATCTTGTGGATGAAACACACTTTACTAGACTATGGATATCAATTCAAACATGTCTCTATAAGGTGTGACAATACAAGTGCTATTAACATTTCTAAAAATCCAGTATCTCATGCTAGGACAAAACATATTGATGTGAGACATCACTTTCTGAGGGATCATTATCAAAAAGGTGATATCACTCTTGAGTTCATTGGCACTGAACATCAGTTAGCTGATATTTTTACAAAGCCTCTGAATTCTGAGAGATTAAGTTACATTAAACATGAGTTAGGTATGATTAATTATAGCACAGTTGAAACCTCACAGTTAAACCTCACAGTTAAACCTCATAGTTGAACCTCACAGTTGAACCTCACAGTTGAACCTCACAGTTGAACCTCACAGTTGAAACCTCACAGTTGAACCTCACAGTTGAACCTCACAGTTGAACCTCACAGTTGAAACCTCACAGTTGAAACCTCACAGTTGAAACCTCACAGTTGAAACCTCACAGTTAGACCTCACCGGTGTACCTCACTGTTACATCTCTCTGTAGGCTGTTTCGCTGTTTAACCTTATTTTATTTTGCGGGAATTCGAACCGTTTCTTTTCTTTAGTCTTTTATTCCTAAATCCCTAAATGATAAAAATTGAGAACATCGAACGTATCTCAATCCACTCATCTCGACCCTTGCTCTCTCTCTCAAGCCCTAAACCCTAAACCTTCAACCGAACCTCGAAACCTCATTCAGTTCCAATGGCCAGAACAAAGCGACCCCCGACTGTCAATGAAGATGCGCCAATGCCAAAGAGGACTCAAGTCGAATCCAGTGGCACCGGGAACGCCTCGATAAGACCTGTCAATCCACATCTGACTAAGAGAGAAATAGTTGCTGAGAAGGAGCTAAGTGAAGAGTGGATTTTATCGAGCAGATCATTAGTACTGGCAGTGCTTAATGAGAAAGGATGGACCGAATGCTTCGCAAACAATAATGGACCGTACTACCCGAAGCTGGTGAAGGAATTCTATGAATATCTACAGTTCGAGGAAGAGGTTGATCTGCATAGACTGGTATCTAGAGTAAACGGCAATGAAGTCAGTTTTTCATCAGTTGAATGGGTTGCATGTTTAAGAGTTCCTCATGAGGGTATTTACAACTACTATTCTGGAGCGGCTCCTCCAAACAGTAGAATCTTTGATCATGAGACGGCTCTGGAAGAACTGACAGGCAATGGCACAGTAAGAAAGGTTATTGCTGCTGAAATGAATGGAGAGGACAGGCTTCTGTTTAAGTTTATTCAGCATGTACTGAGTCCTAGAAGAGGAGATTTTGCAACTCTGAAGCACCAGGATATTTACTTGATGTACTTATTAAAACATGGAAGGAAGATCAACCTTTGTAGGTTGCTGATGGCTCAGATGGAAGACATGATAAAGGCAAGCTCAAAATCAAGTGCCTTGTTTCATGCTAAACTCATTTCGATTATGTTGAAAGTAAAAGGTGCAGCTGGAAGTCAGGAAGAGTTGATAGTGGCAAAGAACAGTGTATGTATCTCGAAAGTAATCTGCAAATTCATGAAGATCAGTTGGAATCCCTGGAAGAAATCTTGGGTGAATGATGAGGAGAGAATCTATGAGAAATTTAGCCCTTCTACTCATCCCTCTAGACCGAGAGATAGGAGAGATCCAGGCTTAAAGCCTGATGAGCCTGAACCTGTATACTCAGATGATGAACAGACTGCAGTAGTTGGTGACTCTGCAAGAGAGAACACCCCAATTGATGATGGGAGTGATCCTGATACTACTCACAGTCCTGTCAGGACAGTGACGTTTGGAGCTGCAAGCCCTCCAAAAGAACTACCTAGTAGAGAACCTGTTCTAAGAGACAGTGAGACTGAGACTACAGAAGAAGAAGAAGAATCTCAATATTTTGTCAAGGACACCTCTGACGAGGGTGATACAGTCGAAGCAGAAGAGGCTGGAGCTTCAAATAAAAATCAAGAAACTTTTGGAGAAGATAAAGAGGAGATCAGTGGTGAAGAAACAAAAGAACTCAGTATGAGCCCTCTGATAGGGTATACAGACAAGTCAGTGTCTGACCAGGAAGCAGGAGTGGTCTCTACTACTGTTGCCATGGAAGTGGTTGATGACCCAACAGAGAGGGAGGCTAACCTCACTGCTGAACCTACAGAGGAAGCAAATATGGAACCTGCTAGAGCTACAGAAGAGAACTTAGAGTTACCCAGAGTTGAGCAGATAGTAGAAAGTGTTCAGAAAGGACCTCCAAGTGAGAGGGAGCGTTTTGGTTCAGTCTCTATACTGTATGATATAGAAGGATGGACCTCAGATCCAGGATACATGGTGTTAGGACTCAATTATGAGGATTCAGATGAGGAAAACCAACCACCAAGAACTCCAGTCATCCTACCTAACAGCTCTCCAGTGTTAGAAACTGAAAGATTGGCCACCAAGGAAGACCTTGAATCCTTAAAGAATGAAATGAAGGAGACCATCAGACAGTCTGTTGCTGAATTGAAAACCAGTCTTTTTGATGAGCTGAAAAATGTGGAACAATCCTTAGAATTATCTCTAGGATGTGTTGTGGGAAGTCCAATCAAAGAAGTGATGGATGAAATGAAAGTGTGCCACACTCAAATTGAAAGCTGGACTGGAGCAGTAGTGGCCCTCAGACAATCAGTTGCCTCTTTAACTGCCCTGAGCAGTTCTCAGACACAAGTGGCCAGTGAGATTCGATATATCAAAGAAGTGGTCAAGCAGTTTGTGGAAGTATTTGAGGCTTTCAAGAAATCAGTAAAAGAACACTTTAGCAATCAGGATGCTGTCATTCAGAAAGTGATTGGAAATCTGAATCAGTCTTTCAAGGAGACAGTGGCATTCTCAGTCAAGTCCCTTCCTTCATCTAGCTCTCCTGTGGACCTTGAGCAGTTTATAAGCCTGCTCAGAGAAGAGCTTACTCAGGCCCGTGCAAATGACACATCAAACCTACAGATCCTTGCTACTACAAGAGAAGTCAGTGGCTTTGTTCGTGAGCACCTGCAGGCTGCTACTGCTTCTCAAGAGGCCATCAAAAGTAAAGTGGATTATTACTTTGATCGGATTTTCACCAAGCATCAGTTGAACAATCACTTCAAGCTCATGCTAGAAACTATGAAGCTGCCTCCTGTAACTCAAGCTTTCAAAGAACAAGTTATCAAGCTACGAGAATTGACCCCGGCTTTGGATAAATTCTTGGAAAACAAAGATGACTTCTTATCTGCCATGGACAGAGGAGGAAACATCATCATGGATTTCAGGAATCTGCTCCTACCTTTTCTTCATGTGGACTGCACACCTGTTATAGTTCCTCCTGCCCTACCTGTCTCCAACCCCAGTGGTTCTTCAGTAATGTCTCCTGCTGATGCCCTCAGAAGCCTCAGACCACTGATACCTCGGCAAGCTACTCACTACAGGCCTTCAGGAGCATCTGTTGCTGCCCCTCCAGACATTCCTGCTGCACTTCCTAAGCCTGCTGATACTTCACCTCCTGCTCCATCTTCTTCCTCCAAAGGAAAAGATACCTTACCTCCAGATGAAGAGGATTGAGTCTGTTTATGTTTTTTTTTGATAGGGATCATGTATTCACGTTTTGGGTCATGTACTGTACTCCTTATTAATACAATGTTTATTTTCTCTCTCTCTGTCTTTCTTTTTGTTAATCACAAAGGGGGAGAAATAGGGAAAAATAGATAGGGGGAGAAATGGGGAGAAATAGGGAAAACTCAAGGGAGAAATGAACCTATACAAAGAGGAGAAATCCTTGCGGATTATACCTAATTTTTTAGGCTCATATTGCTAATATTGTGTCTTGCACACTTCTCTTTGATACTTCTATATTTCATACTGACATAATTTGTGATTATCAAAAAGGGGGAGATTGTTGGAATCACCTGTTTTGATAATCCCAAATCATGCTTAACCATTGATTATGATGTATTAAAACCTTGCATTAATCTTATTATTCCACGCTTAAACGTATTTTATTCTAAACAGTTCATATTCTTACAGTAGTACTTACAGTAGCATTTACATAAGTTTAGTATTGTTAGCTACCAGTCAGAGTTTTATTTTCAAAGTCACAGTTACAGCTAACTGTCACCTTAAGATTTTGTTGCAATAAGTTCACAGTTACAAGGTTACAGTCGAAGACTAATACAATCTTACAGTTACGAGTCTACTGCTATCTATTGTCAAAGCTCACAGACGAAGGTCACAGTTACAAGACTTCTGTTCAAAGTTATCTCTGCTCAAGTTCACAGTCGAACAAGTCTACAGTTGAAACAAGTTCGCAGTCGAACAAGCTTACAGTCATAAGTCTACAGTCAAGGTTACAGTTAGACAGCTTCTGTCTACTAAGTCTACTGATGATCGAAGTCTAAAGTTGACAAAGGTTACAGTTCTACAAATTTGATGTTACAAGTCTACAGTTAGAAAGGCTACAGCTACATGGAGTAAAAGCTACTATTGCAAGCCTACAGACAGCAAGCCTTTTGTTGAAGTCAGCAGTCAGAAGGAAGTCCACAGTTGGAAGACCACAGTTGAAGTCAACAGTGACATACATTCTCGACTCACTGTTTTAATTTCTTTATTTCCTATATTTAATCTATCTAACGGTCATATCATACATTTTGATGATTTGTCAAATATCTGATAAAGGTTGTCGGATGTCAGGAACCCGTACCTCGTACCTGCTGAAAAGAAATCTTTTCTGTCCCCTGTCGGGAGATAAATACGAGAAGACTACGCTGCCCAAAATAGGATGCGAACCAGAGAAGTGCGTGGTGGACGAAATATACCAGAAACACAAGAAGATAAAAACGAGTTCCATCAAGAACACAGAGAAGCATATAGACAATCAAGTATACTCGAGAAGTGTTCTGTGCATACAAGAAGAACCCTGAAGAACTTCATCGACTACATTCTCACTACCTGTGAACCTGAAGCATACGACACTCTGTTTCTCAAACAGAAACGAGAAGAGGACTCAAACTCTCTTCTGATCGAATACAAGAGCTACACTGAGATCACCAGAACCACTTCTAAACTCTACATCTCTTGTTCTGTGATTTATTCTACATTTTGAGCAGTGTGTGTTATCTGCTGTATTAAACACACACACTGACTCTTGTACTTTCACTGGAGGATCTGTAAATCCTCAGCAAACCCTTTTACACTTCATTTCCCACTGTGGATAGTGGTAGAGGTCTTGTGACCTGAACAGCTGGCTGCTGTTGCTTGTTTTCCCACGAAGAACTGTGGTAGAGGTCTTGTGACCTCGACAGTGTGTTCACTGTTGTTAACCTCGATCCAGGGTGTGGATCATTTTTATATAAAATTTTGAGAGGACTAAGTCTCGGCTTGAGACTGAACCTCTTGGTTAATTTTCTGTGTTTGTAGTTATACTCTATATCCATACTACATATTTATTTCATATTCCACTGCTATTACTTTGAAATATAATCTACCTTCAAAGCTACTTTGATAATTAAATTCGCAAGTGTTTATGTTTGTTATAAATCAGTAAGTTAGTTTCAAAAGTTAATTTAATCATAAGATTAAGTTAACTGAGAATTAATCAATCTTTGAGAAACTAATTGAACCTTTATAATCTATATAAATTCACTACAGTTTAATTTGTTTTTGAAATTGGGGGATTTTAATAGAAATTGTTTTTAACAGAAATTTTAATTGGAACTCAATTCACCCCCCTCTTGAGTCTCCACTCCGACCAACAGTTAGGATATCACCAGTTGCGGGTGAATGAGGGTAACATCTTGAAGACTACCTTCGGGTGCAGATATGGTCACTTTGAGTTTGTGGTCATGTCGTTTGGCATTATAAACGCACTAGCTGTGTTCATGGGACTCATGAAGTCTGTCTTCTGGGAATATCTAGACTGGTTTGTAGTCGTTTTTATTAAATACATCCTAATCTACTCATGATCATTGGAGGACCATGGTGAGCATATGAAGATGGTTCTAGAGATCCTCTAACAACAGTAACTGTACGAAACGTTGTCCAGGTGAAAGTTTTGAACATGAGAGGTGCACTTCCTTGGACACGTGGTGTCTGAGCAGGGAATAACAGTTTATCTGTCAAAGGTTGAAGTGGTTGTTTCTTGGGAATAACTCAAGAATTTGATAGAGGTTCGTAGTTTTCTAGGTCTGACAGGATATTATTGGAGGTTTATGCCTGAATTCTCTCGAGTTGCATCTCCTTTTTCATTTTTAACCAAAAAGGACCAGGCCTTCATGTGGAGTGAGTAGTGTCAAGAAACCTTCAATTATATGAAGGTGAAGTTGGCTAGTGCCCCAGTGCTGAGGTTTCCAAAAGAAGGGGTGATGTTTGAGGTGTTCTGTGATACTTCAATCCAAGTCTTGGGGTGTGTGTTGATACATCAGTAGGGTTGATCACTTATGGGTCTAGGAAGTTACATACCCATGAGCGTAATTATGCCACCCATGAATTGGAGCTCGTAGTGGTTGTGTTACCACTAAAGTTGTGGCAGCACTACCTCATCGGGGAGTGATTTTTGATCTTCATGGATCATAAGAGATTAAGGTATATCTTCTCCCTGTGGGACTTGAAGTGATGCGCAACCGTGTTATCCAGGGTGACACTCCAGGTGGATGGTCGAAAGATAGGCAGAATCAGATGTTGTTTCATGGAAAGATTTTCTTCCCCATGGGAATGCATGAGAGAGTTCTTGGTGAGTTCCACAAATCACCCCTGGCAGTGCACCCAGAAGTTTCCAACATGTACCAAGGCTTGATGTGTTTGTTTTGGTGGCCCAGGATGAAGAGGGAAGTGGCAGAGTTTCTGGCAAAGTTCCTCATGTGTCATCAGGTGAAGGATGAACACTGCATCCCAAGAGGTCTGTTGCAACCTTTATATGTCATTGAGTGGAAGTGATATGACATCTCGATGGATTTAGTCACATGACTCCCCAGAGTTCAAGGGGTTTTAGATGCTATCTGGATAGTGGTATATCGGCTGACAAAGTTAGCCCACTTCCTAGCAATCGAGGAGTCGAGTGTGGTGGATGCCCTAGTATAGAAGTATGTGGAAGAGGTGGTGTAGTTGCATGGATGTCTGAGGTTCATATTCTCAGATCAGAATACCTTGTTTAACACACAGTTTTGGAAAGGATTGCAACATGATTTTGGAACCCAGCTATGCCACAACACTGCTTTCCACCCCCAGATAGATGGGAATATGGAGCACACTATCCAGACATTGGAGGATATGCTACGGGCATGTGTTTTGGACTTTGGAGGATCATGGGTAAAAAAATTTCCTATAATAGAGTTTTCCTTCAACAATAGCTATCACTCTACCATTGGCATGGCTCCATTCAAAGATTTTTATGGGAGGTCGTGTCGCTCACCCATGTGCTGGGAAAGGGTCGGGGAAGGAGGTGTTCATGGCCCTGAGGTAGTGTAGAGCACGATGGAGATGGTACAATATATAGAGGAGAGGATGAAGGTAGATCAGGACCGACAGAAGTCATATGCCGATCATAGGATGGGACCTTGGAGTTTGAGGTCGGGGACCACGGGTTCTTGAAGGTCTCCCCTCAGTATGGAAAACAAAGGTTCAACATGGAGAGTATGCTTTCTTTCAGGTTTGTCAGACCCTTTGAGGTGTTGTGGCTGGTCGGTGAAGTGGCTTATTAGCAGGCACTACCACCGCTGCTACTGAGGGTGCATGACATCTTCCATGTGTATCAACTCCATCAGTATCTACACAATGATTCTCATTTCCTCGACTGTGAAAAGTTGGATATTGAGGACGACATGAAATTTTTAGAGCGACCAGTGAGGATCGAGGATTTTGAGGAGAAGGTGCTTCATGGATGAACCATTCCTTTGGTTTGTGTGTTGTGGTGGCATGGTGGCCTCAAGAAGAGTAACTGGGAACATGAGGCACAAATGCACACCCAGTACGCATAGATATTTTGAGTTTTTTTTTCCGTTTTGTTTCGTACTTGATTATGATGTTGTGGTTGACCCTATTAACTATAAAATGTGGTGTGTTCTTTGTTCTCTGAGTGTATGAAGAGTCATGACTGTGGAAAGGGGGGACCTAATCCCTAATCAAGACGCATTAAAGTGGATGCAATTAAACACATGCAGGTGATTCAGTGCTGCCCAAAGAGGATAATAGATTGACATGGGGGAAGAGAATACCTTATACAAATGACTGGATGGTGTGAAATTTATAGTTTTTTGTGATCACTTGAGGGATAGGTGTTCTTAGATGTCTCAGGTGGTTCGGCCGTGAGAGGTATCTTCTGAGGAGGCTGTTCAGACCCCACTTTAGATAACTAGGTTTAGTTTCGATTCTCATGGATGAGAATAGTTTGAGAGGTATATAATTTAACGTCCTAGACCCTCATAGTCCATTACTTTTCCAATTCTGGTGTTTGGGATTCCCTAGACTCCATCAATAAGTTCAGAGGGAGGCGTCTGAGTAGTAGGATGCCACTGTGAAGTCACTGATCAGTGTGACACTGATCCATGTGTCCTTGATTGACGCTTGATTATCCAATAAAAACACATATGTTAATTACATTTTAATGGTATTAAATGTTCATTTTTTATCTTATGGGACTAAGTTAGTGTATTTTGATTTTGAACATCCATTCTCATCATTTGTGCACTTCATGCCTAATGTACACCAATTTAGGCCCAATGAGTCATCTGATTATAAGGAATGTAATTATCCATATTTTAATTTTATATTTTGTGAAATGGATCTTCACTTTAGTTTAAACATTTTTCATTCAGGGATCAATGGATGATTCATAAAGGATGATGGAGATATTTGGCGATGAAAAGAAACAATTCTGGAGAAGGCAGATTGGACACCATCCCACTGATGAGAATGTGGGGCCCAAAATAAAGGTCTAATGAAGCCCAAACATCTTATTCTACTATCATAAATATAGAGGCACAAATTATTATTCAGGAGTCAGTGCTAATTCTGTCTCCATTATGGATATTTAAGCAGCCCATTTTAGAGATAAAATTATGGTCCAGATTCTGCGGCTCAGAAAAACAGACCACTAATATGATCATATCCCGGAATCCATAACTCCAAATGAGCCCCAATTTTACATGAAGTTAGAAGACATACGAGGATCCATTTTCTTCTTCTCTGGACCACTCTGATTCGGCCATCTAAAAGGTCATCCAAGCGCTTTTGTTCGGTGAATGAAAGTTGGATGCCACCTCGGGTCAAGGGTGGGAAAATCAACTCTCCCTTACTTTCCACACACCTATGGCCTACCACAATTAATTGAGGAGACATAGACTATTGTAGGATCTACCAAAGGGCTCAAAAATTCCTATTTATGGCAGTGGTGTTGGAGGATTTAGGGATCTTTGGTGCTTGGTTTCATTGTAGTGTTATGTTGCCGCTTTGTGTTTGTAATCGCATTTCTTTTTCATGTAAGTTGTTTAATTCACCTTAGTTTCTTAATAAAAGTTCTTACTTTACTCTTATTATATTCTTCTACTTATCACGTTGATACCTTTGGTTCAAGGTGTGAATTTATTCACACCATACTTTGGAATATTTATCACACAACGGAGGAGTGATCAATTTTTGTTGTTGTTTTTACTTCTTCAATTCCACCCTTGTAAGTATACTTCCCGCTTCCATTGAAGACATGTCATCAATGGAGGGATAAATATTTTATGGGTTTATCCAATGGAGTAGAAAGGGGTTGTATTTGATGTTATTTCTCACTCCATTAATGGATAATAACTTCTTTTAAATGAGATTTTTATTTGATGATTTTAAAACATCTTCATCCTTATTGAATTTAAGGTCACACATTTCAAGTGCTAATACGAAACTTTACCTTGGAGTGCTCAATGCTATGATACTTCATGTGTATGGGTGATTAGTATTAGGGTGTGTAGGAATTAAAATAGTAAGTGATTATTATGTTTGATCTTCTTAAATGAACCCATCTCAATTATATGAAATTGAAATCATTAGAAAAAGAAATTCATCCAATCCACCCCGAGCGATATCCTAGGATCAACTCATTACCTTAATTTGAATTAACTTAAAAATATTAGTTATACCTTAAACCCATCTAAAATAAACCCAAGTTGGCCACTTCATAGCCAAAAACAATCCATATAATGAACGTGTCTGTAGGTACTTCTTAGGTCTCTTAGAATTCGATAACCCAAGCTAAACTACAAGGACTGTTCTACCTTCATATCTGAGGTAAATTTGAGTGTGAATCAAATTTTGGCTCCGTTTCCGATGACCCAAGTAAGTCATTTAAACAACCATTCTATTCTCCCCCATTTCTTCTTTTCTCATCCAAATTCTCTTATCTGGTCCCTTTCTCATTTTTTTCCTTTTGGCGCATGTCTGCCTACACACGCGATCAATCAAACCGTCTAGTTAGGGTGGATAGTCTTGGGGTTGGGGAGTCAAGTACACCAAGGGAACTATTTCCATTAGATCCTAATCTTCCTAACACCCCTGAGTCAAAAATTGAGCCAATTTCAATGGAAGGTCTTCAAATAAACCAACTCATAAACCCGGGTGGGAACCAAAATGGAAACCCAAATGAGGCAGCCCCAAAATTGGGGAATGCAATTGATCCAACCATGAATGACTACCTCACACCATCCTAGAACAATGACCCCTCATGCATTAGACACAATTCCCTAGGAGATTACAACTACATCTTTAAACCCCATGTCCTAAACCACCTTCCCATATTCCATGGAATGGAGTCCGAGATTCCATACCTGCACATTAAGGAGTTCAATGAAATTGTAGAAACCATATGTCCCCCACATCAACTAGAATCAGCTAAGATGAGGCTATTTACTTTTTCTTTAAAGGATTGAGCTAAATATTGGCTAAATAATTTGAGACCATCATCCAAAAAATCTTGGGACCAACTACAAAGATAATTCTACAAGAAATACTTTCCCCACCACAAAACAATTGCACTTAAAAAGAGTATCCAAAAAAATTTTGAAAAGGAGGGAGAGTCATTCTATGAAACATAGGAGAGGTTCAAAGACACTCTAAACATGGTCCCACACCATGGTTTCTCTATTCCTGAATAAGTAAGAATTTTCTATGAAGGGTTGGGTCTAGGGAATAAACAATTAATTGACATGATGTGTAATGGAACATTTAAAAACAAAGCCCCAAATGATGCTTACAAGTATCTAGAAATCCTTTTTGAACAAAAACAAACATGGGGAACTTCACCTTATTATGAAAAGACACAAAGAACTATTGGAATTCATACACTTAGAGAAGAGGAAATCCTTAGGGCTAAACTCGCAGTACTCTCTAGGAAGGTTGAAGAGATAGACCTTAGGAAAGTCCATGAAATCCAAACTGTTGACCCTGTTTGCACAATTTGTGACAAAAATGACCATAAGACAGACAACTGCCCAACCATTTAATTCATCAAGGATATTCTTTTAGGAGGATCCCCAGTGGAAGTAAATGACTTGAACTTTCAAAATCCTCAATACCAAAACAACTTCAACCCAAGGTATAATGACCACCTAGGCTTCCGCTGGAAAGATAACCAACAACCTAGCCAACCACAAGGACAAAATCCTTACCCCCATCAGAACTAACAATCCCATAACCAGTTCCAAACCCAAACTATCCAATACCAACAGCCACCGGTCCATTTTCAATAAACCATCCCACCACCAAAATATCCCCCTAGGATAAACCAATATTCTAAAGCACCAACCCAAACTGTTCCACAAACCCTACTAGAACAACTATGCAAAAAAATGGAAAGGATGAACTCAGAAGTCCCTTCCCTAAAACAAGAACTTCAAACCATCAAAACTGGAAAGGCACCCATGCCTACTCAGGCGGTGCCATCCTCAACATCAAGGGGAGAGTCAAGTTGTACTCAAACAACTCATGAAAAACTAAATTTTTTGACTATTTTAAGAAGTGGGAAATAAATTGAGAAACCTGAACAACTAATTAAAAACTCATCCGAAGATTCAAACTTAGATGAAAATTCAAATGAACCACAAGATCAAACTGAGGAAACTGATAACATTTTCAAGGAAACAACTCTTCAACAAATAACCCATAACATGCACCATTTCGTCAATGCATGAGGGGGAAAACCAAGCCTGAATTGAGTGAAACATTGAGGAAAATATTCTCACATGTCAAGTTGAACATTCCCTTTCTTGATTCCATCCAGACCATACCTGCCTACTCAAAGAACCTTAAGTAATTGTGCACTTTTAAAATAAACTTTTCAAATAAAAACCAAGTCCTTTTGGATGCTAATCTGAGTACCACCATTCAAGGGACCATTCCTCCTAAGTTGAAGACCCGGGTTGCCCTTACATCAATGTTGAACTAGGAGAGAGAAAAGTTTTCAAGGCCTTGTGTGACTTAGGTACTAGTGTCAATCTCATCCCTTATGTTGTGTACTTCCAGTTAGGACTATAAGAACCCCAACCCACATCTGTCACACTTCAACTTGCTGATCGTAGCATTAGGGTTCCAAAGGGTATTTTAAAGGACGTTCTGGTAAAGGTTGAAAAATTCATCTACCCTGATGAATTCATTGTCCTTGAAAACCATCCAAACATAGGAAATAAGGAACAAACCCCAATCATCTTTGGTCGTCCCTTCCTTGCAAAAATAAACTCTGTTATCTGAGTCTGAAATGGGAACATGACCATCACCATTGGGAACATGAGTCTAGACTTGGACATCTATAATGCAAGCTCACAAATAAGGGATGATGAGGACATTCATGAAGTAAAAATGATAGGAAGAATTGGTAATGAATCCATAGAATATCAAGGAATATTTGATGAATGTTTAAGTTAGGATGAGATTGATTTCCTTTGTTCATATGAAGGAAGTTTATCTCCTTGGCTTGAATCATTTTCAAATTGCTCTTATGATGAAGTCGTATGTCCAACAGTCAGTGAAACATTTCAAGAAACCACATTCATGGAGACCACTCCAACTTCCTTCCCTAAATCTGATCAAGACAATATAGTAGCTGAAACTTCTAAATGTGGGGAATCAATCCTATCGGAAACTCTAAAAAAATAAATTGAACTTGATCCAATGTCCCAATCTTTTGAAATTACAAACCAACCTGATCTTGAATTGAAGGAACTTCCCGCTGCACTCAAATATGCTTTCGTAGGGGACAATCAAACACATCCTATTGTCATTTCTTCTTCTCTTGAATCCAATCATGAGAGGATGCTTCTAGATGTCCTTAGGAAACATAAGAAAGCCATTGGTTGGACCCTGTTTGATATTCCCAGTATGAGCCCACTTATTGGGACTCATAGGATTGTTCTGGAATCTGATTCAAAGCTATGTCATCAACCTCAACGGTGAATCAATCCTAATCTCATGGAGGTTGTAAGGAAAGAACTTCTGAAATTGTTAAAAGTTGTTATCATATATCCAATAGTTGAGAGTGAATGGGTGAGCCCAATCCAAGTGGTTCCAAAAAAGGCTGGAATCACAGTTAGAACCAATTAGGATGAAGATATTCTTCCAAAAAGGGTGAGTAGTGGATGGAGGGTCTGCATTGACTATAGGAAGCTAAACTCATTCCCCAATAAGGACCATTTCCCCTTACCATTCATTGACCAAGTCCTTGAGAGATTGGTAGGTCATAACTTTTACTGTTTCTCATATGGGTACTCGGGGTATACTCAAATTGAGGTCTCCCTAGAGGACCAAGGGAAGACTACATTCACATGTCCATTCAGCACCTTTTCCTTCAAACGCATTCCCTTTGGTTTATGCAATGCTCCTGGAACCTTCCAGCGGTGCATAATGGGAATCTTCTCAGACATGGTAGGGGATTTTCTAGAGGTCTTCATGGATGACTGCTCTATGTTTGGGGATACTTTTGAGGGATGTATGTGGAATGTAGAGAGAGTCTTGTAAAGATGTGTAGAAAATAATCTAGTCCTAAACTGGGAAAAATTCCATTTCACGGTTAAAGAGGGACTAGTTCTAGGCCATTTGGTCTCAGGTAGGGGGATTGAAGTTGATAAAGCCAAGGTTGACATCATTCATCACCTTCCATCACCCAAAACTGACAAGGAAGTGAGGTATTTCTTAGGACATGCCTGTTTCTATAGAAGATTCATCATGGAATTTAGTTCAATCTCCCATCCCCTTTGTGCTCTCCAAGTAAAGGATGCTCCATTTGTTTGGACAGAAAGCTATGAGGGTTCATTCTCAACCCTCAAATCCCCTCTCACCTCTCCTCCCATTATGAAATCTCTAAATTGGAACCTTCCTTTAGAACTTATGTGTGATGCCAGTGACTTTGCTGTTGGACCTGTGTTAGGAAAAAATTGTGATAAAACTCCTTATGTCATTGCTTATGCAAGAAAATCCTTAAATGATGGACAAATCAACTACACCACTACTAAAAAGGAGTTACTTGATATTGTTCTTGCCTTAGAAAAGTTTAGGTCCTACCTCTTAGGATCCCCCATCACTGTGTTCACTGGCAATTCTACACTAAAATACCTCTTCCAAAAACAAGATCCGAAGGCTAGACTGATTAGGTGGGTCCTTCTCTTACAAGAATTTGACCTCACAATCAAGGCTAAAAAGGGTGTTGAAAATTCTTTTGCCAATCACCTCTCTATGATGGAATTCAGAGACAAATCAAATCACCTTTCTGTTTCTGATTTATTTCCTGATGAACACCTATACTCTGTGAGTGACTGCCCTTAGTATGCTGACATAGCCAATTTATTAGTTACAGGTGTCATTACAAAATTATTAGGGACTCAAGCTCAAAGGAAATTCCTTTCTGATGTTAGGAACTATGTTTTTGATGATCCATACCTCTATATGTTCTTCCCTAACCGAGTCATTAGGAGGTGTGTCCCAGAATCAGAACAAGAGTCCATCCTTAAATTCTGTCATAGTGAGGCATGTGGAGGTCACTTTTCCTCTAAGAAAACATCTGATAAGATTCTTCAATGTGGTCTCTTCTGGCCCACCCTCTCAAAGGACTCCTACACATTTTGTCAAAGCTGTCCTAGGTGTTAACAAGTAGGGTCCATCACAAAAAGGAATCAAATTCCACTCACTCCTATCTTAGTTGTTGAAATCTATGACTGTTGGGGAATTAATTTCATGGGTCACTTCCCAAACTCTAGGGGATATCTTTACATTCTCTTAGCTGTCGATTATGTCTCCAAATGGGTTGAGTCCATTCCTACAAAATCCAAAAATCATCAAACTGTGATTAGATTTCTCAAGGAAAACATATTCTCTAGATTTGGAATTCCTAGGGCTATCATTAGTGATCGTGGAACTCATTTTTTCAATCGTCCATTCTCATCACTCATGGAAAAATATGGAATTTCTCACAAAGTGTCCACTACTTACCACCCACAGACCAATGGTCAAGATAAGTTAGCCAATTGTGAAATCAATAAAATTCTTGAGAAAACTATCAATCCTTCTAGGAATGATTGGTCCGAGAAACTCTTGGATGCTCTTTGGGCATATCATACAGCATTCAAAACCATCCTAGGAATGTCACCATATAGGTTGGTTTATGGAAATGCATGCCATTTACCTGTTGAAATTGAGCATAAGTCCTTTTGGGAAATTAAGAAAACGGATTAAGACCTCTCATTGGCCGGAACAAAAAGGAAATTAGATCTCAATGAACTAGATGAACTAAGGGTGGAGGCTTATGAAAATTCAAGGATAAATAAAGCTAGAGTTCAAGCCTACCAATCTAGGAATATCAAGGTCAAACATTTTGAACCGGGAAAACTTGTGCTCTTGTATAGTTCAAAACTTCATTTACACTTGAGAAAGTTAAGGTCTAGATGGTCAGGTCCTTTCATAGTGCATCATGTATTCCCCCATGGGGTAGTATAGATTCAAGACCCCACAAGTGGTTACATTTTCAAGGTCAATGGTCAAAGGTTAAAACCATTCATTGAATCATTCAATAAACAGGAAATAGAGGTGGAGTTAACTGAACAAACCAATGAACCGGAAAAAAATTGATAGATTTAGGATCCATGTCAGGCTAACGACATTAAACAAAGCACTGCATGGGAGGCAACCCATGGTTTTAATGTTATAATCTTTTTGGAATTTTTTTTATTAATCATTTTGATATTTAAAATATATATATATTGTTGATCTGTTCTTATATTATGAGTATGGATGGGTACGAAAGGGGAGCACCATATTCATCCATGTCACGTGGTGTGATCCCTGAGTACTACCTTACCCATAAATTAAAAAGAAGACAATGTATCATTAGTTGATTTAAAAAAAAGGGAAAACCATAAAAATGATGAGACTTGGTATTAAATAAATTATTCTGTTGTCTGTTTTGTTTGGTTTGTTGTTGCTTGTATGGTTTAGGGACTATTTTTTTGGTCATACATATTCAATCATAGAGGTGCCTAAATCTCCCATGAGACCAAAGAGTTATTTGGGAGCACCACAATCATCATTATGAAGCCACCAGGTGAACTTGTTCCATGCCCTTTCCAACTCATTTCCCCCCACCCACTTCTCCTCTATTTTCTTTTTACAAAACTAGGGACAATTTCATTCTAAGTTAGTGGGTGTGGAAACAAAATGTTTGTTAAAAGAAAAACAATGATAAAAAATTAAAGTAAAATTCCTTTATCATTCATATAATAACATCTTTTCTCACATTAAAACTACATAGAAAATAATTTGTATTTCCTTAAACTCTTAATTTAATTCATGATTAAGTTTAAAAGCATTGATTTTGGAATTTTGGTTGTCCAATGAAAATCTTCATCATTTTTATTTTCATCCATTAAATCAAATTTCCTCAATGCACGTCCACTAGACTGTGGGGTACTAATTTGAATTTTTGGGGTCCCGTAATAAATAGAATAGGCTGGTTTTATTTTTATGAATAATATGAGTATTCAAATAAATAAAATAAAAATAAAATAAAATAAAAATTTGCGTGTAGAGAAATGGATTGATAAATTGCGAGGCTTTCAGCACTTGGGGATCGTGACTCCAAAGTTGTCTAGCCCTGAGTTTTTCACTATATCTCTATTTATGGTAATATGAATATGTTTTTGATTAATTTAACTCGAGACGATGCCCGAGTATCTGGGCTTCCCTTGGTTCCCTAAGGCCTTTGAGTCTGGGAGTCATCGGCAAAGTCTTGCTATATGGGTTAATTTGATTAACTGCAATCTCAATTACTATGGAAACATTGTGAAAATATCTAAAAAAAAGGAATGAATAATACTCATATTAGGATTAAATGTGATTCCACCTAGTGCTTCCATGACTTCCCCCTTGAATGAAAATGAACCCCCATATCTATTGTGATTCATAACACATCATTACACCTAATTGAGTTGGATGAAGTATGATGATGGATTTGATCAAAGGAATAGGCTTGGGATTGGGATCTGCTTTTAAATTTATCTTGTTTTAAATTATTTTAATAGGTTATAAGGATATATTTGTGTGCAGTTTACATTGTGAGCACTGTTTGTTATAATGTGTTTGAAGAAAGGAATTCAAAAAAAATCATTGAATTATTTGCTCGGGACTAGAAAATCTCAAGTTGGGGGGTGTGATTATCCAATAAGAACACATATGTTAATTACATTTTAATGGTATTAAATTTTCATTTTTGATCTTATGGGCCTGATTTAGTGGATTTTGATTTTGAACATCCATTCTCATCATTTGTGCACTTCATGCCCAATGTACGCCAATTTAGTCCCAATGAGTCATCTGATTATAAGGAATGTAATTATCCATATTTTAATTTTATATTTTGTTAAATGGATCTTCAATTCAATTTAAACATTTTTCATTCAAGGATCAATGGATGATTCATAAAGGACGATGGAGATATTTGGCGATGAAAAGAAATAATTCTGGAGAAGGCAGATTGGACACCATTCCACCGATGAGAATTTGGGGACCCCAATATAGTCCCAATAAATCCCAAATTGCTTATTATACTAGAAGACATATATAGGAACAAATAATGATTCAGGATCCAGTGCTAACTCTGTCTCCATTATGGCTATTTAAGCAGCCCAATTTAGATATAAAATTCTGGGCCAGATTCTGTGGCCCAGAAAAACATACCACTAATATGATCATATCTCAGAATACACAACTCCAAATGGGCCCAAATTTTACAGGAGGTTAGAATACATACGAGTAGACATTTTCTTATTCTATGTACCACTCTTATTAGGCCATCTATAAGGTCTTAGAAGCACTTCTCTTCGTTGAAGGAAAGCTGGCTGCCACCTCGGGTCAAGGGTGGAAAAATCAACTCTCCCTTACTTTCCACCCACCTATGGCCTACCAAAATTAATTGAGGAGACTTGGACTATTGGAGGATCGACCCAAGGTCTCAAAAACGCCTATTTAAGGCAGTGGTGTTGGAGGATTTAGTGATCTTTGGTGCTTGGTTTCATTGTAGTGTTATGTTGTCGCTTTATGTTTGTAATCACGTTTCTTTTTCATGTAAGTTGTTCAATTCACCTTAGTTTCTTAATAAAAGTTCTTCCTTTAATCTTATTTTGATCTTCTACTTATCCCGTTGACACCGTTGGTTCAAGGTTTGAATTTATTCACACCATACTTTGTGATATTTATCACACAACGGAGGAGTGATCGATTTTTGTTGTTATTTTTACTTCTTCAATTACACCCTTGTAAGTCTACATCCCACTTCCGTTGAAGACATGTAATCAATGGAGGGATGAATTTTTTATGGGTTGATCCAAAGGAGTAGAAAGGGACTGGATTGGATGTTATTTATCACTCCATTAATGGCTAATCACTTCTTTTAAATGAGATTTTTATTTGATGATTTTAAAACATCTTCATCCTTATTGAATTTAAGGTCACACATTTCAAGTGCTAATACGAACCTTTACCTTGGAGTGATCAATTCTTTGATCCTTCAAGTGTATGGGTGATTAGTATTAGGGTGTGTAGGAATTAAACCAGTAAGTGATTATTATGTTTGATCTTCTTTAATGAACCCATCTCAATTATAAGAAATTGAAATCATTAAAAAAAGAAATTCATCCAAGCCACCCCGAGTGATAACCTAGGGTCAACTCATTACCTTAATTTGAATTAACTTAAAACTATTAGTGATACCTTAAACCCATCTAAAATCAACCCAAGTTTTCCACTTCATAGCGAAAAAAATCCATAGAATGTACGTGTCTGTAGGTACTTCTTAGGTCTGTGAGGATTTGATAACCCAAGCAAAACTACAAGGACCATTCTACCTTCATCTCTTGGGTAAATTTGAGCGTGAATCAGCGATGCACCCGATCAGTGCCACTAGGGGTTTTTGGGGGTTTCCTTTCCCATTTCTCTCGAAATGCCACTTTTAAGTATTTTAACTCTTTTAAAGTGGTGTAATGCCTTTTTAGGCCCATAAACAATGTTTTTAAATCCCCTAAGAGTGGGGAGACCCTCAAAGGACCCAGTTTCCTCTCTTTAAATGAAATACATTAAGAAACAACTAATATGGACCCCTATTCAATGAGAATTATTAAGTAAAAATTTATTCCATCATGTGTAATTGTCCAACCACATGGTGAAACCACAATCTTCCGTTAAAGACATTCAAAATTCATATCACGTAACTCCAGGATCTCTCCTTTTATCACATTAGAATTATTTCTTCTTCTAGGATGGTCTATCTTTCTTTCCTTGCTACATTTGGAGTCCCCATTCCCAAGGCTAGTGGTGCACCTTTGCTGGATCCCTTCCTTCTCACTCTTGGGGTCCCTAGATTTCCTCTTCTACAAGTCTTTCATCCCCATTTATTGGCGCAAGGAGAAAAAAATTGATTGTTGATCATCCAAATAGGGGTTTTCCTTTATCTCTCTTACTTTGAATCATTCAGGGTGGGTATGATAATTTTTCCTTCTGGGATGGAAGAAACCAAACCTTAGCAAAGATAATAAATGGGTTTT
Source organism: Viscum album (assembly GCA_963277665.1). Taxonomy (NCBI): domain Eukaryota; kingdom Viridiplantae; phylum Streptophyta; class Magnoliopsida; order Santalales; family Viscaceae; genus Viscum; species Viscum album. The sequence continues at coordinate 1,181,442,210 of OY728166.1, forward strand.
GAATAATTAAGGGGTGTGTTTGATGATGCGGTTGTACTCTTTTATCTTTGCATATATGTTTTGAATTGTATGAGCTTATTCCCCTTGAAAATCATGGTTGTTGGTAGTCCATTCTTGCGCACTAATGAACCTCTATTTTTTGTATTATTATGTGATTGAATGGATGTAACATGGAAATTGGTTAATCATGTAAACTCAATTGATTAAATGGATACCTGATGAATAATAATACTTATGTGGTCACCCCGATTAACCAAATGGAAGGACGGTACTAAATGAATGGTGTCTTTAAATCTGAAAACCCTCCTAACTCTGTTATAGTGATGTGCATGGTTTTTTCCTTGATTATTTTCAGGTGACATGGATGGGGATGAGATCCCCTGTTGCGGTGTAGTTGTCGGTTTGTGGATCTAAGGTCATGTGGGGCTGTATGTTGGATCTTGGTTTGGTTATAGTACTTTGAGGTACCTCACAAATCCCTTTTGTTGTTGGGAATTTACAAGAGAACCGGTTTTGAATGCTTAAATTGTTGTTTGGATATTTTTCCTTCCTTAGCTTGTGGCTATTCCTGTTAGTTTCCCAGTAGTGATGAATTATTTAAATGGAACCACTTTAATGTGATAACCAGAATATGTTAAATGGGGAATTGGTCTCTGGGAATGATTTGTGACTTGGTTGTGGCAGTTGTTCTTTTTAGGAATGAATAGTAATGAGGGTGTTTTTGTATGCGCTGGTTTTGGAACCCCTAGGATGGGACGAGTTCTTGGTTACCTATACATATAATTAAGTTCTTATGTTTCTTATTCACACCCCACCCATGTTGATCACTTCGTGTTGAACACCCCCATTTCATGGGGTAGGGTGTTTTTTCCAACACACCTATGAGTGGATGGTTATTAGCTCATTTTATGCTCTCTTTCCCAAGTAGCCTAAGACTCTTCGGGAAGACTATGATGGCATGAGGTTCATTATAGCCCTAGATTCTTTGGGTGGGGTACGTTTTGGTAGTTGGCCCAGGTGTGTCCGGGTAAGTTGTTTCCCAAGTGTCTTCGGGATGAGGCCTAGGTGTCTTTGGGTGTGGTAGTAGTTGTTCTAGCCCAGGTGTCTTTAGGCATGATGGTAGTTATTGTGGAACATGTGTCTGCAGGTGGGGATGTGTGTGGTTTTTATGGCCCAGGTGTCTGTGGGAAGGATATATGGTTGTGGTAACCCAGGTGTGTGCAGGTAGGGTATGGTAGTGGGACTGGAGTGAGAATGGCGGGGGAGGTCTAACATGTAGGATGTCATCAATAACTAGTGAGAAAGTGGTGAAGGGTACCCAAACATCTATGTGTTATTAATATTATTTTACATGACTTTCATTATTTGGGGAGTGTCCCTTGGTGAGGTTTGGGTGGATAGTTTCATTGCTAGGTTGTTTGGTTATCTCCTTTTCTCATGGGACATTAGAATGCCTCCAACTTGTGCACAAGGGATATTGGTTTTTCCCTACTGAGTATACTTGTATACTCACCCTATGTATATAAAACTGCATTCAAGTTTCCAAGAGGACTTTGAGGACTGTGCTAAAACCTATTAGCTCGGGCGCCGAGACCTTTGACATTACTGTTTTTCATTTCATTTGGTACTTCCCTTTGGATTTTTCTTGTACATTGTAGAACTTTATTATTGGAACATGCATATCGGGATGGATTGTTTTGGATTTACTTTTAATTCTAGATTTGGTTTTGTTTTGGATTTACTATCTTATCTCATAATCCTACTAAATAAAAAGGGTAATGCCTTCCATATTAGATGTTATTCAATACCCTTGGTGCTAGTCACCACTCTGAGGCCTATTGAAGGCGAGTCTTGGGGGTCATTATCTCTCCATAAACATGATGAAGGAAGGGTTTGTAAATCTTTTGTCCCTTACCTCATCTTGGTGAAGGTGGGTTGTGACAAAAATATGGTGAACAAAACTCCTAAGGGATTATAAATTAAAACTACAAAAACTCTTGTGATAATTCAGAATGATGTGTATGTGTGTGTGTGTATTAAAAATAAGTAAACAAGTACATAAATATAGTTTATAACTGCCATAGATGACATTACAAGAATTACATGCATATTTTTAATGTCAAAAAATTAAAGGCCCTAGAAATATTTAATTGTTTTGAAATGATTAAAGAAAAAATTGAATTGTCTTTAAAGATTTGAGATCAGATAATTATTGTCAGCATGAAAATAGATATATCACTGAATATCTTGATATATATGTCATCATTCATAGGTTCAGGGCTCCATATTCTCCTCGACAAAATTGAGTGGTTGGGAGAAAGAATATAAGTCTAGTTGATATAACTAGAACAATGCTAGCAGAGCATTACACTTTGAGGTTTTACTAGTTACAAGACATTAAAACTACTATAATAATTCAAAATTGGTGTCTCATAAGAAAAAATATGAAAGGAATATCTACGAGATTTGGTTGTAAATAAATCTAAATTTCAGACATGTTAGGGCATTCGGAATTTCATGCTTTATTAAGAAGAAGGGAAAACATGTATGAAATTTTGTTGAAAAATATTAAGATGGAATCTTTATTGTTTATACACAAAATAGATGTTCCTACATATGATATAAAAAAAATTCTAAATGAAATTTGGATATTTAAGATGTTATAGTTGTTAAAAATTAAGAAGAGATCAAGATAATTATCATAGCAGAGGATGAGGATTATTTTGTTAGTTCTGAACCAATTGAACAACCTTTTAAAAGTTCATAGATTCAAACTAAATATATATATTATATATGTTACACTGATGAATATGGGATTTAGATGTCAAGAGAATAAAATATTAGTACTAGGAAACATGTAAATGATGGAAACATTTTGGGTGATCATAATCAAAGAATGAAAATTAGGACAATGATGGAAATTAGTCACACTAGTTTTCTATGAAAAATTGAGTCTCAAATAGTTAAGGAGGAACATGAGATTAAGAAGTGGGTTTAGTCTATGAATAAATAATTGGACAAGATTTAAATTAACAAAACATGGGAACTTATTCCTATACCCGAATAGAATAATGTGACTAGATAAATGTGGGTTTTTAGGAATAAGTGAGGTGAAAATGGTAAAGTGGCTAGAAGCAAGGTCCAATTGGTCTATAAGGGGTATACCAAATTAAAGGGATTGATTTTGATAAAATTTTCTCTCTATTTTATAGACCTCAGTCCATTAGGATCATTATAGGTAATGTAGATCAAATAATTTCTAATGTATTTCAAATTTATATCAATTCATAATTTTTGAATGGTTTCTTGATGAAGAAGTATATGTGGAAGATCTTATGGGTATTATAATAGTTTCATATAGAATAAAGGTGTTTAAGCTGAAAATTACCTATATAGATTGAAAAAAACTCTAAGTGATTGTTATTTTAAGCTTGATGAATACTTTAGGAGCATAAAATTAAAGAAAGGGTGAATGTATAATAATTTTATACGACTAATAATAACACCACATCACTTTTTTTTAATTTTTTATGTTGATAACATTATTTTTTATATAAATTAAGATAATTTTTGTATCTTTATATTCAAAAAAGAAAATGATAATTAAATTAAACTCAAATAAGTTTTAATATGTATCTATATCATAAAAAACTAAAAATATTATGTGAATGAAGACACAACTTGGGGATTTTAATATTGAAGCTAAATATCCTCTAATCAAAGTATGTGATAATCAGAGTATTATCAATTTTTCAGAAAAACTAGTAAATAAATATAGGTCTAAACACATTGATATAAACTATCATTTCATAAATGATAATGTGGGTGAAGGAATATTTAAATTATATATTTTTCATTTAAGGATTATATTGTTGAAATTCTCACAAATACACTCACAAATGAGTCATTTGGGAAGGTATGGTTGTAAATGGGATTGAATCCCACTTCCTATTACCATAGTATAAAATTTCTTGAGTTTCCCTATACTCATTAATCATTATTACATTTTAATAGTAGATCTAATGTTTAGGGGGAGATAATTTTTTATGATCTATTTTGATGTGTTTGTTGATTGAGTTTCAGAAATCTCCTGAATGAATCAAATATTTATTTCTTCCTAAATTGATTTTTCATAGATGTTTTTATATGAATTTATTAGGGAAATTTTTTTATTAGAATTAATAAATTTTTTTACACTAATCCAAGTCATGTAGACATAGATTTTATTTATTCATTGAGAAATTTTTTGTGATCCCTTCACTTATTTATTTGGATTTTTTATCAATGACGGGAGAATAAATTGAGGTAGAGATGCATGGTGCTGAAAAAAATACTAATGGGGATATTATTGAACTTTTTTATGGATGATGTTGTATTTTTTATTAATCTTATTTTACATGTGATTATTGGTGAGATGATCTTCAAGTTAAAGTAAAGGGATTATGGGGAAAAATTTCTATAATAGTTTGGAATATGTATTGGAGGAATCCAAGTAATTATAAGGTTGGATAAATAATATAGAAAAATAAGTGATAGAATTTATGATAATCCAACCAAAATATTTTTTAAATCAAATATGTTGTGATTAATTTGAAGTTATGGATAATCATTGAAGATAATTTTATTTAAGGTGGATCAATTATAGAATATTTAGGTTTGGTGAGATTAGAAAAAGTCTTGAACCTTATAGACTTCCTAAGGTTCATATATGATAACCATAGGGTTCTTATCATAACATTGTAAGGTTCAACCAAGATCTCATAGGGTTGTAAAAAAATATAAGGTTCAGCTACAATACTTTATAAGGTTTTTTATTAACTTCCTAATTTGATTCATTCATCTTTTTATTGTTAATAGACCTTCATGATGTTCTAAATTCAACATTTTCAGAGAATGTATATTTGATAAATGTATTTAGAAGGTTTTTACAAGACTTTGTACGGTTAAAACACTTTTTAAGGTTTAACATTGTGTGTTTCATGTTTTTGTAGTACTTTATAAGGCTAATCATCAAAAGGTTTATTAATTTTTGAATTTTAGTGAACTAATGTTTTGATTTTTTTTTCAAAATGAATAATTTATGAATGCGATTAAATCAAATGACTAAATATTGGTTCTTCATTGATTAACCATCCTAATTATTTTGGTAAATTTTTATTCAATTTGATAAATATTTTTTACCACACAATGAAAGGTAAATTTCTATATTCTATTTCATGAGTCCCAAAAAATATGGAAAAAATTTCAAAGTGATTTAAATATTTTGGTTGCTAAGTATTTTGAAAGTGGAAATAATCTCAAGTTTCTTAGTGATTTAAAATTATATATTGACTAGGATTATATGAAGATATCATGTGAACTTGATGAATATTTAAGATTTAAAAGTTTGAAATTATTCACAATTATTAAAGAAACTATTCTATAGGGAAATTCATTGCATCAAAAATCAAGGAAATTTCCATAAACTAATATAGAAATAATATTCATAGAATATTGAGAATATAAATGTGAGAAATGATAAAGAAGAAATTGTTTGTAAAAATTGATAAGTAAAGATGATGCTATATTTTGTTGAAGGATTATAGTATTGATACTAGAAATCTAGTTTTTCTGTCCATTAAAATTCATGAAATTTAGGAATATGATCAATGTCATTTAAGTCTTATGTGAAGGCTCAAATACTCCTTACTATTTTTTTTCAAAACGGGTCTTTTTTTTTCAAAAATATTGTTACTGGTTGAAACTAGACATGGAAATTGGTTAAAGTGCATATAATTTCCCAAGTCTTTCTTGATAATAAAAGTATACTTGTGCATGCATGATAAAAACCATGACACACTGATGTATAGTTATCCTCAATAGAGTCAAAAATCATTAAAAAATAATATGTGTTAATTAATTTGCTACATCAGTGAGTATTTTGAGAGAATTATGTTGAACAGGGACAAGTTATGAAGGGGATTGATAAAATATTTAAACACTAATTCACCCCCATTGTCTAACCCTTCATGTGAAATCGTCAAAAGTGTGTTTCCTACGTGTGTTCTACATGATTCCATTTTCATTGGTATTTCCATTATCCTCATTTTTTTGGAATTAATGGGGATATAAACCATTTATAAAAGGGCTTGTGACAAGGTGAGGTGATCACTCTTAACCTCATATTACCTATTAGGGAATCACATATATCATGTAGATCTAACCCTTGGGAAGTTCTTAGGAGGATTCATTCAAGATATGTTACAAACCAATTAGGTAATGCATTTCAAATTTCTCAAAAATATCCCCCATAGTGTGTTCCCTAATTGATATACACCCATGTCATAATATAATACTAGATTATGAATAATGTTTCCATCTTGAAATGCTCCACACAATAAATTATTCTATGCATTTTCCATCAAATACATAGTTTGTTTTTCTTAGGGCTCCAAACTATCTAGAAAATGCCTCATGATAAGGTGTGGAGACCACCATTATTATTAGGTTCTTGAATTAAACGTCCAAACCCTCATGTTGTACTCAAATCATATAGGAAAATAACATCCCCATTTAGTTTTTAGAAGGATTTATTCAATCCATGTCACACACTTATCAGGGAATGCATTCTACGTCTCTCAACAGAATATTAAAAAACAATAATGTTCTGAATAAAATTTAGAAACTTATATATAATGTTTTATCAATAGATGATATAATATTTCATATCCCTTGAACTCATATCTTTTAATCCAAAGTGGTAGGATAATCAATAAATAAATAAATGTATATATATATATAATGAAAATTTTATTGAATAAAAACCTTTGGGATAAAATATTAGAAGAATAAGATATTATCCTAGAGGTTCTTTGATAGAGTTGGTAGAAAGTTATATATCCTGAATTCTTCAAAAGGTTCAAAAGAAACAATATCTTACCCCAAATATATTCATTTATTAGAATATCAGAATCATATAAGTCTTTATCCTTGGGACTTCTTCAAACAAATAAGTTTGGAATCAATAATTCCTATCCCCAGAACACTTTGATAACAAGAAGATTAAAAAGAATGAAATTTTATAATGAAATACTAAAGAAACATACGCTTTAAGATCACACTAAAAAATATATAATTACCCAAACAATGTGGCAGTTTAAACACTTGAATATTTATTAAATATAATCTAGTCCTCGAAGCCTAATTCCCTAATTTGTAGATAAATAGTACATCTAACTCTTCATGATTTTCAAATCTCTATATTTCATTGTAACTTCTTTAGAGTCATCATACATCCACCTATTTATACAAATTTTTTAGGTGAATTAAACATACTATTTTAGAAGTAGCATGATTTGGAATGTTTAAATTTAGAAGATAATGATTCAGAAGTTAACTTTATAAAAATAAAACATAAACAAATACTTCAATTTAAATCAAGTAAAGTATAAAGTGTATTGTGATTTTCAAAATAAAGTATTTCAAAGGATTAATTTAGAAAAACTGACTCAAAAATATCTTCCTTTATAATATCAAAAATATGTAAAAGGAAAGTTAATATTCACTATAGTAAAAAAATAAAAAATACCTATATTTTCCAAAAAAATATCCCTTTTATTATATAATTAAGCAAAAAAATTATATTCATGAGTTAAGGAAACCTTACCACATAATATTTATATAAAATTATTATACTCAAAAATAAAAAACAAATATTTAAGAAATAAAACAAGTATAGTATAAAATAACCGAGTGTTGGTGTCGAATTCTGCACAAGATTGTCAAGGTTATCTTTGGGTGAATAGAATCCCTATTCTATTCAAGAAAGCATGCTTAGAATACCAAGTCAGGTGCATGAAATATTTAAGTTGTGAAAAAAAGATATGAATTTTCATGGAATAATTTTCTGTGCCTAGTACAACGTATGTTGTTCTTTTTTTTAGAGGCTAGAAGAATCGACAAAGGAAGACGCCTGCAAGAGTTTCCCTTTGCAAAAAAGATATGGATCTGTACACAAGTCTATTTCATGCACAATGTGACATCAACTGGGCCTTTATGTTCTTACTAAGGATTTCATACACAGAACTCCTATTCTGCTCCACAAATATTCCATGCTCCTACTAGATATTTTTTCTTATATTTATAATTGCACCCCCCCCTTTTGCATGATCAGCCTAAAGTCGAACCACTGTGTTTCCATGTGTAAGAATTTTATGTGACATTTTGAAAGGCCATGGAACCATCAAGGTATAGTATATTATATGACAAGACCCCTGTGATTCCCCCTTCACATGGTCCCATAAGGTCTTGACCCCCGCTCACTTTCTTTTCATTTAAGTCAGGTACACACAAAAGTAGCCTCTTGCACACAGACTTGGTCCAAAGTGCTACCTAAACATTCGCTCAACACATCCTCTTGTGCACAAACCTCCAATTTTTTTTGCACCCCCTCTTTGAGGCTTGATGGGTTTCCTTTTCCATAAGGAACCATGTCTGTGCTCCTCTTGCACAAAACTTCTATGTCTTGCATTTACCTCCTATGTGCAGCCCTCTAGGCTTGTGCATAGTGACTTCTTGGTCCATCATGGGGTTTCCCCTATTATTTTTCCCACATATTTATTTGAAACAAATTTATGATAATTTCCCATGCTTTTCATTATAGGGACCCTAACATGGACCCCCACTTTTGACCACTCCACCACCCCGTTGTTCCCTAGCATTTCTGATTTCTTCCCTTCTTTGAGGGTTGGTGAGTGTCAGTTATGTAAGCCCAAGGGGTGAGAAGTGAGTCCCCCACGTCTGAGTTGCAGGACGTTAAACATCATAGAACCAACATCCTCAACACATGACATGAAAATGTGATCTATCCCTAGGTAGAAATCCCATAATATACTTTTGTATGACTAACATGGGAAGATATATTTTGCACAGGATCTGAGAGGGGATGGTTATCTGGGGCCCTATGCTTTCCACATTCTCAGGTCTCCACCTCTCTCCCTTTGTGATTTTTCACCATGTCACCTCAGGCAGCCTCTACATAATCCCCAAAACACATATTCCTCAAGAAACCTCTGTTTATAAGCCCCACATCATCACTTGTTATCTCATATTTAATGACATGATCATTCGATCTACTAATTTCTCTTATTTCTCACACTAATCATGACTCATGTGGACTTAGATATAGGAAACGAGTGTGAACCCTTTATTTTTTATGAACTATGTAGGTTTTTATCTCTGTCTTCTAAACATGGTATATAGAAAGCCTCCTCAAGGTTCAATCCCAATAAATGGTAAAATCCAGACCTCCCTCCTTAGGATGTACCCTCAAGATGTGACATCTTCCCATTTATGGGAGACATTTCATGGATCCACCTTTATGGGATGTTCTAATCTATCCTCCATTACCCACTTCATCCATTCCATAATTTTTTACATCATTTCACTCACATCCTCACTACATGACATTAAAATACATAGGTTCCAAAACTAAGTTGACTTTGATTACCAATTTGGATACTTAGGAAGCCTGAATGAGGTTAAGTCCCAACAAACTCAACTACTACTCCATCACCTCACTATTATCCTGGTGATATCATATTATACATTTGGGACACTTCCACATGTAACACCAAATCACATATCCCATCTTCATCTGGGCCACCACCTTAGGTGTCCCATCCCCATATCCTAAACTACATGGACTTTTATTCCCAATTTGGATATGTAGGGAGCCTCCAAGAGGTTCAAGCCTAACACCACTCACACCCCATCTGTTCTATCTATCCCACCTAAACACTTCATCCATAAACATCAGAATTCTTACATAGGCTGCCACATCTCGGTGAGATCATTCCATTCATCTGGGCTACTCTAGTGAGTAAGTCCCATTCATTCCAAAGTTTATTCCAGTAGCATCCAGGTAGATCCAATGTGTAATCCCCACACAATCCACATCATCTAACATAGATAAATCCGATTATGAAGGGTATTCTCAGTGCGTAATCTCCATAACACCACTTTAAACAATGTGGTTTTTTATTCTCATCTTATAAAAAGGGTATGTAGGAATACTCCATGAGGTTCAATCACAACCAATATTAAACCTTAGTGTCCCCCTCATTGGGGTACACCTCTCTAATCTTATCTTAGTGGTGTCCATATCAGCCTTCATGTTGTGAAATCTTTCCTTTATGGGAAATGCCATCCTAGGTCTGCTCTCATTGGGCATTTTGATCCATCCATCTGATGCTCCCTCCTAGTAATGTATCCATTAATGGTGTGAAACATTATCTTTATGAGACACACCACCCTAGGTCCTCTCTCATTGGGTGTTATGATCCACCCATCCGATAAACCTTCCCAGTGTTTCCTCCAAGAGATTCACCTCCTGAATCCGTCTCCATGGGACGTTTTGATCAACCTCATCTCATCCCTAAAAGATGTAAAAATCATGTCCTACCCCATGATAAACATGGGATTCCTAAAAAACCTCAAAATAAATGACTTCGGAATAAGATACCATGTGATCACTATAGGATCCCTCGGGTTATGTACCCTTGAGAATCCCTAGAATGAGGAAGAATATAAGTGCTCTAATGTTCCAGCATCCATACATGACACTAGTGCCCAATGTGACTACTCCCATAAATGATGTTTTCTACCATACCAAGATCCCTTGGAATTTCAAGACAAAAGTGGCATAATTAATTGGTGTCTACAAAGAGATGGAAAAAGGATTGAGTTTCACGAACTATGACTCAAATCTATGAGGGATACCCAATCTAGGAGAAGAATTACAATGGATCCATGGAAAGAGGAACTGATATCCCCTTATACCATTTTTATCAAGGATTAGACTTCTCCAAAGAGGCGATGAATGTTTCCCACCTTTGGAAAGTGGGAATACAGGTTATAATGAATCTGTCATCCAACAACACGTCATGCGCAAGGAAGAGCATGCAAACATGGATGTTCCCCAATGGAAAATGTCAAAAACATAAATGGTGAACCGAACATGAATATATTCTCCTCAATGTGGGGAATAGTAGTGTTTGAGTAATCAGTTCAACTGATTGGATTTTTACCGGTTCTAGAAATCCAACACCAGGGATCGCTAAGCATGTAGTGGGTCCAGCATGGAAGTCACTAGTAGTTTGGGGAAAATGAACATTGTGAACCCTGTTTGCAGCATTTCCATCATGGATATTTATCTCTATCCATGGAATATTATATGACACTGGGGTATTGGGAATTTCTTTCCTTGTATTGATACTGGTAGGTGGATCTTTCTACTTTGTAGTACCCAATAAGTAGGATACCAGCCAACTAATCCTCTCTAATATAGGGGAAAGAGAAATATTGACACAACAATCTCATGTGACCCCACCTCTACCATGAAGTCCATGAATTCATCATCTACTAGGAACCCACACCTCATCTCACCCTCTATAATCATTTATGAGATGGTGATCGACACCCTCATATGATGGTATAGGTCGGAGGGATCCATTACCATTGGGGATATGGATCCCTAGGACCTGGACACTTTGGTGCCTCATCATCACCACCACCCCTAAGGGATAAATAGGGAACCCCTAATCCTCATTCCCTTGATAAATATCTTTGATAACCTCTCCCCGGAGTGATCCTTCAACTAACTCCCCTACTCTGAGGGGATAGGGTATTCCTAAGTCAACCCAGTGATAGCCACCTCCTAGGGGCCACCAACGAGGGATCCCACCAGGCCAATTCAATTCCACCAATAGCTGGTCTATCAGGATGAGAAACATGCGGGCCATTTCCCTTTCCTACTATCCCCAATCTTACTCACATGACTCTATCATCAGGCCCATTCTCAGGAGGATTCCCATAATAGGGAATCATATTCAACAATTCCCATATCCCTTTCTACTCCAAACACACTACAGAAAGTCTTATAATATATAAAAAATAAGACTAGGCATCTAGTTTGGATCAAGACCTAAAATGCCTCATCGGTTCTTGGGGTTGACTCTCTCATCCACCATTGTTCCCACCAGATGTTGTGGTCTAGTCCGTGATAATGAGACTTAGCACAGAGGCCCACCTCATGCAGTCTCCAGCAATAATAGATGTCCTCCCCACTCTCACACCCAACATGGAGGTCCTCCTCATGTTCCTGAAATTAACCAAGGTAAAGTTCCTCCCATCCTCATCGATTTACAGTATGATGGCCTATTCGCATTATCGAGTGCGTCAAATTAGTTGTTTAATTTTTACTAGAATTTCTGTAGTATAGCAGTTACCCTAGGTCGTCTCTCAATAGAGCCTTAGATCATTAATTTAAAAAGAGGGTTTTGGTTATGAAAATAGAAGGGGAATGGGATTTTATAAAATATTGGTTTAATGATTAAAGATGAAAATAGAAAACAAAAGTGATAAAACTAAGTATAAATGAACAAGATTAATTAAATGTGATCAACCAAGGGGAGTCTCGTTAAAATCATCCTTCATCACTTCAAGATAAAGTATATAGAACTTTTAGTACCTGGTTTTTAATAGCTTTTACCATATTTTGATTGAATTTATGCTAGGATACCTCCTAGGGTTCAGTCGAAATCACATAATGATTCACCAGACACCGCTGATGATTGGGTAATTTTTGTTCGACTTCATAACCAAAACTCACCAAGGAAACACAAGAAGAATTCAATGTGCTATCCAGGTTTGTATGTTATTTATTTTTAATTCCATGAAATAAATTTTCATGACCTTGAAAATTCTTATGTGAGTTCAATTGACAAATATGAAGCACACAAACACCGTAATTTAATGAGGGAAGAAAAAGGGACGAACGGTGTGTGAAACATCACATGAAAGGGTACCACCAAACATAATAATTTGAGTTTGAGTATAACATACCAGTATATAACTCAATTAAATAAAAATAGAGGATTAATAAAAACAACATAAAACCTGGAATTAAAAAGATCATTCAACATAATACAAACATGAAGTTTAGAATTACCTCACGTTCCTCCTCATGTGATCACAAGGGGTTTAGAAACCCATGGGAGGGGAGGAAAAAGATGATTTTGAAGTATAAATTACCATAGACTCTAGACCATATAGGGATGATGAAAATAAACCTTTGAGAATCCAAAATGACAGCAACTTAACTCCTCATCAAACTCCAAAATAGGGTTCCAAAGGTTTTAATTTATAGGCAAAGTGGGAAGTGGTTTTGGGAACACTGATTTCGAGAATCTGCTTGGTCCATGGTTTTGGCCGATCATACAATCTTAAATCACTTTTTAAAAAACTAAATATTTGTTTTAAAACATAGGTTATACCTCCAGAGAAAATTTGGAGGATGGATATGGTATATAATAAGATATATTTCCAAAATATAGAGGAAATGTTTGACCCTGTGCGGATTCATTTATTTTTGATAGTTCAGTTCATATAGGCATCATAACGGACGTATTGGAATTAGGTTCCTTCAGAAGAAATGTATCTAATGATGTTTTGGACCATTCCAAAAATTTACAGACCATTTTGATGCACATTTTAGTATGAGGGTGTGTTTTAGTCTACTGGTGTGTTTGGATCCTGTGCAGATTGACCCATTTTTCTTAGACTTCTTCATGGGTCCTTCAAATCACCTCCACCTATAGTGTAATTATAAAAACAAGTAACATTTCCATTTTCTAAAGTTTTAAAAAAAATTGAATCAAACATGGAGTTAAATTTGTTATTATACTTTTAATTTTCAATAAAAAACCAGTTTAATACATTGGTATATTGGTGAAATAAAATAGTGAATTAGGGTACGATCACACCCCCACACCTAAAAATTTTCACTCATAGGAAAAGTATAATATCCTAATCATGTCCCATTCCTAAATAAAAGGTGTGGAAATATAGATGATTATTTTGAATTCAAATTCCTCATGTATTTTTCATGGAATAATTTTCCTATCATTTTTCTTTACTCACATTAGAATTTGTTCAAATTCATTTGTTCAACCATGAAACATGTCGCAAACTACCTCACCTAAAAAATTTCCCTATTCACTAAAGGAACAAATGAAAGTGGATTTATACTATTTTTCCAGAGTTTATATAATCTTACCATATTATTTCCATGATTCTCAGTTCTTTACCAGCAGAAAATAGTGTGCTACTCAAGAGGACTTCCAACAGGTTGTTCTGAGGTTCAAGGATTGGTAGGATTTAATGTTTAAAATTTTGAGGAACAAGAGGTGTGTTTAATCTCTTATGTACAAAACATTTCAAAATTCCTCAAGTGTTCAAAATTAATGTACACACTCAAACCCTCACAAACTATTTCACTTCTAACTCACTCTCCCCATTGTCCGTTTTTGTTGGTCACAACCAAGCAGTGAATAATAATGAGTAAACATCCTCTTTTCTCCATTTTTTTTCTTTTAATTATTTGTTTTAAATGTACAAGACTATTTTTTATTTATTTATAGTTTTTTTGTAGATAAAGAGGGAAACATGTGTAAAAAATTGTTGTAATATGACTTGTGGACCAATTGGCTAAGGAAAATGTAGGCACCCTTTACCTCAACACAAAATAATGATTCTCTCCATAGAATTACCATAGAAACACCCTCTCACCCACACTTGCTGAAAATAAACAAGAATATAGAAAAGAGATGGATAGGTAAGAATAAATTAGCTTGTAATGTGGCTACCTAACATGCATTTCATGGTCTCTAAGGATTAAGAAGGATAAAATGTCAAGGTGGATAAAATAGAGGTTAATTTTACAAAGGGTTTTTTAATGAATGATTGCCTCTATCATGAATGTATTATACTTGAATCTTATGGCTTCAAACAGAATCAAGGGAAGATCTAGTTTCTCTACATGACCTGATACCCTGAAGAAAGTGATTAAAATGAATAATATGCAATAAAGGGATTAGAATATCACTCGGGTAAGGGATTAAAATATTGTTCAGTTCTAATGAGGAATGGGTTTTAAAAATCCATTAAACACCTAAGAATGATTTGAAAATAAAAATTCTAGAAAAATTTTCCATATCAATATTCATTTGAAAAACATTTTTCCAAAAACAATGGAATTTTTCACATAATCAACTCAAGCATGAAAAATGATTTTGGTTTTTCTTTTTTAAGATTTATGTTTATCTAAAAACACAAAATAAATAAAAACAAATAAAAATTTAAAAAAATTAAAAAAAAATTGTATTTGTTTTTTTGTTTTTTTAATCCTAACTATGACATTTCACCCTATCCCTCCCCCACACCTAAAAGTTACATTGTCCTCAATGAAAGTATTTTAAATAAATAGAAAAGTAAATAAAGGTAGGTAGAAGGGAAAACCTGCTCAGTGGTGTTATATGTGGAATCTATCAGTTGGATTTACTCTACAAGATGCTTCGAAAAATCATTATATAATCATTTGAGCCTCTGCCCAATAACATTAATCATATGCCCACTCTTCTCATGAAATACATGTACAACACCAAAAGGGTAAAAATCAGTAACAGTATGAGTACTGAGACATTGGGAATGAAGCTTACCTGGGTGGATCTTTAGCCTGGAATTATACATGAGAACCTTCTCACCCAATATAAAACATCTACTGATGAATCATTCTATCATGGATAGCCTTTTTATTCTCTTTATAGATCCAGAAGTTCTCATATGCATCACATAGAATTTATTCCAACTCATGAATCTGTAGCTTCCTATGCTCACCTGCATCTGAAAGATTAATATTACACTATTTAACAGCCCAATATGCATAGTGTTCTACCTCCATTGGGAGGTGAAAATCATTTCTAAACACAATCCTATATAGTGAAATTCTGATTGGGGTTTTAAAAGTTGTACGGTATGCCCAAAGTGCATCATCCAATCACAAACTCCAATCTTTTCTCTTGGGTTGTACTATTTTTTATAAGATTCACTTAACTTCCCTATTTGATATTTCTTATTGTCCGTTAGTTTGGGGGTGATATGTTTTAGAGACTTTATGAACAACCCCATACTTATAAAGAAAATTTTTCTTATTGCGATTTAAAAAATGTGAACCCTGATCACTAATGATGAATCTTAGTAAACAAAACCTACTAAAAATATAGGACCACACAAAATCAACAACCACTTGAGAGTCATCGGTCTTGGTGGCCTTTTCTTCCACCCACTTAGATACATAGTCAACCTCCAATAATATGTACACAAATCCAAATGAATTTGTAAAAGGCCCCATGAATTCAATGCCTCATGCATCGAAGATCTCACAAAATAACATGGGCTGTTGGGCCATTTCATTCCTCTTGGAGATATTTCCTATCAATTGACATCTAGTATATGACTTACAAAACTGATGGGAATCTCTATAGAATTTTGGACAATAAATTCCTGAGTCAAGGACCTTTCGAGCCATACGTTGAGAGCCAAAGTAGCCTCCACAGGCAAAGGTGTGGAAAAAGGTCAAAACATAGGTGAACTCATTGTCAGGGACACACCGACAAACTACTTGGTCACCAAAAATTCTCCACAAATATGGGTCATCCCAAATGTTCCACTGAGAACCATACTTAAGTCTCTGGGATTGAAGTGATGAAATTAGTGGGGACCCTATATGTTGCTAGAAAATTCACAATGTGTGCATACCAGGGGGTAAGATCCACAATATCACAAAGGTTCTCATGAGGGAAGAATTATCCAATGGGGAGGGGTGATTCGACATGATGGGCTAATGGTAGGGAAATCATACTAATGTGGTTAGATAGCACATTTTACACTCCACTCTTGTCATGAATCTCAAGGTCAAACTCTGGGAGGAAGAGAATGTAGAGGCCCAAATCTTGACTTACATGGACATTACATTACTTTTTTGGAATACTTAGTACATAACAAAAACAGACAAAAAAGGACCGTAATAGTTTAGTGTCTTTGGAAACTCAGAATATAATATTCTAATCTTGGTGAAAGATCTTCAACATCTCCCATAAAGATATTCCCTTTTTCTTCTTACCTAAAATCATTCTTTATAACCTGGGGAAAAGAAAACATATAAAGGGTAATCTCAAATTCTCAGTAATGGTAAGCATGGAGAAAATAAAACAAGCCATATACATTTGAACTTCAAAACATGAACATAACGTTTACAAATCAAAAACTTGAGTTGTGAAATAAATCTTGGCAGTACGTAAGGCATAGGTCATAAAGGAACAACAATCATGATAAAATAGCATGATAATAAAACATTTAATTGTGTCAAACCATTAAGCACATGATATGATTTCCATAGTGGCCAAGGCATTGCTGTCAAGACCATCTTAGTGGACAAAGTCCCTTTCGGAATCGAGTTCACTCCTCGTTCCAGTCCTGTATCACTGAACAAGATTCACTAACCATTCCAGCCATTTCTGTCTCATGAGATATAAATATTTACCCAATTCATTGGAGGGAGATATAGGTCTCACCCATCTCATAGTTAAATCATTATTACTTGTGCCACAACATAAACATAAATCATTCATCATAACCCAAAAAGTAAAATGGGTTTTATAAACATCATCCCATCATAACATAATCCATATAAAACAAATGGACAGAATTTAATCATAATAAAAGTGAAACCATGTAAATCATAAAGATATTATACTTTAAACATACATATATGAAATAATATCATCTTAGATTGAAAATGGTTTTGGTAAAACACTTGAAATAAATTGTTGAGAAAAATATCCTTTCTTCGTCAAAATCATTTTCTTTTCACAAAATTCCATGAAATTTTAAAAGAAAAGGATTTTTTTTGAAAATATTTATGAAATATTGTAGAGTAAGCTGAACGAAAATAAGGCGTTATGAAACTAGAAAAATCCGTTTATTCTGTATAAGTTAAAAAAACATTCTCCTTGTACTTTTTCCGGAAAAGTCAAAATGTTTCTCGTATGGTAAAAAAAAGAAAGATTCTTTCCATAACACAATGTAAAAGTCAAAGAGGGGTAAAAATGACTTTGAACATACATGTAAGAATATTAAGCACTTTATGAAAAACATTTTTATGGACATGGATAAAAAATATAACCCCATTAAATACTTACATATAAGAAATCTCATATAAAAATGAGATTACAAAATTATCCCTTACCTTAGGTTCGATATGCTTCGTACGTATCTAAAACTCCTGTATAATGATTTAAATAATGTCATTGACTTATTAAAGAATCATATTTATTGTTATGATAACATATATGGTGCACCTATGACTTTATATTACCCGTTCTTTTGTAACTTCCATGTTAAAGCAGCATTTTAGGTAAAATCGTTTTATTTATCGTACGTGTTTAGACTTGTTGTTCTTGATATTATTATTACATATATCATGATTTACATACTTAAATAATTTAAATCATGATTTATATATCATGTATATTCAGTATATATATATATATAATAGATAGATAAATGAAATGAAATACATCGTTCATGGAGACGGTAGGCCGTACGTATGCATGAACGTTGTTTTCCTTTCCTTATTGACTTGAATGGAAGTAAGTAGATGAAATATATATATACATAAATCCAGTAGCTTTATCATGTCATATATTTCATTATTATTCATTATATATACTTTATAATCATTCTTGAATGGTTAACATGGAGAATGAATCTCATCATGTAGTGGAGACGGTAATCCGTACGTACGCACGAGCGATGATATCGTTCCGATAATTATTGAATTGAATTGGAGTGGATGATATAATATCTCATAATCAGTATGATGTTATAATTACTATATATATTTATTATGTACACCATTATACCCATCCATGTAAGGTGGTGGTGGAAAAATAGATTACACCACGACGTGGAGACGGTATTCTGTACGTACGCACGTGCGGTGATTTAGTTTTCCGTGGGATGGATAGAAGGTGAAATAGGGTTGTTTAATGTTTATAATAACATATCAATATATGAGTGATACTTATTTTATTACTTTATTGTAAAACAAGAAATGAAGAAGAAGTAGAAGAAGAAAGAAACTTGAAATAATCAGTAGAAGAGATTACCTCTTCTTCGACGCACCTCTTTTAAGCTTCCTTTTAAGGCACTAGAGTTAGACTTTTGAGGAGACCCGAACCTCTATAATGTTTATAGGGAAGTTTAGAAGGTAAATGGGCAGGTTTTGGCCGAGCTTGAAACCTCAAAAAAAATTTAAGAGAAGAGGGAGGAGGTTCCCTTTTATAATGGAGGAGAGGGGCACCTTGGGAAAAACTTAAAATATTATTTTATAATAAAGTCATATTCGGTTTATAATAGCTCCAAATTGATTTATTTCGAAGATAAAGTGGGTATGGGTCGAAATAATCTTAAACAATATGTTTTAGACAAGTTTAGGTTACTATTTTAACCTTATCATTTACATTTAACTCTAAGTTAAATAATTTAACTTTTACCATGTCTTCTTATTTTCTTACACTATATGGTCAATAAACTTACTATAACAAGCCAAAAGAACCCCAAGTGGTTCATTATTAATATATATAACATTATATTAGTTATTTTTCCAAACCTTATATTTTTTGGAATAGAATAAAAATTAATAATATAATATTTTTTTTAAAAACTATTTTATGTCAATTTGTAAACTATTTGGTAATTGATTTTTGTGAAAATCATAACAGCATGATTAGTTCGAAAAAAATTAATCAAATCAATAATAACATGTCATATTAACCTATAAAATTAGTTTAATTAATAAAAAGTATCAAATTACAATTATGTGGGTATTTATAATATCAACTATGTTAATATTTCTTTAATAAGGTAATTACTACATCATCATTGTGTCATAAATAAATTAAATAATTTAATGCATAAAAATTATAAATAAAATACCATTATGTAGGAAATATTTTTATATTTCTAATTAATATTTATAGTCTAATTTATCTTATGTATAACCCTATATTAAAAATGTTTTAATTATTAAACATTGATTTTAACAATTTTAAATCTTCTTTAAATAAAATAATAATAAGTGTCCTAATCTAATCCATGTGGACGTAAAGAGTAATATTTTAATCCTATGGTTGTTTTTGGTCGAATTAAACTTATCCAATAGAATTAGGACATGTGTTAGGGTAATAATAATATCATTTTTACCCTTAATTACCCTATTTACTTTTAACCGTGGTAAATAAAGGTAAAAAGTTACTATTCACAAAAAAATTATTTTTATCTTATTGAACTAAATTTTACTCCTTGATATTAATCGCGCCTCTCTGATTTTTGAAATTCCACTCACAGAAGCGGTAAAAATAAGTTTTATGTAAATTTGTAAATTTTCTTAGGAGGTGGGTAAAAGACGGTGAAAAGTTCAATAAAAAATTTTATATATCTAAAATTATTATAAAATGACTCCAATGAATTACATTGAACTTATATAAGTATTATGTGTCTATTTTGACCTAAAATAAATTTAAATAAAATAAATGATTATTTAAATAAAAAGTCAGTTTTAACCAATAACTCAGTATTTTCACTATTCATCACAAAATGAATGTTTTTAGAAAAATACCAAAATTTCACCGTAGGCTAATTTCGATATTCCGAATCAAAAAATGAAGTCCATTTTGAAAGATAAATTTTATAAAATTTCAAAAAGTGGGTATTAATATTCATAACAGCTAGTTTATATAATATTTTAATAACATATCGTTGTTTAGTGAAACTCAGTATTGCGTACAACACACGATATCGCGAAAGGTCGCAATTGCGTGTAGAGCAAGCCAAGTCAGGGTTGCATGTAGTGAAAGATTCCTTTGTTGTTGTGTATAATAGAATCCAACCATATTTCATTTATACATTGAATATATATATATATATATATACACACTCAATGTTGCGTAGAATAACTTCTATCAAACCACCTTGAAATTTTGTGTAACATGATCCAAGAATAGTGTTGTGTATACTGCAAGATAATACGGAGTAGCGTATAGTGCAAGATAATCTTGGTGTAACATACAACACAAGACATCAAATAAATTACAAGGAATACTTCTCCGAAAATCTCGGGGTGTTACAGAGAATCCACCGAATGAGGTGGGGCTTAGCTTCAAGTTTCTTTAGGAGGAAATGAAGGGCATCACGATCAGAAAAGACAATGATTTTTGACCCGATAAGATATGAAATGAATTTTTCCAAGGAAAACACGATATAAAGAAGTTCTTTTTTAGTGGTTGTGTAGTTTTCCTGGTGTGGGTCAAGGGTACGTGAGGCATACACAATGACATGAGAAGCCTTCTCAACCCTTTTTGATAAAACTACCCCAATTGCAAAGTTAAAGGCATCACACAAAAGCTCAAAGGGGAGATCCCACCATGGTGGTTGGATGACATAAGGTGATGTGAGACTCCTTTTTAGTTAATTGAAAGCTGATACATCCAATTTGTGTATACATTTTCATATATTCTATTGAAAAATAAAAACAAGTTTTCTGCAATTACCTACTTCTTAGAGAACAAGTACTTTGATTTTGGTGATCTTATTCATTTTCAGGAGGTTTATGTACAAATACACAAAACGGAGAAGAATAGAGAAAAAATTTACAACTACACAGCGTGTACTTATATACACACAATGTACATTCCAGTTCAGACACTGGTTGACCAGGACAAATACATGCCCAAGTAACCAGAAGGTGGTACACACTGTGGTCACATATCTACACACCGTGCAAGATATTCTAGAAGCAGTTGGTGGCTGAGAAGAGTCTACACACCCATGTGGCTGGCTAAAGGGGACACGCCGTGGGCCATTTCTACACACCGTGTATTCATTTCTAGAAGTGGTTGGTGGAAAATTTTTGATACTACAAGACATGTATGGTGGCGCTACACACCATTTACATTCACCTACCAAGTGGTATTGTGTTCCAAGTCAAAGACAGCATGTTAGGCCGCCTACCGGCGGAGAAAATGAAGCCGAAAACGTTTTGACTAAAGTACACGGCATGAACTTTTTATACACTCCATGTACTTATTTTTTCTATAAAAATATCCCTTGGCCTCCGGACCAAGGGTGTGGTGTATGTGAGTATTTTCTGGAGAAAGGGTTGAAGCCTCAAAGGAAAGACGCTATGGCATCGTACCACCGTTCTTCCATTTACCAAATAATCATTCCATTTTCAAAGATCAAAGCATGATTTCATCAGGTATCAATAGTTTTGTGTTTATCATTTTCAATATGTTTAGCTAAACACCCAGTGTGTTGGGGTTGTGGAAGCTGATGAGATGTAATTTGAATTAAGTTTCTCTGAATGTGTTTGTTTTATTAATCTCTTCTTATTCTTCTTAAATCACTTAATATTATCACTGGAAATTCTATACCAGACCAAGGGCCGATTTTTTAGGGATTCCAAAGAAGAATAACGAAGAACAACTCCATGACCATTGGGAGTAACCATCGGCTCAAAATGGACTAAGACAAATAAAGATCTGTTAAATACTTACTACCAGACCACAGAGTTAGACTCTTCAGTTCTTAATATAATGTTTACCGGACGAAGGAAACTTTATTACAAATTAAACCCAAAGAGTTGGGTTATTGTGAACAACACAACCTCATACGAAATTTGATTTAATAATCAACTTATCACAAATCCATAACCCCAATGCATTTTTATCTTTATTTTCATCAAAACCAATACCCAAAACGGAGAAGAATAGAGAAAAACTTTACAACTACATGGTGTGTACTTATATAAATGTCATGTACATTCCAGTTCAGACATGTTTTGACCAGGAAAAATACATGCCCATGTAACCAGAAGGTGGTACACACCGTGGTCACATATCTTCATGTCGTGTAAGATATTCTAGAAGCAGTTGGTGGCCGAGAAGAGTCTACACGCCCATGTGGCCAGCTGAAGGGGACACGTCGTGTGCCATTTCTACACGTCATGTATGCATTTCTAGAAGCGTTTTGTGGATGAATTTTGAGACTAAACGACATGTATGGTGGCGCTACATACTGTGAATATTCACATACCAGGTGGCGCCATGTTCCAAGTCAAATACGTCACATTAGGCCGCCTACTAGTAGAGAAAACAAAGCCAGAAACGCATTGAAAAAAGTACACCGCGTGTACTTTTGATACACTCCGTGTACTTATTTTTTCAATAAAAATAGCTCTTTGCCTCCAGAACAACGGTGTGGTGTGTGTGAGTATTTTGTGAAGAAAGGGTTGAATCCCCGAAGGAAAGATTCTCTACCATCGTAC
This sequence comes from Viscum album, assembly GCA_963277665.1. Taxonomy (NCBI): domain Eukaryota; kingdom Viridiplantae; phylum Streptophyta; class Magnoliopsida; order Santalales; family Viscaceae; genus Viscum; species Viscum album. Next base: position 1,181,465,473 of record OY728166.1, read on the forward strand.
CACCATTCTTCCATCTATCGAAGAATAATTTCATTTTCAAAGTTCCAAGCATGATTTCATCAGGTATCAATAGTTTTGTGTTTATCATTTTCAATATGTGTAACAAAAAACCTAGTGTGTTGGGGTTGAGGAGGATTATGAGTTGTAATTTGAATTAAGTTCCTCTGAATGTGTTTGTTTTAATAATCTCTTCTTATTATTCTTAAATCAAATCATATTATCACTGGAAATTATGTACCAGACCAAGGGAAGAATTTTTAGGGATTCAAAAGAAGAATAACGAAGAACAACTCCATGATCCTTGGAAGTAACTGTCAGATAAAAATGGACTATTCCAAATAATGATTTGTTAAATACTAACTACTGGACCAAGGAGTTAGTCTCTTCATTTCTAAATATAATGTTTACCAGACCAAGGAAACGTTTTTACAAATTAAACCCAGAGAGTTTGGTTATTGTGAAAAACACAACCTCATAATAAATTTTATTTAATAATCAACTTATCACAAATCCACGACGCCAATGCATTTATATCTTTATTTTCATCCAAAACCAATTTTCCCGTCTTTACATTCATTTTAGTAATTAATTTGTTAAAAGAAGCTTAAAAACCAATTGTTCTTTTTGTACCCAAACAACCAACCAAAATTGATACTAAATTCACCAGACTTCACTAAAAACAAAAATACAAACTAAATTAAGCAAAGATAAAATAACCTCATAGTTCCCTATGGATCAACCACTTACTGGTTCTATACTTGTTAGGGTAAATATAATTTGGTACACCGAAAACATACATTTGGTGAAATGACCGTCCAAATTTTGGCGCTGCTACTGGGGAAGCCTAGAGTTAATTTTATACGTGCATTAATTAAATTGGTACAAATTTTTGTGAAAATAAAATCATAAATTCACAAAAATCTTTTTTCTATTTTCATTTCTGTTTCTTTTCCCTTTTCCTTGTTTACACTTGGTGTTTTGTTTTGTTTTGTGTAGGACCTTAAGTTTTGAGCGGCCACCTCACACGTTCCAAGAGAACTGAGTCATCAGGGTTTTTCCCAACTGACCCGATAATCGAATGGACGTTTTTGAGGCACCAACGAGTACTAATGGCTAAACACAACCAAACCACTCCACTAGCGCAGAACGAGGAAGGTAATCCAGATGTTGTCCAAGGAGCTAGCCATCAGTTATGTTTGGATGAAAACTGGAACCAACAAGCTCCATATGCTCCAGAATACCATCCACAACAACTCCAACAATTCCAACCAGAGTAGATTCCATACTTCAACCAAGGTCAAGGGCCGTTCTACACTCCCCAGGACCAACAATTGATGTCGGTTCTCCTTCCTCAGCGGCCACCTCTACATCGTACTCTCATGGAGTACGGCCTGCAATCAATCCATAGAGCTGACACGGGCATCGTCCGACCATCAGTGTAGGACCAACACTTCGAGATCAAGCCTACTATCATGCAGTTGATCCAGAACACCGTTCAATTCGGCAGCCTTCCCAGCGAGGATCCCAATGCCCATCTCTCTAATTTTATGGAGGTCTGCGACAAATTCTTCTACCACGGAGTGTCTATGGATGCCATCTATCTTCTCCTTTTCCCATTATCTCTATAGGAAAATGGGAAAGATTGGATCAAAGGATTTCCACAATGATCTATCCTCACCTGGGAGGAGCTAGCCCATGCATTCCTATCCAAATACTTACTACCCTCAAAGACGACGACACTATGGAACGAGATCCAGAATTTCCAGCAGCATGATGCTGAATCATTGTACGAATCCTAGGAGCACTTCAAGGAGATGTTGCACAGGTTCCCACACCATTGACTTCCACTTTGGATGCAAGTACAAACCTTCTAAAGAGGGTTGACAACTAATACTAATTCTTTGGTGGATGTTGGTGCTGGAGGTACGATAATGAAGAAGTCCCCTGAAGGAATCTTCGAACTTCACGAAGATATGTCTGGAAATAGCTTCTAGTGGAAGTCCGAATGGGGAACACAGAAATGAGGTATGAATAACATAGATGTTACTACTATTCTTGCTGCCCAATTGGACGTTGTGTCCAAGAAGATCGACATGATCAATCTGAAGGGCACGTCCCAAGTACATGCGGAGAACCATCCGGCGTGTAGAGAATGTTGTGATAACCACATAATGGGAGAATGCCTGGGTTCTACTGGGGTCCCATTGACAAGCGAGGTAAGTTATGTTGAATAAATAAAAGGGCCCAAATAGTACCAGCAGTACCAGAACCCGACATGGTGTGACCAGCAAAACACAGGCTGGGGCCAACTACAACAAAATCAGCCACCCCAGCGACTGCCCGACTACAACCAGGCTCCCTATCCGAACTAGTACCAGAGGTAGTAACAACACCAACATGACTCTTATCAGAATCAAGGGTATCAGAACCCTTTCCCATAACAGTCACGACAGCCACCACCTCCACCAGCTTAACAACCTTCTCCGAAGGAGAACACCTCAAGGTTAGAGGATCTTATGACCAAATTCATATCTACTACTGAGACCAGGTGCCAAAATCAGGAGGCATCAATTAGAGGCCTGGAGAACCAAATTGGCCAGTTGTCGAACCAACTCTCAGGAAGGTAACCTGGTACTTTAATGGGAAATACCGAGAAAAACCCAAGAGATAAAGCCCATGTTGTCATGATCGGGAGTGGAAAAGAGCTCCAATATAACCAATCAGCACATCCAGGTGTATCCACACCCCTTGAAGAAGGTACCAATACCATCCCCTCCTCATCCAAAATCCCAAAGAAGGAGGATTCACAAACTAAAGGGAAGGATGTTGTCAAACCTTTTGTACATTCCTTACCCTTCCCATAAATATTGAAACAGAGAAAGCTGGACCACTAGTTCGGAAAATTCATGGATGTGTTCAAGAAGTTGCACATAAATATCCCATTTGTAGAGGCACTGATGCAGATACCTACTTATTCCAAATATATGAAGGACATACTCTCCAATAGAATAAAGATGGAGGATCTGGGCACCATTTCCCTAACCAAGGAGTGTTATGCAGTCGTTCGACACTCAATTCCTCCCAAACTCCAGGATCTAGGTAGTTTCACTATTACCTGTACCATTGGACCATGCTAGTTTAGGAAGGCTCTCTATGACTTGGGGGCCAACATGAACCTCATGCCCCTTTGAGTTTTCAAGAATCTCAGGCTCCATGATTTGAATCCTACCTGAGTAGCCCTTCAACTTGCTGATCGATCCATAAAACATCCGAGGGGACTACTGGAAGACGTGCTTGTAAAAGTGGATAGACTTATCCTCCCCACTGATTTCATCATCCTCAATATGGGGGAGGACCAAGAGGCACCTCTTATACTTGGGAAGACCTTTCCTGGCCACTTGAAAGGTACTGATTGATGTGCACCAAGAGAGTTGATTTTTCAGGTAGGAGAAGAGAGAGTCTCTTACAATGTCCCTAAAGCTATTAAACATGCATCTTTTCCTGAGCATGTGGACTGTTATGCTATAACCACCATGGATGATTGTTTGAGAGAAAAAGGGAATGATCTGGTATGTTCTTTTTCAGATACCTTTATCTTTCAAGACATACCAGATGAAGCGCCTGAGGACTTTCAATTCCTAGAAGGCCAGGGCGGCCACTATTGGCAACGTATGGTTATTCCTGATAGTCTGGAATGGGAAAAGGTGTAACCACTTGTACCTTTTATTTTTAAGGCACCTGAACTCAAACTAAAACCTCTTCCATCTTCTATTCGGTAAGGATATTTTGGACCCAATCAAACTTTTCCGATCATACTTAAAGCTGAACTATCACGGGAGCAGGAAGATTCACTGCTATAGGTTTTGAAACAATAGATGCATGCTATTGGGTGGATAGTCGCTGATTTAAAGGGAATCATCCCTACCATTTGCACCCACAAGGTCCTACTTGAAGAAGGTTCCAAGAATCCGCGTCAACTACAACGGTGTCTGAATCCCCCCATGAAGGAAGTTGTAAAGAAGAAGGTGATCAAATTGTTGGATGTCAGAATCATCTATCCCATCTCAAATAGTCCTTGGGTGAGTCCCCTCCAAGTGGTACCCAAAAAGGGGGGTAGCACTGTAATTTCAGATGAAAAGAACGAGCTCATCTCTACATGATCTGTGATGGGCTGGCGAGTCTGTATGGATTACCGAAAGCTAAATGATGCCACAAGGAAGGATCATTTCCCCCTTCCATTCATGGATCAAATGCTTGACAGACTAACAGGAAACAACTTCTATTGCTTCCTCGATGGTTATTCAGGCCATAACCAGATTTCCAATGCTCAAGAGGATTAGGAGAAGAGCACATTCACTTGACCTTACAGTACATTCGCTTACCGTAGGATATCTTTTGGCATGTGAAATTCCCCCACCACCTTCCATCACTGCATGCTGGCTATTTTCCACGACATGGAAGAGAAAATCCTGGAGGTATTTATGGATTATTTTTTCAGTTATGGGAAATCATTTGATACTTTTTTACGGCACCTAGAGATAGTTTTGGAATGTTGTGAGAACACTAACCTACTTTTGAACAGGGAAAAGTGTCATTTCATGGTGCAAAGTGGAATCATCCTTGGCCACATAATCTCACCAAAGGGGATAGAGGTGGACCCGGAAAATATAGAAGTCATTTCACAACTACCTATTCCAACTTCTGTCAAATCCATCCACAGCTTCCTGTGGCATGCCGGTTTTTATAGGTGTTTTGTCCATGACTTCTCTCAAATAGCTCAGCCCCTCACCAATATTCTATCCAATGATGCCATATTTTATTTTGATGAGACATGCACCATACCTTTTGAGCATCTGAAGCAGCGTCTAGTTGAAGCTCTGGTGATGATTTCTCCAAACTGGGAGGAAAGATTTGAGTTGATGTGCAATGCCAGTGACTATGCAGTGGGAGAAGTCTTAGGACAATGACTTGATCGAATTTTCTGACCTATATATTATGCCAGATGAATGCTCAATGAGGATCATATCAACTACACCGCCATAGAGAAGGAGATTCTTACAGTGGTTTTCTCATTTGACAGGTTATTTTCTTACTTAGTGTTTTCTAAAGTTATTTTCTATACTGACCATGCAGCACTAAAGTACCTACTGGAAAAGAAATATACGAAGCCCCGATTGATCCGTTGGGTACTCCTCTTACAAGAATTTGATCTGGAGATTTGAGATAAGTAGGGGAGCGAGAACGTTGTTTCTGACCATATCTCACAGCTCAAGCTACCTCATTTAGAGAAGGAGGAAGATGGGGAGATCATTGAAGATTTCCCTGATGAACACCTCTTTTCAGTTAACAAAACGCCCAGACCATGGTATGATGATATTTCTAATTTTCTGGTTACAGGTTTCGTTCAACCCGACCTCTCCTTCTAGCAAAGGAAGAGATTTTTCTCTAATGTGAAGAGGTACTTCTGGGAAGATCCTCTGCTATTCCGGTCCTATGGATATGGGGTAATTTGTCATTGCATTCCTGATCATAAAGTTCACAGCGTCCTATAGTTCTCTCATGCCTCACCAGTTGGGGGACTTCATGGGCCCGACCGTACGATAGCAAAGATCATGCAGTCTAGGTTTTTCTGGCCCACCATGCATAAAGATGCTCGGGCCATTGTTTCCTATTGCGATCGGTGCCATAGGACCAGTAATGTGGGAGATAGAGTTAAGATGCCCCATTACTTAATCCTGGAGGCCGATATTTTCGACGAATTGGGCATAGATTTCATGGGTCCATTCCCCCCATCTTTTGGGAACACTTATATCCTGGTCTGCATCGACTACGTCTCCAAATGGTTGGAATACACTACTACAGCACACAACACAGCCAAGGTAGTCTTGAGTTTTATAAAGAAAAATATTTTTAGAAGGTTTGGAGTTCCACGAGTATTGATCAGCGATAAAGGGACCCACTTAGACAACTCACTGATGAGAGGAATACTATCAAAGTATGGAGTAAAACATCATATGGGGACACCATATCATCCCCAGTCCATTGGAAAAGTGGAGCTCTCCAACTGTGAGCTTAAGCTAATCCTAGAGAAAACAGTAAACACTTCAAGGAAATACTAGTCCAAGAAGTTAGATGATGCTTTGTGGGAATATCATAATGCTTTCAAAACACCACTGGGAATGTCCCCATTCCGCCTCATTTATGGAAAGCCATGCCATCTGCCTATACGATTGGAACAGAAAGCCTATTGGTCCGTCAAGGCCTTGAATTTTGATCTGAAGGCAGCTGAAGAGAAGCGCAAGTTTCAACTATCGGAACCGGATGAAATCAGATTAAAGGAATACGAAAATTCCAAGATTTATGAGGAGAAGACGAGACCTATTCATGACCAGATGATTTCATGAAAATCTTTCCAACCCGGTGATCAGGTACTTCTCTTTAACTCTCGTCTCTGCTTATTTTCAGGAAAGTTAAAATCACGATGGTCGGGACCATTTCAACTCATATGCGTATTCCATCATGGAGCGGTGTAAATTTATGGAGAGGATGGTCAACCATTCAAAGTTAACAGAAAATAGTTGAAGGCTTACCATCACATAGATGACATAGTAGGAATATTGTCCACCATATAGCTCCAATAATCAAAGGTAAGTAGGTCGAGCCAATGACCTAAAACAAAGGAACTTCCTGGGAGGCAACCAAGAGGAAACACGTCGTGTACGACCTATATACACGACATGTACTTTTTAATTTTCATTTATCTAGCTATTATAAATCTATAGAGTAACTAACAAATAACTAGGGATGATGCTGGTGTCGATGGTAAGGTCACTGGAGTTTACTCGAGCCGTCCCCGGTTTGAATCCTCCCGACCTACCTTCAGCATGGGGTTCCTCCTTTTTATATTTTCTTACATGGAGTGTGTATTAAATTAAATATATATATATATATATATATTCTTATAAGAAAACCCATGATGGGTATGGGTCGGTTGGCCAAGATCGGAACCCGGTTTCCAAAAGACCCGGGTTCGAATCCTGACAACCGCCCCATTTCCATCATTTACCCTTTTAATAAAACCACACGGCGTGTCTTCCAATATACATCATCTGTGCCCTATTTTCTTTCTAAAACTAAAATATAAAAAGAATTTTCTATATAAATTAATTCATATGGATGAAGTTTGCAGATTGGCAATGTCTCGACCCTGGTTCCAAAAGACCCAGGTTCGAACTCGGCTAATCTCCCTTCTTCATCCTCTTATTTTATAATTAAAAACCACACACCGTGAATTTCTTTCTTCCCATGTGTATAGGATGTACAGATTAAATTTATATTAATAATAAATATGGGTAGAAGTAAAACCCTCACTCCAGTGGTTGGGGGCTTTTGTTCGGAGTGTCCAATCGCCGGTTCAAACCTCACCCCAAGCACAAAACCAAAGGTTGTACTTCTCTTTTAACAATTTATAGAAACATGGCATGTATTATCCCATTAAATTACATGTATAATTTTATTTTTAAATTCTCTCTCTCTATATATATATCCATTTTTATTTTTCTTAATTATAAATATTAATTATTATATAGTTTACTATAATAATTATATATATATATATATATATGTTTGTTTTAAATCAAAAAAAATTGAGATACATGGCATGTAGTCTAGAGGTACATTCCGTGTACCTCATCTATATAAGTCGTGGCCACCCAGCTTCACATCGTGTTGTGCGGCGCTTCCCCTCTTCCCGTTTTCTTCTCCCGAATGCCACCCGACCTCCCCACTTATAGATCTGTCGATTTGGTTAGTTTCGGGTTATGATTCTTCTTGCATTGCAATCCTTGGTCTAGTAATGCCCTTATACACCCTCTTTTTCAAGTTATTATACACGTTTAGGGTGATTTGGGATCAGAAACCTGCTCGGATTCTATAGTATATGACCACGAAATGAAGAACACACGCCGTGTACTCTGGTACACGACCACACACAAAATGCTTCACAATTTGAATATAAACGATGTGTATGTTTGGTACACACTGTGTACGTTCCCCCCATCATGCCCGAGTACCCTTTGCAAACGGCCTCAAACACCATTTTCACGTACACAACATGTTTGTTTGGTACACGCCATGTATGTAATTTCTTTTGGCCCCTCCGTGTGTAGTACTTGACACGGCCTCTCACCCCATGTTCCTATACAAGACGTGGGTGTTCAGGACATGTCGTGTAGCCTATTTATTTCGAACGAACCCATGTCTAGCCCTGACATGACCATGTTCCTCGAATAATGAACACGCCGTGTCTATCCCATACACAACGTATCTTTTATTCATAGAACTGTTACAATCATGGCCATGTTGTTTATGATACCCAACCATGTCCACTTTGTATGAACACGATGTGTATGTTCGGTACACACTGTGTACCTTTACATGGTCTATCTTCTTCACCCTTGGTGTGTTTATCCAGAGAACACAGAATGCTGCTCAGCTTGTACTACACGCCGTGTACTCTAGATGTACACGTCGTGTTCTTTTATTTTTCAGATTTCTCACTTTTTCTTTGTTTTATTTTATTTTCTTTTTCTTTTTTTCTTTTTTCATTCTTTTTTAGGTTATGGAAGATCGTGATCCTTTCCGGGGGATGGGGCCGGCCTCCGCTACTAAGGGCAAGAGGCCCATTTATCGGAGGATACAACTGCGATCTACAATGCAGCCAGACCCCCACGCTCTGGTATATGAGCTCCCTCCATTGGACACCCTTCCACCCATCAATCCCTCCACCGAGGCTGGTCTGAGCACCATCCTTCCTTCCTTCCCAGTTTCCACTCCACTTGAGATCTCCTCCTATGAAGCTGTAACTTTATTGACAGCCCCATCTAATGGCCCTTCACCTACTACAGCCGATCCACCCCCAGAGCCAGCTCTTACTGCTGCACCTCCACCTGGGCTGAGTCCTTCAGGTGTTCCCTATCCCTGAATGGTGTTCCTGGTCACCGATCTGACACATGATAGGGTTCAATTCTTTTCTCACAGTCTGATTCTGTTGAGTGACCACTACCTCGACAACATTGTTCCTCAGAAGCTAGGCATCTGGGGAGAGTTAGAGGATCCCCTTAGACACACTCCACAGCCCTCTATTTTCCAGGTCATCACTCCTATCTTCCACGATTTAGTTTTGTAGTTCACGGCCTTGTTCAAGTTCGATGGAGCTGAGTACTAGGAGACACCCGGAGATGCGGTGTTGATGGTTCGGTTCCAGCTGGGTGGCCGACGATTTTCCGTCACCACGACAGATTTTGGCCGAGGGTATGGTTTCTACCCCCATCCTATCACCCCGCCCCCTGTTTCTACCCTGACCAGACCCGAGCACTCTAAGCTCGTGGCTATGTGGTGAGAGATTGCTGGGCTTGACCACCGCTACGCCCCTACCTCACAGAAGAGCACCCTTATCACTGACCCTAGCCTCCTTTTTACCCACCGGTACTTTAACACCATTATTTTTCCCTTCCATGAGGATATGGGGGTCGTGACTGGTCGTGACATGGATCTCCTTACCTGTATCATCCAGCAGGACTACCCAGACCTCCCTTACCTAGCCTCCTCCTATTTCCATGCTATGTTTACCGGCCATCAGGGAAACCTGAACGATGGGTTTTACGCCACTTGCCTCGCCCAACACCTTGGGGTTTTCGAGCCTTTTTTACCCCATGACCTGTTAGGTTCTCCCTAGTGGATGGATTTTCTCATGATTATTCACCTGGGATTGGTCTGGAAGTAGTGGGTGCCTACATCCTTACCCAAGCTCAGCCCCAGCCACCCACTGACCCTCCTGCCCCAGTTGCTTCCCCTGCTCCTCCTTCCCCACCCCTCTAGTTTCCTCACCCCACCCCCTTCTTACTGACCCACTTCTTCTAGCTTTCATTCTTCTGTACCACCACCAACACCACCTACCCCCACACCCTCGGTTGATCTCGCCCTTTCCCTCCGCCTGGCCGCAATGGAGCAACATTTGGTACATATCAACAGCCGCCAGGATTTCCTGGAGCAGTTTTTGGAGATTATTGTTCAACATCTGGGTATTCTATTACCTCCGCCACCTACCTCTACCTCGGGTCCTAGCCCTTCTGCTGCTGCACCATATCCTTATACTACACCTTCCATAGATTTCGTTCTCCTATCTATTGCGGGCCCATCTACTCCTACTTCTACCACCACCGCTATCGCCAGTCCAGGGTGTTCTATAGAGCCTCATATTTCGATTCTAGCACCCACAACTCCTACTTCTTCGGCTTCCCTTCCATATGTAGAGTTTGACCCTCCAGCTTCCACGGCTCTCGAGCCATCTCTACCCATTAGTCTTGTACTGGATTATGCCTCTTCTGAGGAGAGCCCTTGACTGGTTTTTGGAGACATTCTTTTCATTATGTATATATTGTGTGATATCTTATACCTGTGTTCGTTATGCATGCTTGCATTATTCTCTTTCTTCCCCCCCTCATAGGTTCTATGGTACGTTTAGGGCTGCACTTTTATGTCACATACCATTTTTGTATGCCTAGACACAAGGGGAGTATTCTTTTTCCATTGTTTACTTTTCTTTCTTAGTTTACTTATTTCCTTCCTTCCCCTTGGCCTGGTCCACTATTGTGTCCCCAACATACCTTGTTACTCTTTTTGGGAACTTGGTGGACCACGTGCGATATTAAGTATGGGGGTGTCTCTCGACCTATTTAGTCTTTTCCCTTTTCAGATTATAGGAGACATTATTATTAGAAGATATATTTTAAAATGTGAAGACATTTTGGTTAACCATATTTTTAAAATAATAAAGCTTAAAGTGGAAAATTTTAATAGTCATATGCTTATTTTTATTCTTAGGTATTTTAAAATAATTGCTGATATAATTTAAATTACAACTTGTAATCCTTGGATAATTACATCGATTAGACTAATCAATTATTTTCCACTTCATGACCTGATTGTCTCTTTATTTATATTTCCCACTCCAGAGAGGTATTCTAAACCCCTTTTTCATATTATTTCTAATACCCTCTTTCTTGATAGATTCTTAGAATATACATAACTACCATAATTTTCATGCTTTATTTTTTAAACATGAGGAATTTTTGAATTACATTAAAATAATTGAGGCATAAGATTGTTTTAACCCCTTTATCTTGAGCCTACCCTACATATTATCTTCATGAAGACCCTAGAGACCATGAAAAGCCTTTATAGGAATCCATATTAGAATCCAATTTCCCTTCCTACCCTAATTCTTTTATGATTTTGCATGATTATTTATTTGAGATCAAAAGAAGGGATTGGCAACACATAGTATAAATTTGTGAATTGCCAAGAAATTAAGTATGGGGGAGAACCTCGGGATCATTTGGGGAGAAAAGAAAATAGTTCCAAACCTCTATTTTGGAAATTTAGAAAGGTTCCCTTTGTTTAAAAAAAATAGTACAAAAAAAGGGGCCTTATACACACTTGTTGGTTTTGTGATTCCTACTCAACTAAAAGAGATGATGGTGATGAGATCATTTGGTAAATCTTGTTAAGGACGTGTTTACATTGAGTTTAACTTTGAATACCATGCATTGTTATTTAAAAATTTAGCCTCCTTTTTCAAGCCTCAGAGTTATTTTTCACATCTTTACCTACCAACCTTTAGCCATAGAAACATCTGATCCTATTTGAAAAGTCCTCATGATTTGTGTAAGTCAAAATTTCTAATGTGGAGGACTATATTTCTTGAAAAACTATGGATAGATTGTATATATATTTGATTGAGCAAAACTTTGTTTAAAAACATCTTGAGTGTTGAGAATATTTTTTGTAAGGTAAATCATCAAGTGGCTTGCTTATATTTGAAAGGTTGAAACATGTGTTAAAAGAGGATGAAAGTAGTTAATTGAATTATATATGAGGCATAATTAGAGTATCTATTAAATTGAAACTATTTTGTATTCTTTGTGAAATTTTCTCCTGTCACTTATTATTGACATTTATGATTATATAAATATCTTCCTTTTAAAATATAGATTATATTAAATTAGATGTTGAGATTTTCTTTAGGGAAAGAAAATGACTATGTATGGGGGAGTTTGATTCACCCAAATTGTGTATACAATTTCATATATTATATTAAAAAATAAGAACAAGTTTTCAGAAATTACCTACTTCTTAGAGAAAAAATACATTGATTTTGGTGATCTTATTCATTTCCAGGAGGTTTATGTCCAAATACACAAAAAAGAGAAGAACAAAGCAAAAATTTACAACTACACGGCGTGTACTTATATAAACGCCATGTACATTATAGTCCAGACATGGGTTGACCAGGACAAATACATTCCCAAGTAACCAGAATGTGGTACATGCCATGGTCACATATCTACACGCCGTGTAAGATATTCTAGAAGCAGTTGGTGGCTGAAATGATTCTACACGCCCATGTGGACGGCTGAAGGGGACACGCCGTGTGACATTTCTACACACGCTGTATGCATTTCTAGAATTGGTTGGTGGCCAAATTTTGAGACTACACACAGTGTATGGCGGCACTACATGCTGTATATATTCACCTCCCAGGCGACGCCATGTTCCAAGTCAAAGATGGTGTGTTAGGCTGCTTACCAGCGGAGAAAATGAATCCAAAAAACATGTTGAAAAAAGTACACCTCATGTACTTTTGATACACGACGTGTAATTATTTTTTTCTATAAAAATATCCCTTGGCCTCCGGGCCAAGGGTGTGGTGTGTGTGAGTATTTTGTGGAGAAATGGTTGAATCCCCGAAGAAAAGACGCTCTAAAATCGTACCACCGTTCTTCCATCTACCGAAGAATAACTCCATTTTCAAAGTTTCAAGCATGATTTCATCATGTATCAATAGTTTTGTGTTTATCATTTTCAATATGTGTAACTAAACACCCAATGTTTTGGGGTTGTGTAAGCTGATGAGTTGTAATTTTTATTAAGTTTCTCTGAATGTGTTTATTTTAATAATCTCTTCTTATTCTTCTTAAATCACTATTTATTATCACTGGAAATTATGTACTAGACTAAGGGCAAAATTTTCAGGGATTCAAAAGAAGAATAATGACGAACAACTCCATGACCATTGAAAGTAACCGTCGGCTCAAAAATGGACTAAGCCAAATAAAGATCTGTTAAATAATAACTAATGGACCAGGGAGTTAGTCTCTTAATTTCTAAATATAAAGTTTACCAGACCAAGTAAAATTTATTGCAAATTAAACCCAGAGAGCTGGGTTATTGTGAACAAAACAACCTCATAAGAAAATTTATTTAATAATCAACTTATCTCAAATTCATAACCCCAATGTATTTCTATCTTTATTTGCATCAAAAACAATTTTCTCATCTTTACTTTAATTTTAGTAATTAATTTGTTAAAATAATCTTAAAAACAATTGTTCTCTTTGTACCCAAACGACCAACCAAAATCAATTCTAAATTCAGAAGACTTCACTAAAAACAAAAATACAAACTAAATTGATAAAAGATAAAATAACCTCATTGTTCACTATGGATGGACCCCTTACTGGTGCTATACATGTAAGGGTAAATATAATTTGGGACACCAAAAACATACATTCGGTGAAACGACCATCCAAAAGAATCCTTACAATTTTTATAAAACACAAACTTGGAATCTTTTTGTAATAACTGGGATAAGTGAAGTGATATCTTACTGAAGTCTTTAGTGAATCGGTGGTAGAAACCAGCATGACCCAAGAAATATCTCACCTCACAAACACATTTTGGATATGTAAGGGTTGAAATTAATTAAATTTTTGATTTATCTAGTTGAATTACATCTTGTGAAATTACATTCCCAAGAACTATCCCTCATTCAACCATGAAATGACATTTCTCATAATTTAATACAAGATATTTTTCTATGGAACGATGAAGGATAGAACCTAGGTGATCCAAACAATCATCAAAGGAAGGTCCATAAACTGTGAAATAATCCATAAAAACTTCCATGAAATTCTCTAGGTACTCAAAAAAATACTCAACATACATTGCTGAAAAGTATTGGGATCATTACATAGACCAAAAGGCATCCTTATGTATGAAAATGTTCCAAATGAATAGGTAAATGTTGCCTTTTATTGATCCTCAGGGGCTATATGGATTTGAAAATAACCCGAATAGCCATCAAGGAAACAATAATGGGACTTACCATCCAATCATTATAACATTTGTTCAATGAAAGGTAGAGGAAAGTGGTCCTTACACATAGCATGATTCAGTCGATGGTAGTCAATACAGACTCGCCAACTATTTTTCACATGTGTTGGAACCAATTCATTCCTTTCACATGACACAACTGATATTCCCGTTTTTTGGGGATAATTTTCACTTGGCTAACCCATTTTCTGTCAGATATATGATAAATGATCCCTAAAATAAGTAATTTACTGACTTCCAATTTTACCATTTCAAGGAGAGTGGGATTCAACCAGTGTTGAGCCTACCTTATGGGCGCAACCTCATCAACCAAAAGTATATGGTTCATAAAAATAGATGGGCTAATCCCAGGAATATCATCCAATGTCCATCCTATTGCATTTTAACACTCTCTCAAAAGATAAAGCTGTTTTGATTCAGGCTATTGATAGATGATATTGGAAATAATGACAGGAAATTGGTCAATACCCTTAGGATAGGCATATTTTAAAATATGTGGAAGTGGTTTTAATTCCAAAACTAGGGTTTTTTTATTGAGGGAGTGGATTTAGGGGGAGTGAGTTCCATTAAACCGTCTTTTTGCTCATGTTTATTATCTATGGACAAAAAATCTATTGAAATGTGATTTTTAGAATCATTGATGGTCATGGGTACCTCATAATGAACACACTCATCAATTACAGCACAACATTTACACTTTTTAGAACCCACAAAACACTCAACACATGAATATAAACTCAAACCATCCAAGGGTGAAGAACATGAAAATGAATCAGAGTGTTGGTTGATGTGAGAATTGTGTGTGTATTCATTTTTTGAGAGAACTTCCATTGAATAGATAGGAATAGTGGAGTGATCTTCAATGGGGGCGTTTCATATCCTCAAGGATATTAAAACTTACATTTTCTCCACCAAACTCCATAGACAGCATACCATTGTGAACATTGATGATCGTCTTTTCTGTTTTGAGGAATTGACTCCAAAGTATGTGAGGGGATTTCCTTGGGTTTGGGTATCCTCTATCTCAAGAATATAAGTCAGTGGGGAATATGAGATTCTTTACTTTTACAAGGATGTCATCGACTACTCCTGATGGGCGTGTTGTGCTTCAGTTGGCAAGTTTCACGATGATTCCTGTCGGTTGAAGCTCTCTAACCTACAGAAAAGTGTACACAGAGTAACGAATTAATTTAATTGAAGCACCAAAATCTAGCATAGCATCTATAAAGAATGTCTTCCCTATAGTGTAAGGTATCGTGAATGTTCTCAAATCATTACACTTGGTTAGAATTTCTAGTTGAATCAAGGCTGATACATTCATTCCCAGGTTGAATCTCTCATTCCCCTTTAGTCTTCTTCTATGGGTACAAAGCTCTTTAAGAAAATTTTCATATCAAATGATTTTTTAACTGCATCCAATAAAGGAATGTTGAATTTTAATTTTTTAAATGTATTCATTATTTCATTATCAAACACATTATCAAAATTATTCTTAGATTTAGAGAGTTTTTGGGGGAAAGGAAGGGGAATGGATTGTTTAAGGGAATCGCCAATGATAATTGGTTTAGCATTTTGGTTTTTTTTCTTTGATGGAATCATTTATGGGTGGAGAAAGAGTGTTTTCAAGAGGGGGACATACATGTTGTGTAGAATCAGTATAAGGATAATCATCTTTACCACTAAAAAGTGTAATTGCAAAAACATTAGCTTTGTACTTTGGATTAGCAATGGGTTGTGATGGTAGTTGTCCAAAACATTTCATCTTGATCTCACCGATAGTGTTTTCCAATTGTCCCACTAGAGTTCATAGGTCTTGAATAACTGATAGTGTGGTCAGTTGGAACTTGAGGTTTTGGGATTCCATTTTCTTCACCATGTCCTCAAGGCTTGGTTCAAATTATGGAGCAGGAGGAGGATTATTTCGAGAATTTGAGGGATAAGAATATTTCATACCTTGGCCTTGTTGATACCAAATTTTCTTGGGGTAGCATAGGTTACCTCCTTATTGGTATTTTTGTTGTTCTTTCCACTTTAGGTTTGGATTTGGCCTTTTTTTTTTTGATTGAAGGGTGGTTCTTTCTGAAAAGGACGCCCTGGGAATACTACTACACAAGACTCAGATGAATCCTGAAGTTCTGGGCACTAGTTTTAAAAATGAGTGTTATCAGAACAAATACCACAATGTAATGCAATAGAAGTAGACTATGAGTTACCTTGTACTTGAGATAATTTCCTTTGAATAGTATGAATCCCATAAAGTCTATTATCTATATTTTTTTCTAGGGAAGAATGCCTTACCTCATGAAATCCTCGGGTTGGTGAAGTAGCTTGTGTACCAAATTGTTGTGCATTTTGAGCCATTTTGGTTATTAAGTCACAAGCGGCAGAAGGATTTTTATCAACAAGGGAACCACCATATGCATCATCAATCATTCCATGATCCATGTGGATAAGTCCCTCATGGAATTATTGGATTAATAGTTTTTCACTAATCTGGTGGCGGGGGTAGCTTGAGAAAAGTCTTTTGAATCTCTCTCAATATTCATGAAGGGTCTCACCTTGTGATTTCCTAATGCCACAAATTTATTTCCTAATTGATGTAGTTCAGAAATTAAGGAAAAAAGTATCTAAAAAGAGACGTTTCAGGTCACTAAATCCCAAAATTGTGGTAGGAAAATAGTATATCCAATCTTTGGCTACACCATCAAGAGAGAAAGAGAAGGCCCTAAACTTAAATAATTCCTCAGACACATTTTGTGGTTTCATGGTGGATAAAACTATCTAAAACTCCTTAAGATGTTTATGAGGGACCTCACTAGGAAGAACATGGAATTTAAGAAGAAAATGGATGAGACCTAATCTCAAATAAATGTTGGATGCTTCCTCAGGATGTTGGATGTACAGAGGTTGATACTCCACATCCGGGGTGGTCAGTTCTTTTAATGTTCGGTTATTTGCATCCATGATTCTTGGGGTTTTGTTGGGTTCAATTTTTGAGTGGTTTAGGACCAATTGAGGTTAGAAAAGAGTTTCATCAGTGTTACTTGATTGAACTACTCTAGATTCTATGATTTGGGAGTGATGTGTCTTTTCAATTTCAGGGTAAAATTCAATCAATTTTTTTCTGATCGGGTCATGAAAATAAGTTGTGAAGTTTTTTTTTGTATTTTTATGATTGAATATGGATAAAATAACTTAATAATAGTTAAATTAGAATATAATGTTATACTATATAATTATAGAGAGAGAGATGGAGAAGAAGAAGAATAGAGAGAGAGAGAAGAACACACAAAAACAAACAAAAATAGAAAAAAACCAAAACCAAAACAATAAAATGGGGGCGATGATATATTTAAAGGAGTTATAATTAAGAAGTAAAACAAATAAATAAGAATCAATGAAATAGAATAAAATGGTCTTGGCTCCCCGAAAATAGCGCCAAAATTTGGTCGCATTGTCGAGTGTGTCAAATTAGTTATTTAATTTTTGCTAAAATTTGTACTGTATAGAAGTAACCCTAGATCATCTCATGATGGAGACTTAGATCATTAATTTAAAAATAGGGTTTTGAGTATGAAAATAGAAGGGGAATTTGATTTTATAAAACTTGGTTTTTATGATTAAATATGACAATAGAAAACAAAAGCGATGAAACAAAGTAGAAATGAACAAGATTAATTAAACATGATCAACCCAGGGGAGTCTGGTGATGCTAATCCTTTATCACTTCAAGATAAAGGGTATAAATATTTTAATCCCTAGTTTGTAACACTTATTACCATAATTTTACTAAGTTTATTCCAGGATACCTCCTAGGGTTCATCTGAAATCCCACAATGAGTCACCAAACACCACTGATGATTGAGTTATTTGTTTTGACTTCATAACCGAAACTCACTAAGGAAACACATGAAGAACTTGATGTTTTTTCCAAGTTTGTATGTTATTTATTTTTTATACCACGAAATAAATGTATATGACCTTGAAAGTGATTATGTGAGTTCCATTTTCCATTACGAACAACACAAACACCGCAATTTAATGAGGGAATAAAAAGGGATGAACGATGTGTGAAACATCACAGGAAAGGGTACCACCAATCATGAAAATTTGATTTTGAGTATAACATACCAGTATATAACTAAATTAAATAAAAATATAGTATGAATAAAAACAACATATAGCCTGGAATTAAAATTTTCATTCCACATAATACAAATATGAAGTTCGGGATTACATCACGTTCCTCCTCGAGAGATCAAAAGTGGTTTAGAAACCCATGGGAGGGGAGGAAAAAGAAGATTTTGAAGTAGAACATCCCATATCCTCCAGAAAATATAGGGATGATGAGAATATACCTTTTGGAATCTAAAATTACAGCACCTTTCCTCCTCATCGAACACCAAAATAGGGTGCCCAAGGTGCCAATTTATAGGCAAAGTGGGAAGTGGTTTTGGGCACCCTGATTTCCAGAATCTTCTTAGTCCATGGTATTGGCTAGCCGGATAGTCTTAAATCACTTTGTACAAACTAAATAGTTTTGGAACTACATATGTTATACCTCCACGTCAAATTTGGAAACCACATAAGGTATATAATAAGATATATTTCCAAAATACAGAGGAAATTTTTCGACCCTGTGCAGATTCACTTGGTTGGACAGATCAGTCTGTATGGGCTTTTTAATGGACTAATTGGGATTTAGTTATTTTAGAGGGAATGTATATAATTAAATTTTGGACCATGAAACAATGTTTCAGCTCATTTGGATGTACTGTTTAGTAGTAGTGTGTGTTTTAGTACACTGGTGTGCTTGGATCCTGTGTAGATTGGCCCATTTTTCTTGGACTTCATCATGGGTCCTTCAAATCACCTCCACCTAAAATGTAATTATCAAAACAAGTAAAATTTAATTTTTTAATAGTGTTAAACAAAAAATTATTGAATCAAACATAAAGTTAAATTTTTTATTATACTTTTAATTTTCAATACAAACTAGTTTAATACATTGGTGTAAGGGTGAAATAAAATAGTGAATCGTGGTACGATAAAGGACCTACTCATGATTATGGTTCCAGATATGGTGGTATTACCTATTTCTATAACTAGTGATGTGGAGGTCCTCTTCATATCATCCACAACTCTAGTGAAGGTCATCCCCACTCCTACAAAAACCAAAGTAGAGGTCCTTCCCAATCTATCCACGATCAGTATGAAGTTACTCCATGTGCTACCATTTCCATACAACACGGAGGTCCTACATGTTCCCCAATAAGGAAACATGGAGATACTCCCTATATTCCCATTAGCTCAAGTAGAGGTCCTCCCTACTCCAGAACTCACTACTGAGGAGGTCCTCCCTACACGTCCAACAACCTGTACAGAGGTCCTCCCCTTATCCATGTTTCCAGACATGGAGTTTATACCATGTGTTTTGATTGAGATATTTAAAGGTTATCCTCTCACCTCACCTCATGAGAGTTAAGGTCCTACATAATCTCATAGAAATGTTAGCAGAGGTCCTCCCTTCTCTAGTGATAACTGATATGGAGGTCCTCCCTGTATCTTGAAAAATCCATGCAGTTGTCCTTCCCGTGAAATCAACCAGTAGCATGAAGGTCCTTCTCATACCAAAAATGTTCCATGCCCTAAAGAACCATCCCAGGGAATAAGGGATAACCATCCTCACTTAAGGAATAACTTCAGTAAGTGCTAAGTTGTTGTGAATCCTATTCACTTCCCCGATTTTGAAGGTTAATGTGACTCAATGATGGGGACTTCTCCCCAGTCATTTGCATCATAGTATGTGGAAGGAGCCCAGTAGGTAAGGATCATCATCTTGGAAGATGTTATGCACACTACTAGAAGAGGGACCTATCCCAATAGATCTATACCCATGGTTTAGAATAACTGCAGGTATAAATGTCCTTGACCAAGCCTATAGAATTGTTTTTAAGAAACCATTGGTATATGTTGGTCTATACTAATGGTTTTTTGAAACCATTGGTATAGGCTTAGAATTATTTCAAGGATTCACGTGCTCCCCCTACCCTCCTCCCCAATCAAGCCCTATTTCTCATGTGCATCCACATGTCCCCCCCTCCCCTCAGGAAACCACATTCAGACTCATCTATACCCTATGATTATTTATACAACCTTCCATCCAAAGATGAATTCAGACACCTTCCATCCTCTAGAGAATTCGGTTTCCCCCTGGTGTCCTACAATTTTGGTCACCCCACTACCCTATTCACATGATTCTGACCACCCCACTCTTTCTTTGTCATTTTTTTATGATTTTTGAGAGGTAAAATTTTATTCTCATATATTATTTATTATATATAGTTTTTTATACTATTGATGTATTTTATTGAAGTTCACATAGTTGGGATGGTTTTTGTTTGTCAATTTTCTATTTTATTCACTTATTTTGATTTTTATTCTCCTGTAAAAAATAGGTGTAATTTTTTGATTGAAATGGTATCTTGATGGAAAAAGGTTCTTTATAAACTCCCTATGTTTGATAAAATTATATGGATTGTTTTCATAATGAAACACACATGTTTTTGGTATTATACGAAAAATGAGGCTTGTAAAGTGGGTTAAATTTTTGTGTTAATAGAGTGATTTCAAGTTTTGATGGTATTTTTGGATTCAAAATATAAATGGAGGTATCCCATGAATTGTGTGATTATAATTGTTGAGGAATATATTTTTTAAATTGGGTTAGCATCGCTTGTTTTTTTGTGAACAGAGTTATCCCATGAATTATTTGGCAATTAGGACTAATATTCCAATTTAGCATTAGACCTATAGGCCGATTGGAAAATATTTCATTAGGCCTAATAGTGAATTGGCCTAGTCTTAAGGGAAAATTGGCTTATTAGGCCTAATGTTCAATTGGCCTATTAATCCTATTGTCCAATTGGCCTATAGTCTTAATGGCCAATCAGACTATAGGTTGATTGGTTATTAGCCTATAGGACCAACAATCATATTTTATAATTTTCCTCTAGGACAATTGGACACTAGGCATATAGTACAATTGGCCATTAGGCCTATAGGCCAACTAGCCATTAGGCCTATAGGCCAATTGGATATTAGGTTTATAGGAAAATCGGACATTATGCCATTAGGCCTATTAAGACTATAGGTTATTTGAACATTAGGCCTATAAGATAATTGGACATTAGGCCTATAGGCTAATTGGCCAATTGGCCATTAGGCCTAACATGCCGATTGTCCATTAGGCCTAATAGGCAAATTGGCCATTAGCCCTAATATGCTAATTGACCATTAGGATTATAGGACAATTGTCCATTAGTCCTATAGGCCAATTGGTCATTAGGCCAATAGGAAACTATACCTATAAGCCAATTGGACACAATGCCAAATAGGCCAATTAGATATTATTCCTAATAGGGAAATTGGATATTAGGACAAATTGAATAATTTTCAATTGGCCTATAGCCCTAATGGCCAATTGGCCTATAGGGATAATGGCCAACTGGCCTATTAGGCCTTATAGACAATTGGCATATAGGCCTAATGGATAATTGGATATTATGAATATAGGAAAATTGACGTATTTTTGTTATAGATCAATCATTTATACATTTTTCTATTAGTCTTAATAGGAAAATGTGACAAGTTTTAACCCAATTTTGATGTGTTTTCATTTCATTTCATAAAACATTATGAAAAATGATTATTTTTTCATTTCAGTCTAGTTTGTTTCACCTATTGATCTTCATGGAGATATGTTTGGATAGTTTCTATGATAGTGAATTATTATATTTCTGGGATACCCTCCTTGATTCATTATTTTTAGTCATCACTTATAGAAGATGTTATTTCTCATATTCATTTTTTTTATAGCTACTAGAATTTTTTGATGAAATTAATATTAAAATTAGGTTTAATGATTTTTTTAACTATGGTTTAAATTTTTGATTGGAAGATAATTGTTTTTCTATGTAATGGAATGGATAGAAGCTGGATGTATCTTACTAATTAGATTTCAACTTAGTTTCAAAAGAATTTGGATTTTTTTGATTTTTCATTTCACAATGCTTCAAATAGAGGTTTATATAGTTTTCATGCTATAATTGTGTTAGAAGACCATGGTTAAACCATTAAGAGGTTTTCTTCCATATAAAAAATCTGGATTTCAAAAAAAAACTATTTTTTTCATATCACCCAAGAGAGATGAGACTATATTCTACTATTCATGAATGAAAACAAAGAACTGGTATAGAGAATTTGATATTTCCTTGGTTTCCATTTGTGCATCACCAGAAGAGAGATAGTATGTCGGTGCAAGAAGACAATGAATTCTATACACATTAGGAAAATAAAAAATATGATGATGTTGAGATAGTGAAAATTTTAATGGATGATGCCCAAACTCCAATATATCAGGAATGTACTAAAATGACCAAGTTTGAATTTTAATAGAGTTATATCATGGAAAGACCATGTATATATTTTATAATACTTCCATTGATTATATTATTACATTTTTGAAGGAATTTATTCATGATGATATAACTATTCCCCCAAATCATTAAATGGAATGGATGCTAATTAAGCATCCTGAATTTTCTACTAATAAAGTTTATGCTCATCTAAAAGAATGTACTTTATTTTGAGAGTAAATAGATGACTGTAATGACTATAAAGAATGTGGTATATCTTTATGGAAGGAAAATTAAGATGGAACACCATCTCTTGTGGCACATAAATTCATGTGTAACATTCCATTGATCCCTATTCTTTAAAAGCTATTGATGTCTGCAGAAATATCAGCCAATATGTGATGGAATTATGTTGAGAGGATTAAAGGTAATGATGAGTTGGTTCATCATATAGATGTATTAGCATGGTGAGCATTTGATTCACAACATCTTGATTTTTCAGTTGAGGTTAGTAATGTTATATTTGTTCTATCATGTGATGGTTTTTATCCATTTGGTCAAATGCTTACTGCTCATAGCACGTGGCCAGTTTTTATTCATGTTTGTAATATTCCTCTAGGGATGTGTATGGAAAAATCTTTCATTTTTATGGGTACACTAATATTTGGAACTTATAGTCCCAGTAATGATTTAGAAATCTACTTGTAACCTTTAATAAGATAGTTGAAGTGTCTTTGGGATATGGGTGTATATAAATTCAATGCTTATTTGAAAAATATATCTCAGATGCATGCTACCCATCTATGGACTATAAATGAATTCCTTGTTATGAAATGATTTCTAGATAGAGAAAAAAAGGGAAAACTATCTTTTCTTGTATGTATGAATAATACCTAATCAATAATGATTAAATATCATCGTAGTATCAGTTTTATGGGGCATCAACAATTCTTTCAACTATATCATCAATATGGGAAGAATTGTCATAGGTTTGATAATACTATTGAAACTGAACAACCAACTCAATATATTCCAAGTAGTTATGCGCTTAAGGAATTGAAATATTTTAGTTTTTCATTAGGGAAAGGTCAGTGGAAATATAAAAATAGGAAGAATATTGGCACTAAATCCACTTACAATTGGAAAAAGAGAAATATCTTTTTTGAGTTCCCATATTGGTCTACCAATTTTTTACATCATTCTTTAGAAGTAATGCATATTGAGAAAAATATGTATGAAATTTTTCTTTTAATTCTTCTAAATATCAAGGGGAAGACCAAATATGACTTTCGATCTCATCGAGACTTGTTGGATTTTTATATTCGACCAAAACTGCATCCTTTGTGTATGGGTGAAAATAAATGGGAAGTTCCTTATGCTTCTTATGTGATGAAACCATCAGAGAAAGATAAATTTCTAGTAGGATTGTAGAATAACAAGGTTATCAATGGATATTCCAGAAACATCTCTAAATAATTCAACATAAGGGATTTAAAACTAAAATCTCAAAAAATTCATGATTATTACATCCTTGTTCATTAATTGATTCCAATATCAATTCAGCATTTTCTATCTAATAATGTATGGGTGACAGTGATTTTCTTGTTACATTTTAAGGAATTTTGTTCAAAAAGGTTATCCAAATCATTTTTGATAAAAATTCCCTAGGAGGCACCCTTGATTTTATGTGAGATGGAAAAAACATCCTCCTTCCTTTTTTAGCTTCATGATGCTTTTAACATTCCATATTCCTACTGAAACACTTCTTGGGGTACTGTTTTCTTTTCAGTGGATGAATCCTATTGAAAAAAATATGTACAAATTTAAATCATATATCTAAAACATGAATTATCCTAAAAGTTTGACTGTGATAGGTTATTTGGCCCAAGAATATAAGGATTTTTGTTTGATGTAATTTTCTGATGTGAACACCATACATAACTAGCCAATGAGAAATGAAGATGACTTTTCTGGGGAAATTGAGGCATTTTTTCCATCTATTCCCCAAACAGTAGGAATTTTTGGGTCTTATACATTTGATACATTGATCCTTGAAGAGAACGATATGACACTTCATACAGTCTTGTTTAACTATGGTTTTTTCGATTAATATGTCAAGTAAGTAATTCAGATATTTACATGTTATCTCATATTATGACATTTCATATATAACATAGACTTTTACTCTCATTTTATGTTGGGGGAAAAAAGAAATTTATAAGTATAGTTCATCAATCTTTTCTTTTGAGAAGGAGATAGGCTTTTCATATCATAGAGTTTCCTGCTTGGTTGAAATCAAAGGTATGAACATTAGACTAATTATATTAAAATATAGATATCAATTTAATTATATTATTCATAAATATTTCAAGTCTTGAGTTTACGTATTGAAACTATTTATCAAGAATTAAGAGCTTTAGATTTTGGTCTAAATCCTTTGGTTCATGAATTAAAATATTTAATAACCAATGGGTATAAATTTGATATAACTCATCAAGAAGAGAAAATGATAACACAAAAAGATAGTGTTATGTTAACTACTATAATAGATTGTTATTTCAGTGTGTCTGATAATCGGTCTCAATATTAAGATTTGTATTATATATTATGTACTTGTTGAGAAAATATTGTTATTGGATTACTACTTTTAGGGTCAAGTCACTATGATGAAATGTAAATGGTTTGATTTTATGACACGATAGGGAAAATTTATTTATGGTTATGGATTCAGAGTTATTGAAATGAGTCAATTCCTACATTTCAATGAACCATACATTTTGGCGTCAATGAAAAAACAAGTTTATTATGTGAAAGATCATCATATACCTGATTTTGGTGTCATTAATGATGTAATCCGAAGACATATTTTTCATGATGATGGTGATGAAGTTATCACCATTAAAACCCCCATTAGCATTGGCCAAAATATTACAGTTTATGATTCAAATTTTTCCATTATGATAGTTGATATAGAACCTGAAGTAGTGGTGGGTAATATATAGAAGCTACCATATATGTTAATTGGTCATTTAGTTAACCTTGAATTGATTTTCTTAGGTTGTTATTTTTTAATTATTTTTATTTAGTTTCAATTTGGAATGTTATGTTTTTTTAGTATTTTTGAGTGCCATTTCATTTATTTGGATTTATTTCAATTTAGAATACTTGGTTTACAAAGACTTTTTAAAAAAATGTATAACTTGGTTTTAAATTATTTTTACTAAAATTTTTTATGACATTTATTATTCCTTATTTGACTTCTAAGTTTTATGCATGATTTTTAAAAAATGTTTCTAAAAAATGTACACTTACGTCTTATGCATATTATGCCAAATACCTCATAACTTTGAAGGAATCGACTATTTGACCCTAATTGATAGGTGCACAAGAATTCATTGCCTCCTTTTCTTTACTCAGTGAGTATAATAATTTTAATGTTTTCCTTATACATTATATATAATTTCATGTTAATAATATTTATGAAGAAAATTTAGGTACATTTAGTTCCACCAGAGTTGACTCCTCATCATGCTAGCATGGGTCCAAGTGGGGAATATTTTAGATTTAGGCGGGGCACCCATCATACCCATTCCCATATTGACCTTCCTATGGACACCCCATCTACCACATATTTGCATCATCCATTTGAGCCTCTAAGGATGTTCTTATCCATTCCTTCATCATCATCTCAGCTACCCAATTATTTACATACAATATCTATGCCACATCTTGGGATGATCCCACTTATGCATCCATCATCTAATTTAGGTTCTTCTACCCATACCATGTCTACACCACCTCTATGGATGTTTCCACCTTTACTATACCCATATCAAATGATGTATCCCCCAACCTACTACCCATTTTTTTCATGTCTATGCCACCTTAAATTACTACCATCAATACAACATCTGATGAGTCTATTCCTTCAGCTTCCACTCCAGTTCATGAAGACCACCTAATGCATGCATTAGAATAAACACTTTGTTTAGAGGCTGTTGATCTAGGAAAGCCCACAGATCCATCATAGTCTATTGAGTAGCCTACAACAAGTTCTTTTTATTATAACTGTGTCAAATAATATGACTTTTTCATGTTGTACCATGACTTAATTCTTATTCCCCCCCACTTTTCTTATTTAGTAGGATCTTCTGCTAGGCGATGTGGGCGCACTCGTATGCAGAAATCCTAGAATCACAAGACATTGATAATGATTGACTGAAATGAAAAAAAATCAGATGGTAGGTGAGAATTCAAGGATATGTAGAAGTTTTACGGACACTTTATCCAAATACCATGAAATTATTCTGGTGGAACCGATCTCATGGAGACAACCCAGTAAAGTCATTAAGGATAAAGCATGGTAGAATATACGGGTAAGAAAATTTTATAAAATTATATATATATTATTGTCGTTTTTATATGAAATAACATTTTTTTTGTAGATTTGGTTCAAATTTTCTGATAGAGAATATTATATGACTACAAGGTTGATGGATGTTGAAGATTTATGGCAATCATACAGGCATGAATTATTTGTTGGTTGGAAGAGCATATTAGGTTCATATTTTGAGGGTGTACCCACATTCCCAGACTATACAGAAACTCAATATCAAAAAATCATTGCACATTAGAAGACTAAGGAGTTTAGGTATTCCTAATATTTAATGGATTTCATATATTTTTTAATTATTATTATTTGTATTAGAATTGTTTTTAGAAATAATCGAGGAAAAAAAGAATAAAGATTAAATGTCATTTTCATCAAGCTATATTGGGCATCAAATTTTGTCTACCTTGCGCTAAAATATTTCTCTCAAGTAGAAATTAAAAATGATAGAAGTGCATTAAATAAACAAACATGAGAAAATATTGTATTTTTTATATTTTTATCCAAATAATTATATGAAATTCTTAATTAAATATCTCTTTTATTTTTTCAATAGACTTCCCTAGAGTCCCTTGGTGATAAAGAAGATGAAAACATTGGGCCAAATGATCATTTAAGTAATGTTTTAGGTGATGATAATTAGGGAAGAGTTCGATGTCATAACTAGAAAAAACCACATAACCTTTAGGTATTGGTCATCATCGGTATCCTCTCAAGGCTCTCAAACCTCTAAGATACAAAGTTATCATGAAGAATAATTTATGGAAAAAATAACTTTAGAGGAGTGTGAAAAAAGTAAATAGAAGTATGAAAGAAGTAATATGATCACTAAGAAATTCTTGAAATCTATGCCAGTTGTCATTCAATCACTTCAATTAGAGGTTTCTACTATTATTGATTCATATATGACATTGATGCGTTCTTTAAATGATTCCCCATGGGATGTCAATGATGGTCCTAGTGGTGATTGAGATGAAGGTTGTGAAGATGGTGTTGTTGATGATTTTTCCACTCTAGATGATGATGTTGGTGAGGATGTTACTAATGATGATGATGATGTTGCTGATGTTGAGGATGAAGATGTTGGTGATGGGGATGATATTAATCCCCTTCGTTTTTTGACATAAAAGGATGGATACTTATGTAGTTTTTTAATAACTTAAATTTATTTGTTTTATAGATGAATATATATATTTTATTAATTTATATGGTTTGAAAATTATTATAACATGATGGTTGGATGATAAATATAAAAAATATATATTGAATTGAATGTATATTATTTTATTTATTTGATTTATAGGTTTAGTAATTTGAGGAAGAAGGTGGTGGGGATGTTACCAAATGCAGGTAGAAACCTATACCCATGGGTTGAAACTATGGGTATTGGTTCTTTGATGGATTACATATACCTATGGTTTTTAGACCATGGGTTTAGATTTATACCCACGGTTCATTGAAATTGTGGGTATAAGAAAATTAATGGAACTTAGACCCATGGTTTCTATTGAATCCATGGGTATAGGTCTATATCGCTACCTTAACTGGCCACAGTTCTCAAAACCATGCGTACTTCCTATACAAATAGTTTTGGGGGCTATACCCACAGTTTAAAACTATGGGTATAGGTGCCTTTTCCAATAGTGGCACCAGATCCCCAAATCCCTTCATAGATATATGTAGGTGGAAAGAGATTTGGCTCCCCTATAAGGTCTCATGGTGTAGACATATCTATCATCACTAACTTCATTCTTTATCTCTACAAGAGATAACAAATAGTATTTCATGGATATGATATATGAGCACCTGATGTACCTATAGATGACTTCCCCCACCCTTTTACATGAGGTAGTGTTCATTACCATGTCCTACAGGGATGTGATAATGCAGTCGGCACCGCCACCTAGAGAATACCCAATATGAAGTGATCAGTTAGTTCATACACCAGTCTCTCTGTCATCCAGTCTACCACTATAGTGGTCTATATCTATGTCATTTATAGCATCTCAGCCAGTGTCAATCAAAGTATTGGGAATCTAAGAGCCGAGTTTTGCTTCAGATTTGGGAAGTTTGTGGGTCACTCTCACCACTAACCATCTATCAGTGTCATTTTCGGTGAAAATAGTACTTGACATTGACATTTGAGATTATTTCACTAAACAAGACATCTTGTGATTTTGGAAAATCAACTGGATGATCCATTTATACCTCTACAATAGTCGGTTGGTCTACACGAAGTGTCAAGAACAATTTGATGACATCGACCAATAATGTCGTATGGTTGAGTTAACAGCACTTCCAGTGGTGCAACAACCTACATCACTCAATTACCACCATAACCTTCAATGCTAATGTGTTCAGATCTTCACAGTAAGAATCATCCCCACACATGAAGGTTTATATTTGGTGGAGTATGTCGTTCTCCACTTCAGTCCCATCATGCAGCAGTTAGGTTCTCTTGGAGGCATTGAGGACACCTAAAGTGTTTTCAAGGAGAATATAACTAACGTCCCACTATAAAAGGATGGGTAGATTAGAAAAAAGGCTAAAAAAGAGGGTCAAACTATTGGGATAACAAAATATTTCATGGAACCTATAGGTGTTTTCACTTTCTGTCAGAGGAATAATATCGGCCTAGTAGATCTCTTTGTATCATTTCTAATTGGCTGAAATCTTAACAAGGCTATGGGGGAACTCACGCCCTTAGATTTTCCTAATATCGTGATAAATTCATTAGATGATCCTACAATAGAAGATCTAAAATATAATACTGAAGACCAGTACTAGGTCATCAATGAGATCTTTACTAAACAACATCCATATTATTGTGATCCTTGACAGGACCATGCTCTTTCTCCACCATCATAGTCATGGCATTTGCAGTTCTTTCTTATCAAGTTTTCCTCACTCGATCATAGTGATAACGTTCAGCCAAAAAAAGTATAATCTAGAGAATATGGAATGAAAGAACAATATTTATCAATGAATCCACCCAATTAGTGTGATCACCCCACTTGGGACCCAGATCATCCGGTTCCTCAACCTGTTCTGCAAGACACTCCACAATCTGCTCTAAAAATCATTCCATGATCTGTTGATCCTCATTATCATGTTGATGATCCTGCCAATGCCTTGGTGGTCATGAATCACTATTTATATAGGATCCCACACCAAGATGACATGATATATTCCCTCACTTATTGTCTTGAAGCCTTGGAAATGTGATATGTGGCTATCACACTTGATTCCAAGCCATATCTGGAATGAGTGGATGATTTGAGAGCACCGCTAGATTTTGGGAATTCGACCTTCACCCCCTTCAATGGGATGGGTGACCCACTGTAGTATCTGGCCCACTTTTTCTCAAGGTGTAGACCCATGTTAGAAACACTATAGTAGTAAGAAGTGGACAAGATCTAATGTTTCATTCAGACATTTTAAGGTATTACATTCATTTGGTAAACCTGTTACCCATTGTGTCTATTACCAAATGGGATGATCTTTGTATGAATTTTCTCTTCTAGTTATGTTCCACCACATGTAAGAAAATTATTTTCAACCACCTTAAATGTATGAAATATCTAGATGAGCATGTCTCATACTTCATTTCTAGGTGGAAAGGCCTCACATACTCACTTAAAATGTCACTGACTTAGGAGTTGATATTGAAAATGTGTCTAGGGAATGTCAAAGATGAATTGTTCCCCACCCTCATCTCTCAAAATTTCCCTTGTGGGTTTTGGGATTTTTCTGTCAATGCTCAATGCCTAGAGGAATCCTTGTAGTAGGCTATGTATACATGTCCTTTACTGCCTCCAGACCCTATAAGAAGAGCCTCTAAAATAGAGACTATCATCACAGTATAGGTAGGGTCACCATATCCACTTGAGTTGTTTCCTATAGAGCCTCACTAGGTGATGGTGGATGGGGAGATGAACCAGATTCTCTTATCTATGTGGTGGCACCTACCAATTCTAAGGTGCTTGCTGATTCTAAGTTGAATGAGGTGGTTTCCAATTTGGGGTGTTTTCCAATTCTGATGCATTTCCAGAATCCATATCCCAGGGATCCCCTTATAATAAAATAATGAAAACATATTACTTCCTTAAAGCCAAGATTCCAAGTTATTTACATAGTGAACTATAGGAAGTAGTCTTGAAGCTCCCCAAATGCAGAAAGATTTAGGATCCTGAACTCAATGATATCCCTAACTAATATCCTTATGATAGGATCCTTGATCATAACATAAAGCAATGTTATGTGATAAAGTATTGGATCCAAGATCATGTAGACAACGATGTTATCTGGTTGAAAACACTCCCGAAACAGGTAGCACACAACTCTACCAAGCCTGAGAGTGACAATGAAGGTTCCATAGAATTGATGCAAGTCTCAATCCATGAGACCCATAAGTATTATGAAGGGCTGGCTCATAGGGTAGTCACTCACACCAATGACATCATCCATTCTTCCTTGTCCAGTATTAACCTCTAGAATTTATTGTGCCTTATAAAGTTGTGGCTTCTACATCCTCCTCTCAAACATAAACATATCATATGAGTAGGCATAGATGATGTAAATGGAAGAAAAGTCGCCCACTAGTGTCAAACCCATCCCATACACTCAGAAACTTTATGAATCTAGAAATGGGAATCACACACAAGATCCGTCCAACACTAGAAGACTCCTATGATGATGATCAGTAGTATGCATTTGTGAATACCATCGAATTGGTGGATCCTTACATGGTCCCTGACAATAAAGAGTATCATGAAATATCTCCAAATGTGTCCATCTAATTCCATCAGAGAATAATCTAAGAACAGGCAAGCCAACAGAATTCTCAGTTTAGTGCTTCAATTCAAGCCATTCATGCCATGGAGAACAGATAGCTAGAATTTCATAGAACTTAGCAGACACAATCCTTTCATCCTACTTTTCAATATCCACCAACACTTTTGACCATGGTCATCAACTATCTAGAACCTTCACAGTCGTATAATGACCAGTAGCGTTCATCAAGGTCCTCATATGAGAAACATCCATTGGTGATTATAGGAAAAGTTTCTAAACAAAATAATGTTTCTAGTACTAACAAGAACCTTGTGGTTCATCCATGAGTGCTTTTTGTGCTTCCTACCATAGAGCAACCCCCTTTGGGCTGAAATGTGCACCTAGCATAGAAGTACAATGTGTTGAAGTACCTCTCTAACATTCCATGAAAACTATTTATCCTAGAGGCCCTCTTTATTTTAGAATATATAAAAAAAATACCTTATATAATCCTTGTATATTCCCATCTAGTTTGACATAGAGGTTGCTACAACTAAGACTTTCCATGCTAAGGTGGTCGACTAGTCAGAATTCTAGGTCTTCATTTCTTTCTCTGGAGAGGATGAGAGTCATCTTGTGTGGGGGAACACCTCTCGATGTACATATACATCCAGTTAAATGGTGTATAGGTCCTCATTTGCCTCATTGGAACAAGTTTTGGGATCAATTTCATCTCCACCCGGACGATCTATAGTATGGGAATCACCGATGGAGATTTGAGCCCCTCTGACTTGAAGATTCAGGTTTATGATAGGATCGAACAAAAACCATGTGGTAGGATCAATTTGAAGACCCAATTAAACATTTTGATAGTAGACACTAAATTCATTGTTTATTGTAGGAAACCACCTAAAACCCATGGATGGGTAGGCCATGGATCCATCTGTATGCAATAGATACCTCTTTGTATCACCAATTCCTCAATTACTCTCTCAATGGTCAAGTATGGATTCTCCAAGGTGATGCTTCTCCTTTTTCCTCTTCAAAAACCAGCTATACAGATGAGTCTTATTACCGGAGTAAGGAAAATAATATGAAAACCAATGAGGTTGATCACACATCCATCACGACTGACCCATATATAGATTTGGATGATGTATTTTTCATCCCAATCTACCAGTTGGAGGGTATGACACCAAACCTAGGGAACTAGTTTTTCATTTATGAGAGTAAATGGATCCTTGTACCTAGGTTCAAGGAACATCAAATGAATAACTCATATTACTACACAAGTCAGTATTGGGTCATACTAGGTTTAGAGATGTTTCCCCATAGTTGTAGCTATTGGTCAGACTTACTTGTTTCACTGAGAAGGTATGAACCATCACAAATTGACCCATAACCATTGCTTTGAAATCAATAATTAACTCATTAGTCAAAGTCTTAATGGAATTGGCTAGACATATTTTTTCTCCATGATTTCAACAGTGCATGAGTATCCAAATGAGGGCTCCACCACCGCTCAATTTGACACTATTGTTTCTACAGAATCATTTAACCCAGAAGAATCACCTCTTCCTAATGATCCTCCTACCTTATATGATAGAGGAGATTTGGAGGATTCTCCTCATTCATTTTAAGAATGCATATCCATCACCTTCGATGAGTTGGTCTAGGATAATCTTGGTACCAAGTTAGACATGAGGACAATGGTGATCAGTGCAGCCATTCTTGAAGATGAACAACAGTAGTATGTTGATATCTTGAAGCACCATTGTGATTTTTTTTCTTAGAGTTATAAAAAAATCATAGGAATGGACCCTCAAGTATCTATCCACTGTATTGGTCTCCCCACAAGACGTCACAGGTTTAACCATCCTCCCACGATGGAGCACCCATCTCACAATGTCATGGTCGAGGACAAAGTTGACAAGTTTATCAAATACAGCTTTGTTAGGGAAGTTTAGTACCCCATGTGTCTATCCAAAATCATATATGTGAGGAAGAAGAATGGGAATATCAGAGTCTACATCGACATTCAGGATTTGAACCACTACTTCCCAAAAGATGATTTTCTCCTTCTGGTGATAGATTTATTAATCGAAAACACAACTGGGTTCCAAGATATATCCATCATGGATGGTTATTATAAGTAAACCAGATCTGAATGTCCCTCAAAGAAGATGAGTCTACCACCTTCATGGAACCAAAAGGTACCATATATTATCAGGCAATTCCTTTTGGTCTGATGAATATATGAGCCACCTATTAGTGGGCCATGTATCGCATATTCAAGATGATCCTTCAGATGTTTGTAGAATACTATGTGGATGATTCGGTGGTAATATCCTTCCAGTATCAGGACCATCTCAGATATCTCAAGAAACTTTTTTTATTCCTTCACTCATGAAATTTGAAGATGAACCCCTTGAAATGTTCTTTTGTGGTGACCTCTATACAATTTCTCAGTTTAATTTTCAGATATAAATGCATCCATATCGAACCAGAGAAGATCAAAGCCATCAGTTAGATTCCCCCTTCGAGAAACCTCCAGGAGCTCCAAGTTCTTTAAGAACACTTAGCCTATATACACTGATTCATCACAAATTTAGATGGAAATTTAAAGACCTTGTCTTGGTTCAAGAAGAAAAGTGACGTCTACAAGTGGGCTGAAGAGTGTCAGATCACTTTCGAGGAAATCAATAAATATCTGTTATAGCCACTAGTTCTAATGCCGCCCATCTCCAAGAAGAATTTGTTACTCTATGTGACTACCCTGAAATGATACCTCAGTGCCTTGCTCACTCAGATGAACAAAAAAGGAATAGTGAATAGTTTGTACTATCTCAGTCTCATGCTCCTTGACATAGAATCTAGATATTCTTCCATGGAGAAGATATTCTTTGCACTGATTGTCATAGTGTAGATGTTGTGACACTATTTTCAGTATCATAAGATATATTTGGTGTCCTGTATGGATCCACTAAAGTATATTTTCAATTTCCAAACATTTAAAGGCCATCAATCATGTTTGTTTGTGATTATTTAGTATTTTGATATCATATTCATTCCAAAGAAGGTCTTAAAGGGTCAACCATTGGTAGATTTTTTATCCACTCATCTAGCCCCTGAATAAATTCCACTGGAATTTGATTTCCTAGATTATGAAATCTTCTTCATGAACCAAACCGTGTCATGATAGAAGATTCATTTCGATGGTGCCTCCTAGATTCTGACAAACATAAGGCTCAATGACCCCAATCTCAATAGATTGGGTCTAAGAATCATTTTCAGCACCCTGATATAGGCTATTCTTCAATATTAATTCTTGATATCATACTTCTACACCAACAATGAGATAAAGTATTAGGATCTCATTACTGGTCTTGAACTATCTCTCGAGATTGATGTTTCTCACTTACACATCAAGGGAGACTCCAATTTAGTCATTAAGTTGATAAAAAGTGACTACGTTCTCAGGAAGACATAACTCATCCCTTTTCTTAATAATTCTCTCTATATAATGGCATAGATCCCTTTATTAGCTATATTTCACTCACATTCCTATGTCAAAGAATGGTCAAGATGATTCCCTAGCTACTCTAGTTGCTTCTCTCATAGATCCTGACTAGGATGACCTATTCATTCATGTGGCTCATCAAAGAGTCATCACCCCTCCCAGTTTAGACAATGATGACATCTTGTAGGAAAACAATTTGACTACTAATGAATCCATATCACGTCCTCCATATCCCCTAGAAGATAAATAAATCTCCAATTATACAGACCCTTTCATCAATTACCTCCATTTTGGAACTCTCCCACCAAACAGAGCTGAATGTGATTGAATCCATCAGTGTACCACATAGTTCACCATTTATAGTGGACCCAACCTTGAGTAGACTCTCTAAAATCAGGGGTTTGATGGAATCCTCTTCTATTTCATCCAAAGAGATGATATTCCTCAGTTTTTTAAGGAATTTCATTTCGGTTCATGCGGTGCTCGTACGGATGGGTTGAAGATTTCCCCCATGATTCATAGGTTGGGCTACTTTTGGTCCATGACTATATCAAGCCCTCCAGGAGCTGCAACGTGGGCCATATACATGCCAATTTCATTCATCAGCTGCTTTGGCCCCTCTATACTACCAAATACTCTTGGCCCTTCATAATATGGGGACTTGATGTCTTTGGAATACATCCACCAGTAACAGCTCTGCAGTGAAATTTCATTCTGACCATAACATATTTCTTCTCCATGTGGGAAGAAGTGAGTCCTATAAAAGAAGTTAAGGCCCGCTCATTTGTTTAATTCATGATATCCCACATTATCTATCTATTCGGAGTTCCTCGTGCTATTATCACCTATAAGGAAACCTACTTCTAGGCATTTGAGCTAAATAAGTTGTAGGCCAAGTACAATATCTAGTCCAACCATACTTGTCGCTGTCACACGTAAGAAAATCTATAGATTATGACACTCAAAAACACCCTCTCCAACATTTTTTAGAAGATGGTGAGCCAGAATAAGATAATGTTTCTAGAGAATCCCCCCAATGATCTTTGGGGTTATTAGAAAATGACTCATAATTACACCCAGGAGACTACATATTCCCTAGTGTATGGAACTTAGGCAGTATTGTCCATTAATATTTAGTTTCCATCACTCAACACATCTATATATGATAATATTAATTTAGAAAAATTAGTATAAGTCCATCTAGATAAACTAGAATCCCTCAAATAGGATAGGATTCAGGCCTTGCACAATCTAGAGAGGCACCCAAAAATGATATCCAAAGCGTTCAACAAGAAGTTTTTTCTTTTATATTTCCTCCAAGGTGACACGGTACTGGCTCTAAGGATGATAATGATAGATGGTAGAAGGACACCATATTTGGAGCCCAAATGGAAAGGGCCTTATATCATTCACAAGTTCTATACTAATGGTGCTTATTTTTTGGTAACAATGGATAGGGAAAACATCACTCCTCCAACCAATTCCATGTTCCTCAAGACGTACTTTATATGAAGAGAGTTGAGTGTCCTAGTTTCATAATGATAAACTGTATAACATTACACATACTTAAAACATGGTGTTAAACCATGTTGTATTTTATTTATTGCATGACCCCAAACTGTGTAATAATCCCCATCCTTAATGTATGGAATTAAACTACAGGTTCGCCATCTTAGTTTAAAAACATTAAACTGCACATCACTGATGGTCCCTTTCACATGATCTTAAGAGGCACGCTCCATAAGTCCCAAGCACATGGTGGTAAACTGGCCATCCAAGTCCATGCCTCACGACTTAAAACTATGTGTGGGTTTTCCAGGAAGATTTTTCTTTAAGTGTGGGATTATTTTAACCCTCATTCATTTTAGGTTGATCCTATTACTCTACACATGTCTCTATTCTAAGATTCCCCCATCTTTGAGTCCAAACCTTATGAATTTAAACTGTGTGTGAGTCCTTCTTGGGAATATGTTGTGTGATTTTGGGTCCCCTTGGCCTCATTCTCATCATTTTTTTCCTGACACGGTGCCACATATTTCCATTTAGAATCCTCACAACCTTTTCCAAACATCATAAATCTAAACCTTGTGTGAATCTCCTCAAGATCATGCAGTGCGTTAAGGGAATCCTCATCCTCATTCACATCAGATTGTTCCTATTGTGTATGATTATCATTTTGGGTTAATATGTCTTTCCTATCTTCTTAGATGCATGAAATCAAATTGTATAGAATCAATGTTATCACTTGAGAGTACATTTCTCCTAGCATCAGTCGTCTACCATGTCATTCTCAAGAAGTACATGTGGATTGATTCCCATACTCATGGGATACATAGCAATACCCAGACATTTATCTTTGGGCCTAGAAATATGGTCACAACCCTATTATCCCCTTGGCCTAAGTTTCTCTTTGGGAGTGTTTGATGTGGTGAGGTCTTCCTTTCACTCATTTTTCCCTGGTTATTTTCTATGCCATACACTTCCCCCATGGTATACCTCTCCCCCAAATGTCATAGTTTCATGAAAATAAACTATACAGCAACTCATTCCCCACTGAATGACTTTAAACCACATGGATAGATCCTATCACATGACCTTAAACTACAACATTCAGTATCCCAAACACACTATGTTAAACTGGGCACCCAAGTCCAGGAATCGTGAATTTAAATTTTTCATAGGTATTCTTTGGGAATTCATGGTGTAGTGTGGGATTCCATTCCCTCATTCACATCATATTTCCAATAGCCATGCCAGGAACATCCCTCTTGGAACACCTCTATGTTCAATACTAACCACATGAATTTAAACTACATGGATCTTTAAAACTATGTGTGTCTTGATTCCCATCCTCATGGGATAAGTCGCAGTGCCCATACATTTTGTCTTTGGGCCCAGCCGCATGATCACAAACCTTTTGGACCTTTGTCCTATGTTTTTTTTGGGAATGTGTGGTGTGGTGTGGGATTCCTTTCCCTTGTTCATTTCAAATTTCCAATATAAATTCCATGTGAATCCCTATTTGGGAACCTCCTTCAGTGTCCTTATCATTATGAAGATAAACTACCCATGTTAGTCCTATTACATGACCTTAAACAGTGACATCATCACCCTATCCGCATGATGAAAAATGGCATGTCATCACAATGTTCCCGCTTAAAGAGAATATAACCTTTGTCATCGGTCATCTACCATGATTTCCTTAAGAACTACGTATGACTTGATTCTTATCCATAAATGATACATAGTTATGGCTGTATTGTGCATCCTAGTCCATCTATTCAAAAAAAACAATCAAAATACATGTATATTCCCTTCTCTGTGTATGGTATAGACATGCATAGGAAGATTACCATCCTCAAAACTATGTATGGATTGATTCCCATCATTATGGGATACATAGTGACACTGAAGAACTTTTCCGTTGGGCCTAGCCACAACATGTCACTTATTTTATGTTGGGTCACCCATGTCCGAATTCTATGCCTTAAACTATGAGCTTAGTCTAAGCAACATGACTTAAAACTGTATACTAGCTTTATTAGGAACACATATGTGGTATGTTTTGAGCCTCTTTGGATGAATTCATATTAGGTCTGTTTTGACACCACACAATGCATATTCCTCTTAGAGCACTTCCCCCATGGTTCAACCTCTATGACCTTAAACTAAGAAACTGACTGTGATATTTTCCCTTCACAATATCACATATGCCTCTTGTCTATATGTTTCCTAGTTATTTTGTTGTATGCAAGAATCTTTTGTCTTGTTCTTGTCGGATTTATTTCCTCCATGGCACATAATTATATTGGGAATAATCTTTCCTAGGGTCTAATAAGTATGAACCTAAAATATGTGCAACATCCCTATCACATGAAGTTAAACTATGAGACATGTCCAAATTACACGATTATAAATTATACCATGTATCTTCCTCACTACATGACATTAAAATGTGTGTTCATCATCCATATTTGAATGATGCAAAACTACAAGGCATCCTAGGTCCTCACCAAAGAGGCCCTTCCTATAAGATAGGTTTGATCTTTGTTTAGACCAACATTCCTATACCAATGTGCTTAAAGTCATGGTGGCATAATTTCAAGAGTGTCAAAATCCTTTCTAATATTCCATCACTCAATCCCACACATTATGTTCCCCTCATTTGGATCCTCATCCTCTTTCATATTTGAAGGGACCCCCTAAATTCTTGTTTGTGCCACATCAGCTCACCTACTATCTTGGGCCCATGTTCTAGAAGATATCATATGACATATTGAGTTAGGTATTGTGTTTTGAACATGGTAAACAGTCAAACCATGTTTATTTGTCTCCAATTCAGTACAGTGGTACATATATTGTGTCCCAAACATGGTAAGTAGTCATCATTTATTGCCATTCCATCCTCCCAGTGTTCCAAATTTTGGGCATTTTGATTCACACTTTTCATTACCCTTTGTTTATATTGATTCCAACTCCCCTAGAATTATCCCATTCATGCACTATCACTCATTGGGAGAAGAAAATTGGTTATTCTAAGAGACATGTTCTCCAATAACAACCTCTCTCTACCCAAACAATCCATGCGGAAATCCGACACATCAGACCCCAAGTTTTTTATGATTATCCCATATTTACTACATTGAATATGGATCACATGATCTTTGGGATTGGTCATTAGTTTTTTCACAGATATTATTAAAGAGAAATAGTTGAAGAAATGAAGAATGTTTCCTTGAATTCAATTCAAGGAAAGAAAATAATCAATTTCATGAGTTTGTAAAAAATACAGCCCCTACGGATCCACCCCTTAAATGGAGCAATTCATCTCTACCACCTTTTGGCATGTGGCCTATAGGGTCTGCTGCCACTTCCTGATCTCCCACTCTTTGTCAATAGTTTTAGGATAGAGATAATCATCCCTAATCAACATCTAGTCTCATTCTACTCAGAGATCATCCACTTGATGTATCACCTATTTTAGATGCTCTTTATCTTTCTCTATTTGAACCTTCAATTGCGCAACAAGTTCTGATTCATTGGTGAAAAAGGAGGAACACTCGTTCATATGCTCTTTTAGAAACTAGATCTCTCATTTTTTTCCTCATGGTGTTTCTGAATGCTGACATAGTTCTCCTTGAACCTGGTGACATCTAAGTGTTGACTACTCACCCACATGTTCTCAGAAAGGTAGTAATGAATCAACACATGAATATCATGAGTGTCCACCCCTCCAGTGCACAAACAGTGCAACCAGTGGAGGAGTGACTCCATTTGACTCACCCATTGTGCCTATAGGGAATAAAGGATGCACTTGATTCATTTCCACACCCTATGTTGAGTCATGAAACTTTCCTCAGCCGTGTTAGGATCAAGTTCATCTAGCTCTTTTTGATATGTAGGTTTATATTCTAGGAAGATTACTAGATGTCCATCAGTAGTGCCTTCCTTCGACATCCTCTATAAAGGACTAGGCTCTATGACATGGGGACAACCATATTCTCTTTCATTGTCCTCAGTGACCCCACCTTCACTGGCTTCGAGTGTTGCCCTGTCTGTGGCATCACTCATAAACATGACCTCTTTATCACCTGTTTCCAAGGTCATATCATCTTGGGAAATCAGCTCCACATGAATGGGTGTAGTCATCAGAAGAAATATTATGGATGCCCTGAACTCATCTGGTTTCCAGGACTATAATATTTCAAACATGCATGGGATAAACACATTAGTATACCCATTCCTCAATTGATATGTGTGAATCTGTGAAGGTAGAGGCTTACAAGAGATGAACACTACTAGATCAATTTCACAAGTCACCACTTGAAATTTCATCACTAGAGACCCTTTTGTGCATATTACTTCAATGATCATAACTCAATCCTATTGGATTTTTGTTTCCCCAACCCCCTTGGTTGGATGACCTTCTCTCACCTCAACTGCAATTGGCTTGTCACATGGCTCAGCCCCGGGTTTAGGCCCCCAAACACATCCCTCCAAATCAATTATAAAAATTCTCACCCCCTATAGTGGGGGATTCTCGATCAGCACTAATGTAATCATGTATAGGAAAATATTAAATTAATGGATCAGAGTTTTGAAAAGGGGAAAGGACCAAGAAGATGTAAGACTTACCAAAAGATACTCAGTGGGCCCCTCATTAGAGAATTCAATCTCGCTGCTCTCCTTTGGAATCCCGAAATATGATGTTGTCTCTTTGGATACCCCATCATCAGGATCTTCTTCCTCCTTATATTCTTCTTTTTATTATTCTCCTCCTTCTTGTCTATCCGATTCTTATTCTTCTTCATAATCATTGTCTTCCTCATGAGGATTTTTTTTTAAATTATTCTCTTGACCAAGCATCAATTTCACCAACATATATAGTTCTTAATATTTTCTCCATTTTCACTCATAGATGTCCATGGCTATTAGATATTCATACCGTCGTTGCAAGTATGCCATGTCTATAACTAGGATGAGTCCAATTTATGGATGCTGAACTCCACCCCGCATCAGTTTCTTCGATAGGTCTTCTAGAGATATTAATTGTTGTAGTGTTCTCTAGATCTACCAAAGTGTAGGTAAGATACCATTGGCAGTAGGTTGAAGTAGATATCTTAGTTTCTTTCTAGGTGCCTCTTTCACTAGCCCCTAATGTTTCCTTCTGGACCACCTTTCTTCATATGGTGGAGATGTAGCTACACCATTTGGTGTCCCATCCACTATACCTCCAGATTTCCCTACCCTAAATGTCTGTCCTACCCCTTGAGTTGCAACTCTCCTTCCACCCTGCTAATCTAGTTCTACAACCACTGGATCGATCACTCGAATGTGCCACCATAATATTACTTCTGGATATGATGTCACCTAATTTTTAACATATTTTGTTGATAGGTCAACATCAACATTAGTGGGAGGTATCATGATGGTCTTTCCAAAGACCAAAATCATTAACATGCACCACATCTAGTGAAGGATGTAGGGTTATAACTCTTCATGAACTGATATATACAATTTCATCAACACCTATTGAAGGCATCCAAATTTTCTGGAAAAGAAGGATGACAAGTATGGATCACAAAGAATTAATATTTCCATCAATATATTCCATAATCACTCCACCCCTGATTATTTAGAGGTATTATGTCTACCTTAATGAACCTTACAGATTTTCCACCATAAGAACAACTAGAGTGGGGAAGGTATGAAATTTGAAATTCTCATGGTTACTGATCTAGAGTTTGACCCCTTCATCATTGAGAATCACTGACTAGACCCTATCTATGACCACCAGGGATAGTCATAAGCCATTACCTAGGGGAAGATAGTGTTTATAAATTCATATCCTCTAAGATGCACTACGATCCAACCATTAAAGCTCTGAAACAACCCATAGATTCTCCTAGAGGTGCTTCCCCTGTAAATTCATACCAAAATTCTATAGACTCCAGATAACACGGGAAATCCCAGTTCACTTTTTTATGAGCTTCCATGATCCCATCCATCACTAGCATCCTTAGATTGATCCCCATCCTAGTGTCTCTAACTGGTAGCAGCCACTCACTTAGGAAAGTGGAAAGAAATGGAATGCAACATATCAATGGGTTCTAGTATTCAATCATTTTGTACCCCTAATATTGATATTTACTACCTCTAAGATCACCCAATATGATCCCACATTCACCCTCTATGACGCAACTGGCCCCTACTTCCATTAACTCAACAACCTCAACTTCTTGTCCTTTTTTAGGAATAGATCAAACCATGCCTAAAACGAGATGTCCTTATGGATATATTTGATATAAAGCTTCTCTTTCACCACATC
This sequence comes from Viscum album, assembly GCA_963277665.1. NCBI lineage: Eukaryota > Viridiplantae > Streptophyta > Magnoliopsida > Santalales > Viscaceae > Viscum > Viscum album. The sequence goes on from OY728166.1 coordinate 1,181,508,636, forward strand.
AAATAGATTCCACATCATAATTGAGTTTCATGCCAAAATCTCCACGATTTTTTTATTGTTAGGAACTTGTTGTACTAAAGTTCCTCCAAAATAATTTCTCTGATGCAGTGAATATCCCACTGTCTATTGAAAACCTCACATGGTATAGGTGGAATATGTCTATATCTCGATACCATTAACTGAAGAACTTAAGGAACATATCCTATTGAAGATAAAAATGGATTTTTCATGTCCATAATACCTCATAAAGTTTGATGTGGCATAGTTCCTGTCTAAACTCCTCACATGTGTGGTGTACCAAATATGTCCATGCCCATTCACTGGTAAAGTTTCCTCTAGACCTCAAATCCTAGTCTTTTTTCCAGACCATGCTATCATTCCTCATACATCTCTAGAAGGTGCGGGTGTAGTGGGTAGGGAAATCCTCCTCCTCCATTTCCTCTCCCATGATCATCCTAGTCTTTACTTTCATGACTTAGACATATATATGTTGAGTCTCCCTAGCAGGATGGTCATTCATAGTGACATTGTATCATGGAAGGCTATATTCTTACCTGAACCATGACTGCAGTAAATTGGTTTCAAATCCTTGGATGGGTACTTCATCAAGTATCGTGAACTTCCATAATGACAGGTTGTTACTTTGAAGTTAATCTTTCTACAATTATGTCAGCAGGCACAAGAGTATCTAATTATCATACACGAGTTTCCTTGAATGGAGTATTTGGGTGTTCTTGTTCATATCTATCATTTTCAAGGATATTGAAGCTTCAATCATCTCAGTGGTCCTCTGATCATCCATTTTGAAAAAGTTTGGAAGATTTTTCAAAGAATTCTAAAAGACTAAGGTAAATGCGCGCAAGACGTAGAATTGCTTACAACATGAACTGTTATGCACAAGAATAGTCAATTGATGTGTAATAGATGACTGAAATTCAGTTTTACTTATAGAGGTTCAGATCTTACGTGAATGATATCACTTTTATTATCACACATAAAGGTCAATGTATAGTACATAGGGACCCTCCACATATTTATAGGTGTGGACCAGGTCTTCTGTGCATGCGTAAGGATTCTTCTGTGTGAGGGTGAACATTCACACATCACCATGAATGACTTCCTCTCTTCATAGTTTCCCTTAGAACCTCACATTCTAGTCCCCTTTCACCTTATATTTTGAGGGGGGTATTTGCTGGAACAAAATTTTTCACAAGACCGCCAAGGTCATCTTTGGGTGAACATAATCACTATTCGATTCAAGAATGCATGCATAGAATCCCAAGGTTGGCACATTCAAAATTTATGTTGTGTGCAAAAGATCAAAATCCATGCACAATGATTTTATGCAGCCACTGTGATTTATGTTTCCCCGTTTCCATGGAGTCTTCAAGAATCAGCAATAGAAGAAACACACATGAGTTTCCCTTTGCGTGCAAGATCTGGATCCAAACACAAGGCCATTTCACACTCAATGCAACATCAAACAATCCTTTATGTGCTACCTTAGGGTCACCTATGCATAACTCCTCTTCTATACTACAAATCTTCCATTCTACCACCCAATATTTATGATTATATATAGAAGTGAATCCCACCTTTTTTAGGGTAATAATTTGAACATCTAACCACCACTCTACCACAAGTAAGAATCTTCTGCAACATCATGAAGACCATGGAACCCTAACGGTAAAAAATCTTTTGTGATAGGTCCCTTATGGACCCCCTTTAATTCAAGTGAATAAGGGATTTACCCTTACTCAATTTATTTTTTCCTAAGTCAGGTTCATGAAAAAGTATCCTCTTGCATGTAGCCCTGGTCCATAGTGCCACCAATACGTGCACTCAACCCATCCTATTGTGTGTAAACCTCTTATTTTGCATGAACCCCCTCTTTGATGCTTCATGGGTTGCCTTTACCCTAAAGATTAATGTTCAATACCCTCTTGCATACAACTTCCATGTCTTGCATACAACTTCCATGTCTTGCATACACCTCCTCTATGTGGTCCTCTAGGAGTGTGCATAGGGATTTCTTTATCCCTCATTGGGTGTCTCCTATTGCATTACCCTACCACTTACTTTACAATATAGTTACACTAATTTTACTTGATTTTTAGAATAGGGATTGTAATATAGAACCCACTATTAACCACTCCTCCACCCTATTTTTTCCTTTCATTGTTGATGTCTTCCCTTCCCCAAGAGTTGGTGAGCATCGATTATGTAAGCCCAAGGGGTGATAAGTGAGTCCCCCACATCCAAGCTATAGGATGTTAAATTTTCTAGAAACAACGTCCTCAATACATGATGTTAAACCATGATATCTCTATGAGAGGAAATCCCATAATGTCCATGTGTATGAATGACATGGGATAAAATCCTCCATATAGGATCAAAGAGTGTATGTTCAATGAGGGCTCTATGCCTTCTACATCCTTAGGTCTCCACCTCTCTCCATTTTATCTTTTTCACAATGTGCACCTCGAGTAGCCACTATATAATTCCCAGAACACATCTTCCACAAGAATCCCCTTGGAATTTGATCCACATCTTCACTCATTGTCATATCTTTCATGGAATGATTGTCTGGTCTACTAATTTCTATTTTTTCTCGCACCGAACATGACTCAAGTAGGCTTAGAGATCTAAAACAATCATGGCCCCTTGTTTTCTTCTGAACTATGTGGGTTTTGATCTATATCCTCTAAACAACGTATGTAGGAAGCCTCCACGAGGTTCAATCTTAATAAATGGTAAAATAGGGTTCTCCCTCTAAGGTATATACTCTCATGATGTGACATCTTCTCTTTATGGGATATATCCCTCAGATCCACCATCATGGGGTGTTCTGATCCATCTTCCACCACCCACTTCATCCATTCAATCCTTTTTATTTCGGTTCACTCACATGTTCACTACATGATATTAAAATGCATATGGTTTTAAACTATGTGGACTTTTATTTTGAATTGGGATATATAGGAAGCCTCCATGAGGTTCAGGGATAACAAAATCAACACCCACTCCATCACCCCACTCTTATACTAGTGAGATCATATTCTCCATTTGGGAAACTCCAATACGTAATCCCCAATCACATGCCCCATTTCCATTTTGTCAAACTCCTTAGGTTTCCCAACCCCATATCTTGAACTATGTGGAATTTCATTCCCAATTGGGATATGTAGGAAGCCTCCATGAGGTTTGTGCTTGACACCTCTCACACTCCATTCATTCCATCCATTTAAATTCAACACTTCAACTATATCCATCCCAATTCTTACTTGTTCTTCCACATCTTAGTGAGATCATTACATTCATCTAGGCTTCTCCAGCGCATAAGACCCATTCATTTTATAGTTCCTCCCAATAGCATCTTGGCAGTTACAATGAGTAAGCCCCACACAATCCACATCATCCAAACAAAATAAATTATCTTTCCAAGGGTATAATTATCATGTAAACCCCATATCACCCCATGGAACTATATGGGTTTTGATCCTTGTATTCTAAACAGGGTACGTTGGAATCCTCCACAAGGTTCAATCCTAGCCAATGGTAAAGCTTAGTGCCCCCCTCATTGGGGTCTACCTCTCTGATCTACCCTTAGTGGTGTCCTGATCAGCCTTCATGGTGTGAAATATTCTCTTTATGGGACCTTCCATCTCTGGTAAACTCTCATTAGGTGTTTTTATCCATCCATATGATGATCTCTCCTAGTGATGTAACCATTTCTTGTGCGAAACCTTATCTTTATGAGACTAACCACCCTGCATTTACTCTCATAGGGAGTTCTAATCAACCCATATGGTAAATATTATAGGTGTTCTCTTATTGATATTCACCTATCTAATTTGTCTCCATGGGATATTATGATCAACCTCATCTCATCCTCATATGATGTTAAACTCACGGCCTACCTCGTAATATACATGGGGTGCCTGAGGAAAACCTCATAAGATATGCCTTTGGAATAAAGATTCATTGTGATTTAAATTGGATGCCTTGGGTTTTGTGCCCCTGAGAATCCCTCTCATGAGGAATAATACCAATGTTTCAATGTTCCAGTGTCTAGACATGCCACTGATTCCCAACGTGACTACTCCCCTAACCAAAGGTTTCTGCCCTATGAAAACCCCTTGGAATATCTAGAAATAAGAAACATAATTAAATGGTGTCCATCATGTGATGGAACCAGTAATGAGTTTCATAAACTATGACTCAAATCTATAAGGGATACCCAGATTAGAAGATGAATTATATGGAAGAATCCATGGAAGGAGGAACTGACATCCCATCATCCTATTTTGATCAAGGAGAATACATCTCCAAAGAGGTGTTGAATGCCTATTTCCATTGGAAAGTGAGAATTTTGGGTAAAATTTGTCCATTATACCATGACACATCGTGTGCAAGGAAGAGTGTGTGAAGGTGGATGCTCCCCAGTGGAAAGCGTCAGAAACATTGAGTATAGAAAAAATTTCTTTTCATTAATACAAATAAAATATAATTATTTTGGATTTATTTTTCCTTTTTTGATTCCTCAAATATTTTATATAAATTATGAAATTTATTATTCTTAATAATATGAAATCTGTTCAAGTGCTATTTTTTAAACTATTTTGTAGTACATTTATCTATCATATCCTTAAATTTAAACTGAAGTTCTTAGATCTATAAATGTTGATCACAAATGAACAGATCCATTTTCATCATGTTTAGACAATCAAGAAGATCATCATCCTTCATGTTCTAAAAAACCTATTTTCATTTGAATATATTGATCTAGGATATCTTTCTATGATTAAAATACTTGAACTACTTTACTTTTCTCTTATATAGTATTCATGCGAGTATTCATTTCTGTAAGAATTTATATTTTCTTTATATGTTTATTGAGTTTAATAGTGTTTTGAAACATGTATTTATCAAGCTTTATCATCCTAATAGAAGCTTGAAATCTTATATAATTCTTCTAGAAAATTAATTTTACCTTTTTAAACTTTCTTGAATTTCCCTTATTTTTATATTATGATCAATTTTAGTTTAAATCTATTTGGTTGATTTGAAAATCTCATGAAAGTTATTTGAGTCATATTCTAGATTTTTCTTTGGAGTAGCTTCTTGATGATCCTTCTTTCATAGACTTACTTTATTAATGTCAATGAAATTTATCAACTATTCTACTATTCATTCTTCCTCTTCATCTATTTTCTCTTTTTCACCATAAAAACCTCCCTTATCTTATTCCTCTTTTGAGATTGATTTTGATTCCTGGGATTTTTTTCATAGAAGTACTTCATGATTTAGAAGATTCTTATATATTATTTCTATAAGAAGGTAAAAATGATACTTCAAGTGGTTTGGTTTGTTTATATGGGGTCTAAATTCATTTAGACACATCCACATTCTAGCCTTTCTAAATTTGTGTATGTGAAATGGATTCATAATGATATTGAAAATAAAACTATATAACTTTATCCTTTCCTTTTCCAATTGAAATTTTAGAGATGTTAAGTTTATCTCTCTAAATTAATCCTTAGTAATAAATATTTTAACTGAAGAAAAATAATAATAAAATCTATCCTATACACTTTACATTAGATCTTCACAACTTATATTTTTTGTATGCATCTATCTTTCACCTTGATCTCGGATTGCATTTGATTCTATTTTATTCAATCCAAAATATAATACTTGGAATTGCTATGAAATATATTCTCTATGAGTATATAAATTTCATATGCAAAGATTAATAATTTCTATATCTTCTCAGATCAATAATCCTTTCATTGTTTATCTTCAGATAACCGATGATTGTGGCTACAACCATATAAAGAATGTATAAGAAACTATCAAGATTCATAAAATATAGTTTTATTTTAGTGAAACTTCCCTATAAAATAGTGAATTAAGACTCATGCATTCCACTATATTTCACATATTAAATTGAAATGATTTTATTTCATTGAAAATTTGATGTTGTTAGTTCTTAGATTTTATTCCCTCCAATATAATGGAATGATAAATCAATCTTTAGGAAAAAAATAAAAAATTTGAAAGAGAAGGTCGGTTACCTTCAACATTCAAAATTATAAAAAAAATATATAAAATAGAAATTTAAAAAATGCGAACTATAAAATTCATCCCAAATTCCTTATGAAACATATGTTCAAAAATATTCTCAAAAAATAAAATTATTCTGATGAAAATGGTTTCATAATTTTTATTTAATATACTTTAACTTCTATTTTAAAATATATTAAATATATATTTCCCATATAAAAGTTAGAACAAATGTCCTCCACCTTTTTGAAGGAGTAAATAAAAGTATGAAACTGATATTACATAGAATAAAGAAAAATAAATTTAATATCATGTATATATTTTATTCTCTAATTCAATATTATTAAACCATGTACTAATATTTTTAACTATCGGTACACAACCTCCCTTACTGATATGAAATTAAGATTTTGGAAATCAATCTTGATTTGGTCAGATAATGTTAAAATATAAAAATTTCAAAACCCACATCTTACTAACTATATATTGGTGAAAAAATATGAGTTATTTAAAAATAAAATACATAATAGTTTCAAAATGTTGATCCATATTCATGGAGAATTTATTTCTCTGATGTCCCCTACTGAACATTTAGTACAAAAGGGTTTATTGTCTAGAAAAATATTTTGAATAAATATATGAATTTTGGGGAAAATAATATCCAATTACCAACTTATCATTAGTTGGTTTAATTATGTCAATATTCTTATCAAATTTATCCCTTCTATAAGTAAAATTATATTACATATCCTTAAGAATTTTGATTTTGGAATTAATTCTAATGACCTCTTTCATATCTTTAGGTAATGAAACTAGAATAGGTTTAGATTTCAATTTACAATTAAGCACAAAAATTTCACCTTTATTTTTGAAAATTTCAACCTTAAGATCATTATAATTCTTAAGAATATTTTTATAAATATTATTTTTCTTTATTTTAATAATATTTCAACTCTTTATATGATAAATAATTCTCATTTTCCTTATCCAAAGAATAAAAATCTTTATATATAAAATCTAAAGGCATATTCATAATAGATTCAAGATTTAATTTATCCAAAAAACATAATTCATTTCATTTAATTATAGCATATAATGTAGTTGTCTTCGGGATATCATCACTATTTGAAGAAATTTCAGAAGATGGATATTCACTTACACTCCAGGTATCCATCACTTTCAAAACATTCTTTCCATTACACTTATTTAATCTTTACGAATCCATATTATATTAATTCAATATTGGAAAATTTTTCTTGATATTTATTGGATTATTTAATTCATTTTTAAAAAAATCATAAATTACATCATGTCTTATCTTATACAAGACTTATCATTTCTATCACTTATATCATTCTGGTGGTTGTTGTGAAATTTCTTCTTATGAAATAATTATCATTCCATTTTTAAAAATTCTCCTTTAGTAAGCTTAATATTAATATCTAATAAATGATTCTTTTAATGCTTTAGATTATTTTATTTATAAGTAGTAGCTCTATACGTTGTAATAGAAAAAACAATTATGTTTTTCCAACTTTTTTTAGTATCAATCTTTAATTTTTTCTCACATTTCATTAACATTTTGATGAGATCATCTAAAATTAACTTTCTAATATGATTCATTTAATAAATAGTTATCCGATTATATTCCCATTATTTTTTTAACTATGAAAATAATCTTCTCACCTAACTATTATTCATTTAATTTACTTCTCACCAAGTTATTGAAGGATATTTATAATAGTAAAAAATTATTGATTCATCTTTGAAACTTAATCTTCCAGAATAAAATAAAAAGCTTCATAGTATCTCATAGAATAGATATTTTTGTTTCCAATGTTTTAGATATTATAAAATTTTTAACTTCTAATTTATTTTAAATTTATTTATCATTTTATAATAAAAAACAATGTAGTAGATATTATATTATAAATAATATAAGAGTGTTTTTTGGACATCGTAATTCAATTGAAATTAATATTTCTCCTCATGAATAAAGATTAGAATTAAACTATCCAGGTTCTTTAAATCACATATCATCATTAAAGAGTTATCAACTTTTATATTGATAACATAATTTTCCATATATTATGGATAATATTTATAATCAACACCATCAAATACTGGTGGTTAAATAGGATTCATAATGTCCAAATATCTAACTGGTAGAGTTCTTTCCATATAAAATGAATATTTAATCTTATATAAGATAGTATAAGGACACAATGTAGAGACTAGATTTGATACAAAATGTTTCCCCAATATGGGAACTTCAAGATGGGGTGTGAATTGATGTTTTTCCAAACTTAATAATTTTTCAAAATTTAGTAAATATATAGTTTGAAAGGTAAAGGTTACAATCTACTTATTATAACCTAAAAATTTAAACATAACAGATAGAAAATAATCCACAAGTTACAAAGAAAAAACTGAATTAACACAAATAATTTTAGTAATATGAGATTATATAATGAAAAATTAAATAAAATAAAATAATTATGTTCTGAATAACACTTTAGAAACTTATAAATAATATTTCAATAACAAAGTATATAACATTTCCTATTCGTAGAGCTTTTAAATTTTTATCTAAAGTAGCTAAAAGATCAATACCTAGATCTAAAGGGTAAATAGGTGTCTCAAATGGAAACCTATTTGATGCAAGGCCATGCCTTCTAAGTACAACTTCCTTCTTTGGAGAATCCGAAACAGAACCCTCCCAACTGAGTAGAAAACCAAATGCTACGGGATTTCTTTGGCATCTCATTGATCATGTTTCCAAAGCAGCATGGAGGAGAGTGTGGATCATATTTTCTTCAAAAGCGATTGGGAAGGTGTTTTCTGGCACTACATTGGTGACTTCACGGGCCTCTTTTTCCACCATTTAAGCAACCTTCCTTTCATGGAATGGTGGTTCCATGGATCTGGTGACAGAGGCCCGAATAAGCTGGCTCGATCAATGATTCTGCAGGTGAGTTGCTGGAGTTTATGGCAAGCCCACAATAAGGCTAGGCATGAAAGGGCTCTGGCCAAGTCCTGCACTATCATCGTCCAGACCAAGATGCTCCTTTTGGATATGGAAAATCTTGTCTCTAATTGGAATGATTACCCCTATCTTCGCAAAGTGTAGATCAGAACCCATATCCCCCATCATATTAATAGTAATACTAGGGGAAATGGATCTACTGGTCCCCGCCTTCCAGTGGTCTCAAACTTAACACGGACTCATCGTGAATCCTGGGGAACCTAAGGTGTGGAGGGGTTATGCGTAATATCCATGGCTCGGTGGTTCTAGCATTCTCTTCTAGGTTAGGTAAAGGTACCTCCCTTTAGGTCGAGGCTAAAGCTCTTCTCATGGGTCATTATATTTTCCACCTCAAAAGTCTCTAGATTGAAGAGGTGGAAACCAACTCCGAGATCCTTCATGACATTCTGAATGGCTTCTGTCAACCTCCATGGTCTATTGAATACATCAGCATAATGTGTAGGGATATTCTTAGTTACAACATCAAGGTCAATCACACTTGGAGAGAAGGAAACCAAGTTGCGGACTACCTTGCTTCTTTGGAGGTTACGGGCCCTGATCCTATCTTCCATCATTCGGTGAGCTCCTTGAATCTTTAGGGTATCAACTTAATTAAAGGGGATGACCAAGGACTCCACTAGTTCATCCCCCCTTATCTTCTATTCTTTGTTTGGGTTTTTGTGTTGTTATGGGTTTTCAGTTGTTTTCTTCCTCAATAAAAATTTAAAAAGGGATGATGATGATGAGGTAGTGTACATATATTGACTGTTCATAAACCAATATCTAGTCCTTATATCCTTGGTCATATACTTATAAATTAATGGTTTTACTAACTCTATATTATTTTAATAAAACTAGTAACCACTAACTATCATTATAACTTCTTTGAAGAACCTAAATCCTTGCATTTGTACGAAGTGTTTTGCTGACTTCATCATGGTATTTCAAAACCATCATGATTTAAAATGTATTTATTAGAAAGATAATGATTCCAATGTTTACTCTATATAAACATAAATTTAAAAAAAATCAAGTTACCACAAGTGATTTTTGAAGTGTATTTTTATTTCTAAAAACTGATCTAGAAAAAAACCTTTAGAAAAAATAAATCAATAGGAATTTCATGTAAATGGCAATCTTCATGTATGATAATAATGAGTATAGATCTTCACAACTAGATTTATTTTTGAAAATTCAAAATTATAATCTCAAAAACTGAATAGTTCATCAACAAACTTTCATTTTCTTTTATAGATACATATTATTTGATATGATATACACACCATGAAACTCATTAGATCCCTTAAACACTTTCAACATGAATGCGTGAATTCATCCATGGAATCCTCAACTTCAACCATATATACCAATCTATAATAAATTAATAATCTGTATGAGATATAATCAACTGTAGTAACAAAAAAATTTCCTTTAAATTTATAATCTTAATTTATCATGATATATAGATAAAAAAAATAAATCTAGGTAGTACTTCAATCTCTAATCTCTATAGTGTTCTTTAATCAACCATAAAAATCTAAAAATATGTTGGTATCCTTTCTTAGGTCCTTAATCTCTAATTTTCTTATAATATCTTCTCAACACATATAGATATCATTATTTATTAAAAAAAATAAAATATAACACCATTGGGTTCAATAATCTTACCCTTTCAATTTATTTTCAGACCCTTATATATAATTGATGTCAATGTTTTCTAAGTCATTTTCTTATTTATCTCCAACTTATTGAAAATAAATAAAAATGTTTAAATCAGATTTTTAGTAATAAATTCATCAAATTTAAGTCTAATTGATTAATTCACTGTGTAGAAAAAAGTCATGAATAATTAACTTTAAAACAAATGTTATTCAAATCCATGTATTTCTCAAAAACTATTTAAATTTCATGTCATTTCTTGGTTCAATTTCTCCCTCCAAAACAAAGAAATTATTATTTTAGAATAAGGATGAAATAATGTGACAACCAAACATTTATAATGAAATATTTAATAACTTTCCAAAAATAATAGATTCACAAAAAATAATAGAATATGGTAGCTTTCTCAATTATTCTCCCCCTTATAGGGTGTACTATATTAACTTATTGATCAATGTTGGTCTCTTCAATAAATGAACACTAATATATAATTATTTAGGATCACCTCTAAGATAGAAACTTTCTATAATATTATTTTTCAAAAAACTCCTAAAACTATATACCCCTACTTTTCTATCATATTTAACTCCCTTCATATAAAATAAACATAGTATATATGGAAATACATTATTCTCAAAATCTCATTATTTAGTGAAAAGAGATGAAATTTTTTTATCAAACAAATAATTTCTTTAATTTATGTTCTAAAAATGAGGGAAATCTTCAAGAATTATCCTTTAATTCTTCAATGAATAATATTCTTGGAAATTATAGTTTCTTTTATTTTTCAAGTTTCCTTCATGTGTGTCATTTATTATTTAACATTATCCATCAAATCGCATGAGCTTCTTAGTTCGAACATCATTTTATTGAGCATACCCTCTTATGTTGGTACTATAGTTATAAATTTATTTCAAATATTTCATTATTTCTTTCAACTTCCACATATATTATCATATATATTAGAATCAAATTTTATTGGAAACCTGTCATGAAAATAAAATTTATATTTATTCTCAAATATGTATTCCACCAGACTAATTATCTAATTTATTTCTTGGATTAATTCATTTATTTTTTTGTTCCATCATTCCTATATCATCATAAACACCCATAAATTTATTACAATAGTTTATGGGGTATTTTACTTCTATAATAAAATCATATTATCTGATTTTTGATAGAATCCTTCCAATCATTCTCAAGAACATTTTTTTAGATTTTTCCTTTTTCTTATAAGACCTGGATAAAACACATTGATTTTAATTTTTATTTCTAATAGTTTATGGTCTGGTTTATTTGTTATCATATGAATCATTCCTAGTAAAAATAAACAATCATTAATAATCATAATGAACACCATTATTGTAATTTACCCATATTTTTTCAAGACATTCCAACCAATTTGAGATCGAAAAATTTTCATAATCTTTTTTGGTGTCATTTTCTTATAATCAATATTGATTTCCATTATATATGACTTTTATATATTCCATAGATTGAAATATTATTCCAAAAATCAATATCCTTCTAATAAAATCATTCAAAATCCCAAAATTATCTGATTAATATTATTTTATTTCTTTTAAATAAAATTTGGACATCTTTTTCTTATTAGTTTTTTGTATGAAAAAACCCATTTTTTGTATCTTTTATGGAAACGTATTTCTTGTTCATGATTCCATATACCATTAATTTAGTGGTGGTTCTATCATAACATTTCTTAACCCTTTTTGTTTCTTCAAATTTTCCATTGTAACCTACATTTCTCATTGAAAAATAATTAGTTAAAATAATAATTTAAACAATAAGAGTTTCCATTTATTTTAATCCAACAATATAAATATCATTAGATAATCCCAAGATATTATTTCCATGAGGTAACAATATTTTATATTAGATATTATCATTAAAAGTATACATGGTAGAAAATATCCTCTCAACTTCATGTAAATACTCATCTTAAACTACTTTCATATTTTTCAATTTGACTTCAAGATCAAGACACTTCATATTGATAAAATGTTTATCATATTTGAATGACATCATTTTGTCTCCACACCAATTTTAAAACAATTTAATATAATTATCATGATATTAATATATTATTATTCCCTCTTATAATGAATTTTAAATCTCATTTATCATTTTTAATTTTATTAAGAGTTAAAAACTTTTGAAATCAATGAAATAATTTTGTTTTTATTCCAATTAAATGGATCTTATCCTCAATATATTTGATGGATTCATATTTTTCTTATATTAATTCAATAAAATCCTTCTCAAATTTGGAGAAATTTTCATCAATATATATATTTATTGAAAATTTAGCATCAAATTGTTTGGTAAGATTTATACATATCAATACATTTAATCCAGTTTTTTCAACATTATTTTTACATATTCTTCAAGTTGGGTGGTCTCCTATTATAAGTCATCCAAATATACATAAAAAACTGGTGATTTATTTAGGGAAATTATATAAGGTTATTTTCATAACCACATATGAATGATCATGTAAATCCTTTAGATCTTGATTATCGCCACTTATACTTTGTTCATTTATTAAATAAACATAAGAAGGAATATCATTTAGATCTTCCTCATGTAAAGATTTTGAAAATTTTGATGTAGAATTGTTTTCTATCTTCTCAATAGTGGATATCTACACCAAATATTATCCTAACAAGATACGTCTAATTTCTTTATGATTATATCATGTGGTAGAAAGTATTTATTAATCTTATCTCATAGTGGATAACTTATTCATATTTTAAATATCATTCATATTTTTATTATTCAAATTAATGGAATTTATCTTATTCAGATTTGATGTAGGAAATTTCTTTCTAATCCTACAATACATGATACCTTTTAAAAGAGTACTTAAAGAATTAAATTATTAAATGTTCATAATCTAATAATAGGTGGAACATAGAGATTTGATATAAATTTTTATTATAACAGGATTAGTGTTACCACACTTAGAGGGGGTTGAATCATTGAGGATGGATTTAAACAAATTAAAATATTTTTTCACTTTTACTTCTTGATGTGTGTTATTTATTCATGCTCAATTGATTATTTATATTAAAACTAAAAATACATCATTAAAGTTTAAACCCAAGTTTATCTCCCAAGAAACATTTATTAGAGGTTTTAAAAGTTTGTAATTTTATAATTTGAGTTATTATGTAATGTAGAAATGGTGGGATTGATTTCCTTGTCATTATTTGGTTTTTAATGTTATGAGAGGAAAATAATGAATTTGAAAATCGTTTTATGAAATCATGGTGAAGTTAAATAAAAGGGAATGTTTCTTTATTTCATCAGCAATAGATGTTTATTATGTTAAATAAACTTCTATTTAACTATATGTCTTTATTTAGATTTCCACTGGGGGTTTGACTATAATCTAAACATAGACTCAAACTTCTATCCTTGAACTATTGAAAAAAATGAAAATTTTAATAATCAATGGACTGTTATTAGTTTATGTTATCCAATAATCTATGGATCCCCTAAATTTCATCTTGTATACCAATAATACATAAAAAATGAGGTGGATGACGCATAAAATCAATAAAATAATCATACAAATAATTAACTCTCCATCAATAAACCATCCCTAATCTCAACACAACCTTGAGAAGTGAATTTACATAGTCATCCTTATAACTGGATAAAAGGATGGAATGATAAAAGATTTGAAATAAAAAAATGGAAGAGGAACATAATATTGAAAGTTGGAAATCAAATTAGAATGAAATTGAAATTAGAAAACTAAACTTTATTTAAAATAAATAAAAATTATAAACAAAAATAGACTATAATTAATTAGAATAAAAAGAGGGAAGAAATGGATTAAATCATGCATAGTGGAAAGATAAATGGGTAGTACCATTCCCCTTGAAAAAAATTGTGAAATTTATATATGAATAATTATTTTATTTATTCTAGATACTAAATTGTATATTTAAATATACATGATGTACAATTATTTATTCAATATTTTACACAAGGGATGACTTAGAAGTCAGTTATCGCCTTCATATAACTAATCAGATCTAGTCAAATATTTGTTGTTGGGGATATATGGTGTGTCGTGTTTCCATGCATAGGTGTGTAGTATCATATCCATCTACTAAAATCTTGGGCATTTATACTATGCTTATTCCCTTTTTTATAGGTATACAGTGTGTACTTTATAAGTAAAGAACATGTATCTTGAATATTTTCTCCAAAACATTCCCAAAGTGTTAATTTAGCTATAAAATCCTAAAATATATCCAAGAATAATGAAATTATATATTTTACCTTATAGATAAAAATAATTATAATTATCTAAATTTTTTCAAAATAAAACATTCAAAAATAAAATGCACAAAATGGGTGTATCATCTCTATAATAGTAAAAATTAATGGATATCTTACCCTCTTTTCTAACTTCTCTTGCATAGATTCAATGAATAGAAACATAAAATAATAAAAGTACACTGAGTTTTATAAGTTTCACTCCAAATTTGTGAGTTATTACATAATGTATGGAGGTTGTTATCCCATACACACATGTATGATCTACTATTATCATGAATCTACCAAGGGAAAGGGTATATACTTATACCCTTTTTTCTAGAACTAACCAGAATACAAGAACATCACTAAATATATTTAACAAGACCCAACATCCAATTCTATAAGCACCGAAAAGAAAATTTGGAAGCAACAACTTATGAAAATTATAACATAGTAAATTTTATTTAAGTTTAATAATAAAAATAGGCTTAATTATCCACTAGAATAAGTAAGTTAAACCACTTTACTATAATGTAATAATCTTCAAAGCCAACCTCTCATGGATAATAATCTATTTGGTTGTCTTAATTATTATCCTCCTACACACATGATCTTCAGAAGCTACAATTGGTATCTCTTTATTTTCCCCTCAATGATAATAATCTTCAACTATAAGTATACATTTCAAGACCCTCATTCTTCTTCTTATTCTTCTTCAACACACTATGTATTATGCTATAGTAAAACTTAATATCTCACACTTCATTTTATTTACCTCATATTCATATTGTAAGAACATTAAAAAAATAAAACAAATATTTCCCATATCTTGAATATGGAAACCTCCAAGAAAATATTACAATGTTATCTTATCTTTCTATTTATTCAAAGACCTAAATATTAAAAAGTATAATATTACCTATTTTGAATATGGAAATTCCCATTAAAAACTAAATTATGATATTCATTTATTCTTTGTTATTTTATAATAATTAATTATCTTAAGAATCTATTTTATTTTTTCTCTTTATAAATGGAATAATTGTTGAAATTTTGAATCTCTAAAATTAACATTAAAATGTGTTAACAAACCCTCACTCAAAACTACATGAATTATACTATTTATTTCTCATTCAATTATTTACTAACATTCCTAATTCATATTTTGAAAATTTATCAATGTAATATTAGTATATTTATAATGAAAACTTCCAAAAATATGCATATACTTTTTATCCATGTGTAAATAATCTCATGAAAATATATCATTGTACTGTGAAGTTTTATCTCATAGTGTAATATTTTTTCACAGCTTGAATATAGTTCATCTTAAATCATAATGAAAAATATTAACATGATATTTAAATCCTTTAAAAACAATAAAGAATCCCCTTAATTTAAATTATGATTCACCTAAAACATAATTTTAATATTACATGTTAATAGATAAATAACCTGTATCCTTTAGAAAATTATGGTTAATATTATGTGTCACACTTGAACATTGAATAATTTTTATGCAACCTAAAATTATTCTTATACATATCCATTTTACTCATATATGGAGTCTATGTTACTCATACATATAATTTATAATCTTTGAATTTATCTTACATAGATTCTGGGTTACTCATAAATAGTCTTCATAAACTTTGAGTTCCACTTACAAAAAGTTTGTTTCCTATTATGTAACTTCAAACTAATATTATATTGACTTTAGTTAATATTTCACACCTTAATTTTTCAATATATTATTCTTACATAGATAAATATTATTCTTATGGTTCTCTTTATTGTGGATTTTATCTTACACAGTATGTATTCAATCTTATGAAATACCATATAATTCATACAAAGCACATATTTTTCAAAATTATCACAAATTTTCAAATCAAAAACATCATAATTTAACTATAGAATTAGAAGTATCACTCCAAACATCCTCAAAAACTAGAATTATTCCTAATAATAGTAAAAAACATCAAAAAATATATTTATGAATATCTTATCAATATCTAATGAATTATCAACTCATTCACATGTTTGAAATTTAAAATTCACAAATAAACTCCCAAATTTATTTGAACATCCTCAGCCATATTAATTATTTTAAAATTAATTTATAATTTCCCTAAATTATATTCTTATATATAATAATAATCCCAAAACTCTTGTAGTTTAAATTTAATCCTTTTAATATGAATCTTTAGATCCTCAAAAGTCTTAGGAAATCTTTAAATTAAATAAATGATTAAATAATGGTTCTTTCATCACTTTCAGATTATTATAGAATCTATAATAAATCCAAATCAATTTCTTCAAAACATAATCATTCATGTGTCAGTTATATATAATTAGTATCAGACATGTGTAATAATTACATGTATAGATCATCAAAGCTATCTTTCAATTTCAATATTCACATCCAGCTTCTCAATAACTCAAAATACCATTAACCAGCATCCACATTCCATTATAAAGACATATTATTAAGAAATATTTACACTCTATGGTACTTATAATATTACTAAAATAATTTCAACCTAAAATCCTTGGCATAAAACACGTAATACTTATCTTCAACAAATATTTCCAACCTATAATAAATAAATAATCTCAATACAATATAATCATTGGCATCAACATAAATTTTCCCCCTTATTGAAAATATTCATTTAGAATTATATATAGAAAACTAAATCTTATTCTAGGGAGTAATTATATCTCTAAGATTGAAGGTGTTATACTTAATTCTTAAAATTCTCATCTTCTCTTCTCAACAAATGTTATCAACTGTTCTTATTTAAAAAAAATAAAACACAATACCATGGCTTCAAAACTTCCTAAATTTTTAAATTAAAATTATATAACATTTTATGAATTTGAAGTATCAATAATTTACCCATTGAACCCTGATGAAACAATATAATATTATCATAGTTTACCAATAAATTAAAGTTAGATATGGAAAACAGTTCAATGTTTTGGTCATATATAAAATATCCCTATACTAAATTGGAATATTTGATAAGATATATAGAATTCATCATGGAATAATTTAATCACCTATTATATCCCATTAATCATAGTTACTCATCAATTTATCCTTTTCCACTTGTTAATAAACTTAAGTATTGGAATAAAAGATGAGAATTTCACCTCTAGGGTAGATTCAAGCATGATTGGATATGATAATATTGGTTTTGATAAACCTATATTTAATTTAAATAAATTATCAAGGAAGTAGGAATTTATGATTCTTTATGGATATATAAAACAAAAAAATATAAAAAAAATTATCTTACTTCTTACTTTCTTAACTATATGGATTCCTCAGATGAACACATTTTATCTGTAACATCCCAATATTTTAAAAAAGAAACATCACGTTCGATAGCATGTATGAAATTATAAAAAATCTTATAAGATAATATAAAACCTTTATATATTATTATATATTTCTTTAAATTCAATTTCTTTGATATCTTGGGATGCAGACAATGTCAGTTTTAAAAAATGTGATACTCTATTAATATTTTTACTTTAAACATGACAATTATAACCTAGCTGTTAAGATGGAGGGTATGAATTGGAATAAATTAATTAATAAAATTATATTGTTTAAACATATATAAAATAAATTCAATGGTAATATATTGATTAGAAATACAATAATAACCATTTTAATGAGAATGAAATGATTTCTGTAAAACAATGTTTTTCTAAAAGGTAGATTGGCCATGCTTTATGCACATAAATAAAAAATTAATTTTTACCAATTTTATAAAATTTATTTGTAAAATAAAAATTAATTTTTCAAATCTACATGTTAAAATTACCTTTGGGTTAATTTTTGAGAATTTTTTAAAAGATTAATTTGTTGATGAATAGTGAAAACATTCTTTTTATTATAAAATACCTTTTTATTTAAATAATTTACAGAGTAAAATTACATTTTAGAATGGTTTTAAAGTAAAATTATTTATATTATATTACATTTTAACAAATATATTTCATTGGAATCAATTTTATATTGAATTTTTATGTTAAAACATTATATACTTATGAGAAGTTTCTCTTTGGAAAAATGCTCTTTCATCGCATTTGTGGTTTAATTTTAAATGGAATTATACCACTTCTATGAATTGAATTTGGGAAAATGAATTATATATTTTTAATTGGAATAATTTAAGTTATATAATAATTTAAACTTAATTTTTTACTATAATGAATAATAGAAATGATAAAAATTAATTACCACAGTTATAGTAAAAATGCATTTACCAGGGGTTAAACTAAGAAGATAAGGGTTAAAAGTGACATAAAACTTTTACAATACCCATTGTATGGATATATTTAGAGCATATGACCTATAATTATTTAAAATAAACTATGTTTAAGGATTTTTTCATGATAAAAACGTGGTTATTGGTTTATCTTTAAAAAAATTCCATATGTGTCATCTCACCCGCTTATAAAAGGCCACCCCCTCTCCTCCATCTTCACACTTTGAAAAAAATGTTTCATAAAATACATGAAAAAATACCTTAATTAATTTTTTTACCCCATAATATAGGCCTTATTTTTATTAGTAATCCCTCTTAATAAGGCTTTTGGTATTAACCTAAAGAGAATCTCTGTAGAAGAGCTAAAATTTTTAAACATACATATTTGATTTATTTACTCTTCCACATTCTTACAAACTTATTAAAATATGATAAAATAATACCAAAATTATATAATATAAACTGATATGTTATTATTTTAATGTAAAAACCTATATCCATCTCAACTTTCATCTAATGGGAATTGAAACTGTCGATCGTGTGTACGGAAGACTATCGTCTTGCGAACCGATGTAATTTTTTTTACATCACTACATTTAAAGGATAGATATAATTATAGGTAAAACATGTTTACATTATATTTATGAAATTATTATAATTTTTTAATTATTCTATCATATATAACTTCTTACTTTCCATTCCATGGGGGATACGATAACATCGCTCGTGTGTACGACAGACTATCTCATTGTGAATCGATCTGATTCATTTTCACTAACGCTTTACATGGAAGGTAGTAAGGTTAAAATTAATGACTATATGTGATATTTAATAAATAACTATAATTATGGAAATATTAAATAATATATAACTTCTTACCTTAAAATCTTTTTTAATATAATAATGTCTCTCGTGCATATGTGCGGACTGCCGCCTCCATGTAGCGATGTGAAATGCTTTTCATTTTAATTTTTACATGGCTGGTAATAAAGATAGATTTGATTATTATAAATGATATATATATATATATATATTAAATAATTATTATTCTTTAAATATATATTAATATGTATTTTTCTTTTGTTCCATCCCTTGGAAAAAATGGAAAATGTTTTCATGCATACCTACGGCCTACCGTCTCTATGAACAGTGTAATCCATTTTCTATCTCTAACTTGAATAGATTACTCTTAATAAATATATAATGAATAAATATGATATTAATTAATTTTTAAAATTATTTATATTATATAACCATGATAAAATTAAAAGTAACAAAATTTCTGAACTAAAATATACATGAAAAATGAAGCAATCATCACCTAAAACAGTGATTTTAACAAAGAATTTTAAATAAATGGGTGATAAGAGACTATAAGTAAATAATATATGGTATGAGATATATAATTATGGTTTTAAATAGATTTATAATAAATATATATGGATTATAAAGTGGTTTTCGACACATATGAATGAAGTCAAACATGAGTTAAGGGTTTCTCATCTCACTTTAACTTTTGTGAGACATACGTCATATTTACCACTTATTATTTTATGTAGTTTATATAATTCCTATTTTGATATGTTATATTCTGAATATATTTCAATTCCCATTATTATATGTTTTATTTGAATTTATTTCTTTCATGGGGAGTATGATTCAAATGTTACTTAAGTGGTAAGAGTTTATTTCACTATCTCATCTACATTAGGAATTATTTTCGTTTAAGTCTCACTTTTAGAAATTGTTTGTTATTCATATCATAAAATCAATATACATGATTAAAATATGGTTATTAATGAAATTTTTCATGTTATAGTACTATTTTTACACTCTTTGGAACTTAATATGATTGAAAAAATGTTTTTAAGAAATTACGGCTTTATTTCTCTCTTTGGTCGAAAATCCTTTTTCATCAAAACCCATGTTTTATAAAAATTAATTAATTTTTTTAAAATTTTTAAAAATGATTTATTAAAGAAATTTTTAACCATTTTTCAATTTTTAATTTTTTTGAAATGAATATTTTTTTTGTTTTTAGAACAACTTTTGTTTGCATTTTACCAAAAATGTGAAATAACTCATTGTTTTAACATGTACAACATGAATAGAATTTCCTACTATCATGAAAAATTAATTTTTTAAAGACTAAATTATAAATATCAATGGTTATTATCAAAGTAAATTATTTTAAAAATATTTTTTTGAATTTTTTGTTTTAAAAAAGATATTTTCAAAGTGAAAAGGTTATTTTCCATAAAAACGTTTTTAATGATATTCCTATGGTATTTCTATTCATGAAAGACATCAATACTATATTATGAATAAGGTACTCTTCTTGGAAAATTATTTTCATCATAAGAAAGGAGTGTATATAGATATAAAATTATTAAGTCTAAGACAAAAGGATGATGAAAATGTAGCTATTTATGAATCCATCCTTACATGGTCATTGAGGCATGCTATAGACTACATACGCAATCCAAAGAGTAATATTGGCCATTTATTTGATGGGTTGAAGACAATAATTAGATGAGAATTATTCTACCAACATTACCATAATATGAGTGCATAGTATTATGTGATATCAATACAAATAAAACATTCTCTAATTCTTATGGATTTAATTGAAATAAAGATAATAATATGTTGATAGAGTAAAATATGGATAAAGGGAAGAAGGGAAAGAAGTATTTTCCCAAATGTGATAATTGTTGAAAGAAATACCCTTGTATTTCCTTGAAGGGGGTGATAGTTTTCTATGAGTGTGTGGAAAAAGTCTATCATTATCATGATTTAAAGGGAAACAAAGTAGTTTCCAATATTCAAATATTCAATAAAAAGGATATGGGGTAGTTCCCAAATAAATTTCTCGAGCCTCAAGGGAATACACCCCAGAAGAAGCTAAGGGGTCAAGTTAAAGCTTATTATATTGATATAGATGTAGTGGAATGATTGAAGTTATTGCATTCAGATTCAAGAAATATGTTATATCAGTATTCTATCAACTATATTCTCATTATAAGAATCATAAAATTTATATGTATTGTACTATAATACATTTTCTTTAAATATTTGAAAGAATATGATGAATATTACTAATAGCCATGAGAAGTGATTTTGTGGTAAGTTGATATTTTTGTAAAACATGTTATTGAGGGAAGATTACCCTTATTATTTGGTTTATGTTGAGATAATAATGATAAATATATGGTTATGGGGTAGTATTAGAAAAATTGAAATTTGTTAGTGATTTATGTTAACTTTGTTAGAGTTTACTAAATATTTGGATTTGTGGAATATATTCAACAATAGAAAATTTTATTTTTTGAAGAATGAATGTTTTAATTAAGGTTTTATAGTGATAAAGTTGTTCACATATTTTTAATGTGACATTAAGATCTAATTTAAATTATCCATGGGACATAATGTTGATTTATAAACCTACCTTCTAAATTTTTGGACTTTAAATTTGGCTGAACAGATTTTGGATGAGTCTTTTGGTTAACTATTAAGTAATGGATTATGTTGAACTTTGGGTGTTATTAGATAACTTTTGCTAACCATTTTGGTCTTTTAAAATATCTAAGGATGGGAGGAATGACCTGTTATTCTTTTATTTTGCTAACAATATGTTAAATGTTAATTTTAGTGTTTCAGGAATAAAAATCACTATTGGAAATTCATTTCTTAAAGTAGGATATGATGTATGAATTGATCAAATAATAACCAAATGATGAAATTTTGAGTATATTTTATGGTGTTCTCTATCATAATGGCCATATTATCCCTTAACATTAGGAAAAATATCTTAAGATAAAAAATTATCATATTACATTTATTCTTGTTTTTAATAGTATTTTAACTCATCATGGATTTATGGTTTTTTTTAATTTCTCATAACCATTTTCTCTATCACACTATATTAATACTTAGGCATTAGTATTCTATACTATATGCATGTTTTAATTTCTCACCATTGTTCTCCAATTTGGAAACCTAATAATGTGTTATTTAAGACAACCTTCATAATTCCAATTATCACTTATCAATAGAAAGTTTTATTAAACTCTTTTGTGATGTGTGTTTCGAATAAAGTTATTTTTAAATTTCAAACCCTTGATTATCACGATCAATATTAAATTACAATAATTCAATTTCTTTAATGTGGGTAGAATGTAGCACCATGATATTTTAAAAGAGGAACATCATGTTTGATAGAATTTATGACACGAAACAAACAAATTAGAAGAGAATATAACACCCTAATACTTTATGATATATTTATTTAAATTAAATCTCTTTGAAAACTTTTGATGCATGCAACACCGGGTATAAACAAATCACGATACTCTATTAAAATATTATTATTTAAACAAGACCATTATAACCTAGCCATTAAGATAGAAATTACGAATAATTATAACTAAATTATGAAAATTATATATTTTACACATTTATAAAATAAATTCAATTTTTATCTATTTATTTTAAATGAAATAATAACCATTTGATGGAGAAATAATTTTTTTCTAAAAAGTATATTTTTCTACAAAACCGATTATTCATACTTTGCACGTATAATATAAAATTATTTTTTATAATTATTTTTAAAAACTTATGTGAAAAAATAAACTTAATTTTTTAAATCTACATATAAAAATTATATTTGGATGAATTTTTTAGAATTTTCTAAAAATATTAATTTTTTTAATAATCAAATATACTGATTTTTATTGAAAAATTCCACTACATTTAAATAATTTACAATGTTAAATTTTATTTTAAATTGTTTTTAAAGTATAACTAGTCAAATTATATTAAAATGTGACAAATTTAGGTAATTATAGTTAATTACATAATGAATTTTTATATTAAAACATTATATTATCATGAGAATTTTCTCTTTGGAAAACAGCTCCTTTGTTGGATCTGATGTTTAATTTTAAATTGAATTCTATCAATTCTGTTAATTAAATTTATAAAAATAAATTAACTCTTTTTAATAATAATAATTTATATTATTTAATACGGTCAACTTAATTTTTGACCATAATGAATAGTGAAAATTGTGAAAAATAATTCTCACTCTTAAGGTAAAAATGGGTTTATTATGGGTTTAATTAATAGGACAAGGGTTATAAGTGACCTAAAACTTCTCCAACACCAATTATATGGAAATATTGAGACCATATATCCTATAAATGTTAATAATTACCCATTTTGGATGTTGTTTTAAAGATAAAAACATGGGTATCATTTTATATTTTCCAAAACTCCATATGTATTCTCTCACCACTTATAAAAGGCCACCCCCTCTCCTCCCCTATTCAAACATTCCATACCACTTTCTTGAGAAAATAACTTAACAAATGCCTTAATTACATCCCTCCACATATCTTATAGGCCTTATTTTTATTATTATTTATTCCTAATAAGGATTTAGGTATAAACCTAAAGAGTCTCTCATAGAAAGAGGTAAATTCCTAAACATGTGTATTTGTTTTATTTCATCTTCCTCCTCCATAAAATCTTCTTCAACTATGATAATATAATAACAACAGTTAATTATATAAAATTCGATGATATTATGTTAATTTAAAGACCCATATCCATTTACACTTCCATCAAATGGGAAATGAACTCTTCGATCATGTGCACGAAAGACTAACGCCTCACGAACCAATGTAATTCATTTTCCATCAATACCTTTCAAGGATGAATATAATGATGAATTTAACATATTTATATTATATTTTTAAAAATATTATAATTTTTAAATTATTATATCACAAATAATTTTTTGGGCACCTACCAAATAAGCATCGACAAACTCACAAAGGAGGAAATACATGAATATAGGTATTATTTCCCCCGTGAAAGTAAGGAAGAGTGGGATGGTTGAATATTTGTGAAGCCTCTGAGAGACTTAAATCACATGAAAATTCCAAGGTCATTTGAAGGCCCCATGCATGGTGAATCACCCGTGACAATTCCTGTGGATCACTCTTCAATAAACCCGCCTGCTCTTGGGAATCCCCCCCCCCCATAAAATTGAATGAACACCCCCAGGACGCTTGGTTTTTCACTGGTAAGTTCCTGAAAAAATGTCCAAAATAATTTTAGAATAAATAGGGATGAAGTTATAATGGAAGATACCCCTAGTGTTCATGAATCCCATGTACCAAATCATCATTAGGAAGAATAAAATACCTTGGTAATATCTTGGAAATCTTGTATGACCTCTCAGCCTTCGCCACATAAAACTAAGCAAATAAAGGGGAGGAGGTGATAGGGGTTCACGGTCATTGATAGACATGTGATTCACACCCCAAGTGATCCATGAGATTCTGTGAGACCTCAATGACATGTCCTCCTCGGATTAGAAAAAACCTCTTGTTTTCAGCCTCGTTGTACGAAAGTCCTCATACATGTCCAGGAAATCCCACAACACTCCAATGATAGATAGATAGAAATGTCCACAAAATTCTTGCACACTCTACATATGACCCATATTTTTCAAGTGATATATCATCCAAAAACCGAGTAAAATCATAGATACTAACCATTCTAAATATCATGATCCCTAACTTTGTAAAATAAAACAAATAAGTCAAAAATGGAGGTGGTGAGAGGGGTTTTCAGTCACTTAAAGACATGAGATTCACCCCTAAAGACCTTCAAGGCATCTTGATTCATTGAAGAAACATCCACCTCATATAATCCCTTTGGATTTTCATCTTCATCTTTAGGGAATGGAATGATCGCACACCCCTATATGACCCATATTGGTCACACAACGCATCTTCAAAAAATAGAAGAAATAACCTAGACAACACACATACAATCTTCCACGACTCCAAACCATTGTTATATAAAACAGAGGGGATAAAAAGAGAGGAGGCAAGAGGTACTTATGGTCACTAAAAGGCACGAAATTCATCCATCACACCCACAACACTATCCCACAGGACCCAAGGACAAGTCCCCCAAGGCCTTGTGGGTGTCTTTTCCAAAGCACTTGGATCATGTGAACGCCCTTGTACATGTCAACATGAAAACATGAAATTTATTCAACACATCTATATGATCAATCAAGTATCCAATAATCATAAATAATATAATAAAGGAAGAGTCTTGTGATCACTAAAAATTGAGTGATGCACATAAATTAGTCCACGAAAGAGACTCGTGAAATCATGTGGTGCTAGAACCCCTTTGTTGGATCGAGCCTAGACTTGCGCTTGATACACGGCACAAAATGGGTGAGTACTTAGGGTTTATATTCTTATAAATTACCCACCCAAACATAATGAAATGTTTTATTTTTTGAGTACCACTACAATGTTTGGATTATTGATGCCCAGAATCTGTAGGATTCGACTCTCGACTTCTATGGACATCTCAGTGCGATCATACGACCATCCACCATTCCATCAAGTAACACAGTGGTGGAAACCGAGAGTAGTCATGTGGTAGGAATAAAATTACTTTGCATGATCATTCATATATCACGTGAAGGATCTCTGGTAGGTTATGTGAAGACCTTTCCGCAATCCTACTATATCACGTGAGACTAGAGATGAACTAACATTGAACAAAACCAAAGGAATTCACAATATAAGGATTAGAACCAAGATCAAAGACAGAAGGCTTAAGCGAAAGACATGCTTGCTACCCCTCATGTACTTCATGTGTGTTATCTGAAGATATGCCATATCACCAATTCACATCATCTAGATTTCATGAAATCAATTCAACATGTCATATGGTACATGTGATGTCCTCCAAACATGCCATGGCATGTCATACAGTTCCCCCATAGGTGCCACTTCAATCTTTCAGACCCTCTGGGTCCATCTCCCAAGACTTAAGATGTCCATCTCACACATTTCCTAACTCACATAATAGTGTTTTCTCATGTCAGCTGATTCTCGTAAAAGTAATCATACATGAAAATCAAGCTCTCACAACACCCTCTGGGCACATCAGTTGAGACTCTCTATTCCCTCTTGGTATGTCATCTAGGTCTCATGATGTATTCTCGAGGTGTCAGCGAAGACTTGATATGCCCCTCAGACACATCACATAACTCACATAATGATGTTCTCTCATGTCATCCGAGTTTCAAGAAAGTATTCAAAATATGCCACAATAGAACTTATGACACCTTATTTGTGTGTCAATCCAGGTCATGTCACGGATCATAGGGTATCCTAGAATTTGACAATGTTTTTTGTCCTCAGCATGTAATCCTCAATCAATAGGGAAGCCTCAGTGTGTAAACCCCGACATAAAGGGAACTATGGTGAATCTAATGCATGCCATATTCAGGATACGTTGGCCACCTCCCTCTTATGTCTGAGCTCCATATCAATTATCTATGGAGTGAATAACATATGAGTCCCTTGTCTAAAGTAATGGCATTGATTGCTTTCTATCCCTTATTTCTCAAAAATGATCATGGATCACGTGGGATTAGGGATTTGTAATGGTCATATCATATGACCCATAAATCTCTACAATGGTATAAGGTAGCCTCAGTGTATAAGCCGTGAAATTATATGAACTATGAGGCCTCTGATTTCCCACTATAACCGGGATGTGTAGGATGCCTTCCCAAGGCCCAAGCTCCAAGCCAAACAACCTCAGACAGTGTCCCAATACACAAGTCCCATATCAATATACTTTGAAGATGATCATAAACTCCCTTTTATTTATCACACCAAGCATAGCTCACATGGGCTTAGGGGGATGCAATGAAAACCTCATTATGCATCATAAATATCCATAGTATTGGGAAGACATAGTATGGAAGTCCCATACATTAACCAAACTATGAAGACTCTAATTCAAATAATATTGAGGATATGTAGGACACCTATTAAGGACAAATATTTATACCAAACACCCCAAGTATTTTCCTAGTATGCAAGTCTCATATATACACATCGTGTGGATGATCATCCCCCTTGTTTCTCACACCGAGGATAGCTCATGTGGGCTTAGAAAGGTATGGATGAACATATCATTAGGAATTATAAATGAATACCCCTCATTTGAGGGTACAAACCTTGATGCAAGTCCTAAGATTCTCAACAAACTATGTGGGATTTTATTATTGCAACACTCAGGATACTTTGGACTCCTCCTAATGGATCAATACCCTTTTCAGAATATCAATCACCTCCTCATATGGAATCACATTCCAAATCACTTGGTTATATGGTTACAACAAATAAATAATTTATTCCCCACTAGAGAAATAGATAATGAACCTTGTATATATACAGATGGATCCCTCAACAAAACCCCCTTCTTTATTTAAAGAGAGAATTAGCGGATAAACTATGTTTCTAGGGTAACCAATCTCATATAGAGGTTAGGAATAGATTTGGGGACATATCTTAAATTTATAAGAAAGTCTTGGAGTTAGAAGTAATTCCCCCCAAAAGGGTTTGATGAGCCTAATCTCCCATCCTCTCGACCAATGCGAGTCCCTAAGAGCCACTGGGCCTGAAAACCCAGACAACCACTGACCATTGGAAATAAGTTTTATACCCAGCTATAGATTAGGGAACTGTTGGATGTTTTTAGGGAAGAAAAAAAAATATAGGTCCCAATGTATGCTATTGAGAGAGGTCACAAAATACCCCTCAATCAAACCATCAATGGAAATCCCACTCCACATTTGACATCTAAAAAAACCAATGAATCAAAAATGGTGATCCTGACTTGAATATATTTAATGACAAAATGATCAGTTATTTTCTATCGATCTATCTTTTGTTTTCCCCTATTTTCAAAAAATAAAAAATAAAACTAACATGAATCTATGTAACCATATAATTATTGGGTTATAATGCATTAGGACACTTTGATTTTCAAACCCCACACAAACAAAGAAATAAGTCTGGATTAATATTACAAATGATCCTCTGTAACAATGGTTCTAATAAGTGCATCCTTGTTTTGATATGTCCAAATGAGTTAAATGGCCTAATCAGGAATAAAAGAACAAAAGCATTAACCATGCATATTTGTATGAGAATATTATGCCTATGATACTGCACTAATCAGTAACCTTGTTCTTTTTCATCTATATAATTGCAGATACTTCTTTAATATCCTGATTTCATACAATGTTTTCATCATCAAAAATTCATTCTGGAAAATATTTTACCACAAAAACTTTTTCAAGTCATAAAATAATATCACATTCATGGATACTCCACCAATAGGCGGTGAATAAGATGGTCCACGAGTACCGCTGATATGGAAATATCCCAACCATGGAGGATTCTCATGATGTCCTCCAGACGAGATAGTTGGTGAGCCTGCATCACCTAGGTAAGGATTCTATTGAACCTGTGACTCTTGTCCCCACAACCAATAGATTTAGAATCTTATCCCTGAAGCACGAAAACCACTGACTTCCATATCTGAGGAAGGTATATTAGGAATCCTGATATAGAACCCTTCAGGTTCGATGGCCTCCCAAGAGGTCTCCTGCTAACATCCATCACTGACACCATTCTGTCGGTACCACTCAGTCACCTACTGAGGGTACCATCTGATATCCATGTGAGGGCACATATCCTCACCCCTACCAATGATGACTTCCTGCATACTCTTGTAGGGACCAGCCTATAGGCTCATATCCCTTCTCGCTCTGAATAAGTTGGTGGTCATATTATTACTACATGCATGGGGGAGGATCAATTCCTACCCCCATATATGAATCCCATCATTATAACCCAATGGAACAAGGATGAAAAAAGTGGGTTCATATCCCCACTTCAATAGAGGACATATTCCAATTCATCATGGAGACAGAAAATGTGTAGGCTCATATCCCTACACACACTTTGCTAAAATTCTAATACATTTTAGAAACAACTGAGGAACTCTATTGTAATATTCCAAAAATGTTGTAGATTAATGGATAACAACATAATCTTATCCCTATATCCAGGAAGGCACAACACTCTTATCATTATGAATAGGTGGTTGTACCAGAGCAAGCACACACTCATGCTCCACCCAGGAGGATTGTCAGCATATTCTAATGAAGGTTGAGGTATTGAATCGGTCTCATATCCCCATTCCAATTGAGGGAAAGCAGGTGAGAGTGGAACATTCTTTGGGGAAGGGGAACATTCCTGTCGAAATATTCTTATGGCATACTCCAAAGCCCTAGGATTAGACATATATCCTCATTCTGGCCAAGGCGGACCAAGTGGGAATGGAACAAGCCTGGAGATAGGATCATATTACTATTAATGGATCTATTCAGCATATTCTGGTAGATAATAAACGTTAGACACATATTCCTACTTATTTTTATGAACTACTACACCGACATCATTCCAAGGAAATATAGGGGAAGGATTATATTCTTTCTCCCATTCGGGAGGTCCATCAACATATTACAATCATGGATACATATTTGGACTCGGATCATATTAATGATCCAACTGGGGCCAACCAGGTGAGAGAAACACATGCCTCGGGGCAGGCTCATATTCCTACAAATAAATACTAGCGATATATCCAAATGATTAGGATTGAGCTCATAATCCCATCTTAGTCGAGGCTCACCAAGTGATAATGGCACACACCTCAGGACAGGCTCACATTTCTATTAACAATGATACAGCTTATCAGAATATTCTATTATTTTATCAATAGTAGGATCATATCCCTATAACATTATATAGTTATATACAAGTTCTGGACACTGTTATATAGGAGGAACATTCCCCTCAACAACTCAAAAAGGTGGGTTGGAATATTCCGACCATGACATAGAACCTGGCTCATATCCTTAATCTGCTCAATTCCAGTGACCTTGAGGTTTTTCAAGCCACATTCTCAACACCACGAGGGTCCATCATCTCTTCCATCACAAAAAAAAGTATAAGGTGTTCATTACCATGATAGTCCTCCTTGTGGTAGTTTTGAGATGGATCACATGGACTCTAATCCTTACATCCACCATGGTCAAACTACCCATAATGATATCTCCTATGGATAAGGTAGTCCTCTCCTTTCCCAAACACCTTTGTATGGAGAGGTGTTCCAAACCCTTACACATTCATAAAAAGAGGTGATAAATTAAAAATGGTCAATTGTATGTGGTTCCCCATAAACTTCTAGAAGCACCTCATTCTCGTTAGTAGGTGACCATCAGATCCATCCTCTATGATCTGATCAGATGGAGGCATGCTAGTCTGATAAAGATGAGGTCGACATGGACATATGGAGAGAGTTATCTAGAACCCCCCCCCCCCCCCCATCATGTTTTCGACCCTCTCCACCACTGACTATGAGATCCCAGAGGATCTAGATAAGGATATCATGCATTTGCTATGCCAAAATATGTGTGTCGCTTATCAGTGGATGAAGGATCGACATCCCTTTTATCCAGGATATGAGTTTCACCTCTAGATGATCAATATACACTATTATCAGCTAGACATGGCTTCTATCTCCATGGACCTATATCCAGAACTAGAAAATCATAGCACAAATCTGTAACACGCTTGTCGTCATTGCATCATGACTCTTCAGTAGCTAATCTCAGAATCCACGTCATGCATCAGTATTCGAGGATGGGTATAGTATAGAGCATTAAAATATTCGGATCCCTTAGAATAGAATATCCCTTCATTTATGGAATCATTCAATGTTATAGCCTATGGCGAGATCAAGGGATCAGGAAATTCTTAGGCCAGTTGGTCACTGTAACATAATTCCTCTGCTCCAACAGTGACCAAACATTATAGATAGAGAGGTAGGATAGCCAACATGACTTCAAAATGGTCCCCTATAAAAAATAAGAAGATATTTCAAACAAGGAGACCAAAGTTGGGACCACCCAGACAACTTCCTATGAGAAATGATTTTCATCACAGGCCGCCATCGCACCCAGCTCCTACGTGAGCAGAATTGAACCACATCAAGTGGACCACTATTGTAGCTGTGGTATTAGTCATCTAAGAGAAGAACCATCCCTTCGGGCTGGGGGAATATCTATCACCACCACCACCCCTCAAATCGTTAATTCATGAGATAATTTGGGACACATATACATTAGATGCAAGTGAACCCCAACCCACTGGGATGGGGGAATTTATATACCGATAACCATACCTAGGTACATCATCACCTAAGAGAACCCTGGAGACATCATCGGTGATCCCAGAACAACCAAAATATGTAGCGATGAGGTCATTTATATCTTCATGTTCATCCTAGGAGTCATCAAATACCTCATCAGAGCCATTAGATCCTCAAAAATATGACCTAACATTACCAATTACATTCCTGAATGACCCCCACCCCCACATATTTGGGGGAATTTTCATCATCATCACCACAAAAGAGGGAATCAATCATCTCCATACTGGGATAAATGGATCAATGGTTGTCATCCCACCTACCATGAGACACACCTCTACTGGTTGGGGCCTATTCAACAACCTTGACTGGAAACTCCCTTAGGGTCACTGTTCATAGACCAAAGAGGGAGGAACACACAGTGAGGATGGTTAATCCCTACAAGGTTCCCAATCCAAATCGACCCAATAAGACCATGTGTTCAAATAAAGACCCTGATAGATGGTGGATAGAATCATCCTGTTGAATCAAAATAAATGGAATGACCACTATTATCCATTATACCTATGTGAATTTCATTATTTTCAACATGGAAGATATTGATCATGACACAAATACCGAGGGTCGTGACATGGAAAACGTGCCTTGGGAGGAGGGTGAATTGAATGCACCAAATGAGGTTGCATGGACCAGAGACTAGTTATGTCTCCAAAACATGGAAATTGTGAATATCAAGTTGTCACATCCTAGATGGAATGATTCCAATGGTAAGGGTAAAACCATATCTAGATCACCTCTAAATATGAGTGAGTCTGCTTCCTTAGAGGACCTGTTGTCACAATATGAGAGTGAAATACAAGATCTTTGGAAACATAATGAGGAGTCACTCAAGGGAAATATTCCTACAGGATACCGTCTATAGGAAGAGACAAAAAAATTTCCCTCCTACAGTTGATACATCATCAAGTGCATCTTATGAATATCAGATTTGATTTGGTTCTGGGCATCCAGCCCACATACTTGAGGAAGTCGAAAATGATCGTGAATTCCCTCTATTAAGGGAATAGGATTTCCCCCTTTGGGATAACCATTCATTCCTAGGATGAATTGAAAATAATAATGAGATAAAAACGGGACCACCCCATCAACCCCCATTGGCTCCCCATGGATGGGATATAGTCTAGGTATTAGTGCCACCTATGGTCCTTAACATCATCGAGTCCCTAGCTACTTGAATGAAACCCATGGAAGGGTGGTGCACACCTGTGTAGCATGAAAGGAATCCATATAATGAATGGTTCGATGATACCCCACCTCCTACCACATTTTAAAATCCAACCTTATCTACGTTTGACAGTGCGGGTGACCCTGAGTAGCATATCATGCACTTTGTGTCCTGATGCAGGCCGATGATGGGTCCTCAAGATCAACATGAGGCAACCAAAATGAGGAGTTTTATACAAACTCTAAGAGGGAAAAACTTATTTTAGTATAACAGTCTACCAACAAGATTTGTGTCAGGATGGAAGACCTTCATCATCAATTATGTAACCAATTAAGTTCTACATTGAGGAATAAAATGATCATCAACCTGAAAAACTATAAAAAACGTGAAAATGAGAGGGTGTATGATTTCATAGTAATGTGGAAGGGTTTAACCTACTCACTCAACATACCTCTCTTGCAAGAGTAGCTGTTGGAAATCCATGATGAAAATATTTGGGGTGAGTTATAGACACCCATTATTCCAATGAAATATCCAAGCAGATTCTGTGAATTTGATGAAATAGCCCAACATTTGGAGGAGGCTATTCAGTGGACCTGATCCAAAGCCTGAATCATGCCCATGACACAAGGAAAAAGGTAATCAAAAAAAGAAGTCATAGCTATCACTCTCAATCTAGTAACAACGCCCTTCAAGATGCCCATGCATGCCTTGAACCGCCCAACACCTCCTATTGAGCAGTGACAACCACAAAATTTCCCTCAAATGGAATCATAGAGAACATAGGGTCATCCGAGATTTTTAGAACAGATGAATAAGGAGTACTCCTTCTAGAATTAATAGGTCCCCGATTATTTCTTGGTATCCATGGATAACAACCTTCTCACACTTTCATAACCTAGTAA
This sequence comes from Viscum album, assembly GCA_963277665.1. NCBI lineage: Eukaryota > Viridiplantae > Streptophyta > Magnoliopsida > Santalales > Viscaceae > Viscum > Viscum album. Next base: position 1,181,543,220 of record OY728166.1, read on the forward strand.
TCCTAATGAGGTCATCCTCACCTACCAGCCCGATTACTACCCTTTCCATAGAAGGCTGGGTCATAATATCCAAAACTATTTCATCATGAAAGACATCCTTTAAGGTATGATCTATTCTAAACAAGTGGTGTTGTAAAATTCCATAGAGTAACTATATTTCATAACCATGGTCCAAAAAGATGAATTGGACGATTGGAATAAGTTCCCAACCAGATGTGCACACAAAATTGAAAACTGGATTGTTTGAAAGATAGTTGATCGATCTCATTCCACTTTGAGAGAATAGTTTCATAGGCCAATAGTAGCTCTATCACCCAAGAAAGATGCATAATATACACCTCCCAAAGGTGGGCATGACCACCAGTGGTGGAATAAAATTTAAGAGAAAGAATTATATTCTCCTCCAAAGAAAACATTAACCCCCGTATATTTATTCTCTACATCATTGGAAATACGGTCACCACCCCACAAAACAGAATCCTCATCAGATGAGGAGGTAATCTTTGGGGAATTCAACACAATACACTTGACTAACCCCTTCTCTGATGATGATTATTCCTCCAAATATGATTTTCCAACATATAATTGAGGAATGGGTGGATTCATGTGCTGAAGTTTGGGATATATGGGGCATCGTAGATGTGGTTAGACTCAATATTTTGGTCATATCCCCATAGAAGATATATATGCATCTTAAACCCATGGGAATGTTATTCAAGAATCTCAGAAAAGTCAATGAGGTGCCTCATATCCTTCTAGAAATCACCCAGATATGACCATCTTGCATGATCGCTTGGTAGGGGTTCAATCTGATCAACCCAAGAAACCGGGAAGGCCAACATTACCTGTACCACTAGTAGAAGATACCCCCTCAACTTCTACACAAGCTCCAAGTCCATCTACCTCAGTTACTTCAGCTTTTGAACAACATGATCTATCCCTTGAGCCACATGACCAAGGGAAACCCCATATCGTGAAGTGTTGATCTCTGGAAAAAAATTATGATATTATGAAACACCTAGATGCAGTCCCATCCATGGTTTCAATACTAGATGCACTCAATCTTTCAAAAGAACTCATTGAGGAACTTGTTAAAGCCCTATGGATCCCACATGAATTTGAGACAGAATTTTCTTCCACTGAGGTATATCGAGTGGAGTCTATGTATTTAAGATGCCATGTTTCCATATCATTTACTAATTAACATCAATAGGATGCCATTCAAGGTCACATAAAACCCTTATACATTTCGGGAAAACACAAAAATATCAATTTACAAAGGGTGTGGATTGATAATGGATCAGGGATCAATATTATCCCAGTACGGACCCTCCGATGACTAGGGTATAGAGAAGGAGACTTATCCCCAACAAAGAAAACCATCCAGGGATATGAAAAGAATGATAAAAGAACCCTATGGAAGATCATACTCGAATACCAATTTGGGGATCTCACATCTGAAATTGAGTTCATGATTATCTAGTAGGATGCCACAGATAAAGTCTTTCTTGGAAGACCATGTCTGTATATCCACCTCGTGGTACCATAAAAATTCAATCGATGACTGAAGTACCTCATCAATGAAAATGTTGGCATACTACATGGTGATAGCTCTTCTATAGAGTCTTGGAGATCCATATATGCTGAAGCATATTTATACAATAAGGGAGGAAATCAACTAGAGGAGGAGGATGATATACAGGTTGTAGCTTTTTATGTCTTAAGAACCTCCCATGTCAATCCCTAAAGCAAGATCAATGACGATTATGTGTTCCCCATAAACATGGACAAGGTAGAAAATCTGTTCCCAAAGGTCCAAACCTCTCCTATCCCTAGTGAAAGTCATCTCTAGAATCTATCTACAACAACCCAAAAAGTAGGAGATGGTAATATCTCTTCTAATGGCCTCCCTCACCCTAATACTGATAAAGAGGCCCTGGACTTCCATCTTCACCAAAATACGTCTCCACGGACTCAAAAATGGATGAGGATGATCTCAGAAACTTCTCTCCAGCATTTAATGAAGACGTATCCACTACCATTGATGAGATCAGGAAGATAAATGTAGGGACAAAAGAAGACCTTCACCTACCTTGATTAGTTCTACCATACCTCTCTAAGATAACGATATATACATCTCATTTATATATCATCATTGATATGTGTTCTCCTTGAATTACATAGAAATTATTGGACTGAATCCAGATGTTGCTTCGCACCATCTCAGACTTCCTGATGAGCATTGAGGATTCAAGAAAGTATCCAGTATGATACACCCTTCTTATTCCACCGATTTAGAGGCGGAAGTCAACAAGTTGATAAAAGATAAATTTGTTTGAGAAGTGAAATACCCGAGATGGCTTAACAACATCATCCCCATCAAGAAAAATAATGGGAAGATTATGGTCTGCATAGACTTCATAGACCTTAATAGACAATTACCAAAGGAATATTTCCCATTATTGAAGAAAAAACTCTTGATCGATGCAACTACTAGATTCCAGACCCTTTCCTTCATGTATAGGTACTCTGGGTACAATAAAATCCTGATGTCCCATGAGGATGAAGAATATAACCTTCAGAGAACCTCAAGGTATCTTATGCTATTAAGTCATGCCATTTTTATTAATGAATGAAGCCTCCACATATCATAATGCCATGCATTGTATCTTTAATCCATTATTGAGAAGGATATATGTGTGTTATGTCGAATACCTCGCTGTTAAATCTCGATATTGATGTGATCAATTCCAGAATCTCTGAGAAATCTTCAACAACATAGTCTAAAGATGAATACAATGAAATTCTCTTTTAGGCTAACATCGAGAAAGTTCCTTAGCTTTATGGTATGCCACCGAGGCATTGAGGTTGACCCAAGGAATGCTAGTGCCATTTTGGCATTGTCATCACCCAGGAACCTGAAATAACTCAGGGTACTCCAAGGGTACCTCACCTATATTTGATGATTCATAGCCAACCTATCCAGGAAAGCTCTCCCCTTCATGAGGTTAATGAAGAAGGGAGTCACCTACCAATGGGACGATGAATGTCATAAATCTTTAGAATGTATCAAGCAGTACTTGTTGCACCCACCGGTTTAAAGGCATTCAGTGGAAGAGAGACAACTCAACTAATTTGTGGATACAATGAAGCACTTATTAGGAGCCCTTATCTCACAAAAAATGATGTGGGAAGAAAGAATAGTCTCTAATACCTTATCCATACCATGCATGGTACAGAGGCCATATTTTATGATTTCTAAATCAACTTCCTTGCATACATACTTTCAGTGAAAATTCTTAGGCACTACTTGAAACACCATGAGGTCTACATGGTCTCTCATATTGAACCGCTTAAGTAAATCCTTGGTCACCTCATGTTGACTGGATTCTTGGCTCAATGGGTAGTAATTTTGTAGCAATATGAAATTCACTTCATATCTCCTAATTTGGTGAAAGGGAAATCCCTAGATGATTTACTCGTAGCTCACCCTACCTCAGAAAATACACCAAAAGACACCAAACTTCCCAATGAAGTGGTATCTTATGCTCATGACACTCCCCGAATATGGTATATGAACTTTGATGGAACCTCCCAGATTCCTTTCGGTACCTAAATAGAGAACCCAAAACTCAACTGGGTTGCTCTCTAGAATGTATTTGTCTCCTCAGATAGAGCAGTTTTCCCTACTCTTCCTCACTATCTGAAGGCTGCACAAATAATGAGATAGAATTCCAATCCCTCATTGCTGGGTTGGAACTGGCCATATAGTTTCACATATCCTACCTAAACATCAAAGGGGATTTAGAGTTAGTGATAATGTAGTTCAATGAAGAATACTCCATAAAAATAGAGGAACTGAACCCCCCTCACTGACTACATCAGGGGACTAATGGAGAAATTCCCCTTTGAGACCATGCTAAATTATGTCCGTTGATCACAGAATGCTCGTACATACATGTTAGCCAATTTAGATGTTGTCCTAGACGAACTTGGTTAGGAGGAAGCAACCTTTTGTATTACACATCAAAGAATGGTGACATCAATCATTGTATGTGATATGGAAGAGATAAACCATGTCAGCACCACACCAGAGTGTGATGAACTAATGACCACCCATGGATGGATGGATCCCATAATCTGTTATCTTTGAGATGGGACTCTCCCAGCAGATCATGCTAAAAGGGAACAAATTTAGTGTCAGATAGTGAACATCACACTGCAAGATAGACCAAATGATCAAAAAATACTCTTTAATCTTGTCTTTGATGAAATTATACTTAGGTTGTAACACCCCAAGTTTCTACGGTACGTTTCCCTTTGAATAATACAATAGCTTTCATTGTATGCAACTTCGAGTTCTAGAACACCACGACCAATCAAACCAGCCGTTATGAATAGTAATACCCACTTTTTAAAATTTTATTTTTCAAAATGGACTTTTTTTGGATTTGGAATATAAAAATTAAATTAGAGTGAATTTTTGATATTTTTCGGAAAACTTTTAATTTTTGATGAATAGTGAAAAACACTGCGTTATTGTTTAAAACTGGATTTTTATTTAAAAAATTATTTATTTTATTTAAATTTATTTTAAGTGAAAATAGATTCATAATACCTTTATTAGTTCAATTTAATTCAATAAAGTCATTTTATAATAAGATTATATGTATAAAATTTTATTGAACTTTTTAATGTCTTTTACCCACCTACGGGGCACATTTGCAAATTTGCATAAAACACAATTTTACCGCTTCTATAAATTTAATTTCAAAAATCCGAGAGGCATTGCTGATATCAGTAAGTAAAATTTGGTTCAATAAGATGAAAATAATTTTTGGTGAATAGTAACTTTTGACTTTTATTTACCACGGTTAAAAGTAAATAGGGAAATTAAAGGTAAAAATGGTATTATTATTATCCTAACACATGTCTTAATTATATTGGATAACTGTATTTTGACCAAAATAAACCTTATAAATAAAATATGAACTTCTTTTATCCACTTGGATTAGATTAGGACATTTATTATTATTTAATTTAGATAAGAGTTAAAAGTGTTAAATTCAAATTTTCATAGCTAAAAAATTTTTAATATAGAGTTATAAATAAGATAAATTCGACAATAAATATTCATTAGAAAGATAAAAATATTTCATAAATAATGGAATTTTATTTATAATTTTTAGACATTAAATAATTAAATTTATTTATGACACAATGATGATGCAGTAATTACGAAAGGTTAAAATAATTCATATTATAAATATTAAAATTAATGTAAATTGATACTTTTGATGCATTAAACTAATTTTATAGGTTAATCTGAAATGTTAGGGTTGGTTAAATAAATTTTTTTAGAAGTAATAAAGTTGTTATGACTTTAACAAAAAAAATACCAAATAGTGTCAAAATTGACATAAATGAGTTTTGTAAAATAAATACTATATTATTAAATGATATAATATTACTAAAAATATAATCTTCTTCAAAAGGACTTATATAATAATAAATAAGTCATTAATGAACCACTTGGGGTTCTCTTGGCATTTTATTGTAAGTTTTTTAACCATGTAATATAAAAATACAAGAAGACATTGTAAAAGTTAAACTATATAACTAAGAGTTAAATCAAATAGATAAGGTTAAAAAGGTGACCTAAACATGTCTAAAACATATTGGATGATAGTATTTCGACCCATACCCACCTTATCCTAGAAATAAAACCTTTTTGAGCCATTATAAACTGAATATTATTGTATAATAAATTAATATTTCAAGCTTTTCCTAAAGTGACCCTCACCTCTTTTATAAAAGGGTACTTCCCCTACTTTCAAAATCACACCTCCAAAGCCATTTGGCTCGTCCAAACCCTGATCAAATATCCTTACACCAACCCTCAACTCAACCTATAGGCCTTATATTGATCAAAAAGACAACCTAAAGAGCCCTTTTGATCAAATCAAAAGGAAGCACCCAAAGAAGAGGTAATAATTTCATCACCTCTTTCAAAGTTATTTTCTTCTTACACTTAATCTTTCTTTGTTATTTACATACCAAAATACTAAATCCAGTATCTTCTAAATACTGTGATGTTATTATAAATATTTAACACCATATTCATTATTCTATCCATCTTATGAAGGACAAAGTCACCATACATTCATATGCACGACTTACCGTCTCCACGTCATGGAGTAGTTTGTTATTCAACACTTCATTATTTGGATGAGTATAATAATGAGTATAATTGATGTAAATAATAAATATAACATGTTAATTATTCTGTATATATGATATACCATCCAATAACATATCATTCCTCCATCAATATAATGGTATTGTCACTCGTGCGTACGTATGGATTGCCGTCTCCACGAATGTGATGAGATTCATTCCCCATCGTAACCATTCATGAATAAATTTCATTCTATCTATAAAAAACTTTACTTGCATAAAAAATGTATAAAGGAAAACGAATCAGTTAACACCCAAAATGATGATACTACTGAAATATCATTAACAAAGCAATATTAGAAGATCATATATGATATAATATTTATGTATATGGTTCTTTTATAATTTAATGAAAATTATTTAACCACTATATAGGAGGTTAATTTACCCTTGACTAAGGAAAATTACAAGGTAAGGGTTAATTCTACAATCTCTTCATTATCTGAGGTTGTTTATATGTGAGTATCTACTGAGACCTATTTATGATCCAAATCCATGTTTCATAAAAATGTATATCTAATTTTTTTTAATATTTACTAGAATATGGGTTAAATTCATTTATACCATTGTTTTAATTTTTATTAAATGGTTTTAAAGGAATATTTCTATTGTTTTCCAAACAAGGTACTTTATGACCTTTTCGACCAATTAAGGAAAGAATTTTTTTTAACTTATACGATGGGTGTAGCTATTTTCATCCATTATAACATCTTTGAAGAATACCATACAAGCTTATAAAGACTATTTTAAAAATAAATGTTTTCTTTACTTTTGAATGATTTCAAGGTAGAAAGATATATTTCACTCAAATAGTTTTTGGATTGATTTCATCTATGTCAACATCGTTTGTTGGGTTTTACATTTGTTTGAAGTTGTTTTATTATGATAAAATCTTATATATTGTATTGACAGTCTTGTGATATGTTTGACTGTGGATGTTTTGTTTTTATACCATTCATGGTTTATGGTTAATATATTGACATTTCTTATGCTAGTTTTAATACGAATGTTTATATTATGTTTCAACCTTTTCATACGAGGAATGCATTGAACTTAGTAAGTGACAGGTGGATCCCACTATAGCTCCTCGATGCATCCGTAGGTCTCATGAGAAAAACTAGTGTCTTGGCACAAGGCCTTTACAAAATCTTATTTGTAGTCTTGGAACGAGGTCTTTAATATGTGGTTATTATGTTTGGCATTATGCATTCCATCATTATGAAATTAGATATTGATATTACGTATGATTATTCGACTAGTGGAATATCCATGTGAATAAGTAAATGGAATTATTTTGATTTATATTTTCTATATTATGATGAATTTTGTTTTTAAAAATGATTTTATTTTAGTCTTATACATTTACTTAAATGTTTATGCTTATTTATGAAAGTTTCCACTATATTGCTATCCTTTCTGAGTATCTGAGCTCACCCATTTCTATGTTTTATTTTTCCTAGGATGTGAAGAAGTATTTTATGGTTGACCTATAGGGACAGGCTAATGTATATAAGTATATTCAAAGTGTAAAAAATGTTGCTGTTGTTTTTATTTCATGATGCAATGTAAAAATTTTGTAAGTATCTCGTACTTCCAAGGCTACAAAACAAATCGGTCTTTTGAGACTTGATCTCTTGTGATTGTGAAAATGTTTTGTAATAATGAACTGACTCTAAGTAACTAGTTTTAGGGAATTAAATAGGTTCATGGTATAAGGAGAAAATCTCTCTATTATGGAGGAAGTCCACACATGCTCTTGCAATGCCCATTAATCTGGAACCAGGCTCTCCAAAAAAATCAAAAGTTTGGGATATTACTGACAAACCATGACACAAGACTATGTGGAATTCACCATTAAATGTAGTGCATTCTAGATCCATGGATATTTTATCCATCATACCCCGAAATTGTTTCATACCATAAAATATTCGTGGTCATTTATTGTTTGGGGGATGGATGTTGTGGGGCCATATCCCCCAGTCATGGATAAACAATTCAAGTACATCCTTACTGCCATAGAATTCTTTTTCAAATGGGCTGAGGCAATATCCCTCAAGGAATTTAGGATAAAGAATATCATTAACTTTTTGAAGTCCCATATCATCACCAGGTTCAGATTCCCCCACACAATATTTACAGACAATAGCACCAACTTCTGTTCAATGAAGTTAAAGAAGCTTTACCAGGAGTATAACATTGAGTCCAATCACTCATCCCACTATCATGCAGGGACAAATGAGAAGATATATTCCTTCGATAAGACATTGTTGAGCATACTCCATAAGATAGTGAACAATGATAAGAATTCTTGTCTAGATAACCTCCTCCACGCTTTGTGGACCTACCGTACCACCATGCATACTTCTACACAATCAATCCCATAATCACTTGTGTACAGGACCGAGGTAGGTTTTCCCATATAATTCAAGATTCCCCCACTCCGAATATTCATTTGTGGATATTAACGATCGGGTGTGTTGGAACGACTAAAATGAGAAGATGTTTTTCATGTTTCATAACCTTAAAGTTCACCAGAATCAGATTTCATGAGATTTTAATAAAAGAAATTTCCTCCACTCAATCCTTCCAGGAGAACTGATGTTGGATCTTAGAACCCCGATGATACTGAGAAAGAGTCCCCAAAAATTGGATCCCAAGTGAGAAGGACCTTACATCATACATAAGGTCTATAATAATAGATCCTATTCATTAACCACTATGGATGGAAAATATGTCACACCACCCACCAATGCGAGATTTATCAAGAAGTACTTTTTATAACTTTTTAAGAAAATAGGCATCCAAATCAAAGTAAGCCTCGCCATTTTTCCTCATTGTATGACATTAAAATCCATGGAACATCTCATCCTCGCCGCATGACGTTAAACTGCATGGAACATTTCATCCTGACCACATAACATTAAACTATATGGAGTTCATCCTTACCCCATGATATTAAACTGTATGACCAATTTCCTCACCACATGAAATAAAACTATAAAGATCCACCACTCTCGTTCCCCTTAATTTTGGGTAATCCATCATCCTTGTTTCATGATGTTAAAACTATACAGTCTATGTACTTTCCACATGATGATAAATTGCATGGTTTCTACAGAACTATGTACAACTTGATTCTCATTTCTAATGAGATACATAGGGATAAATTGATCCAATATCTTGGTCTACCCACTCCATCATACATAATTCTAGTGTTATGCCCATATTTTACCTGTACAGTATAAGGGAACCCATGTCACTCATTGTTTCTCACACCAAGCATAGCTCGCACGAGCTTAGGAATTATGGTAGGGACTAACCCTCATAATCAAGGCATATAGGTATTAAAACAATCTATTACAGTCTTGAGTGCAAGACCATAAAAGGCATGTTGTAATTCCTCACTACATGACATTAAAATACACGGTCAAATACCTTTCCACATGTCATTAAATAGCATGGTACTCCAATAACTATATGTGATTTGATTATCATCTCCATGAGATACGTAGAGATGCGCATGCTTCTATCCTTGGGCCCAATCGTGATTTTCACACTAATTCACGTCCATCCACCTTTGTCCTCACTGCATTATGTTAAACTATATAGAACTTCAATAAGTACATGTAGCTTAATTCCTACACATACATGATATGTAGTGAAACCTAGATCTCATATTATAGGCCTAGTTGCAACTATTAGAGGAAATAATTCTCACATTTATGTATGGGTTAGACATGCATAAAGTACTTACTTTTCTATAACTATGTGTGTATTGATTCTCATATTCATGAGATAAGTAGTGACACCAAGACATTTCTTCTTCGGGCCTAGGTGAAACTATAACCCTTTTTATCCCTTCGACTTGAGTCTTCCTGGAAAGGTCTGTGGTGTGCTTGAGACCTTTTTAGACCTTATTCATGTCAAATTTCTTCATGAAAAAATGATGGTCACCCCCATGTTAGGAACTCCACCTTACAGTCTAGTCCACATGACCCTAAACTGTGCCACATCATCCTCCTAACAATACATTAAAATCGATAGCCACCCAGAACTACATGTGGCTTGATTCTCATTTTCATGGTATATGTAGTGACACCCAAGTTCCCTTCTTTTAGCTCAACCGCTACATTACCACCTTTCACGTTAGTTCCTACGTCCTTACTAAATGACGTTAAACTACACATAAGCATGTCCTTACCACATGATTTTAAACTACATGGAAGCATCTCCTTACCACGTGACTTTAAATTGTATTACATGATGTCCTCACCACATCACATTAAACTACACTGATTAAAACACATTCCCACTACATGACAGAAAACTATGTAGACCATCTCTTATTTTTTACTCCACAAAAATGGTCCATAAGAGACTCACCTAGTTAAATCATAGTACGGGGTGTGTCCAACATCCTTTAATATCACCTCAAATCCACATACCAAACATTATTTCATGAGCATCTCAAACTGCTATCAACCTTCCACGGTCCTCAAAAAAGATATCCAACTTCAGGGGCCTTTTCATGACTATGCATGCATGCCTATGCCTCCTGCATATGCACCTATGGTTGTTAACCAAATGCATCACTTTGAAAAAGTACCTTCTTATTATCATGGACCCTAACATCATCATGACATCACTCAACACCAATTATGTCTGAATCGATCATTGTATAACTATCCCATGTCATTACTTATGACCCGAGAAACTTAAGATGTGATTTATTTCATTTCCCATCCATGATTGAGAATATGTGCGAGCACTCTTAACCCTGGGTATCCTAATTAGCCTCTTGTGTCACATCCTCCATGTTGGGACCAAGAAATTCATGACCCTAAAATATCTATGATTTGGTCAAAGCTATGTGACCTTAAACTCTAGCCCAAAATGGTTTGAATCACAAGAACATAAAATACCAATGGAAGAGACAAATAATTTGTTAGGATGAAAACCCTCAAAGGGAAACCTGAGCAAAATTCGAGTTATTTCCTACTAAACTCTTCATCCTTAGATTTTAGTGGAAAGTTAGGGAACAAAAATAAAAGTTGAAAATATCATAGGGTCCATAACCATAGTAAAAGATAGGTTGTTCTCGCTAGACCCTCTAGTCTAGGAAAAAGTTAAGTAAATATTTTTCATGTCTCCTCACAATGAGAATATGTTTGCTAGGTGGTGACACAACCTTTTGGTAACTTGAATCCTCCTTGGGTTTTACACATTTCGCAAACCACACTTCATGATTTGTGGTGTCTTGAATCACCATATACTTCCATAGTCCTTGGAAAGGATGTCTGGCTTCAAGGTACATTTTCTTGACTATGCATGCATGTCCATGGATCCTACATATGCACCTATGGCTATCAATAAAATGCATCACTCTGAAAAAGGACATTCTAATTCTCATAAGCCCTGAAATTTTCACAATAGCACTCCACACCATAGTGTGTTTGAACCACTCCCTATATGACTGTCCCATACCATTATCCATATTCAAGTACCCCAGATCGGAATTTACAGTCCGCGTACTAAACTATCCAAGTAGATTCAATATCCTCAATGTTCTATCAATGTGTTTCATACCCATTATCAATTATGGATTGTGGCACTTAATTTATTAGCCGTTTAAGTCCCACATATCATGATTTGAAACCACATAGCGTAGATATTGAGAATCATTTTAAGAGTTATATACCCTATGGTTCTATAATTCTTCGTGGATAGCTTTCTTCTCATATCCATCTTCATCATCTAGATGTCTAAATCCTCCTAAAATTTTTATATCCCTCGAAAATTATTGGATTTTATCTTCTCTTGGACATGATACCAACACATGAGGTCCCTAACCCACCAACTAAATGCATATTAACCTTGAAAAAAAGGATCTCCAATCCCTATGAGACTTTGTAGCACCGTGGTAGAACATAACATTTTAGAATGACTAGGGACATATCTGGCATGTCTGCATCAACTCATATTCATGGACTCAAACTCTCATGTTATGATTTATATCATCCATAACCCAACTACCCAAGAAGGTTTAATATCCCTACTATTCCAACCTCATCAAAATTACCCCCATAGATCTTCCATAACCCTTTGAAAAGATACTCGGCCTCAAGGGACCCCTTTTCTTGACTATGAATACATGCCCATGGATCCTATATATGTTCCTATAACCGTCAACCAAGAATGTTACTCTAAAAAAAGGGCATTAAAATCCTCATGATCCTAAAAAAATACTAGGGTAGGATCCAGTACCTCAAAGTGTTTTAGAAAACTCTTGGCATGTTTACACTGTATCCCATGATCAAACAGATGGTCCGAGCTAAAATACCTTAAACTAAATTAATAGATGGCCCAATATAAAAGATATTAAACTAATGAAATAGATGGTCCAAGATAAAACACCTTAAAATAATGAAAAATATGGTATGGGATAAAAGAACATAAACCTAAGAAAAAAATGGTCCAAACTAAAAGACATTAAACTAAAGCAACATATGGTTTGAGCTAAAAGACCTCAATCTAAATAAACATATGGTCCGATCTAAAAGACCTTAAACTAAAGAAATAGATGATCTGAGCTATAATAACATAAACTAAAGAAAATTGAAATCTCCAAGAGGCCCCTTACATGGCCTTATTACGATCAAGATACTTTATGAGGATATGTAAAGCACTCATTCTATAAGACATAACTCCCACCCAGGCGATCCCTCTAAACATCAGGAGATCTCAAGATAGATGGAATATATTACCGATAAAAAACCTCACATGGGGTGAGCCTTCAAGATAATTCCTAGAAGGAAATCTACTAGTATTTCAATATCTAATTATAAGAATTCATGATCATTCAATACAAATAAAGGGATGGGTATCATCAGTTATTCAAAAAATATCAAAGCGACAAAATTCCATGCACATCATGGATAAAGGAAGGGTGGATGAAATCATATAAAGTCTAGAAAACTAGTTCATTGATACCATATAAAAGGATGGATCTCCACATATTAGGGCATATCCTATGAATGTACAATCCAAAGTCTAATTTAAAAATTCTACTACCATTATAGAACCGAATCAAAAAAGTATTTAAGATCAGAAAGTATTTTCTCCACTAAAGTCACAGATTGGAATAATTGATCAATATATTCAGTCTCCACATCCACATCATGTTGAAGCTCCTCTGATTTGGAAATGGAATGAAGACTGTCTTTCTCTATCACATCCAAGAATCCTTACTACTTTAGAAGAGTCTTTTCCAATATAAGGAATGAATATTGAAACTCAGATAGCTCTATCTGAATATGATCTATTTCAGACTTGATATGAAATGTTTGACCTTTCCTAGCATTGATTTCATCCCAGTTATTAGAAGACTCCATTTCTCATTAAGTGGTTTCATTCACAGCTTCACTCTAGTCCTTTGCTAACGAGGAATCCATAACAACTTCTTCCCTCAACTCAAGGTCCATCATCTATTATCATATGGATATTACCTCCTTCAACTAAGAATGAAGGGTATAATATTCAATTAATTCTTTTCCAAGGGTGGGAAACATGAATTATAGATGACATAATCAGTCTTTCAACTCATCCAATGGTGTTTATAAAAATAAAATCCAAATCTCCATCCACATCTGTCACCACATTTATTGATATGTATTGTTGATATAGGGACATGATCTAGGTTTATCTTGGGGATATGAACACATTCCAGAACAATATAACTCAAATATAGGGTTGTTCCTATGGTCTTTAATGATGATGGGGGAGAACCAGCCTTTACATTGGTAGATTCAATTGGAGTAACTCTCAGAGGGGTAGGGACTAAAGCTTCTAAACTCTGAGGTGAGGTCACTATAATAAGGGATACATGAGTAAGTTAGTTAATAGTATAAATAATGTCATGTTTCCAAATATCAGTATGTGTGAATAAAGTTAGAAACATTAATTTTTCGTTCACATCACAAGCATAATCCACTACCTTTGCTCCGTCTGTAGGATAACATGCAACTCCCTATTTCAATGTATGATTTTACTCTGCCATCAGCACCTTTTCAAAAGAAAAGCCTTGATCACCACCTTTAAGTACTGCAGGAGTATAAGGTGACGCTAGGAGGTTTGAAATGAGTAAAAAAATGGTCTAGCCTTGGGAAAATCCTTTACCTACATTGATGATCACCTCCATGATGGCTAATACAGCAGAAGAATAACTACCTACATCAAAAAACTCCAAAAATGCCTCCATATGCAATGGATCAGATGGCACATTGGCCAAAACATATGTTGTAGGCAACAAAACTGGTTGAATGGGCCCCTTGGACATGTCTACACCACGATATATTGGTTTTAGTAGTGGTGGATCCACTGGATCCACTAAATGCTCACCTGTATTCTCAATAATAGGCTTCGGTCTTCTAAACAAGATCAGTGGGGACCTGCGCATTCCCAAAAAATCATGAATGAACTTCTAGAATAATATAAGATAAAGAGGATAATTGAATACCCTGATTACTTTGGGGGTTCTAGAAGAGAAGGGTCTGAAAATGAAGACTGATTCCTTTTCCTTTTATTTTTCTTTTCTGATGAAGGGACTCCGGAAGGTGTTTAAATTGGAACTTTGACCTTAGAAGTGGAAATCACCACCCTCATTTGAGAATGTCATCCTGGGGACCCTTTATCACTAGTTCCCTGGTAACCACCAAATTCCTCCCCCACAAAAGTAACATGTAGAGTATATTTAGGGAATGACAGGGTCAAAAAATCTTCAGCAACCTCCTCCAGTATCCATACATATAAAGGATGTCAACATGATGGCAAGGGAACTCTGGAATCATAAGATCCATAATATACCTGGACTCACCACTTCCTCGATAATAGGTTAACACTACGTGTCCACAATAATTTGAAGCATACCTAGAAGGACCATTGGGTGGAATCATGGGGAATAAAATTAATGACCCTAGGAAATCTCCAAGACCTCATCAATAATAACATGGAGGGCCCTCACTTCTCTTGGATGTTCTTCAATGATAATTCCATGTGGCATAGTGATATAATAGAAACCATACGAAAGAACCTATGAGAGGACCAGTATTCCCCAAAGGGCGTCCTCAGAGTACTTCCCCTTCCAATTCGCTCATTTCCAATATGCATTGGGAAAAATCAAGTCATGTGCATCCATTGTATCTGTAGTAGTAGATGCCTCTCCCAGCAATAGTAAGCATTAACCTCCTTGCATGGTGCCACCGGAGCTTCCGACCTCTTAGAAGACAACTACTTCCCAGACTTGGTATTGTATTCAACTAATGGGGGAGAAAATCCTCACTCACCAAATTGGATAATTTCCCATTGGGATATGAGAGGATCCAAATATCTATATAGCCTTGGGATAATATGATGGATGCATTCTGAAGGGGAAGACTTATTTTTTCACATGTTTCTCCTCTGGTGAACATCATCCAAAATTTGTGAGCCACCATCGGGTGCTTCTCGGCTATAACATGAACAACACTAGAACACCTTGATTTGATGCAAAACAAATTGGTGTCTAAACCAGCAGGGTTCATACCATTCAAAAATGAGGTCCCCGTCAATGTGGGTTGTAAGAACCCCCTCATGAAGGGACATCATATAAGAACGTTCCCTAAGGATAGACATACCATCATCAACAAAACTTATTATTGGAATAGGACTATATGTACTAAAGTAGAAATTCTCATGACGTTTCACAAAATCCATGATTTCCCAATATTTCAATACAATGGGTCTTACCCCATTAATACACTATAAGTATGGTACGATGTCAGTTTTGGGGATTTAGATAATGTTTAGATATTCATAACTTTCAAGATGAGTCCCTATAAAACCCCATAGCACATGGAAGGGGCCCAAGATTCTGTAAGGATCATATCCCTTATAAACATGATACAGGAGGTGGTAAAGATTTTCCAACACAGGGATCACCAATTCGACACGATCCTCTCCAACCATCTTAGTCTCCATCAAAAAAGTTGAGACATGGACTCCCCATTACCTTTATTCAGAAGTAATTACCAACTTAGGTACATGGAAAGGAATCCATCTAGTTAGACCAACCGGTCAACACCAAGGATGACCTCTCATCCCAAATATCAAAACATCCTTCCTTTAACCATGGGCCAATAAGCACCCAACACACTACAAGAATCCTTCATAAGCCATGAATTTGAATTCCTAACATCTGGATTATAATTGGACTACTTAATAAAATACTCAACCCATGTTTTGAAGGAGATGTCCTCTATAGAAATCACCCCATTCGGGTGATTCTTCTTACCTAACTTAATAAGCTCTTGAGTTAAAGGAGGAGTTTTGGCCACATCATCCCAGGTAGATTGGGAAGGAAAGAATTTTTCATACATGCTACTGAGGATAGGCACACTGAAAATCTATTCCATGTCTGGAATACTAATTCTAAATTCAAAATGTGTGTGGTAGAAGGTGTTCATATCTGGTCTCCAATGACTGAAATTATCCACCATCAAATTCTTGTTGCAATATGTCGATGTCAGCGATATCCCTACATTTTCATATATCTCAATTTCCTTCCGCTCCTTGGGAAATTTAGAAATAATATATTGAACCCAGAAGTTCCATCCCTAGTCTATTCCAAAGATTCCCCCTAAGTGGAAGTACCAATTACAGATCCACTCATACTTTTGATCAGCGAATGACTGCTACATTATCGAGAGATACATATGAATGTCCCAGTTAGATTCATGACCAGCCCTATTAAATTTTGTCAGCATGAATGTTAGTATATGACCATACTCATGGTCCCCTTTAGATATGATGTTTCCCATGGATAAATGTTATATTGGAGATTATTTTGAGCCCTTTTAGATATAGGAGGAGGGTATAAATAATGACTATAGTGGAGAGATAAATGCGTCATTGGAAAGACCAAACCCATAAAGGGGAAATAAGTGAGAAAGAGGACACTTAAATAATTTTCATCCCATTAATTTTAATAATCTCTGTTGATATGACCCAACTGAACAATAACAAGTAGGGTCCACACTCGCTGCCATAGCCTTTCGGCAGGAAATCCCTGCTCTCACCTCCATCTTTGACATCTTGTCAGTTGGTTGATGAGAACTAGAATCCATTTGAAAAAAAGTAAGTGGCATGTGTCAAACAAAGAAAAAAGATGGTCTTGACAAAAATAAAGCATGAAAGGAGATATCGGCATCACATACATCGAATGACTCAGCAAGGGATTTGAGAACCATATAATGATTTTGGGAACCACCTAACCTCTAGAGGACTTATAGGGTCCATAACCCCTACAGGGCATCACACGGATCACATGGCCCCTAAAGACTCATGATGACGTGACCTAAACATGGTCACATTATTTTAAAATTATTGAATGATTGGGTTAGTGAGTCTTGCTAAACCACATGAGGCGACCATGGCCCATACATCCGAAGTTTTAGTAATTACAGAAAAATAGTTTATGGTCCAGGAAAAAGAGAACCTGAGCAGAATGCAGCCTTGTGCAAGAGACTTGGAGGAATGGCTTTGTGGTGTAGACTTTTTGAAAAGGTTCAGGATTATGGTTCACGATGGGAGAAACAAATGGAGTGATCTGAGAATAGGTGTCAGGTGGGATGAATTTTCCCCCACCCCTATATATAGGAATTTCATGGAATACCAAAGTTCACTTGGTAGGCCAAACGTCACCTGGATCACTAGTTCACGACACCATCAAAATCTCTAGTGTGCATTAGTATTCCTTATAATTGATCCCCTCTTCCCTAAAACATCTCTCCTGAGGGGGGTCATTTGTTGACGCTCTCTATAAAAGAATCAAAAAAATCACAGGGGATGTAATATCTGAATATGTGTATTATTTTCCCCACAAAAGAAAGGAAGAAGGAGATGATCAAAGATTTGTGAATCCTATGAGATACTCATGATCATGTGACCATTTCAGTGTCACGCGAAGGTCCCACACATGGTGTATCACCTGCGGATAGTCTCGTGGAGCCCTCTTCAACAAACTTGCATGGTATTGTGAAGGCCCCCTAGAGAACTTAATGAGCACCCCCTGGACACATGGTTTTTAAATTTAATGTTATTGAAAAAACATCCAAAATCTTTTGAGAATAAAGATGGTTGGAATTATAAAGGAAGAGACCCCCAGTGGTCATGAAGCTCATGCACCAAATCATCACTAGGAAGAATAAAATCCCTTTGTGATATCTACGCAATCTCAAATGACCTACGAGCTTTCACCATATAAAATGGAGTTGATAAAGGGGAGGAGTATAGAGGGGTTATCAGTTTCTTAGAGACATGTGACGTGCACCCTGAGTGATCTGCAAGATGTTGCGAGACCTCGATGACATGTCTGACTCTCCTCGAACAAACCCTCTAGTTTTTCATCCTCACTACATAGAATTCCTAAGACATGTCCAAGAAATCGTGCAACACTCTAAGGATATACTGATAGACTTATCCACTACATGCTTGCACACTCTCCATATGACCCATATTGATCAAGTGATACATCATCCAAAAATTGGCTAAAAATCATAGATACTACTCGTTCCAACTCTCATGATCCCTGAACTTTGTAAAATAAAACAAAGACAAAAAGGGAGGAGGTGAGAGGGGTTTATAGTCACTGAAAGACATGTGATGTGCCCCTGACAACCCACAAGAAACCATGATCCGTCAATGACACATCCACCTCATGGAATACCTTTGGATTTTCATCCTCATAATCATGCCATAGAATGGTCACGCACCCTTGTACGACCCATATTGGTCATGCGACACATCTACAAAAAAAATAGAAGAAATACCCTCAACAACACACATACAATATCACATGAATCCCAATAATTGTTACATCAAAAAAAGGGATAAAAATAGAGGATTCGAGAGGTACTCGTGATTTCTGAAAGGTACGCAATTCACCCAACGCACCCGCAATGCTATCCAATTAGACCCTAGGAAAAGTCACCCAAGGTCTCATGGGTGTCTTCTCATAGGAACTTAGATATTGAAAATTCCTTAGAACATGTCAATATGACAACATGAAAGTCCTTATACATGTACACATAATGAAACAAGTCTCCAATAATTTTCAATAATCCAATAAATGAAGAGACTCAAGATCGATTAAAATTAGGCGATGTGCTCGAAGCATTCCACGACAGAGACTCACGAAATCATGTGGCACCAAACCCCCTTCACTGGATCTATCTTGGACTCACGCTAGATACGCCACACAAACAAGTGAGTACCTAGGACGGTGATGCCTAAAAATTACCTGCCCCAACAATAAGAAAGGTTGGCTATTTTTAAGACCACTACGTAGGTTGGATTCTTGACACCCATAACCTATAGGATTCGAATCTCAACTTCTATGGACTTCTCAAAGTGATAACGTGGCTGGAAAACCTTCTGTAAGGTAATACATCGACAGACAACTAGAGTAGTCATGTGCTAGGCATAAAATCACTTCAAATGATCATTCATAGATCATGCGAAGGATCTCTGGTAGGTTATGTAATGACCATTCCTCAATCCTACTAGATCACGTGAAATTAAAGAAAAATAGACATTGAATGAAACAAAATACATTTGAAATAAAATTTTTAAAACCAAGATAAAACGAAGAAGTATTAATTGAAAGACCTTCTTGTTGCCCTTAATGCACTTCACATGGGTTATTCGAAGACACGAAACATCACTCAAGCACATCACCCAGATTTTGAGACACCCCTTTAACATGTCATCTAGTATATATAAAGTCTTCCAGACATGTGAGGAAACATCATACAGTGCCCCTGTGGGTGCCACTTCGATCTTACCAGCCCTATGAGTCCATCACCTAAAACTTTGGACATTCCTCAGACACATCACCTAACTCACATAACAATGTTCTATCATGTCAGTTGAGTCTCACAAAAGCATTCGAACTTGACAACTAAACTCTCACAACACCCTCTGATCATATCAACAGAGACTCATGATTCCCTCCAAACATGTAGACCAAGACTCATGATGACTCCTAGAGGCATCATCCAAGACTTCCAACGTCCCTAGAACACATCTCCTGACTCACATAATGACGTTATCTCATATCGTTTGAGTCTCATGAAAGCATTCAGAGTCTGCCACACTAGATCTTGTGACACCTTATTTGTGTGTCAAGTCAGGTCATACCATGGTTCATAGGTCATCCCAACATTTTACAATGTTGTTTGTCTCGATCGTGTAAGTCCCAATCAATAGGGCAGTCTCTGTGTGTAAGACCTGACATAAAGGAAACTATGGTGACTCTGATTCCTTCATATTCAAGACACGTAGGCCACCTCCCTATGAGGTTTGATCTCTATATCAGTTATCCATGGAGGGACTAACATATGATTCCCTTGTCTAAATAAATAACATTGATTAATTACTATCCCTTGTTCCTCACAAATGAGCATGGATAACATGGGCTTAGGGAGTTGAAATGGTCATATCATCTGCCCTATAAACCCCTAAAATGGTATTGGGAATCCTCATTTTATAAGACCTAACATTATATGAACTACAAGGACTCTAATTACCGTCATACCTGGGATAAGTAGGATCAATTCCCATGGCTTGAGATCCATGACAAACATCCTCAAGGACTATCCCAATACAAAAGTACCATATCCATACGTCATGAGGTTGTACATTTACTCCCTCTTGATTTTCACAATGATTGTAGATCATGTGGGCTTAGGGGGATGCAACGAACACCTCATTAGGCATCATAAATATCCATAGTATGGGGAAGACTTAGTATGTAAGTCCCATACATTAACCGAACTAGAATGACTCAAATTCATACCATATTTAGGATATGTATGATGTTTAATTAGGGAATATGATTTATACTAATCACCCCAATGACTATACCAATATGAAAGTCCCATACATACATGTTGTGAGGATGATCATATATCCTCCTTTTTCACCCCGAGCATAGATCATGTGGGATTAGGGAGGTATAAATGAACATCTCATTAAGAATAATAAATGAATACTCCTCATATAAGGGTATAAACCTTGTGGCCAGTCCTAATAACCTCAACGAACTATGTGGGATTTGATTCCTGCAACATTCAGGATATGTAGGATTCCTTCTAATGGATCAATCCCATTTTTGGAATATCAATCACCTTCTCATATGTCATCGCATTCCAAAGCACTTGGTTATATGGTTACAACAAATAAAGCAGTTATTACCCACTAGAGAAACGAATGAAGAACCTTGGATACATACAGATTGATCCCTCAACAAAACCCCCTTCTTCTTTTGAAGAGATAATTAACTGATAAACCATTTTTATCCGAAAACTGGTCTCTTATCAAGATTAAGAAGAGATTTGGGAACATATATTAAATCTATAAGAGAGTCCTGAGGTAGGAAATAATTCCCCCCAAAATGGTATGATGATACCCCCGCACCGTCCTATCAACCAACATGATTCCCCAAGAGACACTGGGCCTAAAAACCTAGATGATTTTTGGCCTTTGGAAAGAATTTCTATACCCAGCTGTGGATAAGGGAACTGTTGAAAGTTTCTAGGTAAGAAGAAACATATGGAGGGACCAATGTATGTGATTGAGAGATGTGAAAAATACCCCTCAATGAAACCATCAAGTAAATCCTACTCCATGTTCTATGTCTAAAAAACCTAACGAAACAAACTTCTTAATTTCTATTATGTAGGGGATATAATAATGTCACTTGTGTATATGAAATATTGTCACCTCACAAATCAATGTGATTTGTTTTCCACTTACACTTTACATGGAAGGTACTAAGGTTTAAATTAATGAATGTATGTTATATTTATGACCTAAAAATAAATTTATAAATATAATATCACATATAAATTCTTAGCTACCAATATGTTGAAAAATAATATAGTTGCACATGCATATGTGTGGACCACCACCTCCGCATAGCGATGTGAAAAGTTTTGCACTTTATTTTTTACATGGATGGTAATAAGGATGTAATTGATTAATATAAATTCAAAATATGAAATTATTATTATTATGTAATGATAAATCACTATTTATTTTCTTTTCATTCAATTCATCGGGAAAATGGAAACAATATTCTTGCGTACGTACGACCTACCATCTCCATGAATGGTGTGATCCATTTTCTATCTCTAACTTTGATAGATTACTCTAAATACATATATAATCAATATATATGATATTTATATCATGTATAAAATTAAAAGGGCCAAAATTACCAAACTAAAACATACATGAATAAGGAAGCAATTATCACCAAAAATTGTGATTTTAACAAAGAATTGTTAATGAAAGGGTGATAAAATACTATAATTAAAACATATATGGTATGGTATATTTTAGTATTATTTTTTAATATATTTTTAATAAAAATATATTTATTATACATGTGTTTTGGACACATAAAAAGGAATTCAAACCCGAGGTAAGGATTTCACATCTTACTTTTACTTATGTGAGACATGTTCCATATTCACCATGTATTCATTTCGGTGGGGTATATAATGCCCAGTTTTATATTCTATATCATGAATATTTTTATCTTAATGGTATATAAATTTTAATTTATTTGTTTTATAGGGTTTATGATTCAAAAGATACCAAAGTGGTAATGGATTATTTTACAATCTCATCATTATTCAGGATTGTTTTTGTTTAAGTTTCCCTTGGGGAAATTATTTTATATTTATATCTCAAAATCAATATATTTTCATATAAACTAGTTATTCATGAATTTTTTCATGTAATAGTACCATTATTCCACTCTTTATTACGAAATATGATTGATAAAATGTTTTAATAAAATCCAGCTTTATTTCTCTCGTCAGTCAAAAATTATTTTTCCTGAAAATCCATGTTCTTTAAAAATGTTTTCTAATTTTTTTTTAAATTTTTTAAAATATTTTATTAAATAAATTTTTAAACATTTTTTAAATATTAAAAAATGTTTTGAAATGAATATTCATGACTTCTTTACAACAAGGTGTTGTGGCTTTTATCAAAAATGTGAAAGGACTCTTTGTTTCAACATGTACGACATGAATTGAATTTCCTTCTATCATGAACACTCAATTTTTTAAATACTAATTTTAAAATATAAAAGGTTATTATCAACGGAAGTTATTTTCAAAAAATTTTGGGAAATTTTAGTTTTAAAAAAATTATTTTCTAATTGAAAATAATATTTTCCTCAAAAAATATGTTTTAATGATATTATTATGGTATTTATATTCATCAACATCATCTAACCTTTATTATAATTATGATCCATTGGGGATACTTTTTATTTATATCATACTTATAATTTATTTGTATGGTTTATGATCAGTTTGACCGAGGATGTACAATTTTATTACTATTTACCATATTACTCTGGATGGTGTATGATTATGTTTATTTGAGTGGGGTAAGTATTAAAATTTCATATGTTAGTTTTTCAATATGAATGTTTATGTTGATTATGGTTCACTGCTCTTATATGAGGAATGAATTGGACATAGTAAATGATTGGTGGGGCACAATTATAGATATCCATTTGATGAATCGACATGTCTCATGATACAAATCAATTGGCCAAATTAGACAAGTTTTTATCCATAGATATCTCGTGAAAGGTCTTGATTGTATGTTTTATATGTTTGACATTATGAATTACATAATTATGAGATTAGTAATTTATTTCCATGTAATTATTAAATTAGTTAGAATATACATGGATAAGTTTCAACATTTGTGATTATTTATATATATTTATTTGATCCACATTTATTTCTACCATATTTTGTTTATTTTATTGATTAAATAGAATGTTTTTTAGTTGTTTACATTTCCATATTTATTATTATTATTTATTCACGATAGCTTCAACTATATGGTTACCCTTAAGGTGCATCTGAGCTCACCCCTTTCTTAAGTTTTATTTTACCTAGGATACCAGGATATTTTTTAATTAATATGTAGGGACACTCTATGAGTAATAATGATGTTCTCAAAGTAAAAACTTCATGTATTTTTTGTCTTCAATTGAGATGTGAATTTCAATTTTGTATTTAGTTTACCAATAATACTAAAATATTCGATCCTTCAGGATGTGATTATTTGTATATTATTCCAATGTAATAATGTAACCACTGAATCTAGGTTACTAGGTTCAAGGCCTTTATAGTTGGTATCAGAGTAAGTTTAGTATAACCATTTGGAACTAGACTTAGGCAATCATATATTATGGAATATAACCCAATGATAAATATTGATGCTATGTATAGAAGAAATTCCTAATGTTTTTTTAAAGTATATATTTTGTGGTTTTTCCAAGAAATACATCCATCTATGGATACTACAAGTGGATGTGGTTCTATAACTGATATACCTAGGGGTAATAGCTCTAAAAAAGGCACTTCAAGATTGACAAAAGTGATACACAGTACATGAAAATGGGACTTACCACACACCTTGTTTGATGCTCATTATTAGTATAATTCACATTTTATTTACAAATAATTATGAAGTATTTGAAACAATTTTTATGATTTGAAAACATTCCCAATGAAACTATGTTTATGATTATGAGAATATCCATTCATAAATTTCTCAATATATTTTAAGACTTTCTCAAGTATTGGGATTATACATTATGTTTTATAATGTTATGATCTAATATAGTGTATGTCATTATTTAAAAATGGTGCATAATGAAAGGAATGGGAACCATATCAATACAAATACCCCATATAGGGATTTCCCTCCTGGGAAAGATAATGAGGCTTGAGCTAGAGATGTAGCTGAAAATAATGAAACTATAACCATATTTGGGTAGATGACTCAGGTTAATTGAACAAACCTTTCCTATATGGAGTAGTCTGTTAATCCACCATGTGGTGTACCAATGTTAAACCGATTTATGCGTCAAAAATATTTATCATTCCTTGGGACTATAATCCACTTTTAGCTTAGCAATGGATATGTTCCTTAGAGAAGATATTTATTTATTTTAGAAGTAATGAATGGGAGAATGTTTTCATGGAATTTTATCATATTTTGGGTGATGAAAATATATGGTGGTCATTGATTTAAATTAATAAAGATGAATAAGAAATAGAAAACATGGAATAAAAGAATTTTAAGGTACTCTTCTTGGAAAAGTATATTCATCATGAGAAATGAGTGGATAGAGAGAGACAATTCCTAAGTCTATGACAAAAGGAAGATGAAAATGTATCTATGTATGAATCAAAATTTACATGGTTAGAAAGGAATTCTATGGACTACACATATAATCCAAAGAGTGATATTAGACATTTCTTTTATGGGTTAAAGACAATCATTCTAAGCAAATTTGTCTGGCAAACATTCCCATCATATGAGTATATAGTATTATGCACTCTCAATACAAATAAAAAATTATCTAAGTCTAATGGATTCAAAGGAAAGAAAGAGAAGAATAAGATAATATAGAAATAGATGAATAAAGGGGGAAAGGGAAATAAATACTTTCCCCCATGTGATAATTGTGGAAAGAAACACCCCGGTAGTTGCTGGATGGAAATGAGAGTTTTATATGAGTGTGTAGAGAATGTCCATCATTATCATGATTTAAAGGGAAAAGTGGAAGTTTCTAATAGTCAAACATTAAAATATAAGGATATAGGGTACTACAAAAACGAATTTTCCTTTGAATCATGGGAATATACCCAAGAAGAAGCTAATAGATTAGGTTAAAGTTGATTCTATTGATATAGATGAAGTGGAATGATTAAAGTTATCAAATTCAGATTGAAGAAAAATGTTGTATGAACATTATATCAATCATATTATTTTTATAAGTTTCATAAAATGTATAATTATTGTTCTATAATACAATTTTTTAAAATATCTAAATGTATTCGAAGAATATTACAAATAACCAAGAAAAGTGATTATGTGGAAAGTTGATCTTTTTTCAAAAAAAATGATAGAGGGAAGATAACCCTTAATATGTGGATGATGTTAAGATAATAATAATAAAGAGGTGTTTATGGGATAATATTGATAACATTGAAATTGGTTAGTAATTTATGTCATCTTTGTTGGAGTTTACTACATTTTTGGATTTATGGAATATATTAAACGACCAAGGATTTTATTTTTTAGAAGAATGCATGTTTCAATTAAGTTTGTATGGTGATCAAGGTGTTCACATATTTGGAATGTGAAATTAAGAGCCAATTTATATTATCTGGGGGATATAATGTTGATTTATCGACATCCCTTATAAATTTTTGGACCTTGAATTTGATCAAACATATTTTGGATAAGTCTTAAGGTTAGTTATTTATGGAATGGATTAAGATGAACTTTGGGTGTTGTTGTACAACTTGTTCTAACCATTTTTTTCTTGGAAGATATCTATATACTGGTGGAATGACTTGTTATACTTTTATTTATCTAATGATCTATTAAATGTTAATTTTAATTCTTTAAAATTAAAAATTAATATTGTATATTCATTTCTTAGAGTAATATATGAAATTGGTATTGATACAAGGAAAACCAAATGATGAAATTTTGAGTATATTTTATGGTGTTCTCTTTCATAATGGTAATAGGATCCCTTAACTTTAGGAAAATATCTTGAGAAAAAAATGTTGTCATATTATATTTATTCCTATTGAATCAATTGTGTTTTAACTCCTCACAAATTTATGGGTTTTTTGTGGTTTAGTTTCTCATTACCATTTTCTCTATCACTGTCAATTAATCCTTGGGAGTTAGTATTCTCTTTTATGGCCATGTTTTCATTTCCCATCATTGTTCTCCTACTTGGAAACCTAATAATGTGTTATTCAGGATAACATTCATACTACCCGTTATCTCAAATCAATATGATGTTTTAGTAAAGAATTTTTTTGATATGGATTTACAAAAAATTTATTTGGAAATTTCAAACCCTTGATATCAGGAACAAGATTAAATTATAAGGATGCAATTTATTTAAGGGGGTAGAATATAACACCCTGATATTTTCAAAGAGGAGCATCATGTTTAATAGAATTTATGACAAGAAACACCAAAATTAGAAAAGATTATAACTCCCTAATACTTTATGATATATTTATTTAAATTAAATTTTTTTGATATCTTGTGATAAATGAAATGCTGGGTATAAACAAAACATGATACTTCATTAAAATATTATTATTTAAACACGACCATTATAACTTAACTGTTAAGATTGAAGGTATTAAGATTAATAATTAAATTATTAAAATTATATATTTTACACATGTATAAAATAAATTCAATTTTTAAATATTTATTTTAAATAAAATAAGAACCATTTGAAAGAGAAATAAATGTTTTATGAAAAAATGTAGTTTTCTAAAATGTGAATTTTTATTACTTTGTGCATTAAATATAAAATTAATTTCTATGAAATTTAGAAAATTTATTTTGGAAAATAAAATTTATTTTTTAAATCCAAATTCTAAAATTATATTTTGGGTGAATTTTTTATAACTTTTGGAAAATATTAATTTTTTGATAAATAGTGAAAATACTGACTTTTATTGAAAACTGCCACTTTATTTAAACAAATAACAAATTTAAATTAAATTTTAAAATGATTTTAAAATAAAATTAGTTAAATAAAGTTAAAATGTAACTAATTTATGTCATTATAATAAATTTCATATATAATTATTATATTAAAACATTTAACACGTATGATAATTTTCTCATTGAAAACCGGCTCTTTCGTTACGTCTGTGGTTTAATTTTAAATTAAAATTTTTCACTTATATTAATTAAATTTAGATAAATGGATTACATATTTTGTAATATAAATAATAATTTATATTATCTAATAATGAAACCTAAATTTTTTACCATAATAAATAGTGAAAATATTAAAAATTAATTCTCTTGGTTAAGGTAAAAATGGGTTTATTGGGGGTTAAACTAAGAAGATAAGGGTTAAAATTGAACTTAAAAATTTTTAAAACCAATTTTATGGACATATTTTGACATTATACCCTATAAGGTTCGATAATGTCCAATATTTGTGGCTTTTCTTAGGATAAAAACGTGGGTATCAGTTTATCTTTTAAAAAAATCCATGTTTAACCTCTCACCCACTTATAAAAGGCCACCCATCTCCTCCCATATTCACACTTTCAAAAGTATTTGGTTTCTCCAATAACATACCAAATACCATAACTAATTCCCTCTAAAAATCTAATAGGCCTTATTTTTATTATTAATCCCTCTAAATAAGGCTTTAGGTACAAACCTAAAGGGGCTCTTCGAAGAAGAGGTAAATTATTAAAAGTGTGTATTTGTTTTATTTGTTCTTCCACCTCCATAAAACCTTCTTAAACTATGATAATATAATAACACTGATATATTAAATTAAAATAGTGTTTATTATTATAATTTAATAGCCCAAATCTATATCTAGTTTCATCAAATGGGAAATGAATTCATCGATCATGTGCATGACAGACTACAGCCTCGTGAACCGATGTAATTCATTTTCTATAACCACCTTTAAAGGATGTATATAATGAAACATTTAACATATTTATATGATATTTATGAAATTATTATACTTTTTTAATTATTATATACAATTAAACTTCTTACTTTCCATTTTGTAGGGGATATAATAATGTCACTCGTGTGTACAATAGACCACCACCTCACAAATCGATGTGATTCGTTTTTCTCTTACACTTTACATGGAAGGTATTATAGTTAAAATTAATGAATATATGATATATTTATGAAATAAAAATAATTTTTTAAAATTAATATGACATATAACTTCTGGCCTACAAATCCATTGTAAAATAATAACATCCCTCGTGCGTACGTGTGAACTACCGCCTCCACGTAGTGATGTGAAATGTTTTTCATTTTATTTTTTACATGGATGGTAATAAGGATGTATTTTATTAATATAAATGAAATATATGAAATAATAATAATTATAGAAATATTAATTAATATTTATTTCTTTTCATTCCATCTGTCAAGTAAAATGGAAACAATATTCATGCGTACATACAACCTATCGTCTCTATGAACGGTGTCATCCATTTTCTATATATAACTTTAATAGACTACTATAAATAAATATATACTGAATATATATTATATTTATATTATGGTTAAAATTATTTATACTATCTAACCAGTATCAAATTAAAAGGACCAAAATTATAGAAATAAAACATAAATGAAATACGAAGCAACTATTTCCCAAAATAGTGATTTAAAAAAAATATTAATAAATGGGTGATAAAAGACTATAAGTAAAAATATATTCTATTATATATATGGTTATTGTTCTGAAATATATTTACAATAAACCTATATTTATTATATATGAATTGTGGACACATACGAAGTAAGTCAAATCTAAGGTAAGGGTTTCTTATCTTACATTTACTTTCATGATACATATTATATATTCAACACTTATTACTTTGTGTGTTGTATATACTTCACATTTGTGATATCCTATATCATGAATATATTTCTCTTGAGGGTATTTAAATTTTAATTTATGGTTATTTATTTCCTGATAATTATGATTCAAATGTTTCCAAAGTGGTGATGGTTTATTTCACAATCTCATCATTATTCAGGATCATTTTTGTTTAAGTTTACCTTAGAGAAATTATTTGATATTTCTATATTAAAATAAATCTATTTCCATGTCATCTAGTGATTAATTTGCTTTTTAAATTAATATTACCATTATTCCACTCTTTGTTACCAAATTGTATTGATAAAATGTTTTTAATTAAATAAAAATTTATTTTTCTCTTCAGTCAAAAATAATTTTCCATCAAAATCCATATTTTCTATAAATGTTTTAAATAAATGTTCCTTATAATTTTACAAATTATTTATTAAATATTTTTTTTTTCATTTTTTAATTTTTAAAAAATAATTAAAGTAATTTTCATGTCGTTTTCAAAACAAGGCTCATTTGGATTTTACCAAAAATGAGAAAGGACTATTTCTTTTAACATGTGAAATATGAACACAATTTTCTTAAATAATGATCACCAAATGGTTTAATTATTGCTTTATAAGTTTCAAATTTCATTTTTAAAGGAAATTATTTTCAAAATATTTTGATAAATTTTAGTTTACAAAAAATGAAAATGAAAAGGATATTTTGCTCAAAAATGTTTTATTGACTTTATTATAGTATTTATATTCATAAAAAACATCAATACTTTATTTTACTTATGATCCACTGTGGATGTGTTGTATTTACATCATCCTTGTGATTTATTTGGATGTTTTATGATCAATTTGACTAAGGAAGTACAATTTTATTACCATTCACCATATTAATCTAGATGGTTTATGATTATGTTTATTTGATTGGGGTAAGTATTAAAATTTCATATGTTAGTAATTCAATAAAAATGTTTATGTTGATTATGTTTCACCCATTTCATGTGAGGAACGGTTTGGACTTAGTAAGTGATGGTTGGGAACCAGTTATGGATAACCCCTTGATGCATCAATGGGTCTCATGAGACGAATCAATATTCAGAATTAGATGAGTTTATACCCACATATTTAAACTGTCTTATGAAAGGTATTAACAATATATTTCATATGTATGGAATTCTTAATTTCATGATTATGATATCATTTATTGATGTACATGTGATTATTAACGTAAATATAATATCTATGGATATGTTTCAATATTATGTGATTATTTATATGGGTTTATTTGATCATAATTTATTTCTACCATATTATGATCAATTTATTGATTAAATGGAATGATTTTCAGTTGTTTACTTATATATATTGACTATGATTATTTATTTATGATATGTTTTGTTTTATGCTTAACCTTAATGAGAATCTTATCCCACCCCTTTCATATTATTTGCTTTCCCCAAGAAACAAGGAAATGTTTTATGATTGATATGTATGGATACACTAAGAGAATTAAGGGAATTCTCAAATAACAAACTTTTTGTATTTTATGATTTCAATTGTATTGTTAGTTTCAAGTATATATCTTGTTTACCAAGACTACTAAACTATTTTGTCCTTTAGTATGTGATTCTGTGTATCTTATTACAATGTAATAAAGTAATAACCAGTTCCTAGATATAGGGATTGGGGTCTTTACATTTTCTATTACATAGGGATGGTATAATTTTCATATAGGGTATGCATAAGATTTGGGAGGGAGTCATCTGGGATATGTATGGTGAATATATTTAACTAGAGGTTTCCTATGGTTATACTAAATGGATGCCTCAATTGGTATAGGTTCTATACAAAGAAACTCAAAATATTGCAATAAATTCAACCTATACTATAAAATATAATAAAAACTGAGGTTTGGTTGAACATATTCTTGAGATTCATGAAGAGGGGCTAAAATTTGTTCATCCAAAAATATATTTGACTAGTTATACAAGGGGATTTAAAGTCGGTTTCACTTTTTATTTTGAAAATGGTTAATAAAAAACTGGAATTAGAATATTGACCCAAGATGAATACCAAACAATTTCAAGATGGATTCCACAACATATGATTGAGTCAATATCTACTAACATTTCTTGATTTGTACATGGGTGTAAGATCAATAACCTTTTTGATAGTGTCACTACTAGATCATGGAACGTCACTTTTTCTTATACTACTCATTTTGGACAAGATTAATTAGACCTTGTTTTATATCTATCAACATTAATCCTCATTCCATAATTATTGATAATTCTAAGCCATGTGGGAATGGATTTATTATCAATTTAAAATGTATGAATTTCAGAACCCATTGGAAATATTTTTTAGTGTTGAATCATGCTGTATATATGGAGAATCGTTGATGAAATTAATATATTAAACAATTTTATCATTTGGTTTTATTATCAATTGGAATTAATAGATTATAATTATTATATTTTTTGATGATTTTTCGTATAATGGAAATTTGAGAAGAATCTGAAAGTGTTTAGAGAAGTTTAATTCTAATAAGAAAAATCATACTAAAACCCATTATAATAAAATGTGATTATTTGAGAGATTTTAAATACATAAATTTTAATGGAATTATGGAGAAATGATTTATTAACTTGATATAAATTTCATGGATAATTAAACTTTTAAAAAACTAAAGAGTTATTACCATGATGAAATCCTATGGAATCCTGGATTTATAATATTATTAAAATTAAATAAATTGATAAAGTATGGATTTTATATTGTTAAAAATGATCATGCTACAACCAATAGGGTGGAATGGGTATATATTTACTAATTTTATTATATTTAAATGCTTAACCCCTTATTGTGGAATGGTTTTGACAAAAATATGTGAAATTTGAATCATCAGAAAATTTATCAGAGGATGAGAAATGTTTTATGGAGACTTAAATATGTATCTAGTTAAATCTAATGGTTATGAAACAATATCAATATATTTTATCTTGATATAAGAAGGCATATAATTTTAATTAATGGATAAATGGGGCTAGTAGAGAAAAGATAGAGGAGTTTTAGAAACATAACCATTATGATGTAACGAGTTGTGTTACAATATGTTTTTTAAAATTTCAAATATTTTTTAACATTATAGGATTATTAGAACAACAGGGAGACTTTTGGACACTTTTTCGATTTTATAAAGTTTTATTATGTTAAAAACATTCATATAGAAGACTCATATCAAGAATTTCCAATTATTGAATTTATTTAATTATTTTTTATATTCTCTTAGATATTTTCTTCTTTTTATGTGTCTCAATTCATTTGATATAAACTATTAACTTCTTTTTTATTCCCAATATGTTATGAATAAGATTTTTAAGGTATAGTAAATTAATAAAAAATATAGTTATTTGTTATGTATGATTGAAATTTCTTATTGATGATTTATTTTGATTTAGTATCATATTTTTATTATTTTATATATATGATTACTAGTTGATTCTTTGAGGAAATTAATAAAAATTAAAGGAAAAATAATATGGCAGAGAAGGATTTTGGTTTTGAGAATAATATTTAAATTTATTTTGTACTGGATTTTATAACTTAATATATCTTAGATTAAGTATCTTTATTTATTCATAAATAATTTAAGTAATTAGGATAATATTAATTGAAATTGATCCAACGATAGTCAATTAACTCATAATTTTCACAACTAATCAAAATATTTTAATTAAAAATTAAATGAAACACTATTTTTAGATAAATCAACCTTTGAAATAAATTTATCATCTATGATTTTCATAAGAATTATTCATTACATCTTTACTTTTTTTCACTTTCAATTGAAACAAAAAATCTAAAATTAATGATTTAAAAATTATGAATTTTTATGGTATGGTAATTTTGAATGTTATGTTTTCTCATTAGTTTAACCTTGAAAACATATAAATACTTTGTTTTTGTAGTTTTGGTAAATGTTTTTAAAATCGTAAATAGAAACTTTTACACCCATCCTTAGGAATTGAAAATGCCTAAGGGGAGGAAAAGTTTTTGGAATTATTATTGAAGAAATGGAATACATAATAAAACTAAGAAAACTATTATTACATTGGTTTATTGACTCAATTCTATTACTTTTTATTTTTTTCACTTTTTTATATTTATGGTTGTTTATTGTTTTTCTTCCATAGATGTTATGTGCATGTTTATAACTCATATTACTTGATCAAGTAGTTTATATACCACTAAAACATTAGATTAAATCCAAAAGATAAATAGGTAATTTTCAATTCAGTTATAATCATCAATGGAGGATCATGTTTTCAATGGTGTAAAAGATAATGAAATAGGATATCTATTTAGGGAAGTCCCAGGAATGCTACAAGAAATGAAAAACATGGACTATAAACTTCCATCTATTTATGGATAATCTTATAGAATCTTAATACCACCAATCCAGGACAATAAAATTGAGGTTAAACCAATAATATTACACATTATATACAACATTATATAGTTTCATGGAATGTGTAGTGAAGATCCACAGAGAGTCATCTCTAATTTTATAGATATATGAATTAAATTTAATAATAATAGAGTATTTTATAATTATTTAACGTTTATATCCTTTCCATTGTCACTCAAGGATGTGACTAGGGACTACCTGAATGGATGAGAATTCAATTATATCAGAACATATATGGCATGATATCAGAAGTAAATTTATAAAAAAATATTTATCTCTATGCAAATAGTGAAACTCTAGAATGACATTCAAAATTTCATAAAAAATATAGAATCTATATTTTAGGTTTAGAAATACTTGAAATATATTCTTTATAAGTTCTTAAATCATTGTCTAGGACATTAAATTCGGTTTCAAATATTTTATTTTTTCCTAAAAACTTTTAAATCCATTATTGATGAAATAATTTGAGTAAAACTTATGTAAAATACAATATTAATTATATAGGTAATAATTGGTGAATTTTATTATAATAGTTCTAGTGCAAAGAAGATATAGGCCCTCTTATAATATCAATTCACCAAGTGGAGGAATACACTAAGTTGGAAACCAAAGAAGAAATAATATTTAAATAATTGGATATAATTCTATACCTTAAAAAAACCAAATCACCCCATGAGCCATAGAAAATATTTCATGTGATATGTTTGGAGTTTCACACATATTTTAGTATTTTCAAGTTGGGAATGAGGAAAAACAAATGGTAAAGAGAGTTTTTAGGGTATAATTGGCCTAAAAATTATTAAAAAAATTAATTTTGGTAAAAATGTAGGTCAGTGAACCAAAACTGAGGTTATAAGTAATAAATAAGTGGTAAATAAATTAATTGTGACCAAATTCTTATGGTTTTCCACAAAGGAAAAATATTTCCTAACCTTTTAACTAATGATAAAACGCCCCAAGGAAAAAATTATCACTCAATATTTATAGTTTCAACTTCAATAGTTTTAGTTTCGTGCTTAGGAGGATCTTCCCTATTTCAAATATATGGTGAAATAATAAATCAAAAAAACTGAATTTATGAAGTTAATAAAAAAATTTAGAATCATGAAACTCACTTAAAAATTCATAATTTTTATATTTAAAATATTAATCACCATTTGGGATTACTTTCCTAAAATACTTATAAAATACCACTTTGTATATTACTATGTGTTACTTAATATGAAATTATGGTGGAAAAGGATATGAAATTAAGTATCAAAAATGATATAAAGGATAAAATAATCACCAAGGAGAAGGAAATTGAAAAGGAGAAGGAATTTTGGGATGTGAGTAAGGAAAATGATTCCCCAAATTAATTCAATAAGAAATAAAAACTAGATGCAATAAGGATTGATTATAACACTTAAAATCCATCCAATATAAAACCTTACCTGCCACATCTTACCTTTTTAGAGATGATGTGTCACGTTGCAGTGAAATATCAATATAAAATATTTATAAAGATATTTAAGCAATAAAGAAAATATTATCCCCTTCACCAGGGTAATTTCAAAAATTTCATTATACACAAAGACTGTCAAGAAAATACTATAAAATGAAAAGAAATTTTGCTATATGATATTGATTTATTTAATAAAGGATTTTTCTAATATAGTTCAGTGAAATATCCCAACCAAACATTATGATTTGGATAGCTTATTCACTTTATGTTTCATCGAATCATGAAATGTTAGAAAATAACTTTTTGATTTTAGAGAATGTGTCAATCACAAAGAATTCAATACATTCTGTAATCTTGATATAAGTAATCATAATCCCATGATAGTTTAAATTCAACTAGTAAACTGAGTTTTTATGTTCTTGATTGCAATCTTAGTGGATGATTTAGTAAATATAGGGAAGTTTTCTTTTTCGATTAATTTCCTTATTCTGAATATTGATGAAGAAAGAGAGGTATTTATCATCCTTGGTTGACCTTTCATAGATATATGGGAATAAATTATTGATGTGAATCAATGAAGACAATTTTTATAGGCCAAATATGAGAAAGTTGCATTTTATTTGATGAAATTGGTGATGTATAGAGATAAACCCAATTATTTTCATGTAATCATCAATACTAAAGAAGTGTATATACTGAAAATATATCTAAAAAAATAAAAGGTTATGATGGAGATTAGTGATAATGAAGTGTAAATAAAAGAGAAGGATAATAGTGTAAATATTTAGGTAGAAAATAATTCAATAAATAAGAATTTAAAGATAATTTTTTTAGAAATAGTTCCCTTGATTATGAAACCACCAAATCTTGAGCTGATGCAACTCACTTGAAATTTTTGATACTCATTCACAGGATAAGGAGAGAACTTACATGTGATTGTGAGTGATAAACTATTAAAATAACAAGAACAATAATGGGTTGATGTTTTAATAAAATGGAAATACTAAATTTCATGGATCATTATTGATACTAAAGGAAAAATCCCTTCTATTTAAATCATAATGTGGTGCTAAAATAAGTACATAAGATAACAATGAAACCAGAATGAAGGTTGAAACCTCCCATGAAATAAGTAGTTATAATTAGGTCTTGATGTTTTTGGATTTAGAGATTAACTACCCAATCATTGATAGTGAATGGGTGATTCAACTGAGAGTTATACCAAATAAAGGTGGTATAACCATTTTGAATATGGATGATGTGTGTATATCCACAAAGATAGTGATGGGATATAGAGTTTTTGTTGATTTAAGAAATATAAATGATGAAATAATGGTAAATCACTTCCAAATACCATTCCTTGATCAAATATAAAATGGTTAGTTAGAAATGGGTATTTCCTTTCATGATGGACACTCTAACTACTACTGAATTATAGTGGAATTAAACAACCAATGAAAAATAAATTTACCTTAACTTGTAGACCTTTGGTTACCAATGAAGTTATTTGGTATATGTAATACACCTACCATTTTTAAAATAGTGCATGAAACATTTATTTAACAGAATAGTGGAATAATATTTTGAGATATTTTTTCGATGATTTCTCTATTTATGTTTGTTATTTTTAAGTATGTATTGAGAATCTCAAATTTGTTATTAATTATCTAAAGTTATATTCCTTAAATTTAAAGAAGATATGTTATATTTTATATTGATTAATGTGATAGTTCTCGGACACCTAATTCCATGGGATAGAATAAAGGATTATATTTCCATGATAAAATTCATTAATAAAATGTTAGAACCCTTGATGGTGAAGGTGATATGATGCCTTTTGGGTTATGTTAGTTTCAACATAAGTTTTTCCAAAAAAATCCCAAATTGATCTTCCTCTCGCCCATCTCTTGGAAAAATAAGTAAAATTATCATTTGATCAATGTTGAAAAGAATTTAATAAGTTAAAGAAAATATTAATAACTTTCCCAATCATGGAACTTCTAAATTTCAAGAAATCATTTGAGATAATGTGTGATACAAGTGATTATATTATAAGGGTGATTCTTATGAAAAGAATAGATGGAATTTTTTTATTCTACTATTAAATATGAAATATTACATAGATTTAATTTAACTACAACATAATTAATAAGGAACTACTTGAAATGTTTTTTTATTTTAAAATTATTAGAACCTATATTATACTCTCTAAAATAGTGATTTACATTGATTATGCATTGATCATATACTTAATGAAAAAGAAATTTATAATTTATAACATGATTGGGTGAATATAGTTAGATAGACCTATGTTTTCCCAACATGTATTAGTTGTTATGTGTGTTTTCATGATTTAAAAAAACCATTTATTTATTCTAATGATTTTATCTTAAGTGTATAAAATTATAATTTTATCAATGGAATTTATCATATGATAACATTAAAATTTTATCTTACGTCGTGTAAAATATTCAAGGTACATCAAATTATTTTATCTTATGATAATAAAAGAATATATTCCATCTAATCCGAATTAGAAAACTCTAAGTTGTAAGTTTATCTTACTACATATGATAATATCTCACATAGGGGATGGAATAGCTACCTTATAATTCAAAGTTAGAAATTTCAGTCAGAATTAAGTTATAAAACACCAATATCTTACGAAAATTTTATTCGTAAAATATTATCTTAGAAGATTAATATGAATTTGTATCACACTTCAATAATGTATTTATCTTATGTTATAGAGTTATCCTACACAATATTGAATTTAGTTTATCTTATGCATAGTATAATTCAAATATATGTTTTATCTTATAAAGATAATAGTCGTATTATCTAGATATCATATGAAGATATAACTGTTATTCATAATGATATAATTACTTTTGTAATCTCTTGATAAGTCATTTCATGATGTTAGTGCATATCAGAGAAGGGATTTTCCATTTAAGGAAATGTCAATTTGTATAAGATCTAGTTTTTCATAAATACAATGCTTCAAAGGAGGAGAATATTTCTAAAATGGTTTATTTATTATCAGAATTTCAATTTGAAAATCGTCATTATATCATATTCTTAAGTACAAAATCAAAGAAGAGATAAAAAAGGAACAGTTAGCTATTGTATGAAAATGCATGAAAAATATATCTATAGTTATGATAACACAATTTCAAATACTTTGATAATAGTAAAAACAAATTATTTTTCATATAAAAGATCAAATAAAAATTATTTCATGTTATGATTACAAGTTTATAAATTTCACTAATTATTATCTAGAGATGTCCCTTCAAGACTATCATATTCTTAGGACTTATGTTCGACTACTATTAGTTTCTTCTTGCAACTGTGTGCTACAATAGTTCTTCAAAATTTCATTCATAGTATTTTTTTTACACTCATTGTAACTGATTGTGTTATGTTCATAGATAGGTATTGAAAAGTTATATCCTTTTTAAAATCTCTTATAAATTTTTATTAAGTAATATCTTCTTATACTAAGTTGGGAGCCCCCTAAAAAAAGGTTTTTCATAGTGAAAATGACCAAACTCATAGAGTAGAGCATTGGTGGAGTGGACTAGGGGATTTATGTTCCACAAACCACTATAAATATCTTGTGTTCAATTTATTTCCTCTAAAATCCTATATTTACACTGCCTATTCTCATTAATAAAATTAATTAAACTCACAAACCTAGAAGATTTTGTTTTAAGGTAAACAAGATTTTAGGAACTCTATTAAACCCCCCCCCCTTCTTGAGTTTTTAGTTAGCTATTTCTCTGGGAAAATAATTTATATCAAAGCTCATTACTCTTGAGTTCACAAATGTCAAAGGTTTAAGTCCAAAGATTTGTTTTCAAATTGTTGTTATGGATGATAACTGACAAGGTATGTCAATTGTTAGACATCCAAACTTTAATGATGAATATTATGGTTGTTAGGAGGAATTCATGAACATCTATTTGAAATCATGGCTTGAAAGTTAATCTTAAAGCAATAAATCCCCATGAAATACAAAATATAGAACCTAAAACATGGGATGCTACAACTAAAGAATATTATGATTTAAATTCTAAATATATGAATGTTATAATCTATGTATTAGGACTACATGTGTTCAATAGATTTTCTGTATGTCAAATAACTCATGAAATGTGGACTACTATAGCAGTTTCTTATGAAGGTATATATAATGTTAAGGATATTAGATATAATACAACAAAAATTAAGTTCAGTACATTCAAAATGGATGAAGGTGAAAGAATTACTCTGTTGAATGGAAGAATCACTGAGATAGTGAGTAATTTTGATTCTATAGGAACACCAATTACGGAGAATGATCAAGAACTACAAGTTATATGAGTATTACCACCCTAGTAGAGTGAAATTTTAGCTTTTATAAGATAATAAAAAGAGGTAAATAATTTTAAAATAAAATATATCATTGGAACTATTATGATGTATGAAGCAGAAATGGAAACTGAAGATGGATAATATAAGATGGAAAAGAAACAAAATGCTAATTTGAAAGTTTATACTTCTTAGTATGATAAGAGTTAAAAGGTATACATATATCTAAAACTTCTGAAGAATAAGATTCCTCAATCTATTCTTGATCGAATGACGAACCTTCTCAGTTTTCTTGAACGTTCAATAATTCTATAACAAGAGAAGTGGTTTTAGAAGAACCTTAATCAAGTTCAAGAATCATGGAGACAACTCCAAAAAAGTAAGATTTTATGAGTGTAATAAGATAGAATATGTTAATCATAATTTCTCCCATATTAAAGATGATAAAATGTTATAAAACAAATACTTCAAGAAATTTGGTTTTAAGAAAAAAGATAAGAAATCTATAAAGGACATCTGGAGTGCTTATAAAGATTCTAGTTAATTAACATCGTCATAATCAGAAGGTGAAGTTCTTAATCAAAAGGTTAACATACTTTTTATGGCACATATATATTAGTAACATTCTTATTATTCTCTTGACCATAATATTGAATAGGAAAATGAAAATTATTCATATGAATAATTAAATGAATATTTCACCATGGTAGAAACTATGTATGTAATATTAAAAAATCCCATAGGAATTCTTACAATAAATTTTTTAATGAATAAATGGACCTAAATAAATATATTTTATATTTGAAAAATCAATTTTAAATATCCTCTTCCTCATATACTAAACAATTTAAGACAATAAAGAACCTATATAAATAGGTTTAAAACATTAAAGATACCTCAAGTGTTTTCACTAAAGGTCAAGATTATCGAAGAAAAATTATTGGTCAAAATTAGCTCAAAAAAATTGGAATGAGAAGTGATGGTGAAAGCCACAAAATAAAAAAGAACTATTTTGTGCATAGTTATAAAAACAAAAACCTTTCCAAAGTTACCTGTTTTCATTGTAAAGAAATAGGACATTAATATAACATCTATAATCCTAAAAATCCCTAATTCTTTGGAATTAAAAATGCTTTTCTTACATAATGGTTTTCAAAACATGTTGCTATTTTTAAAAAAACAATAATAGATTTGGATTA
Organism: Viscum album; assembly: GCA_963277665.1. Lineage (NCBI taxonomy): Eukaryota > Viridiplantae > Streptophyta > Magnoliopsida > Santalales > Viscaceae > Viscum > Viscum album. The sequence goes on from OY728166.1 coordinate 1,181,584,477, forward strand.
CCAAATATTGTTTATCAAACATTATTGGAACCAAGAGTATTTGGGTAACAAATTTTTTTTTGTTTGACTTGTTATTGTAAGTAATGAACCCCATAAATAGGAATGTAAAATGGTTTATGGATAATGGATTTTTAAGACATATGAGTGGATATTTCTCTAAATTTTCCTCCCTATCCAAGATAGATGGAGGCTATTTCATTTTTTGTGACAATAAAAAATAAAAAAATGGTATTCGATCATTTTGAAATACTTAATCAATTTTCCTCAAAAATGTTCTTTATGTTAAAGGATTGAAGCACAGCATCATAAGTATTTATAAACATTGTGATGATGGTTATTCAGTTGATTTCTCTAACAATGCATGTTTAGTTTTCAAAGATAAGTATCTATAATATAAATAACCTTGAACAAATAATATTTATAAATTTGATCTTATGTATTTTTATAGAAAACATGTAAATTTTTTGAATACTAAAATTGTGGAATCATGGATATGGCGTAAAAGACTTGGAAACTAAAATGTTCACTACTTGAAAAAATTTTCTAATAAACATTCAATTTTAAACTAGCTTGACCTTAAATTGGACAAAAAGAAATTATGTGATGCATTTCAAATCATAAGCAACATAATACATCTTTTAAACTAATTTAAGAGGTTTCCATATCTATACCTCAAGATCTTATCCATATGGATCTGTTTATACCTACTAGTACTTCAATTAATGCTGGTAAAAAAATTTATGTGTTGGTTGATGATTTTTTAAGCTTTACATGGGATTACTTTTTAATATTTAAAAGTGAATCTTGTTATATTTTTATTAATCTTTGTAATCTAGGAAAAATGAAAAAGAGGAAAAAAATTTGACTTTGGGAAATGATAATGGAAGATAATTTTGAATCCTGAATTTAATTCATATTTATAAAAGTGGGTTATTAAGTATACTTTTTCTCCCCCCCAAGACATCTCAACATAATGGTGTTGTTGAAAGGAGGAATTTGACTTTGCATGAAACTGTTAGAACTATGTTATGTGAGTATAACACGACGACTCATTTTTGGGATGAAGCTATAAATAGAGAATGTTATGTTATAATATAGTTCTAATATGACCTATATTAAAGAAAATATCCTACAAGTTATGAAATAATTTAAAACAAAATCTAGGAACCAATATGTATTTGGATATAGGGTTTAAATCTTGAACACCAAATACAATCTTGGTAAATATGATCCAAAAGTCGATGAAGTTATCTTCTTAGTTTGTTATACTACTTAAAAAACTTATATAGATTTCAAAAAAAGGTCAATTATTATTGAAGAATAAATTCATGTGATGTATGATGAAAGTGATCCTTTTGATCACAAAATGACTCAAACTAATTTGTTGAATGATTCTCATTAGGACATGATACCTGAGCCTCTCTTTAAAAACAACAATGACAATGATTTGGAACATGATTATATTAAAATAAATTCTTTAAGGGTTGATGCTAGTAAACCAAAAAGTGTGATTACTAGATTACCTAGAAATATTAAGAACCGCCCTTTAGAAATAGTTATAGGAAACATAGATGAAAAATTTCAAAGTAGAATAAATATAGGGAACTAAGTATAATTTTATGACTTTTTTTCCAACTTGATCCTAAAAATGTAAAGGAAGCTTTATCTATTGAAATTTTTCTTTTAGCTAAACCATAAGTGTTAAATAAGTTTAAAATGAACAAAGTATCGGAATTAGTTGATATACCCTCTGATTATCCAATTATAGGAAAAATGATTATTTAAAAACAAATAAGATGGTCATGGGGGAAAATATAAATAAATATAGAGTAGTTACAAAATGTTACAATCAAGAAGAAGTAATAGATTATGAAGAGACCTTTTCCCCTATAGCTAGATTAGAAGCAATTATAATTATTCTAACATATACAACTTATAAGAATTTAAAATTATACTAGATTGATGCTAAATATACTTTTTTAAATGTATTTTTTAATGGAGTATGTTTATATTGAATGAAACTCATGTTTTGAAGACCCTCGATTTCAAAATTATGTTTTCAAACTTACCAAAGCTCTATATGAACTTAAACAAGAACCAAGAGCATGGTACGAGAGATTAAGTTATTTCCTTTTTTCAAATGGTTCTATAGTATGAATTGAAGATCATATATTATAAAATAAACCATCATCCTTAGATAGTTTTTTAGTAATAAATCATTGATGATGATGTTACTTTTCGATAAACAAATGAAAATTTATGTAATTATTTTTCAAAAAATAAGAAAAATGAATTCTAAATATTATGATGAGTGTGTTAAGATATTTTCTAGGATTTCAAATTTACCAAAATGGTTTTGGAAATTTCTTAAACCAAAGGAAATACATACTTTATTTACATAATAATTTTGGAAATTAACATAATGAAACATATTTAACTCATTTGAGCTCCAATATTAAACATGATATGGATTATACTAAAAAACCAGTTAACAACAAGTTTTATAGAGGAATCATTGGAAGTTTTACTTTATCTTACTACAAGAAGACCATACATTATGTTTTATATATTTCTTTGTTAAATATTTCAATCCAATCCTAACAAATCTCATATAAATGTTTCTAAAAGATTTTTATGTAATTTAAAAGTTATTGTATCTCTTTCTCTATTTTTTTTAAAAACATATAGTTTCAATTTAACTTCATATTAAAATGTTGATTTTACTGAATGAATACTAGAGAGTAAATGCACCTTGGGAACTAGTAATTTTCTTGTTAAATCACTAATATCTTTGTTTAGTAAGTGACAAAACTTTGTAGCATTATCCACTACTGAATATAGATATATTACAGCTAGAAGTTGTTGTGCAGAACTATTGTGGATGAAACACACCTAAACGGATTTTGAATATAATTTTAATTTTTTTTTCAATCAAATATGACAAAAAAATTCCTATAAACATTTACAAAAATCCAATAAACCATTCTAGAGCAAAGAACCTTGATTTTAGACATAATTTCTAAAGATATCATGCATAAAAGAGTGATGAAGATTTAGAATTTGTTTTCTTACAAAATCAATTAGCATAAATTTTTACTAAACCATTTCATACTGACAGATTTTATTTTATCATATCCAAATTAGGTTTATTTACCTTTTTTTGTATCAAATTTTACATACATAGAATCTTAGTTTTCATAAATATTTTAATTATTCGAGATTTGGTGTCACTTTATTAAACTCTTGTCATATCAAATAAGACACATCATATAGTTTTCGTAATGATTACTCAGAATGTCACTATGTAACCATTAGATTAACTCTAAAATAAAGTGTGTTATATTTTCATGCAAAACCCTTAAAAACCTTCAAACTCTCATATCTTTGTTATCTAAAATTTGTTTCCATAACCCTAAAATAAACCAAACCATCAGTGGAATGGTGAAAACCAATCAAAATATTAGTGTATTTTGAGTAGAAATAAGTTCCCAAGGATGTCATAGAATGAATTAAGTTAGAGATCAATAGATTTCAGCTGGAGGGATAGAACATACATATTATTTAAAATGGTCATAAACCATCAAGACAGGGAATTTTTCTATAATGAAAAAATAATCGAAATTTTTATTGAGATGGATGTTAGCGAGTTCTGTGACATAGACATATTTCATTTTGGTGATATGAAAGACTTGGTCACTAAAACAGTAAACCAGAAAATATTTTAAATAACCTCTATGGAAATGGATGATGTGTTAAAGTTACATTATGAAGGATGCAAAGACTTCACTACCTATTTATTGGAAATAGATTAACTAACTCCATTGGAAATGATAAAGTCCCTATTTGGAATAGTGTGTGTTGATTAGAAACTGGTCAAAAATTTGGATCCTGAAATAATTTTTTTATAAATTTTATTATGTCTGCCATCGTAAAATGCATTGGGGACTTTGAGAAAGTTATCCTTCATGATGTTACTTTTGTTTATTTATTTATGATCAAGAAGTCTGTCAACCTAATATATTATATTATGAGATATATGCAGCCTTTTTAGAAATATTATCTGAATTTTTATCTATTTTGGAAGGATATTAACACTAGTATTTTGTAGTGTTGGTATTTTATAGATAAAAATACTATTATTCAGTGTCACGGAATGAAAAAATTGAGGGAAAATCTTAAGAATTTTTTTTTCTATTGGAATTCATCTTTAAGTAAGTTACTACACATAATTTCTTAAGAAGAATATAAAGTGGATACCGATTTGACTCAGGGGGAGTCGTTCTTCCAGATATTTACCATTGGTGTTGTTTCTCAGACCTATACACATCTACCTATTTTGGTAGAAAAATCTAGTTTAATGTGTTGAACTAAGAATTTTTCTTAAAAATGAGACTCTTTTGAAATAAAAAGAAGAGTCAGGTGTAGTGTTCAACCCAGAGAGAGAACTACTCCACAAGCTAGTTCCCCTCCTTCTCGTATTCATCCTACTTCATTTCTAGTTTCATTCAATATAGAAATATTAGCCTCGGATATTACATGTTTGGTTACCACTATTCAAGAAAGGACCATCTCAATAGTTCCAAGTTCCACACATCTTATTGAAATTTCTCAATATGTGGGTTTGAATCAGTTGGTTTCATAAAGGATAATCATATCAGAATCTAGGGAATCACCATGTGTTGAAGTACTACCACATGTTATAAAAAACCTGAAAAATTAATGAGGCTCAAAGCTTATATTTTCAAAAATACATATACTCTAATTCTCATTCAGAGAACATAAATTCATAAGTTCCTAAAGCTAACAAGGATGCTACTAAGAGAGCTCAATATAAATACTTTAAGTTGATTTCTAATGTAGAATCCATGAAATCTCAGTTTTTTGAGTCTAGAAACTAAATTAGTACCCTTCATAAGCACACAATCTTGAGATATGATATTCACGAAGAAAAGTTGTTGGTTCAGTTTGTTTTTGAAAATTACTCATTGGAACCTTCTGGATAATCCACCAATCATGTGGATATACTCTTAAGGTTAAAATGAGTGTATATGGAAATTGAAACAATGAATTATACCATTATATCAATTCAATATTACCTTTTCTCCAAGGAAATGGTTTAGGATCTTCAAAGGGATATAAAAAATGAAGTTAGAAGGTATTCAGTATTTCCAAAAGAATTTATTATGTTTATTGATTAGTCTAAAAAGGTGATCACCTCCTTGTTAAAATAAATGGATCTATAAGATTCACAACCCTTCTATATTATTGTAAAAAGGACATTGTGAGAATAATTGATTCTTGTGTATATGATCTATATCACATTTGAGGGATTCATCTTCTAGGAACTCCTATTTTCGATCTTCATGCTTGTAAATCTCAAGAAATAAAAGAAATACTTGACCCTACTGGTGTTTATTTAAGAGAAAATATCATTTTTGATGAATAAGTCTCATTACCTTTACATGAACCATCTTCTAATATATCCATTTCTCCTATAGAAATATTTTATTTGTAAAGGGAATGGTAAGCTTCTCTCAGCATCCAATCCACCCATGTAAGGATTGCTCAAAGTGATTAATCAAGGAATTGAGAATATTTACTAACTTTGGGTGATGTTTTTGGAGAAACGGCTGATGCTAATCTATATAAATCCTCTCTACCCTCTAAACTGCAACTATCTTTCAAAAAAACCTCTATTTTTTTAAGTTCCAGAGCTGATACACCTTCACAGTTTATGTGTTTGGTTGAATGGAATTTCTAAAACATTTTTATGGAATTTATAATATATTTTAATTGTGTTTATAAAATTGTAGAATGCTTTAATACTTAGTTTTCATGTTTTTAATGTATTTATATCTTTCATTTTAAAGTGTTGGCGAATATGTTTTTGATATGCTTCTACCTTATTTTCAGTATCTATTCACTAGTATTTTATTATGATTTCTTTTCTTCTTTACTATTATAGATTATATTGAATTCTTTTATCTATTTTCTTAATGTTTTTCAAATCTTATTATTTTATATCTCTTCATTAAAGACAATTTTAAAAAAAAATCTATTCAGATTTAGTGGTATTAACTATTTACAATTGTTCGTGTGTAATATTGATTGTAATCCTTTTTTACTATTATTATACATATTTTTGATGTCAAAAAAAGGGGATAATAAAAAGGAGATTACAAAAATTTAAAAATTTGTTTTTGGATATTAAAAAAGATCATAAAAAAATTAAATGTTTTATTTTATAGGGTGAATAATAAAAAACAAAAAAATTTGTCTTAAATATCCTATCAAAAATTCTTTTTCTTTTCAATATGATGTACAACCATAGAAAAGTGATACATTTTGATAGAGTTCTGTCATTAAAATAGTTTTTAGGTGTGTTTTTATGATTCAAACATCCTTTTTTATTCTTATGATTTTATATTAAGTGTTTCATATTATACTTTTACCAAAGGAATTTACCTTACACCAACTTTAAAAGTTTATCTTATGCTTTGTAAAATATTCAATCTATGACAATGTATTTTTTATTTCAATAATTGAAGAATATATTTCATCTAATCAGAATAAAAAAATACATGTTAGAAGTTTATCTTACTACATAAGATAATATATCATGTTGATAAAGTACTAGCTACCATATAATTGAAATTAAGACATTTCATTCAGAATTCAATTATAAAAAGTAATTATATTATGAAAATTTTACTCATAAAATATTATATTATGAGTTCCAAATGAAGTTGTATCACACTTCAGTAACATATTTATCTTACATTGAAGAATTTTACTATGAAATATTGATTTTATTTTATCTTATGCACATTATAATTCAGAGATATATTTTATCTTATGAAGAGAATGGTCCTACCATTTGGATATCTTATTAAGATCTATATTTTATGTAGAATGATATGATTATTTTTTTAATCTCTTGATAAGTCATTACATTTTTTTAAAGGTTGGGGCTGAAGCCTCATTTTATTATTTAAAGCAAAGACCTCTTTAAACTCGGTAGAGGGAGACCCATTACATAGCCCGAAGGCCCAAGGCCAAGTGGCCTGAATACAAGACTTGAAAGCCCATTTTTTAGCCCATTGAACCCCTCAGTGAATAGTACTCCTATAGTACCCGGGCTGCCACAATACCTGCTACAGTACCGCCATCGCTATAGTTTCTGCTACAGTGCCTCCACCTCTTCAGTGTCGCCACTGCTACAATACCGCTATAGTCCCCTGCTACAGTGCTGCTATAGTACCTCCGAAAATTAGTCCCTGCTCGGATTTGATCCTGGGTCTTTTGGATGCCAAGAAGAAGCCTGTACCACTAGGGTATAGGATCATTGAAATTACATGATTTTAGATAATATCAAAGAATAATTTTTCCATTTAATTAAAGGTAAATTTTTATTAGATGTCTTATTTCCATGAATATAAAGATCCAGAGGAGGAGAAGACTTCTGACATGGATAATGCCGAAGTATTTTTTATATTTGGAAATAATGGACACATGCCATTGATATCTTGTATTATAAATGGATCAATTTAACCATTATTATTATCTCATATTGTTATGTTAAAAATCAAATAATATATATAAAAGTAACAGCTATCAACTTCATGAAAATACATGAAAAATAAATCTATAGTGATGCACACACACATGCGAATACTCTGATAACACTTACAATGAATGCTTGTACATAGAAAAGATAAAATAAAAATGATTTCATACTGTGATTACATGTTTATAATTTTCATTTCATACTATCTAGAGTTATACCTTGAATAATTTCATCTTATCAAGACGTATCTTCCACTACTATCAGTTGCTTCATAAAACGGTATGCTGCAAAAGTTCTTCAAATGTTCATTCATATTATTTTCTTTCCACTTCTTGTAAGCGATTTTTTTTAGTCCATGGATAGGTATTTTAAAAGGAAAACCTAGTTAAAATATCATGTACCTTTCTAATATGTAACAGTTTCTTATACTCACCTGGGAGACCCGGAAATAAGGGTTATCATATTGAAAATCACTAAACTCGTGGAGTGGTGTGTTGGTGGAGTGTACTAGGGGATTTATATTCCGTGAACCACTATTAATCTCATGTATTGAATATATTTCCTTTAAGATTTTAAATTCCCACTTTCTATTCTCATTAAATAATGTTTTTAACTCACATACCTAGAAGAGGGTGATTTACAGTAATTAAAGTTTTATTCACTCAATTCACCCCTTCCCCCTCTTGAGTTTTTCATTAACCATTTCTTCAAGACAAAAATTATTTTTACTCCATGATTTCAACAATGATATTTATGAAAATAAATATTTAGATAACATAGTAGATAATAATTTATCAAGGATAGAATTTTCACACTAGAGCAAAGAATAATAAGTAGATATGAAAGATTTTATTCTTCTTGAAAATTTATTTTCAATGATGTTAGCATCATTCACATGGTTCATATACATAAATAATTATTTTGAAACTAGTATAATCTACCAAAAATTTATATATCAATAAATAAAAGGTCACTAGGATGATGTTTGTAACTACGTTTGAGAAAATCATCTTCTCTTTATGAAATGTGGTGATAGGTTGATTTTCTATTGTGTATCAACATGTGTTTAGAGTGTGTGCAAGAATTTTATCATTCCTCACACATAGTTAGAATCCATGATATTTAATGAATATTTAAAAGGATATTACAAGGTGTATCATTTTATCCAACATTACAACATGATGAAAGGATATATGGGTTAAATTTTAATTACGGTCAAAGAACTAAAAATATTAGTTAAAGGACTGAAATGCAATAGTAGTATATCAAGGAGGTCTAAGTGTTTGAGGATTGGGGAATCAAATTCATAGGTACCATCCTTAATTCATTTGGTGAAACATACATCTTGGTGTGTGTTGACTGCATATAAAAATGGATTGAATCAGATTCCACCTCAACTGACATAATGAAGAAGGATTTTTTTTAAGAAGAATCACTTTCTCAAGGTTTGATGTTCCAAAGTTATTGATCAATGATCAAAGAGAAAACATTGATAACTATTTATTAAGGGGATTTATAGAGAATTATATACTTATTTATAACATAATAACTCCATAACAGCATCAAATAAGTGAAAAAATCTAGCTCTCAACCTATGATATGAATCAAATTATTAATAAAATAGTCAACGTAAGGAAAAAAATATCTCTAAGTAAATTAAATATGCTTTTGGCCCTATAGGGTAACCCAAAAATACCATTGAATATGTCTCCATTCCTCTTGGTGTATAGGAAACTATTCCACCATCTAGTGGATCATTAACATAAGTTATATTGTTTTATCATAACTATAAATTAAAGATAGTATGAAGCAATGAAGAATAAATTACTAGAGTTAGATGATTTGGAATATATTAAGATATAAGTATATTCAAACACAACTATTTATAAAGGTAAAATAAATAATTGGCATGACTGATACATTCACATAAAAAAGTTATAACTTGGAGATAAGTTTTTACATTCTTACTCACATTTTTATTTGTTTTCAAGGATGATAAATTCAAGATGGATAAGATAGTTCATGGTGATGAATGTTTTTTACATAGAGTAATGGAGTTTCAGAGTAATGATAAACCCTATTCAAGGATAATTAACAGTTTCAAAAACACTAAATTATTCATTCTCATATTTTATTCTTCCATTCCATACAATTTGATTGAATAAATCTCAAATACGACAAGTTTTTTACTTTAAATAAAGAGACTTTGTGGGGAAATCAGGTACATTTTCTTTAATTCTTGTAATATTTATTTTATTTTAGGAAGTATATTAGGACTTTTAAGGATGATATTGATTCTAATAGATGTATATTAGGAGTTAAAAATAAAGTTAATTTAAATTATTACACTACAATTAATGTCGTAACTTCATCACCAGTATAATCATATCCTAGTACAACCTTAGTATCCTTTCTAATTTAAACTAAGTATGAAAAAATAAATTGAAACCATACCTCATATTATTTCAATATATGGCATGTTCTACTCATCATAAATGATTGTCTCTCAAAGGAACCAAATTCAAAACCTTATAGATCATCGAAACACATTCTAGAATCTTTATGAAATACCATTCCATGAAATTCAAGTGCTGACAGGGAGAATCTAAGGCTCTTCGACATCAAAAAGATCACAGGAGGTCAAATTATCAATCATTTAACTTAGATAAAATGATTTTTATTCTTCCCTCCACTTTCCATCTCCAAGACTAGGGAATAGGTGGAGAGTAGATAGAATTTGATAAATTTATTTTACCATCTATTTTTTTGGGAATAGAAATGTCAAAATAGCTAGTTTATAACTTACATAAATGTCACGACCCGTCCTCGGGGCCCGTGTCGTGACTACCCCAAGCCCGCCTTCCATAGGCCAGGGGCTGGCGACTAGCACCAAGGCGTAAATCCCAGAAAAATGGAAGGCATTACCTTTGTAAAGTAAAGCACAAACACCACAGAGCAAGCAAGAAGAAGTAAACACTAAGTAAAAACTGGTACAACAGTAAGTGCGGAAAAGTAAGTGGGACAGTATACAAACCCAAACTGAAAGTAAAGTACAACTGGAAAGGGAAAATACAAATTGAAAAGTAAAGCCGCAACGTCGAGCTGCCCACTGGAAATCCCACCTAAAGGGTGGGTACAGAAAGCCTCCACTGCTCCTCGAGTCTAGCCGATCGCTCCGAGTACGTCCCACCCAGTGGCCCACCTCTAGGTACCGTCTTGCTCCGCAAGCCTCCACCACGATCAGCGTTGTCCGTCGTCTGCATCCAACACAACGTAGTGCGGGCATAGCCCCTGTAGGGGTGAGTATAAGCTACTCAGTAGGGACCCCGAGACCCCCAATGGTCTCCCAGAATCCACAAAGGATAATCCACAAAGGAAAGATACATTCACGAAGTAACATCCGACACCACTTAAATATATGCCCATACATATACCTAAGTCATCAATTCTCATTCGGCTCCAACATCTGAACCCAAGTACAACCCAGTCCACATAGGAAAGAAAAACGTAAATCCACACAGGATAGCACAACACAATCCACATAGGAAAGCAAAACAGGATTCAGCTCACATAGGAATACTTCATGTAAGACGATAGAGATGATCAGATGTAGCCACTGATTCATCTAAGCCGTCGGACCCACAAAGGATCGGTAGGTACTAACCCCCGCAAAGGCCCACACAGGATCGATCATGAAGTTGAAACCACAGCTATTGGGGAAAATCCTTCTCTATCAAGTACATTGGTTATGCCGCTACAACCAAGCGCTTCCCTCTAACCTTGGACTGTTGTAGTACTCCACCTATCGAGTATTGTGGGCCTGCTGCTACAACCAAGCGCTTCCCACCATGGGCCTTCCGATACAACCAAGCGCTCCCCTTCGTAGCCTCTAGAGGTACTCCTTCTGTTGAGTACCACGGGTCCGCTGCTACAACCAAGCGCTCCACCGTCGTGGGTCTGCCACTACAACTAAGCACTCCCCCGTGCTGCTACAACCAAGCGCTCCTCCGTTGTGGGTCTGCCGCTACAACCAAGCGCTCCCCCCCATAGCCTCTAGAGGTACTCCTTATGTTGAGTACCGCCAGTCTTCCGCTACAACCAAGCACTCCTCCGTTGTGGTTCTGCTGCTACAACCAAGCGCTTCCCACTGGGCTATCCGTAACACACCGAGTCATTTGATCAGCAGTCGTCAAGTCTCAAACGACTCTAGGGTTTCCACACACAGCATGCTCGTTCCTGGAGGGTCCACTCCACAAGCCAAGAGGTCGATGCATCAACTGACACATAGTCCTGAGTTGATGTATCCCAAAAGTATCGTAGTGGTCACTACCGAACCCACGGAGGATTCCGGTACTGTCTTCATTGTCGTCGAAGACGCAGCCAGCTCTAGGGTTCTCTCACACAGCAAGCTCGTTCGGGAGGGTCCGCTCCACGAGCTGAGGGGATGATACATCAACTGACACATAGTCCGGAGTTGATGTATCCAAAAGTTCCGTATCGACAACAGGAACTCAACGTCACAGACGGCGCATCAATCGGACGCTCGGTTTGAGAGTTATTGGCCTTTTCATCCCAGGGGCCCGGTTGGTTTTTAAGGAAAAACCAACCCGAACATACTCCACTTGCATAAAAACATCGGGCAGAGTAAGCCAAAAAGATCCGTCTCACTAAGAGGAATCCAACAAAGTCGTGGGTACGTCAATCGGACGTCCGCAGCTCAAGATATGAGTGTTTCCGCTCTGAGGGCCCGGTTGGTTTCGTGTACGAACCAACCCGGCCAAACCCAAAGTATTCCAAAACCTTGAGTTTGATATACCGAAACGACCGTCTCGATCCAAGGATCGTATCTCCACTGAAGGAGCGTCGTTCGGAGGTACGTAGCTCAAGATACGGGAAAAAGACCGAAAATTTCCGAAAACGAGGGGTCTGGGCCCGGACCGACCCGGCCCAACCCCCCTGGGTCGGCCCGAACCGGGTCGAACCAACCCGGGTCCGGGTCCGACCCGGCTGGGCGCGACCCGGCCCGACCAGGGTGGCCCGGCCCGGCCTGGGCGCGACCCGGCCCGGCCAGCGATGGCACGGCCCGACCGCCAGGGGATGGCTCGGCCGGTTACGGCCGAGCGGCGCGGGGGGCGTGTTTCCCCTACGTGAGAGTATCGTGGCCCCGCATGGGTCCGCCCTTGCTAGAGGACGTGGCAGTCGGCCGCGTCCCATCTCTCTCCAGACCCGCGCGGTCGCGGGTCTGCCGGCCGCCGCCGCCTTCCACCGTCGGCACCGCCGTGCTGGCGTGGCGTGCCGACGGTTTGCTCCGCGGACCATCGGATGAGTTCCGGTGGTCTGAAATCTTTTCTGTCTTCGCCAAAAGTCCTCCCGGGGTCCGTCCTTCACTGTGAGGACCCCGCATCGCCCGTGCGGCCTGCTTGGTCGACGTCCGCTGTTTCGCACACTATGAACGAAAGGGGCGGTGGGTTCAGACTTGTTTGTTAGTCCGCACCCACCGCGTTAGTGGTTTAAATGTCTCACAACAATTTTAATAATGAAATTCTGCGGGTATAAATCACAAAGATTCAATAAAACAAACCCTTACCTCATCGTTGTCGTCGAACGAGAGTTCTTCGCGAAATCGACCGTCACGGAAGAAGAGGATCGTCGCGTCACGGAAGGGCATCGCGTCGTCACGGTATACGATGTCGCGTCGACGATCTCCGAGGGTTAAAGAAAACATGCATATTTAATTTTACGAATTAAATCCATGTTAAGGATAAAATCCACAAAGGAATTTAAAAATATCTGTAATCTCCTACCTCAAACGGATGATCAGAGATTTGTCGCGGAAGAAGGAACGTCGCAGAAGAACGTCGCAGGAGGAGAATCATAGGCGTCGTGGTACACGGCGTCGCGTCGTCGATCTCCGAGGGTTCGGCATTCTTCGTCAACTTTCATCAAAGGCCGACGTTCTTCGCGTTCTTCACGTTCTTCGCATTCTTCGTGAAGGAGGATGAAGATACAGATTCTCCAAATCCTCTCAACAAACCGCACCCAAGAAGAAAGTGTGTTGGTCTTATTTTATTATTATGCCAACAGTTTGAAAAACAGGTTAAGAAACGAACCATTAATTTGGTGAATTAACGGTAACAACTTAACTGTCCATTTAATAGGGGCATTAAGAGTTTTAGAAAATGCACCAGTTGAATTTCATTAAAGAGAAGTTTTCGCGGGTGAGTTACTTAAAGGAAAAGAAACGGTGGGGCTCGTGCGGGCCCCACCTCACAAATATCCTACCAAGAGGGTAGGATATTTTGGGTTCCACCCTATTCGCTTCAACTTAGCTTAAGTAGCTTAAAGTGGCTTTAAGTGGCTTTAAGTGAAATAAAATAAAGTTGTCGCACCACTTTATTTTATTTTATTCACTTAACCCCCAAAAAATAAAAACCACACCCAAGCAAACACAACTCCGGAAGAGGAATTTCTAAGAAAATACCAGCACTGTGATTCCATCGGTGTCCTTGGAATTCGATTCCGAACACCGGTTCAAAATTTAGAAAAAACCGATCGTCCGTTCACTAAACGTACCCGAGCCAAAATTCGGAAAATGATTCCGGGCACACTGGGCCTCGGAATCAGGTGTCGTCAGAAAATGCGTTCTTGTAAAATTTCAAATAAAATTAAGAAAAAAAATTTCCTTGATTTTTACAGGTCTTTACATCACTCCCACCTCAGGGCTTTACGTCCCCATAAAGATACATCATAAACTTGGGAAACAAAAGTGGGTACTGAGCACGCATCTGAGCCTCCCACTCCCAAGTACTCTCCTGGAGGTTCCCGTGCTGCCATCTGATGCGCACTAGGGGAATCGACCGTAAACGTAGGACCCGCTCCTGTTGATCCTCGATCTCCACCGGGACCTCCGCAAAAGTCACCCCATCATCAACGTCTAGATCCACATGGTCAATGATATGCATCGGGTCATGCACGTATCTCCTCAGCTGAGATACGTGGAAGATGTCGTGCACCCGGTGAAACTGAGGTGGTAGAGCTAGGCGATAAGCCACCTCGCCGATCCTGCTGAGGACCTGGAATGGTCCGATGAAGCGTGGAGACAACTTTCCGCCTCAACCAAATCTCCATAATCTACATCGAGTTGAGACACGCAAGAAGTCGTGGTCGCCATCCTCGAACTCTAGTGGCCTCCACCTCCTCTCAACACAAGACTTTTACTGGCTCTGAGCTATCCTCATCTGCTCTTGGATGACTTGGACCTTTCTGGTCCCACTCAAGCTGCTGAGATTTCTTCTTTGCCGAGAAGAGAAATCTGGTCTCATCCCCTGGATGAACCACGTTCTTCACCTAATATAGTCAATCTCATCATGGATGATACTAACCCATAACAAGGATGACGTCGTAAGGCCTCGATGCTACTACCAAGAGGTCCAACCGTTACTCTCGCCTCAAAGGGTTGAGTCACACTATCGGCATCAGTGTGTGTTCACTAGGTCTCCTCTAGTAGGTATCTCAAGTGAGGGTCAAGTCAACGGTTTTTAAACCGGAACCTCTTAGTAACAACATAAAGAGAGGACATGAAGTTAAAAATCAAAAGAAAGGTGTCTTTTTTATTACTGCATCTCAATGTACAAAGACACAAAGCAACAACAAACAAACATCAACAGAGCTGGAAGCAACATGAAGAAAAGTCTCCAGGTCTGGAGCTAGTCCCGCTCCTATCCATCCACTCCCGGAGCTCCATGATCGTAGGCCTTAGCTACCTGAAGCTGAGCTCCCCCATGTCCACCAGCTCCCTACGGTCAGGGTGGGCCTCCTGGTGGTGGTGGTGGCAACACCTCGAAGCGTCTTCCACCTCCAGCTGCACGGCCAACTCCTCTGCCTCGCCCGCCTGCCCCCTGCGGACCACCACAGTCAACCCTCTACCTCTACCTGGGTGGCCCCTCAACCGTCTGCTGCTCCTCGGCAAGGCGGGTCAGGCAGTCACGAGCCCTGTGACCAACCCCTCCGCATGAGTAACAATGTCCGCTCATGGTAAGTCGTTGTCCACCCTGGGTTCCTCTCACAAACTATCATGTGTCATGCATTCGACCACTGGTAGGTCTAGTCCTCTTAGACCCCTGCATCATCTGTCTACTGCCCGCTGCAGAAGACTCTGCCGTATGTCGGCTAGTGGTGGGTCCTACTGTTGGAGATTGCTCAGCAAGGAAACTCTCCACTAAGAGGGCTCGATCCAACACCCCTGCCTGTGTCGGAATGTTGTGAGAAAAAAATAAAGCTCTGATCTCTCATCTGATCCCCTGCTCGAAGGTTCGGGCCCTGAAGAATGGGTCTCGTACCATGTCTGTGGAATAGCGCGAGAGATCGGTAAACCTCGCCGCGTACTGGGATCCTGTCATGCTGCCCTACCGCAGCTGTAGTAGCTCCTGGATACGCACCGCTCAGAGGGTGGCTGGGACGAACTCTGAGCGAAAAAGGCTCTCAAAGTCCGTCCAAAGGAGTGATGCCTCGTCCTGCACCTGGAGCATCAAGATCCACCATCTGCTTGCTGCCGTATGCAGGAGGCTCGCTGCAT
Source organism: Viscum album (assembly GCA_963277665.1). Taxonomy (NCBI): domain Eukaryota; kingdom Viridiplantae; phylum Streptophyta; class Magnoliopsida; order Santalales; family Viscaceae; genus Viscum; species Viscum album. The sequence continues at coordinate 1,181,600,619 of OY728166.1, forward strand.
GGACCACCATAAGGTCAGCTTGTGTCCCTACCAAACGAAAAACTCATACAACTACCTCCAGCCAATCCTCGGTTGCCTGGGGGTCCGTCTCCCCGCGGAACCTGGGCGGTTGCTGGCGCTAGAACTCGTGTAGTGCACTAAGGCGACGTGCATCGTCAGCGGCTGGGGTTGGAAGAATCAGTGGCTCGGCGGGTAGAGGTACCGCTGGTGCCTCATCTGTCAAAGGGCCCTATACCGAGGCCTCGTCGTTCGGCGGGATGTCTTCACGCTCAAATCTCGGAACCCTAGCTGACTACTATCGTGGGGCCATCCTGAAAAGGAAACAGATGTGCCACGGTTAGAACAGTATACCTGGTGAGCTGACACAAATTAATCACAAAGAAAACTTGAAACACACATGCAATCAATGTTTTCATGAATTAAGTCAGAAATCATAAGTCAGGGTCTTGGTGTACGGATAAATCGGCCGCCGCACCAAAACTGGACTCCCTAGACTGATAGCCACACTCAATACGCTTAACACTATTGATTTACATAGAAAAGATCAGAGTCCTAAGTTCTGTGGTAGAACTGAACTCCTCTAATACCAATTTGTCACGACCCGTCCTCGGGGCCCGTGCTGTGACTACCCCAAGCCCGCCTTCCATAGGCCAGGGGCTGGCGACTAGCACCAAGGCGTAAATCCCGGAAAAAGGGAAGGCATTGCCTTTGTAAAGTAAACCACAAACACCACAGAGCAAGCAGGCAGAAGTAAACACTAAGTAAAAACTGGTACAACAGTAAGTGCGGAAAAGTAAGTGATCCAGTATACAAACCCAAACTGAAAGTAAAGTACAACTGGAAAGGGAAAACAACAACTGAAAAGTAAAGCCGCAACATCGAGCTGCCTACTGGAAATCCCACCTAAAGGGTGGGCACATAAAGCCTCCACTACTCCTTGGGTCCAGCCGACCACTCTGAGTACGTCCCGCCCAGTGGTCCACCTCCAGGTACCATCCTGCTCCGCAAGCCTCCACCACGATCAGCGCTGTTCATCGTCTGCAACCAACACAACGTAGTGCGGGCATAGCCCGTGCAGGGGTGAGTATAAGCTACTCAGTAGGGACCCCGAGACCCCCGAAAGTCTCCCTAAATCCACAAAGGATATTCCACAAAGGAGAGATACATTCACGAAGTAACATCCGAAACCACTTAGGTATATGCCCATACATATACCTAAGTCATCAATTCTCATTCAACTCCAACATCCGAACCCAAGTACAACCCAGTCCACACAGGAAATCAAAACGTAAATCCACAGAGGATAGCACAACAGAATCCACATAGGAAAGAAAAACAGGATTCAGCTCATACAGGAATACTTCTTATAATACGATAGAGACGATCAGATGTAGCCACTGATTCATCTAAGCCGTCGGACCCATAAAGGATTGGTAGGTACTAACCCCCGCAAAGTCCCACACAGGATCGATCATGAAGTTGAAACCACAGCTATTTGGGAAACTCCTTCTCTATCAAGTACAGTGGTTATGCCGCTATAACCAAGCGCTTCCCTCTAACCTTGGACTGTTGTAGTACTCCACCTGTCGAGTACTGTGGGCCTGATGCTACAACCAATCGCTTCCCACCATGTGCCTGCCGCTACAACCAAGTGCTCCCCCTCATAGCCTCTATAGGTACTCCTTCTGTTGAGTACTACGGGTCAGCCGCTACAACCAAGTGCTCCTCCGTCGTGGGTCTGCCGCTACAACCAAGCGCTCCCCCGTGCTGCTACAACCAAGTGCTCCTCTGTCGTGGGTCTGCCACTACAACAAAGCGCTCCCCCTCATAGCCTCCAGAGGTACTCCTTCTGTTGAGTATCAGGGGTCTGCCGCTACAACCAAGCGCTCCTCCGCTATGGGTCTGCTGCTACAACCAAGCTCTTCCCACTGGGCTATCCGTAACACACCGAGTCGTTCGATCAGCAGTCATCAAGTCTCAAACGGCTCTAGGGTTTTCACACATGGCATGCTCGTTCCGGGAGGGTCCACTCCACGAGCCAAGAGTTCGATGCATCAACTGACACATAGTCTAGAGTTGATGTATCCCAAAATTACCGTAGTGGTCACTACCGAACCCACGGAGGATTCCCGTACTGTCTTCATTGTCGTCGCAGACACAGCCAGCTCTAGGGTTCCTACACACAACAAGCTCGTTTGGGAGGGTCCGCTCCACGAGCTGAGGGGATGATACATCAACTGACACATATTCCGGAGTTGATGTACCCAAAAGTTCCGTATCGATAACAGGAACTTAACGTCACAGACGGTGCGTCAATCAGACGCCTGGTCTGAGAGTTATTGGCATTTTCGTCCCAGGGGCCCGTTTGGTTTTTAAGGAAAAACCAACATGATCGTACTCCACCTACATCCCAACCTTGGGCGGAGTAAGACAAAAAGATCCTTCTCACTAAGAGGAATCCAACAATGTTGACGATACGTCAATCGGACGTCCGCAGCTCAAGATATGAGCGTTTCCGCTCCGAGGGCCCGGTTGGTTTCGTGTACGAACCAACCCAGCCAAACCCAAAGTATTCCAAAACCTTGAGTGTGATATACCGAAACGACCGACTTGAACCAAGGATCGTATCGCCTCTGACAGCGCATCGTTCTGAGGCTCGTAGCTGAAGATACGAGCAATAGACAGAAAAGGTCTGAAAACGGGGGGTCTGGGCCCAGACCGACCCGGCCCAACCCCTGGGTCAGCCCGAACAGGGGCGACCCGACCCGGGTCTGGGTCCGACCCGGCTGGGCGCGACCCATCCCGGCCTTGGTACGACTCGGCCCAGCCGCCAGGGGACGGCTCGGTCGGTTACGGCCGAGCGGCGCGGGGGGCGTGTTGCCCCCACGTGAGAGTACCGTGGCCCCTCGTGGGGCCGCCCTTGTAAGCGGACGTAGCAGCCGGCCGTGTCCCGTCTCTCGTCGGACCCGCGCGGTCACGGGTCTGCCGTCCGCCGCTGCGACTTCAGCCGCGGCGGTTCTCCTTGGCGGCGCGCCGGGCGCCGCCGCCTTCCGCCGCTGTGCCGGCATGGCGTGCCGGCGGTTTGCTCCGCGGACCACCGGATGAGTTCCGGTGGTCGGAAATCCTTGTCTTCTTCGCTAAAAGTACTCCCGGGGTCCGTCCTTCACTACGAGGACCCCGCATTGCCCGTGCGGCCTGCTTGGTCGACGTCCGTCGTTTCGCACACCAAGAACGAAAGGGGTGTTGGGTTCGGACTTGTTTGTCAGTCCGCAACCACCGCGTTAGCGGTTTAAAAGTCTCACAAAAATTTTAATAATGAAATGTCGCGGGTATAAATCACAAAGATTCAATAACACAAACCCCTACCTCGTCGTTGTCGTCGAATGAGAGTTCTTCGCGGAATCGACCGTCACGGAAGAAGAGGATCGTCGCGTCACGGAAGGGCGTCGCGTCGTCACAGTATACGGTGTCGCGTCGACGATCTCCGAGGGTTAAAGAAAACACACAGATTTAATTTCACGAATTAAATCCATGTTAAGGATAAAATACACAAAGGAATTTAAAAATATCCTTAATCTATTACCTCAAACGGATGATCGAAGATTTGTCGCGGAAGAAGGAACGTCGCAGAAGAACGTCGCAGGAGGAGAATCGTCGGCGTCGTGGTACACGACGTCCCGTCATCGATCTCCGAGGGTTCGGCATTCTTCATCACCTTTCTTCGAAGGTCGGCGTTCTTTGCGTTCTTCGCGTTCTTCGCATTCTTCGCATTTTTTGCGTTCTTCACGAAGGAGGATGAAGATACAGATTCTCCAAATCCTCTCAACAAACCGCACCCAAGAAGAAAGTGTGTTGGTATTATTTTATTATTATGCCAACAGTTTGAAAAACAGGTTAAGAAACAAACCATTAATTTGGTGGATTAATGGTAATGACTTAACTATCCATTTAATAGGGGCATTAAGAGTTTTAGAAAACACACCAGTTGACTTTCATTAAATAGGAGCTTTCACGGGTGCGCTACTTAGAGGAAAAGAAACGGTGGGGCTCGTGCGGGCCCCACCTCACAAATATCCTACCATGAGGGTAGGATATTTTGGGTTCCACCCTATCCACTTCAACTCAGCTTAGGCAGCTTTAAGTGGCTTTAAGTGGCTTTAAGTGAAAGAAAATAAAGTTGCCGCACCACTTTATTTTATTTTCTTCACTTAACCCCAAAAGAAATAAAAACCACACTTGAGAAAACACAACTCCGAAAGAGGCATTTCTAAGCAAATACTGGTGCTGCGATTCCATCGGTGCCCTCAGAATTCGATTCCGAGCACCGGTTCAAAAGTTAGAAAAACCCGCTCGTCCGTTCACTGAACGTACCCAATCCAAACTTCGGAAAATGATTACGGGCACCCTGGGCCTCGGAATCAGGTGCCGTTAGAAACTATGTTCTTGTAAAATTCCAAAGAAAATTAAGAAAAAAAATTTCCTTGAATTTTACGGGTCTTTACAATAAATTTCTGTTAGGTTATTGCGTAACGTATCATTTCAAATGGACCCAAAAATGTAACAAATGACACATAAATTTTACCATAAATGTATTGAATATTTTATCACTCAATTTTAACAATATATTTATTTTAAGGGATGATATAAGAGTCATCATATTGACTCATCCCTCTAAAAATATTTTATTAACCTTGCATAATGAATTTTAAATATTTCAATGAAAAATATTTTTCTTACACTCGCTAAATAACTATGGAATATATATGTGTTAATAAATTCAATAATGGTGTTACTAAGTGTTTTTTATTTCATTTTTTTCAATATGTAAAGATGTGTTTATAGAGAAAGTTTTATAAAAAACTTGGTGATGTTTGTGTGAAGATATTTTTCTTTAGTTTTATCAGAAACATTCCTTATAAAGTTTAGAAAGTTTCCTTTCAAAGTGAAATGATGTTATCTTTATTGAATAAGTAGGTGTATTGAATGGGGTTTCATCAGTTAAAGAAAATCTGAAAAGCGGTTTTATTAATGATTTCTCAATTGGCTGAAGAAGGTTTGTCAAACTAAGTTTCATCAGGTGAGGAAGGAGGTGCATCAGACTGAGCTTTCTTTACCAGATAGCGAAGCATAAGACTGAAGAGTATAAGGTGGAGGTGCATTATACATAGAAAATTGTGCTGATGTGTGTTTATTTTTGTAGTACTCGATAGATATATACTAGAATGAGATTGTGTATCATAAAAATGAAGTAATACTGAATAGAGTTCAATCATATTGACTTTTTCCCAGGTAAATTTTTGAACAATTTTTTGAAATGTGTGGTTGGTTTTATCTAGGTATTTATAAGATTAAGTAGATTTTTCAAGACCAGTGAAATATTAAAATAGTTTTGGATAATATTTAATATTTTACAAATCAGATATGTATCAAACTTTTTTATGGATAAATAACATCTAAAGACAAATATTATTCTACAATGGATTAGAAAATGAAAAGGTAAGGAGCTTGTAGCTATGGTGTAGAACCATATGCTGAAAATGATTGTTTATATAGGTATAACCAGTTGTGAAGGAAGTGGATACAAGAAGGATAGTTGTGGTTATAATAAACTATGGGATAAGAGTTTATTTTTGGGTTATAGAACCATTTTTATCTAGATGAATGATTATAGGGGTTTATAACCAGTTTTTGTATGTACATTTGTAATCATGAAAGAGGTTAGTAAAAGAATCCATGATTAGTGGGATAACCAACATAAAAAGAATTAGGACCTTTTATTGAACCTTGTAAATATCCTTTTTTTGATATCTCTCTTTATATTAATATATAAAAAGTGAGGTAGAGAGATATATCTTTTGGAGGATCATAACTCTAAACAGTTTCAAAGGATGAATTCTATATTAGAATAATTCTTGAAAGTGATTAATAATGGATTCAATACATCCCCCTATTAGATCCTAAACTGATCTGGTAACATCAATTTTTATTAGAGTTTAGGTTCCCTTTGAATGACTGAACAATCTACTAAGGATGGTGAATATAAATGTGCTGAATATTATGGGTATTCTTGTATTAGATGGTAGAAACTATCGCTATTTTAAGAATATGATATTACCTAATCTTTTATATCTTGGAAAAAAATCAATATATTCTGAAATAGTGGGATTTTAACACATTAATGAGGTTTCTATGATATCTAATGATAAGATAAATCTCGAAGTTGATACAAAATCATAGAATTCTCTATAGATGGATCTCTTAGAGAGTGTTTATATAAATATAATAGGGATTTAAATGGATAAACAAACATATGATAAGAGGAGAAGTAAATATTAAGTAAATTATAATGTTAATGAAGATAATAAACAAATCTAGAGGATGAAATTTGAATATATTGTAATATCCTGAGATTTTATTATATATTTCTCATTAAATTAATATCTTTGATAGCTTTCTTTGTATGTAAAATTGAGTTCAAATGAAACATGAGATCCTATTAATATATTATTATGTCACAGTCATATAAGTTTTTAATTAATCATGTTAATATTTTCTTAGGTTGAATTGTTTTTATTTTTCTGAAATGATTAATTTTTCAATGAATAGTGAAAAAATACGGATTTTTGTAAAATTTTAATTTATCTTAATTGAAAAATACCCATAATGATTAAAATCATATACTAAATTAACAAAATAATATTATATTTATAAATAATATAACTAATTACATTTTAATAATTATTACAATAGATTTTCATATATATTCCTTTTTGGACTTAAGAACATATTTTTCTAAAAAAGACTTTTTATCGTTATGTTTTGTGTTTTTATCATAAATTATTTTTTTACCAATTATATGAATTTAATTTGAAAAAATGGATTCCATATTTTTAATTATGAGGTTCAAATTTTATAAATAGTTTCCATTTATTTTTAGGTGTTATGAATAGTAACTAGGGCAAATTGTTTCATCTCGATTAAGTGTAAATTGGGTAATTGAAGTTAAAAATAATATGATAAGAAAATAAAAATATATCCAACACTTTCCTTTATTTCATTTTATTATTTTATTTCATCCTATCATCCAAAATTATAAATTTGGACATTTTTTCATTTTATTTTTGATTTTTACCTTTATAATATTTAAGTAAAAGACAAAGTCAAAATTCCATTATCTTAATTTTAATATCTCTAATACTTTTCTATAAGGATAAAAATATTTCATATTCATTTTAAATTTTGTATTTGAAAGATAAATTAATTTTTTCTATCATTTTAAGTTATTTTTAATTTTTATTTATTCAGTAATTATCTTCAATTTTTATTTAACACCAACATAGTATTTATTCTATTAATAGAAATATAAAATAAATGATTTTAAAAATATTAAATGTGATAAAAAAATAGATTAATTATTGTTTTCAATGAGTTTTATAGATACATATTACATTTTAGTGATATTTTAAATGATTTTGTTTAAATTCCATCTTTTTCATGAGGTATTTAAAATAAAATTAAACTAGTAATGTCAAAAATGGCATTAATGATATTTTATAATAACTAATATTTTATTAAATTTTTAAAATTAATAAAAACCCTATATTCGTCCAAGTTAATATTATATGGATGAAAACATTATCCATGGTCCATTTTTGGGTAGTTGTTTCTCTTATGGTAACATTATTGACCCTTAATGTGTGTAAAACTTAAATATTTCAGAAATTGTTAGAACGATTAATGGGGGATTAAAACATAAAGATAAGGGTGAATAGATAACCAAAACATGTAAAATTTACATTTTTTAGAGTCTTTAGACACATAATCATCTTAAATTCTTGTTATATTAATTTTTATTAATTTTTAGATGAGAAATAATTTATATTACTTTAATACTTTATGAAATTCCAAGTATACCCCTCCCCTAACTTATAAAAGGACACCTCATCTCTCTTTTCACTGAGTCATCTAGCTAACCAAACCCTATGAAATAATATTATAAACATCTATATACAAGTTCTATAGGTGAAAATATTCACAAAGACAAACCCTAGTGACCTTAAGAGGATACCTAAAGGATCTCTTTCAAAGAAGAGGTGGTCATCTTCATCAAACACTTTCCTTTTTCATCTTATTTTACCACAATCAATTTTTTACTAACCGTTCCAAAATAATAACACCATAATATACTGTGTAGTTATATTTTATAATGTTTATGTAATAATATTTGTCCATATCCTTCTCCATCAAATGGGAAACAAAACCATTGCTCACGTGAACAGTAGACCATCGCCTCACAAACTGACATTATTTGTTTTCCATTGATGCATCTCATGGAATGTTATGAAGATAGAACTAATTAATATATGTTATATTTATAAAATAGTAATTATTTTTGAATTATAATATCATATATACCTTCTTAATTATCAATCTATTGGAAAACAGTAATGTCTCTCATCTTTATGTGTGGAATACGTCCTCTAGAAAATGTTTAAATTAATTTTCTCATTTATGATTTACATGGAAGGTTATAAGGATAGATTTAATAAAAATATAAGATATATATGATATAATAATTATTTTTTAATGTTTAATTATTATTTACCTTTCTCTCATTTCATTTTTCGAATAGTGAAAAGAACGTTTATGCATACATACAGCCTACCGTCTCCATGATTAATTTATAAATGAATTTTTTTGGTTTAAAAATTTTTTATCCTATCTTTTTCATAATTATACACACTCATGAATTAAATGAATGAGTGAGATATCATGGTAGTGTGTCTATAATTATACATCATCTATTTGACTTATTTTTAGAAAACCAACCCTTTTATCATTCTTAATATAGATTAGCTCTTTCTAACTTTAAAAAAATGAATACAGAGTAATAAACAAAGTAATTGAATCAATTAGAACATGAAAGTGAAATGGATTTATAAAATAATGGTTTAATATACTCTATTCAATGATAAAATCAGTTTTATTAATTGATTTTTTAGAACATGTGCTTTTAGATGGGTATAAGTGGGTCTTATAAGGGGTGTATACGCCATCATCATGAGGAGAAGTTATTTTGTTAAATAAAAGGGACCATGATTTGATTTAATTTAGGGAATTTTATCTTGGAATAAGATAAATGGGCTATAAAAGTTCTCCATGTTTTCTCACCATTAACCTATTTGGGTCTATTTTGAAAAGATAATGTGAGATAATAAAGGAAATTAAAACCAAAAAGTAGATTTGATGAGAGTGAAATAATGTTCAAAGAGGGTTTGAGTGGAGAAAACCTATTAATATTGGAAAAAAATAAATTTTATTATTTAAAATTATTCATTTTACCAATTTATATTCATTAAATATTTATAAATAATTTTATAAAATTTTCTAGTCAATGAAGGATTAGTTTTATTTAACTAAGTAGTTTTTCCATGAATTGAAAAGTTTTATTGAAAAGATAAATTTATTAATTTTAGAAATTTAATTTGATAAATAAAAATTCATTTTTTGAATTAAAATATCAAATATATCTTTAGATTATTTTTTTTAAATTATCTAAAAAACTGATTTTTGAGTTTATAGTGAAAAAATGACGATTTTTGGAAAATTGTCATTTATGTTTGTTAAATTAAGAAATTTAAAAGTCCCATTATGTTTTTTATTTTGTATTAAACTTCCATGGGATATATTTCATTAAATAATCTAAATAATTCTATATTAATCAATGTTACATTTTATTTTGGTACAAAATCATTTCTATGCTTAAAAATACAATTTTTTAAAAACTATTTTTTTGGGTTTTGCGCACTTATATTAAAAGTAATTTTGACCACTTAAAAAATTTAAATATTGAAAAATAAGTTAAATATTTTTTATAAGTAGATTAAAACTTATCAATGAGATAAATTTATTATTTTTCATTATGAATAACAACCGTGGTAAAAATTTGTCATCACGATAGATGGTAAATCAAGTTAATTAAGGTAAAAACTAACTGATAATGACAAAAAAATATTGTCCTAATTATTATATTATGATTTTGTTTTTAAATTTATCACCTAAAATTATATATTTTTTATTTTTTATTCAATTTTCATGATTAATAATTTATAATATTTAAAATTTCATGAAAATTAGAATTGTGTCACTCTCCTCACTTATAAAAGGGAACCTCCTCTCCTTCATTCCCCACACATTTTGATAACTTTAGTTCAAAAAGTCCCTCTCCAAACCTAAAAAAACAACCCTATAATCATTCTATAAGTCTTTTACTTTTTAAAATATCAATACTAGAAGGCTTAAGGTGTAATCCAAAGGGAGATACCTGAGGATAAGGTATAAGTCCTAACGGACCTATTTTATGTTTATTTCTTCTTCCACCTACTTCAAATATTATTAAGCCATTATAATATAGTAACATCATTAACTTAAATATAATTAAATTCTATAATTATTCATGGATAAAACCTTTTTAATTTCCATTTACATCTTATAATAAATTAAATCATCACTCACGCGTACGAGTGGAATACCACCTCCACAAAGAGATATGTCTCATTTTTCATCCCTAGATCATATGGATTTCTATAATGATGAAAAAAAGGAATATATAAGATATTTATGACCTAATTATGATTCTATAAATATAATATATTACTTACCTTCTTACTCTATCCATCTATTGTAAATTGATAATTCTACTCATGCATACATGTGGAACACAACATCCATGAAGTAATGTGATTCATTTTTCATATTCACCTTATAAGGATAGTTATAAGGAAAAACATAATGAATAAATATACCATTTATAACATATTTATGATTATATAAAAGTATAATATTATTAAATTTATTTCTTTTCCACTTGTTATAAAAATGAAAATACCTTTCAGGCATACATATAGATTCTTACTTCATGAAACAACATGGTTCATTTCTCATTAATACCATACTTTTATAGTTTTAAAAGTTCCTATAATGTATAAATATGATAAATACAATAAGTTTAATATTCTAGAGATAATTTTACAATAACCCCTTCAATAAAGTTCAATGTAGCAATGTGGTTTTGAGGTTATTAATCAAACGACCCAAAAGCATCCAATGTGAAATTAACAATATTACTAAATAAAAAACATGTTAATAACTTAAATAAAAGAAATATTGATAGTGTAATTAAATTTAAAAGGGTTATTAAGAAATTAGGAAAACAATTAGTGACCTCAATCCCAGTAGCCCAGAGTCGATGTCTACTTTATTACATTGTAATAAAATACAAGGAATCATATCTCGAAGGAAATAATAGTTTATTAGTCTTTTTAAACTAGATACATACTTAAAATTATTATTAAAATTGAAAAATAAAATACAAATAGTATTTTATTTGAGTTTTACATTATTTCTCATAGAAAATCCTTGAATATCAATAACAAAACATTTCCACATATCCTGGGGGAAATAAAATGTATGAAATGAGTGAGCTCAAATTCTTATTAAGGGTAACCATACAATATAATCTATGAATAAATAGGTCATAATACAATTTTCAAGGTAAATAACTAAAACAAAAGATATTTAATCAATAACTTGAGCATAATATGGAAGGAATAAATAATGATCAAATAATTCCACATAAATAATCACATAAACATGAAAATCTAACTATGAATATTCTAACTAATTGAATAATCACATGGAATATAAATAATTGAATTCATAATGATGTAATACATAATTTTAGACATCCAAAACATAAAATTGAGTCCTTGTGCTAAAAAATCTAAATAAATGGGTAAGGCCTCAGCAAAAACTCAATCTAGTGTGTCTCTTGATACCTACCGATGCATTGAAAGGGTAGAGTTGGATTCACCCATCACTTACTAAGTATAATGAATTACTCATATTAAAGGGATGAAAAAGAGTCCACATAAACATCCATATTCAAAAAATAACATATGAAATGGTAATACATATCCCAATCAATAAACATAATCATAATATATCTAGAATAAAATTATGAATGGTAATAAACTTATACATACCTAATCAAAATAATCATAAACCATCCATATAAATAATAAGTATGGTTTTAATATAATATATCATCAGTTTAATATAAGTAAAATATTTTTTTGATTTCATTGATGAATAGAAATACCCTGAAAATATTCTTACCCACATATTTTATAAAAATAACATTTCTAGATTGAAAATAAACTTTTAAAACAAAAATTTCAAAAAAAAAATTTTTAAAATACTTTTCATTGAAAATAAAATTTTAAAACATTTAAAGAGAAAATTAAAATAATTATTTTACAAGACGGTGTAAAATTTCATTCATGTTGTATATGTTAAAACAAAAACTCATTACACATTTTTTGTAAAATCCAAACAGTCATTGCTTTGAAAGTGACATAAAGATTCATTTAAACATATTTTTTAAAAATTTAAAAAGGGTAAAAATTAATTTAATAATAATTTTTAAAAGGTTTAAAACATTTATGAAAACATTTTTAGAAAATATGGGTTTTGATGAAATATGATTTCCAACCGAAGAGAGATATAAAGTCGTATTTTCTAAGAAACGTTTTCTCAATCATTTTAAGTACCTGAGAGTGGAAAATTGGTACTATTACACTAAAAAGATCATGAATAACCATATTTGAAGAAAATAAATTAATTTAAAGATATGAATGTCAAATAATTACCCCATGGTAGATATAAACATAAATAATATTAATTAATGATGAGATTGTGAAATAAACTCTTACCACTTTGGTATCTTTCGAATCATAATCTCCATGAAATAAATAAATTCAAATGAAACATTAAATAACATTAATATAAATTAATTAATGATATTAAATTAAAAATGTTAAGTATATACACCACAAAAAAATAAATAAGTGGTTGTTATGGCATATGTCTCCCAGAAGTAAAAGTGAGAAGAGAAACCCTTAACTCAGGTTAGAATTCCTTCCTATATGTATGAATCACCTTTATAATAATTTTTGGTTTATTATAAACATATTAAATAATAATAATCATATATATCACACTATATATTATTTTTTTATATTTCTTATCACACTCTTGTTAACAATTCTTTGTTAAAATCACTGTTTTCGGTGATAATTGCTTCATTTTTCATTTTTCATTTACTTTGGTAATTTCTGTTCCTCTAATTTGATCATGTTTAAATCATATAAATAGGGTTAAAAATGATATAAATATCATATCTATTCTTTATATGTTTATTTATCATAATCTATAAACTTTAGAGATAGAAAATGGACTACACTGTTTATGAAGACGGTTGGTCGTACGTACTCATGAACATTGTTTCCATTTTTCACAATGGATGGAGAAACAATTAATTCCCTATTTTAGAATAGTTATTATGTTATATATATAATTTATATTAATAAAATATATTCCTTATTACAATCCATGTAAAAATAAAATGAATAATATTTCACATCGCTACGTGGAGGGGGTAGTCCACACATATGCACGATCGACATTATTATTTTCCAAAAAAATGGAAATATAGAAGGTATATGTGATATGATAATTACATAAGTATAATAATATCATAATATATATATATATATATATTAAATCCATCATTATATATCCCATTTAAAGTTGGTGATGGAAAATGAATGACATCAGTTTGCGAGGTGGTAGTCCGTCGTACACATGAATAATGATTTCGTAACCCATTTGATGGAGGAGGAGAAGGATAAAAATTGATAAATCAATATAATAACATATAAGTATATTTTAGATAATTTTTTTATTATATTTTAAGTATTAATACATTATTTTAGGTGAAAAAATAATAAATAAAATTAAAGAGCTTCATTAAGAAAATTTCCTTTTCTAAGAGAAACCTCCTTTGGATATCCTCTTGAAGGCCCTAGGGTTAGTATTTCAGGATTAATTAAATCTACATAATATGTATAATAGTTTTAGAGAGATATTTAGGCAGGTTTTGGTCAATAAAAATGGCTTGGAAGTTGTTAATGATTCAAAGGAGGGAGTTCCCTTTTATAAGTGGGGAAAGAAAACCCAATACAAAATTACTTGTAAAATCCCCAAAAGAATCCAAAATGATAAATTAATTCACATTAAAAAATATTTAAAAAAAACTTATTTTAGAATTTTGGATATTATAAAGTAAACATATTTCCATAAAATAACATTTTGACAAGTTGTTAGGTCATTGTAATACTAGTCTTCTTAGTTTAACCCCATGGTAAACCCACTTTTAACTTAACCTGGTTCATTAATTTTTTTTTCTGTTTTCACTATTAATTATGCTAAAAAAAGTTGAATATAATAGATTATATATATTATTCTAATTTAAAATATAGAATCTATGTTAAATATTCAATTCACATAATTAGCATAATCCAATTTAAAATTATACTCGCAGACACGATGAAAAAGAGGGTTTCCAAAGAGAAACATATCATACGTATAGATTGTTTTAGTATCAAAATTATATATGAATTTGATTCCAAAGAAATAAAGTAGTTAAATTTTAATATAAATGAACTAATTTTACTTTATATTCAATTTAAAATATAATTTAACTTTGTAAATAATTTAAACGAAAATCCAGTTTTTAGTAAAAATCATTATTTTCAATATTCATTAAAAAATGAAACATTTCAAAAAATCCTAAAAATATACCCTAAGAAAATTTTTATATTCGGATTTAAAAAATAAATTTATTTTTCTCTAATAAATTTTATAAAAGTGGTAAATATTAATTATAAACTATGTGTGCAAAGAACAACAATACCACCTTTTAGAAAAAAAATATATTTTTTTAGAAAACCTTTCTTTTACTTTAAAATAATAGTTATTTTATTTCTAATCAATAAATAACCATTGAATTTATTTTATACATGCATCAATAATTAAAATTTTATTATTTAGTTAGTACCATTAATACCCATCAACTTAACATCTAGGTTATAATGGTAATGTTTATCTAAAAATATTTTAATAGAATATCATGTTTTGCTTAAACCCATTGTTCTGTACATCACAAGATATTAAAAAAATTGACTTTATTGGGAAATAAATATATTACAAATTTTTATGGTGTTAAATTATCTTATAATAGTAGCCTTACATGTCATATACACTATCAAATATGAAGTACCACTATTAAAATATTGAGGGGTTACATTCTACCACATTAAATAAATTTCATCCTTGCAATTTAGTCATGATCTTGATAATAAAGGGTTTGAAATTTTAAAATACTTTTATTGGAACTCAATTTGTAGAAGCCATGATTTTAGGTACTTAACCCTTTATTGAAGTATTTTATGTATATAAAGTTATTGGTTTATTTTTTTGGAGGTTTGGAGGAGTTTGTTTTTTGATTTTTGGACTTTTTTAGAGGTTCAAGGTTTGAGTATGGTAGTTGAAACCATGAAAACCCTCCCAAAAAACTGTGTAATGGAAATAGTGTGCACTGGGTAGGTTCATTATTTGTTGAAACTATGTTACTACCTTGGAGAAACCATACAATGTTGGAAATATGGTTTTAGTATAGTTAGCACATAGTTTTTTTTAAACATGTAGTAAAACCATGTGAGGTGGGTTTGGAGGCACTGGCTCATGCCCTATTAGCACACAGTTTTCCTAACTGTGTATCCTAAGTATGCACTGTGAAAAGTTAGATTTTAAAATTGTGGAACAATATTGGTTTACCACATTAATTCCCTGTTTTCCCATAATCAAGTCATAACCCGAATTCATATTCCTTCTAAGGCTGTTCAGACCATCTATTTGGATATTGGAATAATTTGTAGGAAATTTTAAATGCATTGGTGGCCAGATTTGTCGGTAAGTGATATTTTTTTCATCAATTTCCATATTTTTTATTATTTTTACTTCTCTTGTAATCATGAATTTAATCTTCTAGGGATAAATAAAAAAATTTAATGTCAATCATGATGATATATGGTTTTTTTGGTTTAATAGAAGAAGATCGAAGGTTTAATCTTGAAGTTCTAAGCCATGTTTTTGATGTTTTTAGACCATTATTTTTTCACCAAAGTTTGATAGGTAGTTATCTTAACTCGTGAATCCTATTTATTATAAATTTAAGTATTTTTCTAAAATTTATTGAATTTTTTGAATATAATTATGAAATTATTATGTGATTCTTGATGGAAACCTCTTTAGTGACGGTTTTGTGAAATGGTTTAAATTAGTTTGTTTGGTTCAAAGTGAATTTTGTTTATTATTTTAAATTATGGTTGGGTTTTGATGTATGTAAAATATTTATGTATTTGTTTTCAATAAAATAAATGTTTTATTGAAATTTATTGGAATGGTTTTAGGAATACATGGCTGGTGTGAGTTCATTTTCATTAACATGACCCTTTAGAATGGGTGTATACCATTTGGGAACTTAGTATTTGTTACCTTGTGATTACTTAGTAGATCTATTAGATATAAATCATGAGTGTGTAAATATTACAATGTAATTCATGTGTGGTTGTGTTGTAATCATGTGATAGAAATTCCAAATGTGTTTGAGAAAAGGTTTGTGGTTGAGAAATTGTTTTCCTTGGAACTGATTTTGTTTTTATATAAACTATTAAAATTATTTAAACTATTTTATATAATATATTTTATATACATTTGATAATAAGTTATATCCTAGTGATGTGAGTTGGTAATTTATTGGGGAAACCCTACTAAGTTTTACACTCACCGCCTGCTTGGGCACATTGGTGCATTTTCATATGTGATATATCAAGAAACAGGTAAAGGCTAGGTATCCCAGTTCTTTAGTGATGCATCTTGATACCTTGGATTATGAATGTATAATTAGAGATTATAGTAGTTTGGGAGTTTATAATTTGATGTCTTACATGCCTTTGATTCTTATTGGTCTTGGTTTTCACTTTGCACTCTGATATAGTTCAGTTTGGTTTGGTTTTCTTTTAGTTTTATTTTGTACTCATGCATCATATAGAGGTATTTTGGTTATGGTTATTTTAGTTTTGTGTTTTTTTTTCATAGGGTAAGTTGTCCCCCAATTTTTTATAAATCCCTTGGCATTTATTTCCAGCCTTTGGTGTCTTGGAGATATCACCTAAGTCCAGTAACACCCACCACCTCTTCCCAATACAATGGGTGAAGGGAGGGATGTTACAAATGGTATCATATTATTTGATCCTTTATATGAGATTTGGGTTAGTATATATCATGGGAGGGTATAGGGAGTGTATTTTTGAAACTATTAATGTAGCGCATAAGGATATGTAACTAACCTATTTATGTTGAACTTCATGTTACCAGGGAGTTTGGGTACATGAGTGTTTTGAGACACTTCTAGGAGTTGTAACCTTATCACCATGGGTTTATTCAATGAGAA
Source organism: Viscum album (assembly GCA_963277665.1). Lineage (NCBI taxonomy): Eukaryota > Viridiplantae > Streptophyta > Magnoliopsida > Santalales > Viscaceae > Viscum > Viscum album. The sequence goes on from OY728166.1 coordinate 1,181,618,035, forward strand.
TATCGTGACATGCATTGATAGAAATTACATCCCACTAGGAATTCCTATTTCAATTGGTGTAATGATTTATGATTTCAAGAAAAAGTGTTTATTTTTTAAAATAATTTGTAAATGGATTGATTTTCAAAAGCATTGGAGAATTTTCAAAAATGTTTTGGAAGATGAAAATTATTTAATTTTTGAAAAACTTGTTGTGATATGTGTTATCTGATAAATTTTAAATTGCTAAGACTTTATTTTCTCAAGATTAATACTAAATGGCATTTTCTTTTGGTTATAGAAAATGAAACTAGGTAGGCGTTGTAGGAACCAATCAGAAGAGGTGGAAGAGAATTTGGTTACATATAACCCATTGGTGATTCAATAGTTAGGTCAGAGTATTTTCTATGAATTTCAGGTGGTGTATAAAGGGAATATAAGGGATGAAATAGAGAAATTGGATCATTTAGTTCAGTTCCAAATGCAAAATGTACACAAATTTCAAAGTGATTCATAACTAGAATAAGTAGATATGTGGATAAATAGGATTAATAAAATATTTTATTTCCTAGGTATAGAATATGAGATAAATGTGAAATTGGATATATACATGTTAGATGATCTAGCACACCAGTGGTGGGATTTAGCAGTTCCTACTAAATTGGACCAAGGAATTTCATTAGAGGATTTAAGGAATTGTTCAACAAAAATTCTTATCCTCACATGTTTAAAATTGATAGAACAATGGATTTATTTAGTTCTAAGTAAGTGAACCTCACAGTGATAGATTAGGTGGATAAATTTATAAATTTATCCTACTTTTCACCTAATGTTATTGCAAGTTCGTCCTTAAAGGTACACATTTTTTAATTGAGGTTAAAGCTATAGATTCTATCAAATATTATTATAATTTTCCTATCAGATTATACTAATATTTTCAATAGCGAAATAGTGGATAAAAATAGAATATTCGGTAATAAGGGTGGAGGAAGCATGTTAATACCTATAGAAAATGGTGGGAACACTAATGCTAGGAATAAGTAAAAGAGGGACACCTATTTCCAAGGTATTAGTATGAATCAAAACCAGATAGTGGGATCAATAATTTTTCCTCCTAAACCAAAATGTAAACCCATTTATTTTTAATGTGGTTCCTTCAATCATAAGAAACAGTATTAAATGAAACCACTTGGATCATGTCACAATAGCAACTAGATGAGACATCTTCATCGCTATTGTTGTAGTGCTCCAAGGTTGAGTAGTAGAAACACATCTCATGTTTCACTAACACCATATGATTTTATGTTATAAGGGTAGAAGAATAATTCTCCTATGAATAACCTAGAATTCCATGGTTATTCTAGGAGTACCATTACTCCACAACTAGTGAAATATCAATAGGGTAACAAATAGAAAAGTGCATCTAGTAAGAAATTTTATAGAGAGAGGAGAATTATATTGGATGATCAACATAAAACTTTGACAGTGAGAGGTATTATTATTTTCAAGTCTACCCTTATGAAATATTTGTTTGATATAGGTGCATCCCATTCATTTATTTCTTCTCATGTTGTTGATCTTTTGGGTTTCCATGTTTAGATGACGTCTTCAATTTTGAAACTTCAAACTCCTCTTAGTCAAAGAGAATGTTGGGCCTTTATATGAAAATAAAATTTTATAACAATCGATGGGGATGAATTGATTTTGTATTTATCTATACTTGAGATGTATTTCTATGACATAATAATCGGTATGGATTGGTTGAAAATTTTCATATGTCACATAGATTGTTATAACAGAAGGGTTGGTTTCACAATTGATGATGGTGTTGAACATCTCTTTAGAGGAAATCATAATGTAAATGCAAGTGGAATTGGATTTTTAGCACTAGTAGTTGGAAATATCTCATACCATTTTTCATCTTTGACCCTGTCTTCTATGGATGAGATCAATAAAAGAGTTTTTTACAATCATAGTGGATAAATTTTCTCATGTTCTTCTGGATAATTTTTTAGGGTTTTCACCAACAAGGGAAGTGGAGTTTAAATTGATCTCTTACTAGGTAAAAATAATATATCACTTCCATCATATCAAAGAAAACCAACATAATTAAGGTAATTGGAATTATAGTTGAAGGAGTTTGAAAGAAAAGGGATTATTCGACATAGAATGTCTCTATGGGAAGCACTGACTCTATTTGTAAAAAATATAGATGGAACTCATCATCTTTATGTGGATTATCATTATATTAACCATGTTATGATAATTAATCAGTATCTTCTTCAATGAATTGATGATCTATTTGATAAATTCAGTCAATACCAGTGGTTCTCTAATATTTATTTTCATTTAGGATATCACCAACTATGAGTTTTAAATAAGGATGTTCTAAAAATAGATTTCACGAGTACATATGGCCATTATGAGTATGTGGTTATGCCTTTCAGTCTTAAAAATGCACTAGATATCATTATGGAATCGATCAATTAGATGTTTCAAAGGTATCTGGATTCTTTTGTGGTGGTTTTTTCAATGATATACTAGTGTATTCTAAGACAAAGGTTGAGCATGAGAAACACTTGGTAATTGTGTTTGGTATCTAATGAGATCATCTTATATATGAAAAACTTTCAAAGTATGATTTTTGGATATAATAGTTATGTTTCCTTGTCCATATAATCTCTAAAAAATATTTTTTGTGGATCCAAAAAAGATAGAGGTTGTGATCTATTAGCAACCACCAAAGACTTTATTTGGTACATGAAAATGTTTGGGTCTAGATGGTTATTACCAATGCTTTTTTTGTGAATTTACATGACTATATTCACCACTGGATTATTTTAAATGGACGTTTATTACATTATAATATAATTTTTAATGTCATAATTCCTTTAAAGAGCTCAAATTTCACCTCATATTAGCACCAATCTTGATATTTCTAGAATTAGGATAGGGTTATGTACTGTATAATGATGCATCAGGATCTGGGTTGGGGTCTGTTCTCATGCGAGGATATCATGTTGTTTCTTATGGATCAAGAAAGTTATAGTTTCATGAGAATAACTACCCAAAACATGATTTGGAATTAGTTATTGTATTCCATGATTTGAATACATGTCATCATTACCTCTTTAGTGAGAAATTTATGGTGTTTACAGATCATAATAGTTTGAGTAACTTATTATCACAAAGATATTTGAATTTGAGACAAAGATTATGGATGTATTATCTTTAAATGTTTGTCTTTGACTTGATGTACACATCATGTAATGTGAAAATTATGGCATATTCATTAAGAAGAAATTCATGTATTCGGTTAGAAAGGAGGCTTTAGATCAATGGTATTTGATGTTAGTGATAGCCAATATTCACATAGATTTTGAATACCAAGGTATTGTTTTGGTTTCCTTTCTAGTTTCTTTTATATTTTTTTGGTAGATAAAGTTAAATATGCATAGAAATATGATTCAAAATGTGTTTTTATGAGGTCAAAGATAAATGGTGTGAATACCATTTAGGTATGGAATATTTATAGAAGATCAGTTTTTTGGTTTGAAGATTATATGTTCATGCCTATGGATTTTCAAGAACAACTCCTTCATGCTTATGACCATTCGATATGGGTTTTTCATCTTGGAATACAAAATATACATAAGGAACTGAAAGAATATTTTTTATAATGTATTGGCCTGGATACCACTAAAATAGTTCCCTTAGGTAGTTGTTTATGAGGCCTCAAGTGCACCTCCCTATATGCTAGAGGCTTCTGACTAGCATTGAGGGCCTAGGGGTGATAGTGGGTACACTATGCCCTCATATCATATTAATAAAATATTGGAAATAGCTAATTACCATACACATAAGTAATTAACTAGAGTACAGAAATAGTAAAAAAATTAAAATAGAACACATTGTAATAATAAATGAAAATTTTATAAAATGTTGAATAGATATTTCTTATATATAGCACTGGTAACCCACTGGGTTGACCATACAGATAGAGAAGTACAAAAATAAATTGAAATAAAAGTACATGTCTTTACAACTAACTATGATCTAGACCACATACCGATCCTCCAGACATTAGCGAAATCCACCAACTTGATTAGAAGAACCCACGCGAGTAGCTCCGCTCGAACATGATACTCTAGTCCTCATCCCTATCCACCAGGAAAACTATGCTCAGACTGAAAATCATATATAAGGTCTACACATACACCAAGGTGCATGTGAAGTGGATGGAAATAATCTTATTTGGACACCATGATGATGAAACTATAAATTATGTTGTTATAAGTGTATGAAGAAGTAAACTTCTCAGCCTAGCTGAGACACAACTGAAAAGATATGTAAAACAAATAAACATGAAACCACATTTGAATCAATTAGTCTATAATCCCAATAAATTGGGGAAGTTCTAGAATGGATGTTTATATCTGTATGTGTATACATTTTCAGTCCCCTACCTATAAATATATACATAACTATGAATATTAATGAGTAATTGAGTGAAATAACATAAATCAAATCAGCAGTCGATCCTTGGGTCTATAATCTCGTTTACCAGGATATCTTGTACAGGGGAATTGAGATATATTTCATGACAATCAAGTTGTGTACCATTAATTCGATCTCTAGTTCCATAATCCCAATTGACAAGTACTTTCTTAGGCCAATGCTAGAAATTTCTCTAATCAAGCTATATCACCATAGGGGGATACTCGTCATTCACTTGGGTTCACCCATACCCGCCTCCAATCACAAAAATCATGGGTTTTGGGGATGTACATTCATACATCCTATAAATGGTCACTAAACTAGATACTATACTAACCAGGATATGTAAATACAAACCAATGTTTGAGCCCTAGGTCCCGGTTCATAGGTGTTCATGACATTCAAAACTCATATAATCTAAAAGGGTCTAACTCTTATGAGATATATAATGATAACTCACCAGTAAGACTCCATGCCCACCCCTAGAGTATCTAATAAGAGAGAGACGAATCATCCCTATCATACATAAGAGAATAACCATTCTAGGTATCCAATGATGTGAGATTCACAACACCGTGGTCAAGTAACCAATCAGCAAGAACTTAATCATCCCTATAATAAGCCACTGGTCGAGGAGAACTTGATCATCCACTGTAGACCAAATGTTGAGGAGAGGATAATCATCCCCATCATATATCAAACAGAGGATAGAATAATCATCATCATTACTCGGGAGAGCGGAACCATCCATGACTATCATTACTAGGGACATCATGCCTATATATCATATTCATAGGCTCAATGGCTAGTTTCCAAGAAACTCCTATGGACATCCAAATAACATAATAATCAAATATATAGGCTCAATAGATAGATTCTAGGTAGTACCTCTAAGTATAGCAACAAACATAAGAAATAACATGGCTCATATTCCAGATCCTAGGAAAGAAGGTTTAGGCACTCCCCAGAGAAATAAAGATACCTCGCATCTGGCTTAACAATCACTAACTAAGAAGAACCTATGGAAAATACCACTGCAACAACAATAAACATGTAAAAGTAAAAAAAAAGTAATGAGGGTTTCTAAAGGCCTAAACCCAATACCACTTCCACAAAAACTTGGGCTTACAAGTTCAACATGGGTTCTAAGGTGACACCTAGTATCATCTCTACCCCAAATCGGTATACTAGCTTAGGGTTTTGTTAAACCACTAGGCACCTGTTAGTTCCCTCAATCCACAAAACAAAAGAGGCATCCTATTTAGGATCCTAAATTTATAAACCTGAGAAAAGGAATCCTACTTTGGATCCTTAGATGAAAAGGTAAAGGAGGAATCCTACATGGGATCCTCTAATGGAAAGAAGTATTGAGGCATCCTACATGGGATTCACATAACAAAACAAAGGTGAAGGCATCCTATAAGGTAGCCTATATAACTGTATAATAAAGAAGAGGCATCCTACATGGGATCCTAAAAATAATATAAAGGTAAAAGGATACTATAAGAGTTCCCTAGGTTAGAATTAATTTGAATGTAACACACAAGGGTCCTTCAGTAACCATCAAGAATATATAGTCATCCTACTTAGGACCCTCTATGTCAAAACATAATTAGTGGAATCTTACAGGGGATCCTTGGTAATAACTAATCGCATGGACTTATAGGCCAGAAGGGTACATCTTGCAAGGGATACATACTCAATGTAAATGATATAAAATCATTAGTCTAGAGAGATATATCCTAGATCATCTTAGAATAGGTATCACCCTCAGAAGACACTAGATATGATTACCAGAGAAGAAACTCTCCATTTAGGAAAATCCTTAAACACCACTTGGGAGTCCTTAAAACGCCATAAGGGTTTCACCATCGTGATATACATGGAAAAATAATCATAATGAACTTCCTATGTTTCTAATTCTAAATCTTGGGAGAAAAGATATGAAACACCCAAAAAGGGTTGCAAAAGGGTTAGCACACAGTGTGTCTCCCTTATCCCATGACATGTACTCCCAAATCCTTACCTAGGCATGTACTCTGACCAGAAAATGCATGTAAATGCCCAAGTACAAAGAATGTAATATGGGTATATAGTGTGTACCCTAAATTGGGTACCTACTCGAATCCTGAAAATGTTTTGGCTATGTAATTGGTATGTATGTGTACTTCTACACGATGTGTGACCCACACAGAGTCTAGCTGTGTACTCTACACGACATGTGTCCCTTACACGGGCAGCTTGGCCGGATACTTGGATACATGACCAAGTATAAGCACATGGTGTGTATACCTCATACATGGAGTTTACTTCTAAAAATTCATGATCTAAAAATAATAATAACACAGGAAGTTTGTTCCCTGAACCACATGTCGTGTAGATGGGTTTTCCTGAATGGAAAACACCCAAATCACCCTAAAATCCCCATTTTCACTCAAAAATAGTAGATCAGACAACAAGGATTCATAAATATCCACTACTAGAAAAACATGTATTTGCGACGGGCTATTTGCGACGGGATCCCGTCGCAAATAGCCCGTTGCTGAAAACGTCGTCGCAACTACACTTATTTGTGACGGGCCCGTCGCTAAAGCCTTTTTTTTGCGACGGACATTCTCCCCGTCGCAAATAGTATTCCGTATTTTTGTAAAAAACTTTTAAAATAGTTTTTGCGACGGGACCCGTCGCAAATACCTTTTGCGACGGTTCCGTCGCAAAAACTATTTTTTAAAAAAATAAAAAAAATTAATAACACTAGTATTTGCGACGGGACCCGTCGCAAATACTATTTTAAAAAAAAATAAAAAACTATTAATAATACTAGTATTTGCGATGGGCATAGTATCCCGTCGCAAATACTATAAAAAAAATAAAAAAAATAAATTATTAATAAATTATTTTAATTAATATAATAATAGAATTATAATTTAGAAATGAAAATAATAAATTATTTTAATTACTATAATAATAGTAGAATTATAATTTAAAAATAAAAAATAATAGAATATTAATAAATGATTTAATTAATATAATAATATTACAATTATAATTTATAAATAAAAAAAATATTAATAAGTTATTTTAATTAATATAAAAATAATAGAATTATTTTACATTCAAATATTAAAATAATTCAAGTATTACAAAAAAAATAATTAAATTTTAATATTATAAAATTTTAATATATATATAAAATTTTAATATATATATAAAATTTAATATTATAAAATATAAATAATATTATTATTCATATTAATATTGTTATTTAAAAATATAATATTATTAATATTTTATAATGAGACAGAAACTACGAATAGAAAAAAAAATTGATTTCACAAATTTCATAACAGAAATACAAACTCTAATCTGAAGGAGGGGGGGAGGGGGGGAGGGGGGGATCCGCAGATGGTGGTGGAGGAAACTCCATCCCTAAAGCATGAGTGAGTCGGCGCATGTACTCCATCTGCTCCTGATGCTGCTGCTGCCACTGACTCGCCTGCTCCTCGTACAGCTGCTGCTGGCGTCGACGCTCCTCCTCATGCTGCTGACGCATCTGCTCCTGCTCCTGTCGGAGACTCTCTATCTGTGCAGTCTGAGATCGCAACTGATCCTCATACTGTGTAGAAGAAGATGCACGAGCTCCTCTCGAGCTGGACGCCGACATCGCAGCACTGCCATAATAATCTCCGGGAGTCAGTCGAGAGCCGATACCAACTACCTGGCCCTTCTCGAAGGCATACTGGGTGGCCTGCATCCATGCCGCCTCATCAAACTGACGGGCAGTGGTCTGATCTGATGACTCGGCCTGACTCTCAGGTCGGGCTTGTGCCGCTGCGGCCTCATATGACTCATATAGTTGCAATTTAAAATTAAAATTGTGAATATATTATATGCAGTTAATTTTTAAACTTGAAAACAAATAATACTGACCACGATGTGATGCTGACGATCACCTCTGAGCTCCCCAGTAGCAGGATCACTATACATCCTTCGATATACGTCGTACTCTGTAATATCGGGGTGCTCGACAGCCTATAAGAATAAAAAATAAACTGTTAATATTTATAGTTATATAAAATATTTATAAATAATGTACGTACCAGATGCTGTCTATGAGTACTGAAAGAACGACTCCCAGCTCGATGAGTCACCTCCTGTCTCCCCCGATTCTTCCTCCCCACCGATTATCTCCTCTGAAAGGAACCACTCAACCAGTGCGCACATAATCCATCCCATACATGGGATGAAATATACTCTGGTCGGTGTGCTCTACATGACTCCTCAAAATCTGACACTCCTGCTTTCTTCATCGCAGCTTTTCTTAAATTGTGCAAAAACTGACGAAGACGATCACGCATGGCCACCTCCCATGCCTCGTGGATGGCGTCACGCATGGTATCCTCGATCGGATACCATAAACCCTATAAATAAATCAAAATATCAAGTTAGAAATGAAATAATTTTCAAAATAAAAATTATTTATTTACGTACGTACCAACCAATGGCCGAACATGGCCTGCTGCACATCAATGGGAATCTGCTCCCATGTGGTCCACGGCTGAGAGAAATAGTTGCGCAAAATAGCGCTGCCCTGTCCGACTGCTATATGCGGAAAACTGAAAAAATAATTAACATTTATTATGTAAATAGATTAATGAAATCTTTGTCAAATCCACATGTTATCACACAGGTTATCACACCTCCGTGTGCGTGGATCAAACCCAAGACGTGGACGTCGCTCGGGGACGGGGTCAGGAATCATCAATCGTGCAAGACCGCGCCCCCTCCGCGTACTCCCTGGAGCGCCTGCAGGCTGAGGGTCATCTGTCAGCAACTCATCCGCATCAAAAGTCAGGTCAGCATCCGCCAACGCACGAAATGTGGCGTCGTCCATCTGAAACAGAAAATGTTAATGTTAGCAAATAATTGATAATTACTATTATATATACATATATACATATTATGATTGTATATAAATACCATGAAATTCTATCAGTGTTCATCTTCATCATCATCTTCATATATGTCAATGTCATCTTCATATTCCTCCTCAACATCATCGATATCCATTCGAGTTACAGTTGCTTCATCTCTTACCGTTTCAAATTCATATGTGACATCATTAACATCATCGTCATCACCGACTCTTAAATGTGGGGTGTCGTCATCGATACTCATGTCTCTTTGTAAAAAAGATTGATTTTGAGTACTCTCTTGAAAAACTTCAATTCTTTGCACATCAGTGAAAGCACATTCACTTTGACTAAACTGATTGTCTCAAATTTTGATTTTTATTACACTCCACCAATCAGTCAAGTCTCTTGATGTTGCACAGTACTTTGCATAATAAACATGATATGCCTGTTGAGCCAATAAGAATGGTTCATTTACTGCGAGAACACTTTTACATTTAATATCGATGATTCCATGAGTCGGATGAACATGCACGCCTCTCTCTGTATCCAACCACCGACATTTGAACATGGTTATGTAATGTTGTCCAAGATAACAGAGTTCAATGATTTCATCAAGTATGCCATAAAAGCCAACTTCATTTTCTCGATGATGAGATCCTCTCAAGCTAACTCCACTGTTCATTGTTTTTTTCAATTCCCCATATGCATGTGTGTGGAATCGAAATCCATTCACCACATATGCATTATAAGTTTTAACAAGTTTGGAAGGTGGGTTACTCAATACACACAACTGTTTGTCAATTTTATCAGCATTTCGAGACACCTGAAAATTTGTGAAATAATTATCAATATAGTAAACTATACATTGAATGAGTTGCTAGAAGATAAAGAATTTATGTTACCAGTTTTTGAAACCACTGAGAGAAATTTTTCAGTCGACGTTCTTCGAGAGCAGCTGCTGTAATTTGTGGAATTTGTTTCTTGATATGATTATCATACAACCTATAAAAACCAAAGTTATTTACTGTAACATAAATGAGAGAATAAGTGATATAAACACTTACAGTACAACTGATGTCATCTCTTCACAGTTGAGCAGAACATACGTATGAGCTCTATGATGTTCATCATCTGAAAGCCAGCGTTCAGAAACTCCACCAAAACCAAGCTATGACTGGTTGAAAACAAATAATTGATTGTCGATTTCATCAATATCCCTCTCATTCCGTCCCATTCGGTTGTGTTTTGAAGGATACTCAGATTCAAAATAATGGGAGCAGAAAAAAGATATTTCCTCTTGCAAATAAGCTTCTGCAATAGATCCTTCAACAGATGTTTTGTTGCGTACTTTTCTTTTCAATTTTTGCATGCATCTTTCAAATGGGTACATCCATCGAAACTGTACCGGACCTCCACATTTGGCTTCATATGGAAAATGTAACATCAAATGTTCCATTGAGTCGAAGAAAGACGGCGGAAATATTTTTTCCAGTTTACATATAATTACAACAACATCTTTTTCAAGTTTTCCTAGAGCATCATAATCTGCCGTAGCCGCACAAATTTCTCGAAAAAAATGAGACATGTCTATTATGGAATCCCAAATCACAGAATTCAAGAGACCTCTTAATCCAATGGGTAGAAGTCTCTCCATTATAACATGACAATCATGACTTTTTAATCCAGTAATATGACCATTCTTTACACATCTACCCAAATTGGAAGCACAGCCATCTGGAAGTCTCAAATCTGCAATCCACTGACAAAATAATAAACGGTTTTCTTTAGACAGTGTACAAGCTGCTTTTGGTTTCAGTAACCTTTCTGTTCTGACATTCTCAAATAGTTCCAATTCTGGACGCCTGCAAATTTGGGCAAGATCTAAACGTGCATTTACATTGTCTTTGCTCTTTCCTGGCGTATCCAAAACTGTATGAAACAAATTATCAAAACAGTTCTTCTCAATATGCATGACATCTAACATGTGTCGGACCAACAAATCAGACCAATATGGAAAATCCCAAAATATGCTACGTTTAATCCAATTGTGTTCTTTCCCAAAACCAGAAATTTTCTGTTGATTTATTGTGGGACCAAAAGTGATGGGAGGTAATGAAAATACAACTTATTTTAACTCCGAACCTGATAGAATTTTTGGAGGTCCATCCCTTTCAACTGTTCCTTTTCTGAAATGAGATCTGTTTCTGCGAAAAGGATGATCAGCTGGAAGAAATCTGCGATGACAGTCAAAATAACAAGGTTTCTTTCCATGAATGAGCATAAATGCTTTGTTCTCTCCCATACAGTAAGGACATGATTTCTGACCATGTGTACTCCATCCAGATAACATCCCATAAGCCGGGAAGTCACTTATTGTCCACATCAATGCTGCTCTCAGTATGAAATTCTGTTTCGTTGCAACATCATATGTACTGACACCAGTACTCCACAATAAATTTAATTCATCAATCAATGGCTTCAAATAAACATCAATATTTTTCTTCGGATGTCCTGGAATTAGTAAAGTCAAAAAGATATATGGATCCTTCATCAACATCCATGGAGGTAAATTGTACGGAGTTAAAAAAACAGGCCAACATGAATATTGACTACCATAAGATCCAAACGGACAGAAACCATCAGTGGAAAGGCCCAGTCGAACATTTCTAGCTTCTAAAGCAAATGATGGATGCACTCTATCAAAATGTTTCCATGAATCACCATCGGCTGGATGATTGAAGCTTTTATCGGTTGAAATATTCTCTTTATGCCATGACATCATTGTCGTTGTATTCTTAGACATGAATAAACGCTGAAGTCTGGATGTAAGCGGAAAATATCTCAACTATTTTACAGGAATCAAACCAGACTTCCCGTGTTGTCCTTCTTTATATCTCAGTTGCCCACATGTAGGACAACTATCCAACGACTCATTTTCCCCAGAATATAAAATGCAGTCATTTGAACATGCATGAATCTTATGACAAGTAAGTCCCAAATTTCGAACCAGCCTCTTACTCTCATAGTAATTTGCAGGTAAAACATTTCCTTCGGGTAACAGTGTTTTCAGCAAAGAAAATATCTGGTCAAAACAGGTGTTTGACATTCTGTTATCTGATTTGATAGCCATAAATTTTGTAACTGCTTCTAATTTGCTCATCTTGTAGCCAGGATATAATGCATCCTCAGCAGATTTCAACAACTCATAAAATTCAGACGGTGCCAGCTCAGTATTTGAAGCTATATCAGCCGGAGTTTCTGTATGTTGAACAGATGAACCTGCAACATCATGTACTAAATCATGAAACCGGGATGGATCCGGAATCAAGTTGGTATCACCTGCTCTAGAACTGCGTTCACCGTGTTGATACCAAAAAACATAATCTGGTTGAAAACCAAAACGTAAGAGATGTTCTCCCACTTTGTCAAACGTGTCAAACGTTCTCAATGCACATTTTCTGCAAGGGCATTTTATTTTTCCTTCTGAAACAAATTCTGAATTTGATTCCGCAAATGATAAAAAAGTCTCCACACCCTCAACATATACTGGATTTAAACCAGAACTGTTTGGATTTCTACGTTGATTTATCCATATGTGGTCACCTAATAATGATTTTTGACGACCTCGTTGTTCCATATTTCCCTATAAAATATAAAAGAATTACTGGTTTTGAATAATTTGTTAGAAAAAACACTCAAGTAAAGATTGAATATATTGAGAATAAAGCAAAACATGTTACAAATATTGATAATTTTAATATTATATTGATTTTTTATTATTTTAATAATACTAATATAATTTTTTCATAAAAATTAATTATATAATAATAACATTATTACATTATTAGTATATTTTATTATTAATATTAAAATAACATAATTTTTTATATTATATACAATTCTCCTTTCATCTGTGTGTTTAACATTCTGTCTCCACATGTAATATTCGCATTCACTTTCACCTCTCCATTGGCGAGTAGGTTGATAATTTTGAAAAAGAATGCGAATATTACATGTGGAGACAGAAAACACACAGATGAAAAGAGAATTGTATATAATATAGAAAATTATATTATTTTAATATTAATAATAAAATATACAAATAATGTACTAATTATTGGTAATTATTACTAATTATTACTAATTATTGGTAATTATTACTAATTATTACCAATTAGTGGTAATTATTACTAATTATTACTAATTATTGGTATTTATTACTAATTATTGGTAGTTATTACTAATTATTGGTAGTTATTACTAATTACTGGTAATTATTACTAATTACTGGTAATTATTCCTAATTATTACCAATTGTTACTAATTATTACTATTTACCGGTAATTATTTCTAATTATTGGTAATTATTACTAATTATTGGTAATTATTACTAATTATTGGTAATTATTACTAGTTATTGGTAATTATTACTAATTATTGGTAATTATTACTAATTATAGGTAATTATTACTAATTATTACTATTTATTACTAATTATTAATATTTATTACTATTTACCGGTAATTATTCCTAATTTTTGGTGATTATTACTAATTATTGGTAATTATTACTAATTATTGGTAATTATTACTAATTATTGGTAATTATTACTAATTATTGGTAATTATTACTAATTATTGGTAATTAATACTAATTATTGGTAATTATTGATAATTATTGTTAATTATTGTTAATTATTACTAATTATTGGTAATTATTGCTAATTATTTCTAATTATTACTAATTATTGGTAATTATTACTAATTATTGGTAATTATTACTAATTATTAGTAATTAATACTAATTATTGGTAATTAATACTAATTATTACTAATTATTGTTAATTATTACTAATTATTACTAATTATTGGTAATTATTGTTAATTATCCTTAATTATTGGTAATTATCCCTAATTATTTGTAATTATTACGAATTATTGGTAATTATTACTAATTATTACTAATTATTACTAATTATTACGAATTATTGGTAATTATTACTAATTATTGGTAATTATTACTAATTATTCCTAATTATTGGTAATTATTACTAATTATTCCAAATTATTGGTAATTATTAATAATTATTGGTAATTATTACTAATTATTACTAATTATTGGTAATTATTACTATTTATTGCTAATTAATACTAATTATTGGTAATTAATACTAATTATTGGTAATTAATACTAATTATTGGTAATTAATACTAATTATTGGTAATTAATACTAATTATTGGTAATTAATACTAATTATTACTAATTATTGGTAATTACTGGTAATTATTACTAATTACTGGTAATTATTACTAATTACTGGTAATTATTACTAATTACTGGTAATTATTACTAATTACTGGTAATTATTACTAATTATTGTTAATTATTACTAATTATTACTAATTATTACTAATTACTGGTAATTATTACTAATTACTGGTAATTATTACTAATTATTACTAATTATTACTATTTATTACTAACTATTACTATTTATTACTAACTATTACTATTTATTACTATTTACCGGTAATTATTACTAATTATTACTATTTATTACTAATTATTGGTAATTATTACGAATTATTGGTAATTATTACTAATTATTGGTAATTATTACTAATTATTGGTAATTATTACTAATTATTGGTAATTAATACTAATTATTGGTAATTAATACAAATTATTGGTAATTAATACTAATTATTGGTAATTAATACTAATTATTGGTAATTAATATTAATTGTTACTAATTATTGGTAATTATTACTAATTAGTGGTAATTATTCCTAATTATTGGTAATTATTACTAATTATTGGTAATTATTACTAATTATTGGTAATTATTAATAATTATTGGTAATTATTACTAATTATTACTAATTATTGGTAATTATTACTAATTATTGATAATTATTACTAATTATTGGTAATTATTACTAATTATTGATAATTAATACTAATTATTGGTAATTAATACTAATTATTGGTAATTAATACTAATTATTGGTAATTAATACTAATTATTACTAATTGTTGGTAATTACTGGTAATTATTACTAATTACTGGTAATTATTGGTAATTACCGGTAATTATTACTAATTACTGGTAATTATTACTAATTACTGGTAATTATTACTAATTACTGGTAATTATTACTAATTACGGGTAATTATTACTAATTATTGGTAATTATTACTAATTATTACTAATTATTATTAATTACTGGTAATTATTACTAATTACTGGTAATTATTCCTAATTATTACTAATTGTTACTATTTATTACTAATTATTACTATTTATTACTATTTACCGGTAATTATTACTAATTATTACTATTTATTACTATTTACCGGTAATTATTACTAATTATTGGTAATTATTACTAATTATTGGTAATTATTACTAATTATTGGTAATTATTACTAATTATTGGTAATTATTACTAATTATTGGTAATTAATACTAATTATTGGTAATTAATACTAATTATTACTAATTATTGGTAATTATTGGTAATTATTACTAATTATTGGTAATTATTGGTAATTATTACTAATTATTGGTAATTATTACTATTTATTGGTAATTATTACTATTTATTGGTAATTATTACTAATTATGGGTAATTATTACTAATTATTGGTAATTATTACTAATTATTCCTAATTATTGATAATTATTGGTAATTGTTCCTAATTATTAGTAATTAAATGAATAATTACTAATAATTAGGAAGAATTACCAATAATTACAAATAATAACATTATTAGTATATTTTATTATTAATATTAAAATAATATAATTTTCTAATTTATATACAGTTCTCCTTTCATCTGTGCGTTTTCTATCTCCACATACAAATAATACATGTGAAGACAACAAACACACAGATGAAAAGAGAACTATATATATATATAAAATTATATTATTTTAATATTAATAATAAAATAGACTAATAATGTAATAATGTTATTATCCCTAATTATTGGTATTTATTACTAATTATTAATATTTATTCTTAATTACTAAAAATTATTACTAATTATTCCTAATTACCATTAACTATGAACAATACTAATAATTTAAATTTATTAAGTAATAAAACAATATAAACATAATTAAATTACAACTAATTAAGAATAATTGAAACTAATAAAAAATTAAAAATAAATATTAAATTAAATTGAACATAAATACCTTGAAAATTGATCTGCTCTGATTATTCTTCAAAACTTTAATATCAGCTCCGAAAAAAAAATTAAACTGAAGAAAAACTCAACTTTAGAAACACAAGTTTGAGAACAGGAGAAGATAGAGAATGAGAATGATTTGAAAAAAACGGATGGGGGTATTTATAGGTTAGATTATTTGCGACGGGTCCATTTGCGACGGGATTCCCGTCGCAAATAGTGTTATTTGCGACGGTACCCGTCGCAAATACCTTAGCCAACATTTATTACGGTCAACGGTTAAATAGTTATTTGCGACGGGTCCCGTCGCAAATAACCACCTGCCGACATACTATTTGCGACGGGGGAATATTCCCGTCGCAAATACCTTTTACCGCCGCCGGTTATTTGCGACGGGAAAATATTCCCGTCGCAAATAGTTTTCCCGCGATTTGGCGCGCATCGCGGGAAAACTATTTGCGACGGGGAAAGCAATCCCGTCGCAAAAGCCTAATTATTTGCGACGGGTAAATACCCCCGTCGCAAATACGCATTTTTCCCGTAGTGATCATATATGGGGATTAAAACATGAAAACTATTAAATTATGGATGTCTATAGTGAAAACTTAAAACAACCTACCTTTGGGTGCAATCCGCCAAAGCTTCAACCACTTCATGGTCTACGGTTTCCACACAATGATCTAGCGCGTCGTAATCTCCACAGCGGTACCTCCCTCTCTCCCTTTCTATTTCTATTTCTCCCTATCCCTATCCTCTCTCTCTAGTTAACACAAAGTGAAATTCATAGTGGCATACATGATAATCCAAAAAAATGAAAATAATGTAAAGAAAAAGAAATGGAAATGGGCCTTGAGCCAGCCCCGGTGCCCAACTCGAGTTTATACCCCACCTAAGAAAAACTCCCCATTATGGACTCATTGATAGAGACATAATCACAATCTGATGATCCGTTAAAAATATATGACTTAAAAAACTTTCACAAATAAATTAGTATTTAATTTTTTAAATATTAAATACAAATTATTTTGATAGAATTTCAATGGCTTGGATATCTACCAAACTTCTATCCTAGGGTAAAACCCCTATTCTAAGATGAACAAAGTGGTTAGAAAAATTATCCAAGATCATATAGTTGTTTAAAATACCATTTTACCACTTATAGGCATTAAAAAGAAAAAATTTTAATTTATACTAAAAATTTACTTCTAGAAAAACATGGGAGCTTAAAAACTCCCCACTATAAACCTCATCACACCCAAGAAGCATAGTGGTAAGACTATCATCCATGCTTTCAACCCAAGAATATACACACAAAAAACTATATAAACTATCCAATGATCGTTCTTATAGTGTGAAAAGTTATCTCCTACATGGGAGACATTTAACTGTGGCCGATCTGGTACTCCCCACCATAGGATTACGCATATCATAATCTCAAAACCAAACCATGATATCAACAACTCATTGTAAACAACAATTTTAAATTTTAAATGAGACTGACCACCCTTGAACAACCAATGGTGAACTCCCCACCACATGGCTTACCTTATACCACTCCTCGAGCAGAACCTCAACAGGTTTCCTCATTAAGCTAGGAAATACATTTAAAAGTAAAGAATCTCATAGTAGGGAAAATTCTCTCTCCACTTACTCAATATGAAATCACAGTAGAGCATGATCAACTCTAACCACGAGTACACCAATATTCCATCAAAAGGCATATAAATCACTCTTTGAGCTATGCTCACTATTATGTCAATATCTGGACAGGATTTATCCATGGTTCAACCATCTTATAGAATCCTATTTATTCTAATTTCACCTCTACCATAGAGGTTAATTTTCAATTTAATCATAAATCATGGGAAACCAAGCCCAAGGTAAGTGTTGGAAAACATCAGTCCATGGATCGCACATAGACACTCACTGATTTATTATTTAACGTCACAACATGAATCCAATGTATACATATACAACCTGAATCGTACTCTACTAATTCATCCATTACATGGCTAAGATGAATGTGTGAAATTTAATTTTAATCTCATTAAGCCTAAATCTTCTTCAGAACTCCTCTTCAAAATTGATAACCTCACGCATTCCAAAATTTATTCCATGACCACCCATCACCCAGCATTATTATGGTCCCAAGCATCTACCCATGCTCTTGAAACATTAACAATAGTGGAAACACTATTCAAATATGCCATGCACCTAAATAGTCATATCGATCAAAACCATTCATGATATCAAAGTACCCAAGGTGCTTGTCAAAAGTTGTGGGTGTCAACTTGCCTATAATGTAAAACTACCTCACCTACCATGCCATGATCTCAAAACTAGTGTAAACCAAAGCTCACTACCTATAAATAAATTCATAAACTTGGGCTACCCCACTCATATAGGTTTCCCTCGAAAAAATAGATGTCGACCTACAAGGGTTTGAGTCAAACTAAGGGCCTCTAGGTCTCCCACCCAGCCCTATAGAACAATTCTCATAACTGGGACAAAATTTTTAACCAACTAGCACAAAATATCTAACCACTCAAAGGAATGTAAAGATCCCAATGACTTAAAAGGGTCAAAAATGAAAAGACGACATATAACAACCTAATACCCACTTATAATCCTCATAAGAAACTATTCGTTAAAGGTGATGATACCAATGAATAAGAGAGATGGAATAGGTAGTCATCAGGCATTCGTATACGTAATACCTCTTAGAGGTCCAGTTCACAAGAAAATATCCTGGTATAAATTAGTATCATACTCAATGATGCAACTAGATAACCACAACATAAGAAACAACACCCTACATGGGGGTATAATAAAAGGGAATCACATTCTATATTGACCTATTAGGGCCAATGCACCACCCATGCATGAGGAGAAGTGATCAGCCTCAACACCAAGACCTCAACATAGATCCAAATAACCTGCCATCAGAAAAAATATATATATATATAGATTTTATTATGACTAATATAATTTTACTTATTCATAATTAAAAATCACACACTAGTAGGCCTATATGATGTGAATCCAACGTGCCAAATATGATTCATGAGACACCTCTTACTGTAAATGTATAAGATTCAAAATCTATATTAGGCCTCTTACCAATGGGACAAGATCCAAAAATCCACAATAAATCATAAAATACACACAACATGTGCGTCTCTAAAGGTAAAAATCATATACAACTATAACATCACATATAAGAACAAAAATCCCATACTCTAGGAACCATGACTTTTTACTGAAATATGTTTTCTCAACGCACCAGTCTGATATCCATCGCAGGCTTCGACAAATTCCTAATACTCCTTCCACCATATCCCAAATATTAAATCCAATAGAAGGAATATATCTCATACTAAATTATAACATGTCATCCTAGATTCCAATAAAATGGTTCTCTGATATGGTTGGTTACGAAGCCTCCAGCATGCCTCCTCATACACCTGAGGTTGCCGACTCTTAGCAAGGGCCTATGGGGTGATAGTGGGGAGACTATACCGTCATACCAAAGTAAGAAAATAGCATATGTAGCTTTGTATCATACATATTAGTAAATAAATAGATTGAATAAGTATTAAATAAACTGAAATATAACATGTTCTAATAATAAATGAAAATCTATAAAATCCTAAACAGTTATGTCATGCATATAACATTGGTCACCCACTGGGCCGACCATACAGATATAGTAATTGAAAAAGAAATTGAAATAAAAGTACTAGGATCTACTAATAACACTGAGATAAACCAAATACATGGTCTCCAGACACTATCGAACTACACCAGACCGATCATAAGAACCCACATGATCATCTCCGCTTGAACATTCAACACCGGACCTCAACCCTATCCACCCTGAAAACCATGATCAACCTTAAAAGCATACATAAGGTCTACACATACATTGAGGTGCACATAAAGGGGTGAGGATTAATCTCAGTAGTCCACCCATATGATGATCCTATAAATTATGCTTCTATTAGTGTATAAAAAAAGAAAATAACTCAACATTGCTGAGAGAAAACTAAAAAGATAAGTAAAACCAATAAACATAAAACCACAGTGGAATCCCTGGGTCTGTAATCCTGATCAAATAGGAAAGTGCCACCATGGATATCCATATTTATATATTTATACATGTATAGTTCTATACCCATACATATATACATAAATATGAATATTCATGATTAAGTGAATAAAATAACATAAAACCAATCTGTAGTTGATCTTTGGGTCACTAAAACATAAATAGACTTTTGGGATAGTTTTTTAGCGGTGGTTTAGTAAACCATCGCTACTTCTTTTATAAATGATTTGGTGGCGGTTTATTAAAAACCTCTGCTAAAATGTTTTTTTCAATCTTGACACTTCTCCCCCCGACCCCCGTGAGACCCCCCCCCCCCCCCCGTGACCCTGAATCCCTACACCTCCCCTCAGCGAGCCTCGCTACCTCGCCACCCATTAGCGCAGATCACCCCCCATCACTATTGACCCCCCAAAGCCCTATCTTTCCTCCCCGCTATAGGTCCAAACTCGTGGCGCCACTCGACGCTTCTTGCCACCCCTCATTATCATACTTCTTCTTCTTATTCTATCCTCTAGTTATAACAGCATTACCTAGAGATCATACTCACACACATGAACATGATATTTTCATCAGTTGGAAGTATATGATAATAAACCCTCCACACCATCAAATATAACTTTGAGAAAATATCCTTGCAGCATAGCAGTTCACCCAAAACATCTAGTTTATTGGAAACCATTATTTTAATTATGTTCTTGAATTATATTCTCTATTTTATGATAGTAATTAGAATTTTTTTTTGTTAAATCAATTAATAAATAGTTTTTCTTTTTAAAGAACATTCATTTTTTTTTTGAAAATCCCAAAGAATATTATTATTTTCACAACATTGTAAACCCAATTTTTTATATAATTTTTTTAGAATTTGGTGAATTTCAAAATATTTTTTTTGATATAATAACTACTACATTGTAACTTTATCACATTTTTTTGAACATTATTTTTGATAATTTGGTTTTCTTGATTATGAGTTTTTACTTATCATTTAGGGATTGATTATACTTATTTTATGATATTTCTATATTAAATTCAGTTTGGAAAAACCTTCATCAGGTTTTCAACAAGAATATTTTAGATCTTTATAGCATAGGTGATTGGATAAAGAATAATAGGTAGAGAAGGAATTTTTAGTGGAAGATTAATAATAGTGAGATTTTACATCATGATTAACCTCTATTTTTTTCATGAGATACTAGTAGAATTTTTCCATTGATTCCATTTATAAAAGGGTTTCATTTCTCACACACTATGTTGAAACATTGAAGGTTTCCTTGATTTTTTTTATTCTTTCCCTTGTTCCTTTTGTTAGTTATATAAAATTACGACCTTACGTGTTCCTTTTTTTCATATAAATAACATCACTTGTTGTTCTCTATCATTATCCACCTTATTTTAACAATTTTATGATTTCATTATTTTGAAGAATATGTTCATATTCTTTGAATGATGAGCCATTTCATCATCATTGTAGGTTTTATCATTAATTTATTTAAAAGAAAAATTATTTTATTATTGGATTATTTGGATTTTTTATTAGCATGTAACTTCATTGTGATCTCATATGTCATGATATATTCATATATATCCTCAAATGACGTGTTTTTTTATTTCATTTTCTTCTAGACAATTAAATATCTACCTTTCATATTTCTTTTTATACCCCAAAATATTTTGATCACTAGATATTCTATAGTATTAGTATAATTAAGATACACTCAACCATTTTATATGTCATTAAAGTATATAAATGGTTAGTTTTAATGAATTATTTGAAATGGGATTTCAAAGAGTATTAAAGTGAATTAGAATTCTGATTATTTTAAGTACTCTCATTTGTAACTTTCATAATGAACTACTTATAATGTATGTAATACCCTCAATGAGTTCGCCTTATTTTTAGATTTATTTTTATGAAATGG
Source organism: Viscum album (assembly GCA_963277665.1). NCBI lineage: Eukaryota > Viridiplantae > Streptophyta > Magnoliopsida > Santalales > Viscaceae > Viscum > Viscum album. The sequence goes on from OY728166.1 coordinate 1,181,640,652, forward strand.
ATGATATTTTTGGTATTGTTTATTGCAAGGGTGTTGAAGGTGAGGTTAGATTTATATTATGATGTTTAATTAATCATGTAACTTGTTTGATTACTCATATCCTATTATTTAAATCATGGGTATACTAGGTAATGAGAGATAGGTATATATTTATGTTACACTATATATTCACACACTACTGGTGTTCACTAGTTGTGTTGTATACCATGGCTAGCGGGGATTTCCCCTATGATGCTAGGTGCAAGATACTCAAGTGACTTGTGATGTTTGGTTGAAACATATGTCAGTGGTAGGTATCATGTATTGGTAAGGTCTAATAATATCCTACTTTATAAACTTTTTTGTTTCCCATGATACTATATGGATTAAATTTGGAGACACTCATTCCTAGTGTCCCCTAGTTTGATTAATATGGTGGGAACCATGAATGTTTCCCCTTGTTTACTCATATCTCATTTTTGATGTGGTGACTTGGTGTTTTATTTTTATAGTTTATGAGAATGGGTTTGTTTCATTAAATATTTTTGAAGTGTTTTCAAAATGGTGTTTCTAAATTATTTTTAAAATTGAAACTTTAATTGGTGGTTTAAAATAATGTAAGTGTTTTAAAGTAATATTTTTAAAATGATTATTTTAATTTAAAGAAGAATAAAATATAAGTTTAAAAAATGGATGTTAAGGTGATATTTGGTTTTTCATGTGATTATAAATAAAAAAATATTTTCTAACTATATTTAAAACTATAATAAATGAGATGTGTCTTAAAAAGACTTTCAAAAAATCCTTGTTGAGATCCTACTGGGATTAGTTTTTCTCACACCATATATACATCATTCAATATATTAAAATATTATGGTTTTCTTTTTTTAGGTTCCTTATCATTTTTTAGTTTTCTTAGACTTTTAAGAAACACTTGGATTGATTAAAAAATTAACCCACCATTGTGGTTTGAAAATTGATACATTTCTATTTCTTTATATCATACTTTGAAGTGGAATAATATATAAGAAAATAACATAAAAATATAGTTATAAATTCTAAATCATTATTGAATGTTATGTTAACCAAAAATAAATGTATTCTAAAAAATAAATAGGCTCTGAAACATATAAATATAGTAAAAAGTAAATAGATAATAAAGATATCAAATAATAGAATAAAAAAGATATCCAAAGTGCTTGGCCCAATTTTTAAATTGGAATTAACCATGTAGGTGATTTCCCCTTTCCACAATGACATTTCCTAAGTGACCCATAGAGCCTTATAAATTGAATTTTTCATGTTTTGATAAATTTAATGGGTTGTTTTGAATGAAATGACTAATGCAAGACGGTTTTCCTTTCTTAATGAAAAAATGGTTTTAAATAAAATTAACCTAAGGTGCTGTAGGGGGTATTTGGGGGTTGTCCAGGTGGAGAAGGCTATCTAGGTGGGGAGTGGGTTGTCAATGGGGTAGGGGGGATATAGGGGGTGTGGGGGAGGGGGTGTGGGATGTCTATGGAGGGGTGTGGGATATCCAGGGGGTCATGGAGGGTTTTCCAGGTGGGGGAGGGGTGTGGGTTGTCCAAAGGGGGGTAGGCTATCCTGGTGGGGGGGATGTCCTGGTGGGAGTGGGGGCAGGATATCTAGGTGGGGGTGCTGTCTAGGTGGGGGGGGCTATCCAGGTGGGTTGGGGGCTGTATAAGGGGTAGGGGGATGCAGGGGTGGTGGGTGTGGGGAGGGGGTGTGGGCTATCCAGGGAGGGAGTGGGCAATCCAGGGGGTGGGGGTGGGCTATCCAGGTGGATGAGGGGTGTGGGCTTTCCAGGGGTGGGATCTCTAAGGGGTGGGTTGTCCATGTGGGGGAGGGGGTGGGTTGTATAGGTGGGGTGGGGGGATCTCCAGGTGGGGGGGGGGGGGGCTGTCCAGGGGGGATTCATGAGGTATGGGGCTGTAGGGGTGTGGGGGGTGTCCCGAGAGGGGGGTGGGCTTTATAAAAACTCTTCTATTTATTTCATAATTTAACATGATTTATTACATAGAACCTTCACTTTATACAACATAGAAGATCGAGAGGACTAGTTTCTTTGGGGATTAGGAACATTGTATAACAACTTAGAACATAAAACACAACATATTTATTGAAAACTTTCTTTACATGACCGCTACATTCTCTAATACTTAGCATTGCATGGGATAACCTGAGGACATGAATAATAAAAGGGTTAGCTATAAATCATAGCAAGGGAGTAAACAAAGAATAACATGAATATTAAAATACAAGTTAGGAAATAGGAATATTAATGGAGCGCAATAGAAACATTAACATAAAGTCATGATATAGCATGATTATCACAACATGGAAATGTGGCAACAACACTTAACATGGAATTAGCATGAGCTAGGGCTCATTACATGTGGAGCATGAGTAAACCCTCATTGAACATAAATCATGAGTCAACCCTCATTGCACATGAATTATAATGAGTCAACACTCATTTCACATGACATGTCATGATACTATACTTTACCCAATGCATTGGAGTGCTATCAGGGCACACCCTTCTTAAACATTTTATTTTATGCATAAGTGTGCCACATGGATCATATAACATTGATTAAATAAGCATCATTTAGTCCATGATAAAGGAATGTGGAATTAAAAAATTAACTTATATAATCAATAATTAAACGTGCATAAAGGTTAATACCATTGATAGAGAAATGGGCATGATATTCACTACACAATGACTTTGGCTTGGAAAAAATGTAGTGCAATTTCGGCAGCATAACGACGTGAAATAATAATTAATAAAAATGGTTGATGAGAGATAATGGGGTTTCTCATCATATTTACATGAAATGGGACATAAGGGGGTCATATATATACATTTACCAACTTGAGTAATCGAATTTCAAATTCATAATACAAAAGAATTTCTTGAATGTAAATGAGGAGAGAGAAATTCCTTGCTAAATCTCGGCATGGTAACAGGTATACATGGAAGACATAGATGAGAGAAAAAGGGGTCTATAGTCAATAAAACATAAATAGGAAAGTATATGTGAGGTGATAAATCATACCCCAACATTCATAATTGAAAATAAAACGATATAACAATATTATGAAACTTGGATAAAATGAGAACGGAAGGAAACCCTTACTTGGAAGTGTGATCCCAAAAACTTGGGAGAGGATTGAGAGAGGCTTCATGGGATATTGGGGAACCTTGGGTGGATTATAGAGAGAGGAGGATAGATGATGGATGAAATCCAAAGTCTTTTAGTGAAGAGGAAGTGGGAGCTTGGGTGGATTTATATAGAAAAGGAGAGGGAATTCTTTATTATTTAGGTTTGGGACACCACACATTAAAATAATCAAAACCACAAACAAGCCCATGGTTTTTTCCCAAGGTTTATGCCAAATGTGAGTGGGAAAAATTATTTTATAAGTCCAATGTCATAACTTCTTAAAATAATAGGGTTGCTTATGTGGAGGTGAGTCACACTCTCAAGGAAATCCATTTAAAAAGATAAGATTTTTTATAAGTCTGGAAGGGTCCACTAAAGCATTGTAAAATAAATCAAGAAAATATAAAATTACACTATTTTAATGGTAAAAAATATATTGGCCGAACATAATGCTTATAGTATTTTATTACATCACTATTGGGTCATTATGATGCCATAAATAAAATTATATATTTAAACGGTATTTATATTTTACACAAAAATTCGACTGTCTCAGAAAATTATAAAAAAATCACCATTGGATAATTTCAATGTCCTATTTCCAAAAATAATATTCATTTTATCTAAATAATTTTCTAAATATGTGAATTATTACTTTTAAAATAAAAACGACATGTATCGAAAATTCACAGGTTTTGACAAAAACAGCTTTCAACCCTTAATATAATTTACACTTTTATTAATAAAAATTATACGATCATTTATATTTAATTAAAAGAAATTTAATAATAATATTTTATGAAAAATAAATTCCAAAATCCATTAATTCATACAAATATATTTCTTAGTTTAATATTAACAAAAATATTATTTGTTCTTTAAAAACTATTTACAAAGTAACAATAATAAAATGAATGTATGTTATTTATACAAAAATAATGTATATAGTAATAGTTCTAGGGTATTGTTACATAACGCCTTAAAACACCCGCATAAGACAGATGGGTAAGGTTTGCTATGGTTATAGAATCTTGGGGTGGATTAGATAACATCGCTCAAGTGGTAATCTCTATTAACTTCCACTTCTCCCGTAGTCGGATCCACTCAAGCTTAACGTGTTCAAGCTCAGCTTGATCTTGGTCAAGATAGAATCCCAATGATTCCACCTCCTTTATGAGCTCCAAAAAGTGGGCTTCGTACGGGGCAAGTCTACTAAATGAGGTCATCTATTCCTTTTTCTGAGAAAATTGGATTTGTTAAAGCCCTATATTTATACTAATCATGTGATCACTATTCAATGACTATATTATCAATTGTCACTATTCTTAATGGTATTATAAAATCCAGAAACATAAAACAATTGAAGTACATATGTTATATAACCATTCCACATATTAAGACATTTAATTGGATCAAAATGAAATTTCAATTGATAAAATTTTGGGTCATTAGAATATTCCCCCCTTAAGAAATTTCACCTTAAAAATTTGATTTTCCCACACTAAAACATATGTTTGTATCTTTTCTTCATCACTTCCTCTGATTCCCACACCGCTTCTTCAAACTTGTGGTTTCTCCACAACACTTTGACGAGGGGAATTGTCTTATTTCATAGAACTTTTTCTCTATTATCTATGATCTTCAAAGGATTCTATTCATAGGAGAGGTCATTGTCCAATGGTACCACCTCTGGATTGAATACAAGTGATGGGTCAGGTATGTACTTCCTCAAAAGAGATACATGTAATACATCATATACTTGAGACAGGTTCGATGGAAGTGCTAGTTGACAGGCCACTACCCCAATGCGATCAAGGATCTCAGAAGGGCCTATGTACCTTTGACTAAGATTTCCCTTCTTCCCAAATCTCATAACACTCTTCCATGGTGATATGTGAAGGAATAACATGTCTTCGACATCAAACTATAGGTATTATCGATGATTATCAATGTAGATCTTTTGTTGACTCTGAGCAACTTTAATGTTCTGCAGGATGGTCTTAACCTTATCTACTATTTCATCGACTATTTATGGACCTAGGAGTTTCCTCTCCCCAACTTCATCTCAACATGTCAGTGTTCTTCACCTCTTCCCATACAGGGCTTCATAAAGATCCATTTGGATTATTGAGTGGAAACTGTTGTTGTAGGATAATTCAACAAGAGGAAGATGTTGATCCCATCCTCCTTTGAAATCCATTGAGCATGCTATCAAAATCTTCTCAAGTGTTTAGATAGTCCACTCATATTTTCCATAAGTTTGAGGATTATAAGCCATACCGAAGTTCATCTAAGTATCCAGAGAATGTTGAAGACTCTTCCAAGACTTAGAGGTGAATCTTGGATTTTGATCGGATACAATAGATAGTGGTACTCCATGCATCCTGATAAAACACTATTTTATTGACTATTTTTTTGATAATAATGATATAATTTCCTCACATTGTGTTAAATATGTTTAATTAGAATGTATTTGGGATTAGATCATTCATTTGAATATTTGATGAAAATTCCAGAGTTACCCTTTCGAAATCATTGTAGTATTTCAATCATAGATATTTCTATTTGAATTATTTGAACTTAATATTTTTTAAATATGTTCCTTAATTCATGGGATAAAACTTTTATTCAGGACACTAGATAAAAATAATGCATTTGGATGGAGTAATTGGGCCATAAAGTCAAAGGTGGGATGGACACGCTAGAATTGAGAAGCTTCTGTATTTCGGCCATAACTCCTTCATATGGGATTTTATTGAGCCCAAAGTTTTAGAGGATATAGAGGACATATATATAAACATATGATACCTCTTTAAGTCCATACAATTTGTAACACCCCGATCTTCCATGATACGCTTCTCATTCAATAATGCAATAGCTTGCATTGTACGCAACTTCGAGTTCTAAAACACCGTGACTAATCAAAGTAGCCGTTATGAATAGTAATAACCACTTTTTAAAATTATAGAAATTTTATATTTTAAAATGGACTTCATTTTTGGATTCGGAATATCGAAATTAGCCTATGTTGAATTTTTGGTATTTTTCTGAGAACTTCTAATTTTTTATGAATTGTGAAAAATACTTAAAAACAACTTTTTTAATCAAAATAAATTATAGTGATAAATTATACTATTTAGTGGTTTTAAAGTATAATTATAATATATTTTTACTATTTTATCCAATGGTGGTCATTATAATTAATTTAACATTGAAATTGGACATAAACAATTGCCAATCTTTTGATATAAATTGTTTCTTAAAAACACGCTATTTGTTGTGACGGCGGGAATTAATTATAAAATTAATTAATGCAACTTATATGTTTGGAATTTTTTAAAATAGACATCATTTTTGAATTCGTAATATCAATTATAGCTTAGGGTGAAATTTTGGTATTGTTCTGAAAAACTTCAATTTTTGATGAATAGTGAAACCACTGAGTGGTAGTTAAATAACTGATTTTTCGTTTAAATGAAATATTACCACTTCTGTGTTTTGATTTTCAAAAATCCGACATACATGGTTTTCATTAAGAAGTAAAATGTGGTTCAATGAGATTAAAATAATTTTTTGTGAATAGTAACTTTTAAGTTCTTAAACGCGATTAGAGGTAATTAGTGTAGTTTAAGGTAAAAATAATGTTTTAATAATATGAGATGAGCTTGACACATGTCCTACCCTCATTTTATATTCCATTGCCGACAAAGACAATCCATGGGTCAACTTGGGGACCCCATGGATCCACTTTAGTTAGAAAATGAAATAAATACCTTTTATTTAATGTTAAAGTAAAAAATGACACAAACATGAAATGTTTTACTAAAATAATTTTTACATGGGGTTATACAAGTAATATTTTTGACTATAAATAGTCACTGAAAAGCTAAAAAGATTTACTACATCATAGTATTTTTTTTATAATTTTTAGACATTAAATAAATTAAATTATTTATTACATCATTATGATGCAGCGATGACCTCATTATTTAATGATTTTAATAAAATGAAAATATAATGTACAATCCAAGGCATACACTTGTCCAAAAACTATTGGATGGGTAGATTTAGAGCCCTTATCACCTTAGCCACGAATTATATAAGTGTGGGACCATTAGAATCCGAAAATCATTGTATAATAATGTAAAAGTTCCTTACTTTCCAAGAGTGCCCCTCCTCTCATCTTATAAAAGGCCCCCACCTCTACCACCTCATTCATACTTTCAAGCCATTTGGCTCGGACAAACTCTACCCAAATACTCTCCCAACTTGCCCCTCTTACTTCTAGAAGCCTCAATTTGGGAAAAACTCTTCCCAAGGAAGCCTTTGGCTCAAATCAAAAAGAGTTACCCGATTTTGAGGTAATGTCTTCTCTAATGTTGTTTTGTTTTATTTTTCTTCTCCAACCCCCTAAACTCTTTTTATTCATTTCTTTTGTAACAACACCAGTATCCTCAATATACTAGGATGTTGTTATAAGAATGATTCGAGCTACAATTACACACACCTACATCTAATGGTTAAAGAACATACGGTTTCTATGGATGGAAAATTTCTGCCTCATGTAACGATGATTGTTCAACACTCATATAACACCTTAAAAGGTGGCCATTAAGATGTCACTATATTTATATATGATATATAATATGTTTATGTTTTACTTATGATTCTGTATTTCTCGTTTATGGCATACTTTATGATTTCCATTATGGGTAAACGCGATAATTTCATTTTAGGAAGTGCGGACTACCGCCCCCTCAAAGTGATTTGAATCGTTAATGCCGCATGTGGGATGTATAAAGGATGAAGTAAATGATATTATATATGATGTTATAATGGAATTATAATTTACCTTTATATCATTATTATTTCATTAAATACTAAATAGAAATGAAAGTAGCGTTCATGCGTACGTACGGCTTACCGTCTCCATGAACGGTGCATTTCATTTCTTACCTCTAAACGTTATGAAATATTATAAATGCATGTATATAATGGATATATATAAGATATATGATATCTATATCATGAATATAATTCTGGATATAATGGATATATCACCACATGAACAACTTGTAATTATAAGAATGTTATTTTTGACTCAAGTACCTAAGATCGACAAAATGACCGTTATAAACTTAAATAATTACATAATGTTCATAACATGGTAATAAGGGATATAAAAGGAATAATGAACATTAAAAAGGTTCTTAAGTAAATAGGAATTAACTCTAGTTTATTATTCAGGAGGTTAAAGAATGCTCGAGTCAGGACAGGACGCAAGGTAAGGGAACTTCTTAACCCAATTTCCATTCTTTGGGTTAATCTCCTACTTTCAAATTATGTCATGATATTATTATGTCCTATATTGTATTTATACTTTATTTATGTGTACTTATAGTGAATACACATAATATATCTATTTTATTTAAAAAAAAGTTCTTTGTAAGGGACTCTGTCTCAATCTCTTTTCATTGAGGCATATTTTGTTTTATACACAACTTTATTTTATACGGTGTATAAACCCCTTCGACTTTAGCATTTATTCAAAAGTTTTTCTTTTATAATTATATGATTTTTAAATGATTTAAAAAAAAGATATATTTCTCTCAAATATATGAAAATCCAGTGCAAATGTATACGTATTTAACGCAAGCTTAAAAATGTTTTCAGAAAACCCAACTCTCGAGTGTTGTAGACAGGAAGGGATTGGGTGTGGACCCATCATGGCCTGTAATTAGTCGAGCAGTCTCAGAATTAGATATTTTTGTTTCAGAAGCTTGCATAATGTTTTCGGAAAAACACTGGAGTATATTTGAGCAATTTTAAACGTAAGTATCTTCTAAAAAAATTGCATCGGTAGGTCTCATGAGACAAACTAGTGTCTTGGCACGAGGCCTTGACAAAATCTTATTTGTGGTTTTGGCACGAGGCCTTGACTACGTGGTTATGATAGTCTGGCATTATGCATTCCATCATTATGAAAGTGGTTATTGATATTTCATGTGATTATTCAACCAGTAGAATATCCATGTGAAGAAGTGAATGACATTATCTCATTTTACTTTTGCCATATTATGTTGAAGTTCATGTTTAAAAGGCTTTTGTTTTAGTTATACATTGCCTTAAATGTTTATGTTTATTGATGAAAGCTTCCGCTATATTGTTATCCTTACTGAGCATATGAGCTCACCCCTTTCAATGTTTTAATATTTTCCAGGATGTGAAGAAGTATTTTAGGAATGACCTGTAGGGATAGTCAGAAGAGGATATGAGTGTGGACTATGAAGACTTTGTTATTAGTTTTTCACTTTATGATGTAATGTAAGACTTATGAATGTATCTAGTGTTTCCAAGGCTACTAAACTAATCGGTCTTTCAAGACTTGATCTTTTGTGATCATGCCAATGTTACGAAGTAATGCACCAACTCTGGGTAGCTGGGGTTGGGGAGTTACAGTTGGTATCAAAGGCAGTTTAGTACTAACCTTGGAAGCTAGATTTAGATAAACTCTGATTAGAGCACATATCCCGAAGATAGACTTTAAGGATTAGTATAGAAGAACTTCCTAGAATTTTGGTATTATAGAGATTTTGTGAGTTTTCCAAGCAATACATCCCTGTCTGGATACAAGCAGGTAGAGGCGGATCTGGAACAGATGTACCTAGGGGTAAAACCCAAAAACACCACTTTGAGCTAGACTCGAACGGGAACTGGTGCACGACAACGGGCCTTGCTGCACTCTTGGTTACGACACTCCCGGGGGATATGCTTAGGATAATTCTCGTTTTCTTTACAAACCAATATGAATGGTTATGAGTATATACTTCCTCAAAGAAAACCTTTTTATGATTATGGATTATATCCATAAATAGTTCAATTTATGTTAAGTATTTTATAAGTATGGAATTATGTATTTTTATTCATAAACTAATCTAGTTTATGGCATTGTATAGAAATGGCGCCTGGTAGAAGGAATGTGAACTCCATCAATACATATGATCCAAAGAGTAAGAAGGATCATATCTTTCATGGTATTAATCCAACATTTAGAAGGGAAATATTCTCCCATGTGTTATCAACATATGAAGAAATAGTATCATGTGTTAATAAGATAAGTATAGAATTCTCTGAGTCTTATGGATTTGAAGGGATGAAAGAGAAGAAAAGGATGGAAGAGAGAATGATGGATAAAGGGACAAGGGAAAAGAAGAATTATCCAATATGTGATAACTGTGGAAAAAAAAACCTTGGAATTTGCCTGAAGGAAATGGGAGTTTGTTATAAGTGTGGAGAAAAAGGACACCAAGTGCGTGACTGCAAGGGTAAGAAAAAGGTTTCAAATGTACAATGCTTCATCTGCAAGGAGTGGAGACACTACGCAAACCAATGTTCAAATCATCAGAGTATGCCCCAAATGATGTTATTGGATAATAATCAAGTTATGATAATACCACAGATGAGGAGGAATGATTAGAGTTCTTATGTTGTTATTAAAGAATTTTGTAATTTGAGTGTTGCATCAATGATGTACTGGTTATAATAATTATGGAGTATATAAGGATTGTACTGAAGTACTATTTCATCTAGGACTTGAGATTGTGTGGAACCAAGAAAAGTGACTCCACAGTGGGTTAAATTTTTGGAAAATATATGGTTGAGAGAAAGATAAACCATAATATGGTTCTGATACCGAGATAGTGATTTTGGAATAAGACATGATTGATTCGGATAAATTATGTTGGATATTCTTAACATCCTTGAAACTGATTAATGATTTGTATACATTTTTGGATAGAAGGATTATATCTAGTTTTCTATAAGGAAAAAGGGATCATGAATGTAATCAAGAAGGATTTATGGTAATACAGTATGTTACAGTGTTTTAAAAGAATACATGATTAAGGTGTTCACATGTTGTTACGCAGAAAAAAAGGAGCTTCATTATGTTTACCTTCCTCATAAAATCTGGACTGTGAGTTGGACAGAAGTATTTTGGATAACTATAAAGGTTGGAATGGATTATATTTTACATTGGATACTATTGTTAAGGTTATTTTTGGATATTTATAAAAAGGAAAACACGTAGACTGAGTGACAACCCATCACATCGGACAAAGCTGTAGGAATCGAACCCACAACCATAGTGCGATTGGGATTAATCACCTACCACTGGACTACGTGAAGTCCCTGGTTTTTACAAAATAGTTTTTCTAATCTAAATGGTATGTGTTAAAATTTGGAACCTTATACAATTAGGATAAGTATAATATATTTGAGTTCTATTATCTTTTTGAGTGAAAGATGAGTTGAAGGTTGAAACTCTAATTGTCAAGCATAAATATATATATACCTATCTCTTATTCAATGAATAAATTAATTCTTAAACATTAGTAAAGGGATATTAAAACAAAAAAATGTGTTATCCTAATTCCTTATGTCTTGTTGAACTGATGATAATTTAAATCAACATAGATTGAAGGCTTTGAGGCCCTCAATTTGACAGTTGATTGTGATTGATGACCTCAATCACTCCCTACAAATATTTACATTTTTCCTCCAATTATATGTCTCTAATTTCCACCAATGTTCTCCTTATCGAGATCATAATTTGTTGGTGACTTTCTTATTTCCATTTCCCTCTTATTAAGACTAAATTTTATTAACCTTATTTTTGATGTGGGTTTTCCACTAAGGTATTTTCTATTTTCAACCTTTTATTTTCCAAGAAAAATTTCAAATTGCGAGGACGCAATTTATTGAAGGAGGGGAGAATCTAACACCCCAAGCTTCCATGATACGCTTCTCATTCAATAATGCAATAGCTTGCATTGTACGCAACTTCGAGTTCTAAAACACCGCGACTAATCAAAGTAGCCGTTATGAATAGTAATAACCACTTTTTAAAATTATAGAAATTTTATATTTCAAAATAGAATTCATTTTTGGATTCGGAATATCGAAATTAGCCTATGTTGAATTTTGGTATTTTTTTGAGAACTTCGAATTTTTTATGAATAGTGAAAAATACTTAAAAACAACTTTTTTAATAAAAATAATTTATAATGATAAATTATACTATTTAGTGGTTTTAAATTATAATTAGAATATATTTTTACCATTTTATCCAATGGTGGTCATTAGAATTAATTTAACATTGAAATTGGACATAAACAATTGCCAATCTTTTGATATAAATTGTTTCTTAAAAACACGCTATTTGTTGTGACGGCGGAAATTAATTATAAAATTAATTAATGCAACTTATATGTTTGTAATTTTGTAAAATAGACATCATTTTTGAATTCGGAATATCAATTATAGCTTAGGGTGAAATTTTGGCATGGTTCTGAAAAACTTCAATTTTTGATGAATAGTGAAACCACTAAGTGGTAGTTAAATAACGGATTTTTCATTTAAATGAAATATTACCACTTCTGTGTTTTGATTTTCAAAAATCCGAAATACATGGTTGTCATTAAGAAGTAAAATGTGGTTCAATGAGATTAAAATAATTTTTGGTGAATAGTAACTTTTATGTTCTTAATCGCGATTAGAGGTAATTAGTGTAGTTTAAGGTAAAAATAATGTTTTAATAATATGAGATGTGCTTGAAACATGTCCTACCCTCATTAGATGTGCCATGGCCGACCAAGAAAATCCATGGGTCAAATTGGGGACCCCATTGATCCACTTTAGTTAGAAAATGAAATAAATACCTTTTATTTAATGTTAAAGTAAAAAATGACACAAACATGAAATGTTTTACTAAAATAATTTTTTACATGGGGTTATACAAGTAATATTTTTGACTATAAATAGTCATTGGAAAGATAAGAATATTTCCTACATCATAGTATTTTTTTTATAATTTTTAGACATTAAATAAATTAAATTATTTATGACATGATTATGATGCAGCGATGACCTCATTATTTAACGTTTTTAATAAAATGAAAAGATAATGTACAATACAAGGCATACACTTGTCCAATGACTATTGGATGGGTATATTTTTAACCATTATCACCTTATCCACGAATTATATAAGTTTGAGACCTTTAGAATCCGAAAAGCATTGTATAATAATGTAAAATTTCCTTACTTTCCAAGAGTGCCCCTCCTCTCCTCTTATAAAAGGCCCCCCACCTCTACCACCTCATGCACACTTTCAAGCCATTTGGATCGGCCAAACTCTGCGCAAATACTCTCCCAACTTCCCCCTCTTACTCATAGAAGCCTCACTTTGGTCATAACTCTTCCCAAGGAAGCCTTTGGATCAAATCAAAAAGAGTTACCCGATTTTGAGGTAATGTCTTCTCTAATGTTGTTTTGTTTTATTTTTCTTCTCCAACCCCCTAAAATCTTTTTATTCATTTCTTTTGTAACAAAACCAGTATCCTAAATATACAAGGATGTTGTTAGAAGAAGGATTCGAGCTAAAATTACACACACCTACATCTAATGGTTAAAGAACATACGGTTTCTGTGGATGGTGAATTTCTGCCTCACGAAACGATGATTGTTCGACACTCATATAACACCTTAAAAGGTGGCCATTAAGATGTAACTATATTTATATATGATATATAATATGTTTATGTTTTACTTATGCTTCTGTATTTCTCATTTATGGCATACTTTATGATTTCCATTATGGGTAAACGCGATAATTTCATTTTAGGAACTGCGGACTACCGCCCCCTCAAAGTGATTTGAATCGTTAATGCCGTATGTGGGATGTATAAAGGATGAAGTAAATGATATTATATATGATGTTATACTGGAATTATAATATACCTTTATATCATTATGATTTCATTAAATACTAAATAGAAATGAAAGTAGCGTTCATGCGTACGTACGGCTTACCGTCTCCATGAACGGTGCATTTCATTTCTTACCTCTAAACGTTATGGAATATTATAAATGCATGTATATACTGGATATATATGAGATATTTGATATCTATATCATGAATATAATTCTGGATATAATGGATATATCACCACATGAACAACTTGTAATTATAAGAATGTTATTTTTGACTCAAGTACCTAAGATCGACAAAATGACCGTTATAAACTTAAACAATTACATAATGTTCATAACATGGTAATAAGGGATATAAAATGAATAATGAACATTAAAAAGGTTCTTATGTAAATAGTAATTAACTCTAGTTTATTATTCAGGAGGTTAAAGAACGGTCGAGTTAGGACAGGACGCAAGGTAAGGGAACTTCTTAACCCAATTTCCATTCTTTGGGTTAATCTCCTACTTTCAAATTATTTCATGATATTATTATGTACTATATTGTATTTATACTTTCTTTATGTGTACTTATAGTGAATACACATAATATATCTATTTTATTTAAAAAAACAGTTTTTTGTAAGGGACTCTATCTCAATCTCTTTTCATTGAGGCATATTTTGTTTTATACACAACTTTATTTTATACGGTGTATAAACCCCTTCGATTTTAGCGTTTATTCAAAAATTTTCTTTTATAATTATATGATTTTTAAATTATTTAAAAAAAAGAGATATTTCTCTCAAATATATGAAAATCCAGTGCAAATGCATACGTATTTAACGCAAGCTTAAAAATGTTTTCAGAAAACCCGACTCTCGAGTGTGGTAGACAGGAAGGGATTGGGCGTGGGCCCATCATGGCCTGTAATTAGTCGAGAAGTCTCAGAATTAGATATTTTGTTTTCAGAAGCTTTCATAATGTTTTTGGAAAAACACTGGAGTATATTTGAGCAATTTTAAATGTAAGTATCTTCTAAAAAATTGCATCGGTAGGTCTCATGAGACAAACTAGTGTCTTGGCACGAGGCCTTGACAAAATCTTATTTGTGGTCTTGGCACGAGGCCTTGACTACGTGGTTATGATAGTTTGGCATTATGCATTCCATCATTATGAAAGTAGTTATTGATATTGCATGTGATTATTCGACCAGTAGAATATCCATGTGAAGAAGTGAATGACATTATCTCATTTTACTTTTGCCATATTATGTTGAAGTTCATGTTTAAAAGGATTTTGTTTTAGTTATACATTGCCTTAAATGTTTATGTTTATTAATGAAAGCTTCCGCTATATTGTTATCCTTACTGAGCATCTGAGCTCACCCCTTTCAATGTTTTAATATTTTCCAGGATGTGAAGAAGTATTTTAGGAATGACCTGTAGGGATAGTCAGAAGAGGATATGAGTGTGGACTATGAAGACTTTGTTATTAGTTTTTCACTTTATGATGTAATGTAAGACTTATGAATGTATCTAGTGTTTCCAAGGCTACTAAACTAATCGGCCTTTCGAGACTTGATCTTTTGTGATCATGCCAATTTTACGAAGTAATGCACCGACTCTGGGTAGCTGGGGTCGGGGCGTTACAGTTGGTATCAAAGGCAATTTAGTACTAACCTTGGAAGATAGATTTAGATAAACTATGATTAGATCACATATCCTGAAGATAAACTTTAAGGATTAGTATAGAAGAACTTCCTAGAATTTTGGTATTATAGAGATTTTGTGTGTTTTCCGAGCAATACATCCCTGTCTAGATACGAGCAGGTAGAGGCGGCTCTGGCACAGATATACCTAGGGGTAAAACCCGAAAACACCGCTTTGAGCTAGACTCGAACGGGAACTGGTTCACGACAATGGGCCTTGCTGCACTCTTGGTTACGACACTCCCGGGGGATATGCTTAGGATAATTCTCGTTTTCATTACAAACCACTATGAACGGTTATGAGTATATACTTCCTCAAAGAAAACTTTTTTATGATTATGGATTATATCCATAAATAGTTCAATTTATGTTAAGTATTTTATAAGTACGGAATTATGTATTTTAATTCATAAACTAATCTTGTTTATGGAATTGTATAGAAATGGTGCCCAGTAGAAGGAATGTGAACTCCATCAATACGTATGATCCAAAGAGTAAGAAGGATCATATCTTTCATGGTATTAATCCAACATTTAGAAGGGAAATATTCTCCCATGTGTTATCAACATATGAAGAAATAGTATCATGTGTTAATAAGATAAGTAGAGAATTCTCTGAGTCTTATGGATTTGAAGGGATGAAAGAGAAGAAAAGGATGGAAGATAGAATGATGGATAAAGGGACGAGGGAAAAGAAGAATTTTCCAATATGTGATAACTGTGGGAAGAAACACCTTGGAATTTGCCTGAAGGGAATGGGAGTTTGTTATAAGTGTGGAGAAAAAGGACACCAAGTGCGTGACTGCAAGGGTAAGAAAAAGGTTTCAAATGTACAATGCTTCATCTGCAAGGAGTGGGGACACTACGCAAACCAATGTTCAAATCATCAGAGTATTCCCCAAATGATGTTATTGGATAATAATCAAGTTATGATAATACCACAGATGAGGAGGAATGATTAGAGTTCTTATGTTGTTATTAAATAATTTTGTAATATGAGTGTTGCATCAATGATGTACTGGTTATAATAATTATGGAGTATATAAGGATTGTACTGAAGAACTATTTCATCTAGGACTTGAGATTGTGTGGAACCAAGAAAAGTGACTCCACAGTGGGTTAAATTTTTGGAAAATATATGGTTGAGAGAACGATAAACCATAATATGGTTCTGATACCGAGATAGTGATTTTGGAATAAGACATGATTGATTCAGATAAATTATGTTGGATATTCTTAACAGCCTTGAAACTGATTAATGATTTGTATACATTTTTGGATAGAAGGAGTATATCTAGTTTTCTATAAGGAAAAAGGGATCATGAATTTAATCAATAAGGATTTATGGTAATACAGTATGTTACAGTGTTTTAAAAGAATACATGATTAAGGTGTTCACATGTTGTTACGCAGAAAAAAAGGAGCTTCATTATGTTTACCTTCCTCATAAAATCTGGACTGTGAGTTGGACAGAAGTATTTTGGATAACTATAAAGGTTGGAATGGATTATATTTTACATTGGATACTATTGTTAAGGTTATTTTTGGATATTTATAAAAAGGAAAACACGCAGACCGAGTGACAACCCATCGCATCGGACAAAGCTGTGGGAATCGAACCCACAACCATAGTGCGATTGGGATTAATCGCCTACCACTGGACTACGTGAAGTCCCTGGTTTTTAAAAAATAGTTTTTCTAATATAAATGGTATGTGTTAAAATTTGGAACCTTATACAATTAGGATAAGTATAATATATTTGAGTTCTATTATCTTTTTGAGTGAAAGATGAGTTGAAGGTTGAAACTCTAATTGTCAAGAATAAATATATATATACCTATCTCTTATTCAATGAATAAATTAATTCTTAAACATTAGTAAAGGGATATTAAAACAAAAAAATGTGTTATCCTAATTCTTTATGTCTTGTTGAACTGATGATATTTTAAATCAACATAGATTGAAGGCTTTGAGGCCCTCAATTTGACAGTTGATTGTGATTGATGACCTCAATCACTCCCTACAAATATTTACGTTTTTCCTCCAATTATATGTCTCTAATTGCCACCAATGTTCTCCTTATCGAGATCATAATTTGTTGGTGACTTTCTTATTTCCATTTCCCTCTTATTAAGACTAAATTTTATTAACCTTATTTCTGATGTGGGTTTTCCACAAAGGTATTTTCTATTTTCAACCTTTTATTTTCCAAGAAAAATTTCAAATTACGAGGAAGAAATTTATTGAAGGAGGGGAGAATCTAACACCCCGAGCTTCCATGATACGCTTCTCATTCAATAATGCAATAGCTTGCATTGTACGCAACTTCGAGTTCTAAAACACCGCGACTAATCAAAGTAGCCGTTATGAATAGTAATAACCACTTTTTAAAATTATAGAAATTTTATATTTCAAAATAGAATTCATTTTTGGATTCGGAATATCGAAATTAGCCTATGTTGAATTTTTGGTATTTTTTTGAGAACTTCTAATTTTTTATGAATAGTGAAAAATACTTAAAAACAACTTTTTTAATAAAAAAAATTTATAATGATAAATTATACTATTTAGTGGTTTTAAAGTATAATTAGAATATATTTTTACCATTTTATCCAATGGTGGTCATTAGAATTAATTTAACATTGAAATTGGACATAAACAATTGCCAATCTTTTGATATAAATTGTTTCTTAAAAACACGCTATTTATTGTGACGGCGGAAATTAATTATAAAATTAATTAATGCAACTTATATGTTTTTAATTTTTTAAAATAGACATTATTTTTGAATTCGGAATATCAATTATATCTTAGGGTGAAATTTTGGCATTGTTCTGAAAAACTTCAATTTTTGATGAATAGTGAAACCACTAAGTGGTAGTTAAATAACGGATTTTTCGTTTAAATGAAATATTACCACTTCTGTGTTTTGATTTTCAAAAATCCGATATACATGGTTGTCATTAAGAAGTAAAATGTGGTTCAATGAGATTAAAATAATTTTTGGTGAATAGTAACTTTTATGTTCTTAATCGCGATTAGAGGTAATTAGTGTAGTTTAAGGTAAAAATAATGTTTTAATAATATGAGATGAGCTTGACACATGTCCTACCCTCATTATATGTGTCATGGCCGACCAAGACAATCCATGTGTCAAATTGGGGACCCCATGGATCCACTTTAGTTAGAAAATGACATAAATACCTTTTATTTAATGTTAAAGTAAAAAATGACACAAACATGAAATGTTTTACTAAAATAATTTTTTACATGGGGTTATACAAGTAATATTTTTGACTATAAATAGTCATTGGAAATCTAAAAATATTTCCTATATCATATAATTTTTTTTATAATTTTTAGACATTAAATAAATAAAATTATTTTTGACATCATTATGATGCAGCGATGACCTCATTATTTAACGTTTTTAATAAAATGAAAAGATAATGTACAATACAAGGCATACACTTGTCCAAAGACTATTGTATGGGTAGATTTCGAACCCTTGTCACCTTAGCCACGAATTATATAAGTGTGAGACCTTTAGAATCCGAAAATCATTGTATAATAATGTAAAATTTCCTTACTTTCCAAGAGTGCCCCTCCTCTCCTCTTATAAAAGGCCCCCACATATACCACCTAATTCACACTTTCAAGCCATTTGTATCGGCCAAAATCTGCCCAAATACTCTCCCAACTTCCCCATATTACTCCTAGAGGCCTCACTTTGGTCATAACTCTTCCCAAGGAAGCCTTTGGCTCAAATCAAAAAGAGTTACCCGATTTTGAGGTAATGTCTTCTCTAATGTTGTTTTGTTTTATTTTTCTTTTCCAACCCCCTAAACTCTTTTTATTCATTTCTTTTGTAACAAAACCAGTATCCTAAATATACAAGGATGTTTTTATAAGAAGGATTCGAGCTACAATTACACACACCTACATCTAATGGTTAAAGAACATACGGTTTCTGTGGATGGTGAATTTCTGCCTCATGAAACGATGATTGTTCAACACTCATATAACACCTTAAAAGGTGGCCATTAGGATGTCACTATATTTATATATGATATATAATATGTTTATGTTTTAATTATGCTTCTGTATTTCTCATTTATGGCATACTTTATGATTTCCATTATGGGTAAACGCGATAATTTCATTTTAGGAAGTGCGGACTACCGCCCCCTCAAAGTGATTTGAATCGTTAATGCCGTATGTGGGATGTATAAAGGATGAAGTAAATGATATTATATATGATGTTATACTGGAATTATAATATACCTTTATATCATTATGATTTCATTAAATAAGAAATAGAAATGAAAGTAGCATTCATGCGTACGTACGGCTTACCGTCTCCATGAACGGTGCATTTCATTTCTTATCTCTAAACGTTATGGAATATTATAAATGCATGTATATACTGGATATATATGAGATATATGATATCTATATCATGAATATAATTCTGTATATAATGGATATATCACCACATGAACAACTTGTAATTATAAGAATGTTATTTTTTGACTCAAGTACCTAAGATCGACAAAATGACCGTTATAAACTTAAATAATTACATAATGTTCATAACATGGTAATAAGGGATATAAAAGGAATAATGAACATTAAAAAGGTTCTTATGTATATAGGGATTAACTCTAGTTTATTATTCAGGAGGTTAAAGAACGGTCGAGTCAGGACAGGACGCAAGGTAAGGGAACTTCTTAACACAATTTCCATTCTTTGGGTTAATCTCCTACTTTCAAATTATGTCATGATATTATTATGTCCTATATTGTATTTATACTTTCTTTATGTGTACATATAGTGAATACACATAATATATCTATTTTATTTTAAAAAAAAGTTTTTTGTAAGGGACTCTATCTCAATCTCTTTTCATTGAGGCATATTTTGTTTTATACACAACTTTATTTTATACGGTGTATAAACCCCTTTGATTTTAGCGTTTATTCAAAAGTTTTCTTTTATAATTATATTATTTTTAAATGATTTAAAAAAAGAGATATTTCTCTCAAATATATGAAAATACAGTGCAAATGTATACGTATTTAACGCAAGCTTAAAAATGTTTTCAGAAAACCCGACTCTCGAGTGTGGTAGACAGGAAGGGATTGGGCGTGGGCCCATCATGGCCTGTAATTAGTCGAGCAGTCTCAAAATTAGATATTTTGTTTTCAGAAGCTTGCATAATGTTTTTGGAAAAACACTGGAGTATATTTGAGCAATTTTAAAAGTAAGTATCTTCTAAAAAAATTGCATCAGTAGGTCTCATGAGACAAACTAGTGTCTTGGCACGAGGCCTTGACAAAATCTTATTTGTGGTCTTGGCACGAGGCCTTGACTACGTGGTTATGATAGTCTGGGATTATGCATTCCATCATTATGAAAGTGGTTATTGATATTTCATGTGATTATTCGACCAGTAGAATATCCATGTGAAGAAGTGAATGGCATTATCTCATTTTACTTTTTCTATATTATGTTGAAGTTCATGTTTAAGTGGCTTTTGTTTTAGTTATACATTTCCTTAAATGTTTATGTTTATTGATGAAATCTTCCGCTATATTGTTATCCTTATTGAGCATCTGAGCTCACCCTTTTCAATGTTTTAATATTTTCCAGGATGTGAAGAAGTATTTTAGGAATGACCTGCAGGGATAGTCAGAAGAGGATATGAGTGTGGACTATGAAGACTTTGTTATTAGTTTTTCACTTTATGATGTAATTTAAGACTTATGAATGTATCTAGTGTTTCCAAGGCTACTAAACTAATCGGCCTTTCGAGACTTGATCTTTTGTGATCATTCCAATGTTACGAAGTAATGCACCGACTCTGGGTAGCTGGGGTCGGGGCGTTACAGTTAGTATCAAAGGCAATTTAGTACTAACCTTGGAAGCTAGATTTAGATAAACTATGATTAGAACACATATCCCGAAGATAGACTTTAAGGATTAGTATAGAAGAACTTCCTAGAATTTTGGTATTATAGATATTTTGTGAGTTTTCCGAGCAATACATCCCTGTCTGGATACGAGCAGGTAGAGGCGGCTCTGGCACAGATGTACCTAGGGGTAAAACCAGAAAACACTGCTTTGAGCTAGACTCGAACGGGAACTGGTTCACGACAACGGGCCTTGCTGCACTCTTGGTTACGACAATCCCGGGGGATATGCTTAGGATAATTCTCGTTTTCTTTACAAACCACTATGAACGGTTATGAGTATATACTTCCTCAAAGAAAACTTTTTTATGATCATGGATTATATCCATAAATAGTTCAATTTATGTTAAGTATTTTATAAGTATGGAATTATGTATTTTGATTCATAAACTAATCTAGTTTATGGCATTGTATAGAAATGGCGCCCAGTAGAAGGAATGTGAACTCCATCAATACGTATGATCCAAAGAGTAAGAAGGATCATATATTTCATGGTATTAAGCCAACATTTAGAAGGGAAATATTCTCCCATGTGTTATCAACATATGAAGAAATAGTATCATGTGTTAATAAGATAAGTAGATAATTCTCTGAGTCTTATGGATTTGAAGGGATGAAAGAGAAGAAAAGGATGGAAGAGAGAATGATGGATAAATGGATGAGGGAAAAGAAGAATTTTCCAATATGTGATAACTGTGGGAAGAAACACCTTGGAATTTTCCTGAAGGTAATGGGAGTTTGTTATAAGTGTGGAGAAAAAGGACACCAAGTGCGTGACTGCAAGGGTAAGAAAAAGGTTTCAAATGTACAATGCTTCATCTACAAGGAGTGGGGGCACTATGCAAACCAATGTTCAAATCATCAGAGTATGCCCCAAATGATGTTATTGGATAATAATCAAGTTATGATACTACCACAGATGAGGAGGAATGATTAGAGTTCTTATGTTGTTATTAAAGAATATTGTAATTTGAGTGTTGCATCAATGATGTACTGGTTATAATAATTATGGAGTATATAAGGATTGTACTGCAGTACTATTTCATATAGGACTTGAGATTGTGTGGAACCAAGAAAAGTGACTCCACAGTGGGTTAAATTTTTGGAAAATATATGGTTGAGAGAAAGATAAACCATAATATGGTTCTGATACCGAGATAGTGATTTTGGAATAAGACATGATTGATTCGGATAAATTATGTTGGATATTCTTAACATCCTTGAAACTGATTAATGATTTGTATACATTTTTGGATAGAAGGAGTATATCTAGTTTTCTATAAGGAATAAGGGATCATGAATGTAATCAAAAAGGATTTATGGTAATACAGAATGTTGCAGTGTTTTAAAAGAATACATGATGAAGGTGTTCACATGTTGTTACGCAGAAAAAAAGAAGCTTTATTATGTTTACCTTCCTCATAAAATCTGGACTGTGAGTTGGACAGAAGTATTTTGGATAACTATAAAGGTTGGAATGGATTATATTTTACATTGGATACTATTATTAAGGTTATTTTTGGATATTTATAAAAAGGAAAACACACAGACCAAGTGAAAACCCATCGCATCGGACAAAGCTGTGGGAATCGAACCCACAACCATAGTGCGATTGGGATTAATCGCCTACCACTGGACTACGTGAAGTCCCTAGTTTTTACAAAATAGTTTTTCTAATCTAAATGGCATGTGTTAAAATTTTGAACCTTATAAAATTAGGATAATTATAATATTTTTGAGTTCTATTATCTTTTTGAGTGAAAGATGAGTTGAAGGTTGAAACTCTAATTGTCAAGCATAAATATATATATATACCTATCTCTTATTCAATGAATAAATTAATTCTTAAACATTAGTAAAGGGATATTAAAAAAAACGTGTTATCCTAATTCCTTATGTCTTGTTGAACTGATGATATTTTGAATCAACATAGATTGAAGGCTTTGAGGTCCTCAATTTGATAGTTGATTGTGATTGATGACCTCAATCAATCCCTACTAATATTTACGTTTTTCCTCCAATTATATGTCTCTAATTGCCACCAATGTTCTCCTTATCGAGATCATAATTTGGTGGTGACTTTATTATTTCCATTTCCCTCTTATTAAGACTAAATTTTATTAACCTTATTTCCGATGTGGGTTTTCCACAAAGGTATTTTATTTTTTCAACCTTTTATTTTCCAAGAAAAATTTCAAATTGCGAGGACGCAATTTATTGAATGAGGGGAGAATCTAACACCCCGAGCTTCCATGATACGCTTCTCATTCAATAATGCAATAGCTTGCATTGTACGCAACTTCGAGTTCTAAAACACCGCGACTAATCAATGTAGCCATTATGAATAGTAATAACCACTTTTTAAAATTATAAAAATTTTATATTTCAAAATGGACTTCATTTTTGGATTTGGAATATCAAAATTATCCTATGTTGAATTTTTGGTATTTTTCTGAGAACTTCTAATTTTTTATGAACAGTGAAAAATACTTAAAAACAACTTTTTTAATAAAAATAATTTATAGTGATAAATTATACTATTTAGTGTTTTTAAAGTATAATTAGAATATATTTTTACCATTTTATCCAATGGTGGTCATTCGAATTAATTTAACATTGAAATTGGACATAAACAATTTCCAATCTTTTGATATAAATTATTTCTTAAAAACACGCTATTTGTTGTGACGGCGGGAATTAATTATAAAATTAATTAATGAAACTTATATATTTGTAATTTTGTAAAATATACATCATTTTTGAATTCGAAATATCAATTATAGCTTAGGGTGAAATTTTGGCATTGTTCTGAAAAAAACTTCAATTTTTGATGAATAGTGAAACCACTAAGTGGTAGTTAAATAACTGATTTTTCGTTTAAATGAAATATTACCACTTCTGTGTTTTGATTTTCAAAAATACGACATACATGGTTGTCATTAAGAATTAAAATGTGGTTCAATGAGATTAAAAAAAATTTGGTGAATAGTAGCTTTTAAGTTCTTAATCTTGATTAAAGGTAATTAGTGTAGTTTAAGGTAAAAATAATGTTTTAATAATATGAGATGAGCTTGAAACATGTCCTACCCTCATTGGATGTGCCATGGCCTACCAAGAAAATCCATGGGTCAACTTGGGGCCCCATGTATCCACATTAGTTAGAAAATGACATAAATACCTTTTATTTAATGTTAAAGTAAAAAATGACACAAACATGAAATGTTTTACTAAAACAATTCTAAAATGGGGTTATACAAGTCATATTTTTTACTATAAATAGTCATTGGAAATATAAAAATATTTCCAACATCATAGTATTTTTTTTTATAATTTTTAGACATTAAATAAATTAAATTATTTATGACATCATTATGATGCAGCGATGACCTCATTATTTAACGATTTTAATAAAATGAAAAGATAATGTACAATCCAAGGCCTACACTTGTCCAAAGACTATTGGATGGGTAGATTTCTAACCCTTATAACCTTATCCACAAATTATATAAGTGTGGGACCTTTAGAATCCGAAAAGAATTGTATAATAATGTAAAATTTCCTTACTTTCCAAGAGTGCCCCTCCTCTCCTCTTATAAAAGGCCCCCACCTCTACCACCTCATTCACACTTTCAAGCCATTTGGATCGGCCAACCTCTGCCCAAATACTCTCCCAACTTCCCCCTATTACTCCTAGGAGCCTCACTTTGGGCATAACTCTTCCCAAGGAATCCTTTGGCTCAAATCAAAAAGAGTTACCCGATTTTGAGGTAATGTCTTCTCTAATGTTGTTTTGTTTTATTTTTCTTCTCCAACCCCCTAAACTCTTTTTATTCATTTCTTTTGCAAAAAAAACAGTATCCTAAATATACTAGTATGTTTTTATAAGAAGGATTCTAGCTACAATTACACACACCTACATCTAATGGTTAAAGAACATACGGTTTCTGTGGACGGCGAATTTCTGCCTCACGAAACGATGATTGTTAAACACTCATATAACACCTTCAAAGGTGGCCATTAATATGTCACTATATTTATATATGATATATAATATGTTTATTTTTTACTTATGCTTCTGTATTTCTCATTTATGGCATACTTTATGATTTCCATTATGGGTAAACGCGATAATTTCATTTTAGGAAGTGCGGACTACCGCCCCCTCAAAGTGATTTGAATCGTTAATGCCGTATGTGGGATGTATAAAGGATGAAGTAAATGATATTATATATGATGTTATACTGGAATTATAATATACCTTTATATCATTATGATTTCATTAAATAAGAAATAGAAATGAAAGTAGCATTCATGCGTACGTACGGCTTACCGTCTCCATGAACGGTGCATTTCATTTATTACCTCTAAACGTTATGGAATATTATAAATGCATGTATATACTGGATATATATGAGATATATGATATCTATATCATGAATATAATTCTGTATATAATGGATATATCACCACATGAACAACTTGTAATTATAAGAATGTTATTTTTGACTCAAGTACCTAAGATCGACAAAATGACCGTTATAAACTTAAATAATTACATAATGTTCATAACATGGTAATAAGGGATATAAAAGGAATAATGAACATTAAAAAGGTTCTTAAGTAAATAGGAATTAACTCTAGTTTATTATTCAGGATGTTAAAGAACGGCCGAGTTAGGACAGGACGCAAGGTAAGGGAACTTCTTAACCCAATTTCCATTCTTTGGGTTAATCTCCTACTTTCAAATTATGTCATGATATTATTATGTCCTATATTGTATTTATACTTTATTTATGTGTACTTATAGTGAATACACATAATATATCTATTTTATTTAAAAAAAAGTTTTTTTAAGGGACTCTATCTCAATCTCTTTTCATTGAGGCATATTTTGTTTTATACACAACTTTATTTTATACGGTGTATAAACCCCTTCGTCTTTAGCGTTTATTCAAAAGTTTTTATTTTATAATTATATTATTTTTAAATGATTTTAAAAAAAGAGATATTTCTCTCAAATATATGAAAATCCAGTGCAAATGTATACGTATTTAACGCAAGATTAAAAATGTTTTTCGAAAACCCGACTCTCGAGTGTGGTAGACAGGAAGGGATTGGGCGTGGACCCATCATGGCCTGTAATTAGTCGAGCAGTCTCAGAATTAGATATTTTGTTTTCAGAAGCTTGCATAATGTTTTCAGAAAAACACTGCAGTATATTTGAGAAATTTTAAACGTAAGTATCTTCTAAAAAAATTGCATCGGTAGGTCTCATGAGACAAACTAGTGTCTTGGCACGAGGCCTTGACAAAATCTTATTTGTGGTCTTGGCACGAGGCCTTGACTACGTGGTTATGATAGTTTGGCATTATGCATTCTATCATTATGAAAGTGGTTATTAATATTGCATGTGATTATTCGACCAGTAGAATATCCATGTGAAGAAGTGAATGGCATTATCTCATTTTACTTTTTCCATATTATGTTGAAGTTCATGTTTAAAAGGCTTTTGTTTTAGTTATACATTGCCTTAAATGTTTATGTTTATTGATGAAAGCTTCCGCTATATTGTTATCCTTACTGAGCATCTGAGCTCACTCCTTTCAATGATTTAATATTTTCCAGGATGTGAAGAAGTATTTTAGGAATGACCTGCAGGGATAGTCAGAAGAGGATATGAGTGTGGACTATGAAGACTTTGTTATTAGTTTTTCACTTTATGATGTAATGTAAGACTTATGAATGTATCTAGTGTTTCCAAGGATACTAAACTAATCGGTCTTTCAAGACTTGATCTTTTGTGATCATGCCAATGTTACGAAGTAATGCACTAACTCTGGGTATCTGGGGTCAGGGCGTTACACAATTCATGCTTTTTGGTGGTCAAATGGGCGGTTAGACTTGGCATAATATATTTGGCCTAGATTCATCATTCACACTTAAAAACACTTTAAACCTAGCCTCCCCACAACTCTATAAATTGGTTTTTTTTTCTCATTTTGTGGGGTTGGGACGTGAATTTGGAAGTTTAGGACAAAGGATATGTGGATCCACTCTAATTCTCCAACCATTTCAATAAGGTTAGCTCTTGAAGCAAGGATCCCTTCGATGAAGCCTTCTTCTTCTCCTTCATGTTGTAATGCTTTTGTTTGTGTAATAAATTTATTTGTTCTTCTTTTATTTCTTCTCTTCTATTATATTTTGTTTAAATTTATTCTTCTCTTAATTTTCGTCTTTGGGATGTAATTCTTGAGTAGAAGCGTTATTGGGTTATACCCATTATAAACCTTTGCACATGCAAAATGCTTCTGCGATGATTACGCCCCCCATGGAAGAGTAGTCTTTTAGTAAATGATATATCTTTTACCATCTTCATTTAATTATTTTGAATCATTAAGATACTATAATTCACTTAATATTATCCATGAATTGTGTTTTTAAATTGTAAGAAACTAAGAAAGAAATTGAATAATTAACACTAAAACAAGAGAGGTCAAGATTTTGTGTAAATTGTGAAAGCGCGATCTTAATCGATAATGCAAGACCACACGAGATAAATTTGAAGAGTTAAAATATAATACCTAAACAAAATTCATACTCATTTCCAGAATGGATATGTGCTCTAATTAACCACTGACCGTAATCTAACCTTAGAACAACAATGAAATCATGGTGCAGTGATTGCATGT
Source organism: Viscum album (assembly GCA_963277665.1). Taxonomy (NCBI): domain Eukaryota; kingdom Viridiplantae; phylum Streptophyta; class Magnoliopsida; order Santalales; family Viscaceae; genus Viscum; species Viscum album. Next base: position 1,181,668,946 of record OY728166.1, read on the forward strand.
TCCGAAGCTAGCCTAGGGTTTAAGTAATTCCATATTTGTGGTTAAGTTAACTCTTGTAGGATTCAAGGGTTAAAAAATTAGGGGATCATAATTAAGTGGATATTGATTTAAATGATAATTATTAATAAGTAAATGAATAGGTATATTTAGATTGATTACTCCTTTTAAATATTACATAAAAAAAATCTTTTTATTGTGTCATTTTAATCAAACTGCATTTTAAAACTAAAAACAAAAAAATGCAATCTTCTTCCAGAAAAATTCTTGTATATTTATAAACTATAAACAAAACCCATCCTTTTAAGTAGTGTTTTAATTATATTCTATTTTTATAATATCTTTTAGAAGTTATTTTAATTAACTTTCTCTATTGAGAGACGACCTTGTTCAGCCACTCTGTTGCACCAAAGTACCCCAAAATCACACTAATCACTTGAGGGAGCCCACGACAGTGCTCTTTCAAATTGGATCCATTTCTTGGGAGGCTAGTAATTATTTCAACGAATTAAAGGTATTTATTTTATTTTACATTTTATTCTATTCATCTCTTCTTTCTTCCTTCTTTACCCAATCTGATTTCTTTCTTCTTCTTCTTCTTTTATTTTCTTCTACTTATTTTTGGACCATCAACTCAAACTTCTAATTTTTATTTTACTATGTCCCACTTTCCTTATTTTCATCTTTCATTGATTTATGACACAAACTAATCCCGAGTATCTCTTAGATCATGACCCTGAGATTAAATATAGCCTTCGAGCTCAAATCAGACATTCTCAGTCTATGGGAAGTTTCAATATTCAACCAGTTGGAGAATTACTCCAATATCAGAACATTGAAATTGGAACCAATTCAAATTCAACCATAAATCAAGAACCAATGGCTGAAAATAATGGAAATGAACTTAATATAACTATTCGAGAATTTTCTGCACCTGATATTAACTATCAACCAAATTGTATTGCATACCCAAATCTCGAATCAGAATTTGAATTGAAATCTGGATTAATTCATCTTCTTCTAAAATTTCATGGCCTCTCAGGTGAGGATCCCAATAAAAACCTTAAAGAATTTAATGTGGTTTTCTCAACCTTAAAACCAAGAAATGTATCTAAAGACCAAATCAAATTAAGAGCATTCCCATTCTCACTTGATGGAGCTGCGAAAGACTGGATGTATTATTTACAACATGAAGATGTAACTTGTTGGAACGATTTAAAATGTCTTTTCTTGCAGAGATTTTTTTCCAGCATCGAGGACCACTTCCATTCGTAAGGAGATCTTGGGGATCAAGCAAGCCCAAGGGGAGTCAATGTATGAGTATTGGGAGTGATTCAAGAAGTTGTGTGCAAGATTCCCACATCACCAAATCAGTGAGCAATTACTCATATAGTAATTATATGAAGGACTCACACCTATGGAGAGAAGAATGGTGGATGTTGCGGCTGGAGGAGCATTGGTGGACAAGAAACCAGTAGCCTCACATGCATTGATCGATAAGATGGCCCAAAACTCCCAACAATTTGGCAATAGAGGTACAACACATGTCATGGGAGTACATCAGGTAAGTCCTTATTCTCTTGAAAGTCATTTCATTGATACCAAGTTGGATGAATTGACCACTATGGTGAGGCAGATTGCTTTGGCTCAAAAGACATCCCAACCCACTCCTTCAAGGCCTTGTGGTATTTACACTGAGACAAGACACCCAACTAACTGATTCCCACAACTCCAAGAAACAGAAGATTGCGAATCAGTGTTCCCTGGGAGACCATATCAGCAACAACAACCACAACCATATCCCCAAAAGAAGTTTGATACAACATACAACCAAGGGTGGAAAGATCAACCGGACATGAGATATGGCTCTGGAAAACAACAAAGGCCCCCCTTTCAACAAAACTTCTCGCAGCCTCCACCTTACCAACAGGGTTTCCAACAACCCCAAAGGATATTTGAAGCCCAAACATCAACAAGCCAACAACAAGGGAATCCTCCACCCAAGGTAGATTCTAACACTAATGACCTTTTGATGAAAATTATTCTTAATCAACAGAATGATCTGAAAAGTCAAGGTTCAGAGCTGAGGGAGTTGAAGACTCAAATGATCTAGATTTCCACCGGACTCCATGAACTTGTAAGTAAGAATTATAGAAATATACCATCCCAACCTACTCTAAATCCCAAAGGGAATGTCAATGTCCTAACATTGAGAAATGGGAAGCAAAAAAATGATACATCTCCACCTACCATTCCACCGAGATTCACCTCAACTCCAAAAAATCCCAATTCCATACCAACTGATGAGCAATCCAAGGAGAATGATAAAGGTAAGAGAAATATTGATTATATTCCTCCTAAACCCCTTCCTTTTCCAAACAAGTTTGTTCAAACCAAGATGATGGATGAAGAGGCGATGCAAAAAGAGGTTTTGGACACATTCAAGCATGTTGAGATCAACATCCCTCTACTTGAATCCATCAAACAAATCCCAAGGTATGCCAAATTCTTAAAATAACACTACACCAATCAAATAGTGCTCAAGAGAAATGAGAGGATTAACCTTGGAAGGAATGGTTCAGCACTCATTACACCAACTCTAGAAATTCCGACAAAGTGAAAGGATCCAGGGATATTCACCATCCCATGCACCATAGGGGAGTTGCACTTTTCTGATGAGCTTTGTGATTTGGGAGCTTCCATAAATGTGATTCCTCACTCTGTATTCTCTTTTTTACAGGTTGGTGAGTTGAAGCCGACGAGATTAGTGGTGAAATTGGCGAATAGAGCTACGACATATCCAGCAGGAGTCCTTGAGGATGTACTTGTCTGGGTAAGAGACCTGATCTTTCCAGCAGACTTCTATTTGCTCAAAATTGAGGATGATCAGGTAAGTTCTCATACCCCCATTATCTTAGGTAGGCCCTTCCTCAAAACTAAAAAAAACTATCATAAATGTCAATGAGGGTAAAGTTTCCATGGAATTTGGGGATGAAGTTGTGATATATAATGTTATGGATTCCATGAAGTACCCCTCAGAGGATAATTCTGCATTTTTTATCCCCCATTTTGAACCACCAAGTAAAAACACTATGGAATTGGATTGTCCTATGCTTTTGGATATTATGAGTATTGGTTCTAGTTTGATGTCTAAGATTACTTCCACACCCGTTTCTAAGGAACAAGACTCTCTAAGATTTGATTCTGAAATGGAATCATATTCTGATTTTGATCATGTGAACTCTAGTTATGACATGTCTGTTGAGTATAATGATGGATTTGATGCTTTATTCTCTTATTTTGATGAGGTATATTCTGATACTGATGCACTTTGTGCACATATTTCAGTTCTTTCTATGACCCCATCCATACACCACCCCCCCTACATTGGAACTCAAGCCATTGCCACCAAATCTCAAATACTCATACTTGTTAAGTGGTGACAAATTACCTGTTATCATTGCTAACAATCTCCCTTTTGAACATGAAGACAAACTTTTGAATCTTTTGAGGTAGAACATTAGGGAATCAGGTGGACCTTGGCTAACATATTAGGTATTATCCCCTCTATTTTTATGCATATGATTCTTTTGGAGGATGAGGATAAACCGATGAGGCAATCACAAAGGATACTCAATCCAACCCTTCTGGAGGTTGTTAAAAAAGAGGTTGAAAAATTTCTCGAGGAAGGTATAATCTATCCCATTTCATATTCTCAGTGGGTAAGTCTTATTCGGGTTGTGCATGAGAAAGGTGGTGTTACTGTTGTTAAAAATGAGAAATATGAGTTACTTCCAATTAGGGTACAAAACAGTTGGCGTGTGTGTATTGATAATAGGAAACTAAATCATTCCACTCACAAAGACCATTTCCCCCTCCCATTTATTGATCAGATGCTTGAGAGACAACTGGGAAGACACACTATTGTTTCTTGGATGGACTTTCTGGCTATTTTCAAGTTCACATTGCAGCAGAGGACCAGGAGAAGATGACATTCACCTAACTATTTGGTACCTCTTCTTACCTAAGTATGCCATTTGGAATTTGTAATGCCCCAGGTACCTTCCAGAGATGCATTGTGAGTATTTTCTCAGATTTCATTGAGACATGCATTAAGGTATTTATGGATGATTTTACAGTTTATGGATCCTCATTTGATGAATGTCTCTCTATTTTGGGTGATGTGTTGCATTGTTGTATTGAGAAGAATCTATTCTTAAATTTTGAAAAAGGTCATTTCATAGTCGAAAAGGGAATTGTCTTAGGTCATATAGTCTCACAACATGTCATTGAAGTTGATAAATCTAAGGTAGAAATTATTTCATCCCTGCCATATCCTACATGTGTCGTGATGTTCGATCATTCCTTGGACATGACGGATTTTATCGACGCTTCATTAGAGATTTTAGTAAGATCGCTCTACCCTTATCTCGATTGCTTCAAAAAGATATTGACTTAAATTTTGATGATTCATGCAGTGTATCATTTGATGAGATAAATAAGTGTCTGAACACTCCACCGATCATATAGCCCCTGTGGTGGGACCTTCCATTTGAGCTTATGTGTGATGCGTCCAACATCGTGGTTGGAGTTGTCTTATCTCAGAGGGCGGAGGGACGTTCACATGTGATTTTGTACGCATCGAGGAAGTTGGATTCTACCCAATCAAACTAAACCAAAACAGAAAAGGAGTTTCTTAATTTTATATTTACTTTAGATAAATTTCGTTCATATTTATTGGGATCTAAATTAGTTGTTTTTTCTGACCATGCAGCTTTGAGGTACCTCCTGAAGAAGCCAGATGCAAAGCCACGACTTATCCATTGTATGGTCCTTCTTCAAGAGTTTCACATTGAGATAAAGGACAAGAAGGGCTCAGAGAATTTGGTGGTGGACCTCTTGAGTAATATTACTCACACACTAGAGTATGACACCTTGGACCAGGTACCACTTCGGGACACTTTCCCTGATGATAATCTTTATTCCATCTCAGGTACGCATCCTTGGTATGCAGATTTAGTTAACTACCTTGTTTCCTCTGAAATCCCTGTAAATTTAAAGAAACAAGAAGTCCAAAAATTAAAAATTGGGTCTCAGTATTATGTTTGGGATGGTTGATACCTCTGGCGCATGTGTAGGGATCAAGTTATTAGGAGGTGTGTTCCTGATCATGAGTTGGAGTCTGTTTTACATTTTTTTCTTACACTTGCTTGTGGTGGACACTTTGGACCCCAATGGAAGTCTTGGACTTTGGATTATATTGGACTAGCTTATTCCATGATGCCTATGTGTTTTGTAAGTCATGCTATCATTTCCAGCACATGGGGAACATTTCTAGGAGACATGAGATTCCCCAACAACCCATACTATTCGGTGATATTTTTGATGTATGGGGCATCGATTTTATGGGTCCTTTTCCTAGTTCATTTGGATTTTTATATATTTTGGTTTCTGTTGATTATGTGATTAAATGGGTGAAGGATAAGGTCACTAGGACTGATGATTCTCATGTTGTTCTGGACATTGTCAAAGTACAGATTTTTTGCAGGTTTGGAGTACTGAAGGCCATCATCAGTGACCAAGGGACACGCTTCTGCAATCAGAATTTTTCTTCCCTTCTTCGAAAGTATGGGGTGACACACAAAACATCAACACCATACCACCTTCAAACAAATGGCCAGGCCGAGGTTTCAAATAGGGAATTGAAACAAATTTTGGAGAAAACTGTGCAACCAAATAGGAAGGATTGGAGCAAGCGCTTGGATGATGAGTTGTGGGCTTATAGGAGAGTATACAAGACACCCATTGGTATGTCCCCATTTTCGATTATTTTTGGGAAGGAATTTCATCTCCCTGTGTAGGTTGAGCATTGGGCTTATTGGGCTATAAATAAATGCACCATGGATTTGGCCCAAGCTTGAATCCAAAGGAAGCTGCAAATTCAAGAGCTTGAGGAGGTTCGATTGCCTTCATATGAGAACTCAAGGATATATAAGGAAAAATCAAAATAATCTCATGATAGAATGATCCAACAAAAGGAGTTTCATGTTGGATAGAAAGTCCTTATCTACAGTTCACAGCTGAATTTGATGGCTGGTAAGTTGTGTTCCAGATGGTTAGGTCCTTATATTGTATCTAATGTTTTTCCTTATGGTGCAGTGGAGATCACACAAGAGGACACTGGAAAGAGCTTTACAGTCAATGGTAAATGTTTGAAGAGATTCATTGAGGGATTTCTTACTGATGTAGTTGATTTTATCACACTGCATGACCCCATCATCACTTGAGCACATCAGGCTGTTCCTAACCCTTTCACTTTTATATTATTTGTCCTATTTAAAAATTCTGCATTTCATGTGCATATATCATCTAATGGGTTCACATTGAGGACAATGCAATATTTTAAGTGTGGGGGAGGGAACCTTTTAGTTTAGTAATTTCAATTTTTTCTGTTTAAAAAAAACAAAACAATTTTTTTTATTTTTCAAATTTTGTGTTTTTTCAAATTTTGTGTTTTTATTTTTCAATTTTCTTTGTGTTTTTGAAATTTTTGAGCTGAAATGATTCTCATCACAATTTTTAAATGCATATCAATGAGTGAAAAAATTTATCCCATGAAACTAAGCTTAAATGAATGCTGAAAATGACTTTGTTTCAAGTTCAAATATTTAGTAATTTCATGAAAAGTACATTGAATTTTGAATCTCATGCCACATCTCACTGTCTTTATATTTGAAACCACATTTCTGTGAGGCTTCTAAACCATTATTTTCATATTCTTTACATTCACCTCAATTCTTGAGAGAACCAGACCATGCTTGATTTAACCAAAATTTGATTTATTTCTGTCAAAACTTCAGGGTTTGAGGTACTTATGTTTAAATGATAAAGGCATTTATTTGGTATTAAAGCCCATATTTCAAAGAATCTTTTTTTATAATGGACTACCTTGAACATTTAATCCTTTTAGCCCTTAAAATCCATGTACAACCTATTAGGTTAGCCACACTACATGCCAATTTTCCCTATCCAACCAACTCTTGAAGTGAAATTGCATAATCTAGTTGAACTTAATTGTAGAGGAAGCTATGTTGTGTTGTGCTACAACATTCTGTGATACTTTGGGTGGAAAATTAAATTCTAAACAGATGTGTTTTCTTTTGAATAAAATCATTTTTTTGGAAGCTATGCCTTTTCTGGAGCTTTCATGACAACTGAAGCTATTCCTTTTTTGGAGCTTCTAATTGAGGTAGAAAGTTGTGCCGATCTGGAGCTTTCAAGAAAACCATGTTTGAGAAGATTGACATTTTTTATGCTGAAATGATGAATGGTGTAAACTCTCCATGACTTTTCATGATTATGGAGCTAAATTGATACTATGGGTATTGAGGAGAAGACCATATTTAAGTGAAAATTAGAATAATGCAATTTTTCTTCAAAAAGAGTAAATCCCTCCTCATTCAGCCTCAGAATTTTTCACACCTTAATCCTACCAACCGAAAGCCACAGAATAACCCTGAAAATTCCTCATGATAAACATCTGTCTTTGACCTCTATCAGGTGTCTATTTAGGAATTTATCAAGCCTATGGTGACCCTTGTACGAGTTTGGATTAGAAAGACATTGCAAAAAAAATGATATTTATGTGATAAGAGAAAATTCAAGCAAGGTAAGTGTTTTGTCCATAGGAGGATAAATGAAGTGGAAATATATTGAATGATATAAATGGAGAATTTGAAATAATGTTTTTTTATGAGGCGTTATATCTTTTGTTTCATGGTGTGTAATTGTTTGATCTCAAGGATATGTGTTTTAAAATTGGTTTTGATTTGATATTGATGTTTACCTGATATGAGGTTTTTCTCAAGAGTGTAAAAGGGAAAGTGTGGGGAAGTTGATAAAACACTATTTGATGGAATATTTTATTGATAATAAATGATATAATTTCCTCAAATTGTGTTAAATATGTTTAATTAGAAAGTATTTGGGATTAGATCATTCATTTGAATATTTGATAAAAATTCCAGTTTTATCCTTTCATAATCACTGTAGTATTTCAATAATAAATATTTTTATGTGAATTATTTGAACTTAATATTTTGTAACTGTTTTTCTTTAATTCATGTGATACAACTTCTATTCATGACACTAGATAAAAAATGCATTTGGATGGAGTAATTGGTCCATAAAGTCAAAGGTCGGTTGGACACTCTAGAATGGAAAATCGTTGGTATTTCGACCCTAACTCCTTCATATGGGCTTGGATTGAGCCCAAATGTTTAGAGGAGATATATAACACATATACTCACATATGATCCTGCTGTAAGGCTGGGCAATTCACGCGTTTTAGTGGCCAAATGGCCGGTGAAACTTGGCATAAAATATTTGTCCGAGATTCCCCATTCACACTTGAAACCACTTTGAACCTAGCCTCCCCACCACTCTATAAATTGGTGTTTTTATAATTTTGTGGGGTTGGTACGTGAATTGATAAGTTGAGGACCTAGGATAAGTGGATCCACTCTAATTATCCAACTATTTCAATAAGGGTATCTCTTGAAGTAAGGATCCCTTCGACGAAGCCTTCTTCTTCTCCTTCGTGTTGTAATGCTTTTGTTTGTGTAATAAACTTCTTTGTTATTCTTTTATTTCTTCTATTTTATTCTGTTTTGTTTAAATTTATTATTCTCTTAATATTACTATTTGGGCTGGAATTATTGAGTAGAATCCTTATTGGGTTATACCCATTATAAACCTTTGCACATGCAAAATTCTTCTACGATGATTACGCCACCCATGAAGAGTAGTCTTTTAATAATCGATCTATCTTCTACCCTCTTCATTTAATTATTTTGAATCATTGAGCTACTGTAATTCACGTAGTATGATCCAATAATTGTGTTTTTAAATTTTAATAAACTAATAAAGGAATTGAATAATTAACACAAAAACACACGAGGCTGAGATTTTGTGTAAATTGTGAAAGCACGATCTTAATCGGTAATGCAAGACCACACATGATAAATTAGTAGAGTTCAAATATAATACCTAAACACAATTATTCATCATTTATAGAAAGTATATGTTCTATAATTAACCACTAACCATAATCTAACCTCAGAACAGTAGTCAAAGCAGGGTGCTGTGATTGCGTGTTTCGAAGCTAGCCTTGGGTTTAAGTAATTCCATCTTTGTGGTTAGGTTAACTCTTGTAGGGTTCAAGGGTTAAAAAATTAGGGGATCATAATTAAGTGGATATTTATTTAAATTATAATTATTAATATGTAAATGAATAGGTAGAGTTATATCGATTACTCTTTTTAAATATTTACTAAAAAACATCTTTTTATTGTGTCATTTTAATCGAACTTCATTTTAAAACTAAAAACAAAAAAAGACAATCTTCTTCCAGAAAACTTATTGTAGATTTATAAACTATAAACAACCCTCATCCTTTTAAGTAGTGTTTTAATTCTATTATATTTTTAGAATGTCTTTTATAAGTTGTTTTAATTTACTTCCTCCATTGAGAGACGACTTTGGTTAGCCACTCTACTGCACCTAAGTACCCCAAAATCACACTAATCATTTGAGGGCGCCCACAACAGTGCTCTTTCACATCCTCACCAGTTCCCTAATATATATATGTGTCATTTGATCCAATGATAAATCCTCCCAAATAGCAATTATGTGTGCAACCTTTGTAAGATGATCCATAAAAACCCAGATAGCATTGTTTTATTTGGATGTCTTCAGAAGTCTGGTGACAAAGTCCATGGTGATGTACTCCCATTTCCATGCTAGTATGGGTAATGGTTGCATCATCCCCTTAGACTTTTGTCTCTCAGCATTCACTTGCTGACACACTAGGCACTTTGATGTATATTCTACGATCTCCTTTTTCATGTTATCCCACCAATAATGATCTCGGAGATCATGATACATCTTTGTGTTTCCTAGGTGGATGGAGAAATTTGAACTATGTGCTTCATCCAAAAGCTCATTCTTTAGCTCCAAACTTTATGGGACACATAGTCTTTTCCCAAATCTCATAATTCCTTCTTCATTGACATTGTACTTCGAGGATTTTCCTTTTATGATAGTTTCCATCTTCTTCTATACTCCCACATCATCCTTTTGAGCATCCTTTGACCTTTCCAAAAGAGATGGTTGAGAAATAATTTTTGAAAGAATTGATGATGCTCCCTTATTTGTGATTATCATTTCCATCTTCATCAAATCCAAGAACATTGGTTCCTTTTCAATTATCATTAGTGAAAAAATTGTTGTATCCTTTCTACTTACAACATCTTCCACCTTGTTCGCTTTCCCAGTGTGTTAATGAATTGAGTAGTTATAATCTTTTATCAGATCTAACCATATTTATTGGTACATATTCAACTCTTTCTATGTGAATATATATACTTGAGGCTTTTTTGATCCGTGAATATTTGACACTTATCCCCAAAGAGGTAATGCCACCAAAATTTTAAAGTGAATATCACTACAGCCAACTCTAGATCATGTGTTGGATAGTTTTTCTCCTGAAATTTCAATTACCTTAAAGCATAGGTAATGAATTTGTCATTTTGCATCAACACACAACACATGCCCTTCTTTGAAAAATCACTGAATACCATAAAAAGTTCTCAAATTTTGGGTAATGTGAGCATGAGCACAGTGATAAGCCTCCTTTTCAACTCCTTGAAGCTTTCTTCGCATTGATCACTCTAAGAAAACTTTACTCCCTTCCGAGTTATCTTGGTAATAGGGTTGGAAAATCATGAGAAATTTCCCAAAAATCGTCGATAATATCTATCTAAACCCAAGAAGCTACGAATATCCCTTACTAATGTTGGCCTCGTTCATCCCTCTATTGTAGCTATTTTGGAGGGATCCACAGATATCCCATTGCTTGTGATGATATGACCCAAGAATGAGACCTCCTTTAACCTGAACTCACATTTTATGTACTTTTCATAGAGCTTCTCCTTTCGCAAGGTCTCTAGTACAGTTCTTAGATACTCTTTATGCTCCTTGGTTTAGAATTATATTATAATATAATCTATAAATACTACCAAAAAATTTTCAAGGTAATCTCTAAAGGCTCTATTCAACAAGTCCATAAATATTTTTGGAGAATTAGGTAGTCCGAAAGGCATTACTATGAATTCATAGAGCCTGTATCTTGTATGAAAAGTAGTCTTGGGGATATATTCCTTCTTCACCCTTACTTGATAATATCCCGACCACAAATACACCTTGGAGAAGTATTGTACTCCACGCAACTGATCGAACAAGTCATCAATTCATGGTAGAGGATAATTTTTCTTTATCGTGATTTTGTTGAGCTCACAATAATCAATGCAAAGGCACATTGACCCATCCTTCTTCTTGAAGAAGAGGACTGAATCACCACATGATGAATCAATTGGGCATATAAACCCTTTATCTAGATTCTTCTATAGTTATTTCTTCATCTCCTCAGGCTCCATAATATCCATTCTATACAGAGTCTTGAATATTGTAAGTATCCTAGGTATAAGATCAATTGAGAATTCAACATCTCTTCTAGGAGGAAGACCAGGAAATTCCTTGGGAAACACTTCAGAAAATTCCCTCAAAATTGGCATGTCTTAAAGGATGGTACCTTCCTTGGATTAAATTATTTTAGAAAGATATGCATGCTCATAGGACAGTAATATCCATGTTTCAGATGATGGATATAAATAAGATTCATCCTCGTCCCCGCACTTGTACAGAATCGGGGGTCGATTCACCACATAGAGAGTGATTTCCCTCTCAAGACAATTTATATATGATCTATATAAGGAAAGCCAATCAATGCCAAGAATTGCATAAAATTCCACCAGAGGTAGTATCAAGAGGTTCGCCAAGAAGTTCAATCCACTTATTATGATAGGTGATGAGTTATATTCATGGGATGCAATGATTGCCCCATTTTTCGTACTAACCGACATCTTTACTTCCATGATTTGTGGAAATGTTGGGGTTGTTCTTCTAACATTTCAGGATATAAAAGAATGTGTAGAACTAGAATAAAAAAGAACATTCGCTATTATTGAATGAATGACTAGCGTACCTATCACCACTTTTTTGTCGATGTTCACTTCTATGGTAGTGATGGAAAAAAGCTTTCCCTTGTTGCCTTGGAGGTTGTTGGTTGCCTCCAAAAACCCTTAGCTTAGGGAACTGATTTGCAAGGTGCCCCGGTTCTTTGCAGTTGAAGAAATTAACAACTTGTTGATGTTCTAACGGAGTGTTCATCTCTTCTATTGCATCTGTGGGTTTTTCTTATCAACAGTTAACAGTTAGTTTCCCTTCTCTTTTACACCTAAAGAATTTCCTCGTCCCCTTCAGACAATTTCTAGGGTGCTTTTTTCCACACCTTTGGCAAGTGGGGTGCTGTATTTTCATAGCACTATTGGATTTATCCATCAAACCACCAAAATTGAAGTCCACCTTATGCTTCTTATCCCCATGATACCCCTGAGATTCTTCGATCTTCATTTTGACCTTAAGGTCACATCATAAAATTTCTTCAAAGCTGTCAAGTCACGGATTTCCAGGGCTTTCTACAGGCCTAGTTTCAGACCACCAAAGAATCGATTAACCTTGAATTTAGGGGTAACGACAAATCCAGAGGCCTATCGGGCAATCCTTGTAAATTTTTCCTCATACACTCTAATGGATTCATCATCTTTTTTCTTGAGGGCAAGAAAGTCCCTTTCCATATTTTGCAGAAGGGTGTGAGGAAAATATTTATCAAAAAACATTTTCTGGAAATCCTTCCATTCCAATGCATCAATATCCTCCTCTGGATTGGTATTTCTGATCAATGTCCACCATTAATAGGCTTCACCCTCCATATGATAAGCAGCCAGAAGAACCTTCTCTTGTTCGAAACATTGAAGGATTGAGAAGATCTTTTCAATGAAGTTGATCCATTGTTTGGTGATTGAGGGATCATATGATCCATTAAAATTATGAGGCCTTTGCCTCATGAAGCTCTCAATAGAGACTTGTTATTTCTTAGTGGGGTTTAAACATTCTTCTTGACACATGTTTCTATTCAAAACATGAGTTAACTGAGAGAGTATCGTGACAAAGTTCATGATTCCTGCTCCTGTTGGATTGGGCATCTCATTAGAACAATCATCACATTGATCTTCACATCAGTTTTTAGCCTCAGTCCTCCTATTACCAATCACAGGCTGGAATAAAATGAAAGTTAGTGGTAACACATAAAGGGTAATTCAAACACAAAAATGGATGACTTATAAATTTATTTTATTTCCTTAACTTATGAATCTATAAGCTTCAATATATGTTATCCATGATCTAATTGCCAACATATATTTTTAGGGAATTTCTTTTCTTATTCCTTTGATAATGGTTCATAATAATCTTGTGAATTTACCAAATCATATCCCCCAGGAGTGTCATAACCAAGAGTGTAACAAGGCTCGTTGTCGTGTACCAGGATACCCAAGGTCAAGCCTGAAACTCTTTGTTGGGGTTTTCACCCCTAGGTACATATGTGCCAGAGCCACCTATACCTTCTCGTATCCAGAAAGGGATGTATTTTATTGGTAAACCACTGACTCAATAATCACCAAAACTTTGGGATGTTTATATTATTCATATTCTTGTCTTTAAGGATTCAATAGGGTTTTTTAATCCTAATCCCAAAAATAACTAGACATATCCTCTAATACCAACTATAACTACCCTTATCTTTATTTCTTACTTTAACATGATTTATTACATAAAACCTTAAATTGATACAACATAGAAGATTGAGAGGTATAGTTTATTTGGTGATTAGGAACATTACATAACAACTTAGAACATAAAACACAACATCTTTATTGAAAACTTCCTATACATGACCACTACATTCCCTCGTACTAAGAATTACATGGGATAACCTGAGGACATGCATAAGAAAAGTTTGAGCTATAAAGCCTATTATGGGAGTAAAAAACGAATAACATGAGTATTACAATACATGTCGGACAATAGGCATATCAATGGAGTGCAAAATAAGCATTAACGTGAAGACATGATATAGCATGATTATCATAACCTGGATATGTGGAAACAAAACATAACATGGAATTAGCATGAAGCAAGACTCATTTCACATGTATCATGAGTAAATCCTCATTTCACTTGAATTAGCCAGATTCAAAACTCATTTCACATGACGTATCATGATACTATACTTTACCCAATGCATTGGAGTGCTATCATGGTGCACCCTACTTAAACATTTCATTTCATGCATAAGTGTACCACATGGATCATATAACATGGATTCAATAAACATCATAATTTATTCCATGATAAAGGAATGTGTTTTTCATAAATGAAAGTCAATAATCAATAAGTAAATGTGCATAAGGGTGAATACCCATGATAGATAAATTGTCATGGTATTCACTACATAGTGACTTTGGCTTGGAAAAAACGTGGTGCAATTTCGGTAGAATAACAACATGACATAAATATTCATAAAATGATTGATGAGAGAGAATGAGGTTTCTCATCATATTTACATGAACAGGTAAGTAAGGGTTTCATATAGTTACATGTCCCAAGATGAGTAATGTAATTTTAGATTCATAATACAAAATAATTGCATGAATGAAAATGAGGAAAGAGAAATTCCTTACAGAATCTCAGCATGGTAACGGGTATACATGGAAGGCATAGATAAGAGAGAAAAAGGTATATCATCATTAAAACATAAAGAGGAAAGTATATGGGAGGTGTAAAATCATACCCCAACATTCATAATTGAAAATAAAAGGGCAAAACAATATTAAGAAACTTGGATAAAATGAGAAAGGAAGGAAACCCTTACTAGGAAGTGTGATCCCAAAGGCTTGTGAGAGGCTTGAGAGAGGCTTCTTGGGATATTGGGGAACCTTGGGAGGATTATAAAGAGATGATGTAAGAGGTTGGAACCCAAGGCTTTCAGTGAAGAGGAAGTGAGATCTTAGGTGGGTTTATTTATGAAAGGAGAGGGAATTCTTTATTATTTTGGTTTGGGACACCACACATTAAACTAATCAAAACCAAAAACCATCCCATGGTTTTTGCCCATGATTTTTTCTGAATGGGATTAGAAAACAATATTTTATAAGGATAATGTCCTAAATTCTTAAAATAATAGGGTTACGTATGTGGAGGTGAGTCACACTCTCAAGGAAACCCATTTAAAAAGCTAAAATATTTTATAAGTCTTGAAGGGTCCACTAAATCTTTGTAAGATAAATCAAAAAATATATAAAATCACACTATTTTAATGGTAAAACATATATTTGAAGAAAATAATGTTTATAGTATTTTATTACATCACTATTGGGTCATTATGATGTCGTAAATCACATTATATATTTAAAAGGTATTTAATTTTTACCCAAAAATTCAACTCTCGGAAAATTATAAAAAATTCACCGTTGGATAAATTTGACATCCTGATTCAAAAAATAATATTCATTTTATCTGAATAATTTTCTAAATATGTGAATTTTTACTTTTAAAATAAAAACCGACATTTATAAAAAAATCACAGGTTTTGACAAAAACAGCTTTCAACCCTTAATAAAAATTACAATTGTATTCATAAAATTTATACAATCATTTATATTTAATAAAAAGTAATTTAATAATAATATTTTAATGAGATTTAATTAAGAAAACATTAATTCATCAAAATATATCTCTTGGATTAATATTAACTAAAAATACTATTTGTGCTTTAAAAACTATTTACAAAGTAACGATAATAAAATGAATTTATATTCTTTATAAAAAATAGTGTACATAGTAATAGTACTAGGGTCTTGTTAAATAACCCATTAAAACACCTTCATAAGAATGAAGGGTAAGGTGTGCGATGGTGACAGACTCTTGGGGTGGCTCGGATAACATCGCTCGGGTGGTAATACTTATTAACTTCAACTTCTCCAGTAGTCAATTCTGCTCATGATTAATGTGTTCAAGCTCAGCTTGGGCTTGGTCAAGATCAAATCCCATTGATTCCACCTCTTTTATGAGCTTCAAAAAATGGGATTCGTACGGGGAAAGTCTACTAGATGAGGCCATCACTTCCTTTGTCTTAGTAAATTGGATTTGTTAAAGCCCTATATTATTACTAATCACGTGATCACTATTCAACAACTATATTAACAATGGTCACAAATATTAATGGTATTATAAAATTCAGAAACATAAAAAAAAAATAAGTATATATGTGTCTCGTGGCGCACGATGGGGCTGTGGCGGAGAAACGTGCGTTGCCCGACAGTTGATTAGAGAATATTGGGTTCTGCTTAATCACTCATATCGGATGCACCGTTTTCACCTCGAAATGCCCAACGGTTCCATATCTAGCAATACGTGGACCTGCTTTCCAAAGTCAGGCGTTTTCTGGGTGGTTTTAACAGCGATGCTTGAGAACTCACATTGGTTGAGAGGATGGGAAGTTGGGATCATCGCACCCTTTTGGGGGGAATTATTGCCTGTTCCGGGACTCTCTTATATATTTAAGACGTATTCATATGTTCGTGAAGCTTTGGTTTATACCCAAGAATAATATCCATGGATTTATCCTGGTTGGAAATGGCCAGCTAGACGCAGGGGTTTAGAATCATTTATGCTTGATGTTTCCCATCCCTTGTTGGATTAATGACCCGAGGAGTCTGGACTCATTGAGACGGTACTCATTTAAAGACTCATAACTAGTAACTATTGAGTTTATTGTCATCTAGGGGGACATATAATGACTCGAGCATTTGGATCAAACCCGTGGTATGGGCCTCCTACGTATCCCTATGGGAAGAATCATAATCCACGTACTTCGGTTTTGTATGGGGCTTACACTCTAGGCTGCCCAGGGTTAGTGCGGTGAACCGTCATGAAGACAGTCGGATTGACCGGTTGTTGGGCTTGAACTACAGAGAGTCTTCCTACGTACCCTGCCTAGGATACAGGGATCAAATTCTATGTAGTTTGAATAGAGGGTGTCGGAGAACCGATGTAAGGATGGACCGGGGGTCTGATGGGTAGTGGGCTTGAACCTCATGGAGGCTTCCTACGTATCCTTGTGGTGGGGAATCAAAGTCCACATAGTTCGAATGGGCATGGGGATTATGCTCTGAGGCAGCCCAGGGTAATGGATTGGGGCTTACACTCTGAGGAGGCCCATAAGAGGATGTCATGTTCGATGCTTACCCAAAGCCCACGTGAGTCATGCTCGGTTTGAGAAACAAGAGGCAGCAGGGACCAGACGATCATGTCGCGAAGGGTGCATCCGTGGGAAGTGTGATGAGGCTTACGCGTGGGGTTGGCCCAAAAAATCGGGGCTTACTCCGAGATGGACGCCCAGGGTGTCTTCCTCATGTATTTCCATGAGGGCAACCCAACCCATTGGTGGGTTGAGGAATATAATGGGGTCCAACACCTATGCGCAAGTGCACAAGTGGGATAACACCAAGGGCATTGGAATCAGTCCGAACAAAGGGAGATAAAAAGTGTAAATTACATGACCAATATTCAGAATGCAATGAGGGCGGCATGGTGATGGAGGATAACTACTTACCATGTTCGAAACATAGCATCCATATCATGTTAGCCTGAAATGGGGACAAACAAATGAGGGTCGACTACTGACTGTGTTCGAAACATAGGGCCTGACTCGAAGTGTAGTCCTAAGTCTTCCAGGGCGTTGGCCCAGGACGGTAGGTGAGCTGATGCGGCATGAGGTCAGGCTGTTAGGAGGTCCCTTTAGACATGGAAGAGTATGAAGATCCTAATACAGGACATGCAAAGCGTGGGGTGGAGTGATGGAATGTTTGAATAGATTCCAATTCTCTTGAAGGTACGCCATTGTGATCATGGCAGGAGGCATATTATGCTTGGAGCATAAGGCATATCTTTCATAGAGCAAGAGGCATCCAATTATTGAATGATAGGGAATGTTACAGTTTATAGTCATGTAGAGAGGACTGTTTCCATATAGTTTAACGTCATATGGGTAGGACGAGGGCCATACAGTTTAACGTCATGTGGTCAAGATGACTAGGTAGGATACACCTAGAAATGGTTGGTGTGGGACTTACGCAAGGGAGGACCTTTCTATATTGAACTAGAAAAAGGAGATAGGTAATGGGGTTATAGGAGAGTCATGAGGAATAGGTCGACTCTTAACATGTATAGGATGGATGTTGGGGCAGCGCAAGTGTGCAATGTAAAATACAGTTGACCTGGCCCGAAAAGGTTGTGGTGCGACTCTCCATTTTTCATGGGGGTCAGTGACGGTAGCGAATGGACAGGCTCAAAGGGTCGGGACCGTAGCTCGGCAGTGTCCTGAGCAGGGGCGTAGCCCCCACAGTATAGACCAGAGAGTTTATAGGGTTCGTCACATGGGGGTTGGCCATGGAGGAGGCGGACTGCGTTGAAACTGGCCTCCTAGGATGTCCATAAAGGAAATGGCCACTAAGGGCTGGCCACATGTGGTTCACAGTTTGGTTACCCACGGAGGGTGTCCGCAGAGGAGCTGGCCGCATGTGGTTCACGGTTTGGTTGTCCGCAAAGGGTGGTCACGAAGGAGCTGGCCACGAGGGAGCATGCCGCGAAGGACTAGGCCGCGAAGGATGGTCACGGAGGATGGCTACGGAGGAGATGGCCATCCGTGAAGGGTGTCTGTGGATGAGATGGCTGCAAAGGAAATGGTCGCGAAGGAGGCTGCCCGCGAAGGGGCTGGTGCTCGTCCTACTTCGCGTTCGCGGAGGGGTTCCTGTCTCCATTTCACAAAAGAAACTGGTCCGCAGAGGGGGTGGCCGCGAAGGATATGGTTGCATGTGGTTCACAATTTTATTTCTCCTCTATACAGAAGAGTGCATCCGCAGATGATATGGGGTCCGCAGATGGTCGCCTAACTTTACCGCTGGGAGCCATTTCTCCATCATCTCACCACGGGTTTTCACCCGTCCTTCCTCCTCTATTTTTGTTTCCCCTTGGTGACTATTTATAGAGTCACTAAGAGGCTGTATCGATGGGGCACACGACACTTTTTGAGTAAGCCCATGAAGAAAGCCTCGCCCGCGTATGACACTTTCAATCGACATTTATGGCACCGAGTTCTGCAGAATTGCTCCGTGGCTATGCACCACTCCACCTCTATCCTGCGAACGACAGCAGTCCGTGAAGGGGGTGGCTCACAGTTGTGGACCGGCCTGATGTCTGGCAGTATTCCTGGTCCACACCCACGTTGTACCTCCACCCCCATTTCGTGAACGACAGCGTCGGTGGGAGGGCGGTTCGCTGAACCGGCCACGTACTGTTGCTAGGAGCCGGTACGCGGACCATTTCGGTCCTTTTCAAACTTTTGGGGTAATTGGATTTCCCCCTTGCGGAATTTTCAATACCCTAAAATATGTTATATAACCATTTCACATATTAAGAAATTTAATTGGATCAAGAGTAATTTTCATTTGATAAAAATGTGGGTCGTTACAGGATGTCCACTCCAATACTCTATAAAAAAAATTGGAATCCCATATAACCAATGTATAGTTTCTTTCACACATTAACAATTTTCTTGAAGTTCTATATCAAAACACACTCTTACCCTTCCAATAACAAGTGATATCTGTAAATAAATCTCACTCAGGTTCTTATCCACTATCCATATTGATCTCATACAAATTTAACAATTGTACAACTTCATATCACCTAATGATATAACAAGTCTCATAATCCCTTGAGTAGTTTCCCATCCAAAATTGGCTCATATGCCTAAAAAAATACATAGGATCATATTTTACACACAAATATTTTTTTTGTATACATAGAAAATACTATATATACAACTTGTATCACAGCCTGGAATTAGCTCTCAGCTAGCCTCTCAAGGTATCAATAAGCCACATACCTAACTCAAAATTTGGAGGTGTGTTAATAATTAGGTGTATTTTTTTAGAATTTATGTATGATATTTAGAGTGGAAGATAAAATCCGATCCACATATGATATTTGGAGGTGTGTTTACAATTAGAAGTGTTGTGATTTATATGTATGATATTCATGGTTTACACCAATAGCATTTTGGGTCATCTATAATAGGTTTGAAATCATGCTACAATTGGATAGATATTGGCTCTATGGGTCACTTAGGAAATGTCATTGGGGATATGGGAAATCACCTACATGGTTAATTCCAATTTAAAAATTGGGCCAAGAACTTAGGATATCTTTATATTCTTTTATGGATCTTTTCAATTTGCATGTTTTGGTTTTCTAGTGGGTGGGTTCATTATTTACCTTATGTATTTATATAGGAAAAACTTATTTAACATATTTATATATTTCTTCAACTAGTATATATGAATATTTTAATGACATGAAAATTCATTAATGAAAATTCCTTTTGGACTATTTAAATGCCTTCTTATGGTTATGTAAAACGTATGCACTTATTTGGTTCTATGTTTTGGATTTTAAAATACCACTAAAAATTGTGACCATTTCTAATATACTTGTTGAATAGTGATCACATGATTAGTATAAATATATCCAATTTACTAAGACAAAGGAAGAGATGTCCCCATCTAGTAGACTTTCCCAAAAGGAATCCCATTTGTTGGAGCTCAGAAAAGAGGTGGCATCATTGGGCTTAACACTTGACCAAGCCCAAGCCGAGCTTGAATACGTTAAGGTTGAGCAGAATTGCCTGCGAGAGAAGTGGAAGTTGATAGAGATTACCACTCGAGAAATGTTATCTGAGCCACCCCAAGAGTATGTCACCATCGAAAACCTTACCCTTTAGTCTTATGTGGGTGTTTTAAGAGGTTATGTAACAATACCCTAGCACTGTTACTACGTACATTATTTTTGTATAAAGAATATACACTCATTTTATTGTTGTTACTTTGTAAATAGTTTTTAAAGCACAAATAGTATTCTTAGTTAATATTCAACTAAGAAATATATTTTTATATATTAATGGATTTTGGAGTGAAATAATATTTTAATAAAATATTATTATTATTAAATTACTGTTTATTAAGTATAAATTATCGTATAATTTTTATGAATACAATTGTATTTTTTATTAAGGTTTGAAAGCTGATTTTGTCAAAACCCATGAATTTTTTATAAATGATAGTTTTTATTTCAAAAGTAAATATTCACATATTAAGAGTTGGAATGGAAGGATTTTCAGAAAATATTTTTTGATAAATATTTTCCTCGCAACCTTCAGCTTAAGATGGAAAGGGACTTCCATGCCCTCAAGAAAAAAGATGACGAATCCATCAGAGCATATGAGGAAAAATTCATAAGGCTTGCACGATACGCCATTGTCTTTGTCCTTACCCACAAATTCATGGTTGACCGCTTCTTTGGTGGGCTGAAACATAGCATGCAGAAAGCCCTGGCAATTTGTGACTTCGACAGCTATGAGAAAATTGTCTGATGTGCACTCAAGGTCGAAATAGATATCATCAATTTTCATGGGTATTGTGGGGATAAGAAGAATAAAGTGTACTCTAGTTCTGGCAGTTCGATGGATAAATCAAACGGTGCTAAGAAGATCCAGCACCCCACTTTCCAAAGGTGTGTAAAGAAGCAGCCTGGAAATTGCTTAAAGGGGGTGAGGAAATGATTTAGGTATGGAAGAGAAGGGAACCTAGTTATTAATTGTCGATGAGAAAAAACTTATGCTGCAATAGAGGAGAGGAATGATTTGTTTTAATCTCAATTCATTGTTCATTACTTCAACTACAAAGAACCTGGGCACCTTGAAAATCAGTGCCCTAATCCAAGGGTTTATCGGAGGCAACCAACAACCTCCAAGGCAGCAAGGGTGATCTTTTACCATCACTACCACCGAAGTGAACCCCAGCAATTAAGTGCTAACAGGTACACTAGTTATTCATTCAACAATAGTGAACGTGCATTTTGATTTTAGTTCTACGCATTATTTTATATCCCGGAAGTTTAGTAGAATAATCCCAACACCACCACAAATCATGGAAGTAAAAATGTCGGTGAGTATGGAAAATGGGGAAATCATTGCATTCCATGAATATAACTACACCCCAGTCATAATCTGTGGATTGAAATTTCTAGAGAATCACATCATACTCCCTCTGGTGGAATTTGATTAAATTCTTGGTATGGATTATCTTTCCTTATATAGATCCAACATAAATTTCCATGAGAGGGAAATCACTCTCCATATGGATAATCGACCCCCGATTATGTACAAGTGCAAGGAGGAGGATGAATTTTCTTTAGCTCCATCATCTCAATCATAGATATTACTACCCTAAGAGAAGTCATATCTAGCTTAGAAGATTGAGTCCAAGAAAGCAACCATCCTAGAAGACATTCCTATTGTGAGGGAATTAACTAATGTGTTTCCCAAGGAATTGCATGGTCTTCCTTTTAGAAAAGATACTGAATTCTCAATTGATCTTATACCGGGGTAGATTCTAATATCCAAGACTCCGTATAAAATGGTTGTTGTAGAGATTGAGGAGATGAAGAAACAACTACAAGAGAATCTGGATAAAGGGTTTATACACCCACGTACTTCACTATGGGGTGCCCCAGTCCTCTTCATCAAGAAGAAGGATGGGTGAAGGTGCCTTTGCATTGATTATCGCGAGCTCAAAAAAATCACAATAAAGAACAAGTATCCTTTTCCACAAATTGATGAATTGTTCAATCAGCTATGTGGATCATAATATTTCTACAAGGTGGATTTTCTGTTGGGATGTTCCCATGTAAGGGTGAAGAAGGAGGATATCCCCAAGACTAATTTTCGTACAAGATACAGGCACTATGAATTCATATTAATGCCTTTCATACTCGATAATGCTCCAAAATCTTCATGGACTTGATGAATAGAGTCTTTATATATTACCTCAAAACATTTGTGGTAGTATTTATAGATGGTAAACATTATCATATGAAAAGGAAAAATGTTCAATATACATTAAAGTGCCTGGTATTTTAGTAAGTGAAGGATGAGAGGAAAATGTCTATGGGGATGATGCAACCACTACCCATAACAACATGGAAGTGGGAGAACATTACCATGGAATTTTTCACTAGACTACCAATGACATCTAGTGGAGACAATGCTTTATGGGTTGTTGTAGATCATCTTATGAAGACAACTCACTTTATCACAATTCAACAGGAATTATGATTTTATCAACTTGCATGGATTTACATCAAAGAAGTGGTAAGGTTGCAAGAATTACCACTATCTATTATATCCGATCGTGATGTGAGATTCACCTTGATGTTCTGGAAATTTCTCCAACATGATCTAAGAACCGAACTAAACTTCAGTACAACCTATAATCCTCTAATTTATTGCTAATTTGAGTGAACTATTCAGACACTAGAAGATATGTTAATATCATGTTCTATGGACTTCAAAAAAGGATGTTACTAATAGCTTCCACTAGTTGAATTCTCCTACAATAATAGTTTCCACTAGAGCATCTGAATGGCACCATATGAATCCCTTTATGGAAAAAGGTGTAGAATAACAATGTGTTGGGATGAAGTCAGTGAGCGTAAGCTTCTAGGACCTGAAATAGTCAAAGAAATTGTGGAAAAGGTTAAAACCATTCAGTAGCATATCAAGGTAGCCCAAAGTCGACAGAAGAGTTATGCAGAATACCATCGACGAGACCTTGACTTAAAAGTTAGAGACATGGTGTTTCTATGCATATCTCCATGGAAGAAGGTCATGAGGTTTGGAAAAAAGGGGAAGTTAAGTCCTAGGTACATCGGCCCCTTCGAGATTCTTGATCATGTTAGGGTTGTGGCCTATCAACTAGCACTATCACCTATCATGGACAAAGTACATGATGTCTTTCATGTATACCTCTTAAGAAAGTACATACCAGACCATCCACATGTACTCTCTTCAGAGGTACTACAGCTAGAGGATTATCTTTCTTATGAGGATCAATCATATAAGAAATTAGATTGTAGAGAAAAAGTTCTAAGAAATAAGACAATGCCCCACCTCAAGGTATTGTGAGAAAACCACATGTTTTAAGAAGCGACATGGGAATCAGAAGAAGTGATGAAGCAAATTTACCCACATCTGTTTTAGTGTGGGAAAAGGAAATTTTGAGGGTGAAATTTTATAAGGTGGG
Organism: Viscum album; assembly: GCA_963277665.1. Lineage (NCBI taxonomy): Eukaryota > Viridiplantae > Streptophyta > Magnoliopsida > Santalales > Viscaceae > Viscum > Viscum album. The sequence goes on from OY728166.1 coordinate 1,181,693,161, forward strand.
AAAATTGTAATGACCCAAAATTTTATTATTGAAAATTCCTCTTGGTCTATTTAAATGTATTCTTATGGTTATTTAAATTGTATGCACTTATTTGGTTCATTGTTTTGGATTTTAAAATATAGTTAAGAATTGTGACCATTGCTAATATAATTGTTGATCAATGATCACATGATTAGTATAAATATAGGGCTTTAACAAATCCAATTTACTTAGAAAAAGGAAGTGATGGCCTCATCTAGTAGACTTGCCCCATATAAATCCCAATTGTCGGATCTTGGAAAGGAGATGGCATCATTGGGTTTCTCTCTTGACCAATCCCAAGATGGTCTTGAATACTTTAAGCCTGAGCAGAACTGCCTGCGAGAGAAATGGAATTTGATAGAGATTATCACTCGAGAAATGTTATATGAACCACCCCAAGAGTCTGTCACCATCGCACACCTTACCCTTCGGTATTATATGAGTGGTTTAAGAGGTTAATTAACAAGAACCTAGTACTATTTCTATGTCCAATATTGCTTTATAAATTATATATTCTCATTTTATTATTGTTACTTTGTAAATAGTTTTTTAATAACAATATAGTATTTTTAGTTAATATTCAACTAAGAAATCTATTCTGATAAATTAATGTATTTATGAGTTAAATAATATTTTCATAAAATATAATTATTATTAAATTACTTTTTATTAAGTATAAATTATCATATAATTTTTATGAATACAATTGAATTTTTTTTATTAAGGTTTGAAAGTTGTTTTTGTCAAAACCCATGAATTTTCGATAAATGTCAGCTTTTATTTCAAAATTAAAAAACCACATATTTAGAAATTATTTAGATAAAATTAATATTATTTTTTGAATCAAGACATTGAAATTATCCAATGGTGAATTTTTCATAATTTTTTGAGACATTCAAATTTTTGGGTAAAAATTAAATACCGTTTAAATATATAATGTGTTTTATGAAACCATAATGACCCTATAGTGATGTAATAAAATACAATAAAAATTATGTTCGGTCAATATATGTTTTACCATTAAAATAATTTGATTTTATATTTGTTTGATTTATTTTACAATGCATTAGTGGACCCTCCAAGACTTATAAAACATTTTGTCTTTTTAAATTGCTTTCCTTGAGAGTGTGACTCACCTTCAAATAAGAAACCCTATTATTTTAATAATTTCAGCCATTGGCCTTATAAAATATTTTTTTTCCACTCCCCTTTGGCAAAAACCATGTGCAAAACCCATGGTCTGGTTTGTGTTTTTGATTAGTTTAATGTGTGGTGTCCCAAACCTAAATAATAAAGAATTCCCTCTCCTTTCCTATATAAACCCAACCAAGCTCCCACTTCCTCTTCACTCAAAGCATTTAGAGTTCGTCCAATATCTTCCCTCATCTCTCTATAATCCCCTCCCATGGTTCCCCAAGCTCCTAATAATCCTCTCTCAAGCCCCTCACAAGTCTTTGGGAACGCACTTCCAAGTAAAGGTTTCCTTCCTTTCTCATTTTATCCAAGTTTCTTAATATTGTTATGCCCTTTTATTTTCATTTATGAATGTTGGGTATGATTTCTAACCTCCCCTATATTGTCCTATTTTTGTTTGAATGATGATATACCCCTTTCTATATCATCTATTCCTTCCATGTATACCTGTTACCATGCCAAAATTCCTTAAGGAATTTCTCTCTCCTCATTTACATTCAAGCAATTATTTTGTATTATGGATCTAAAATTCCATTACTCATATTGGTACATGTATCTATATAACCCCCTTACTGTCCATTTCATGTACATATGATGAGACACCACATTCTCTCTCATCAACCATTTTTATGAATTATTATGTCACGTCGTTATGATGCCGAAATTTCACTGCATTTTTCCAAGACAAAGTAATTGTGTAGTGAATACCATGCCCATATCTATATCAAGGGTATTCAAATTTATGCATGTTTACTTATTGATTATAGAGTTTCATTTATGAATTCCACATTCCTTTATCGTGTAATAAATTATGATGTTTATTGAATACGTGTTATATGATCCATGTGGCACATTTATGCATGAAATGAAATGTTTAAGAAGGGTGCACCGTGATAGCCTCCAATGCATTGGGTAATGTATAGAATCATTATAATTCATGTGTAATAAGTTTTGATTGATTATAATTCAAGTGAAACAAGGGTTTACTTGTTCTTCGTGTGCAATGAGGGTTTTATCATGCTCTATGTGCAATGAACCTTGGCTCATGCTAATTCCATGTTATGATAATCCTACTATATCATGACTTTATGTTCATGTTTCTCTTGCGATCAATTTTATATGCCTATTTCCTAACATGTACTGTAATCTTCATGTTATACATTTTTTACTCCCTTACTGGGCATTATATCTCAACCTTTTCTTATGCTTTTCCTCAGGTTATCTCATGCAATGCTAAGTACGAGGGAATGTAGTGGTCATGTAAAGGAAGATTTCAATAAGATGTTGCATTCTATGTTTTAAGTTGTTATGTAATGTTTCTAAGCCTTAAAGACACTAGAACTATTGATCTTCCATGTTGTATCAAGTTAATATTTTATGTAATCAATCATGTTTAAGTGTGAAATAAAGATTAGGGTTGTTATTGTCAGTATCAAACGATAGGTTTAGTTATTTTTTGGATTATGATTAGAAAACCCTAGTGAAAGCCTTAGGGATAAGACTATGTATAATAAAAACATCCCTAGATTTTGGTGAGTATTGGGTAAGTGGGTTGTTAAGAAAATACATCCCTGTCTGGATACGAGCAGGTAGAGTTGGCTCTGGCACATATGTACCTAGGAGAGAAAACTCCGACAAGGAGTTTCTGGCTTGACCCAGGGTATCCTGGTACATGACAACGGGCCTTGCTACACTCTTGGATACAACACTCCTAGGGAATGTTATTTGGTGAATTAACAAGCTTAGTAAGAACCATTTTTAAGGGAACACAAATTCCACAAGAATATATGTTACAAAGTATATCATGGATAACATAGATTGAATCCTATAGATTCATAAGTAAAGGAAATAAAATTTATTTATAATTCATCTATTTTGTCCGTGGATTACACTTTATGTGTTACCCCTAACTTTACTTTTATTCCAGCCAATGGATGGTAATAGGAGGACTCGGGAAAACAGCTGATGTTAAGATTAATGCGATGACTGTTCTAATGAGATAACCAATCTGATTGGAGTAGGAATCCTGAACTTTGTCAAAATACTCTCTCAGTTAACTCAATCATTGAATAGAAACATGGGTCAAGAGGAATGTTCAACACCCCCCCCCCCCAAGAAAGAACATGTCGCTATCGAGAGCTTCATTAGAAAAAGGCCTCCTACTTTTAATGGATCATCTGATCCCTCAATCGTCAAACAGTTGATCAACTCCATTGAAAATATCTTCTTCATCCTTAAATGTTCCAAAAAAGAAAAGGTTCCTATGGATGCTTATCGTATGGAGGGTGAAGCCAATAAATGGTGGACAATAATAAAAAGTATTAAGCATGATGAGGATATCAAGGCGTTATAATGGAAGTATTTCCAGAAAAAAAATTGATTAATATTTCCCTCGCACCCTTCGACTAAAGATAAAAATGGACTTTCTTGCCCTTAAGAAAAAAGATAATGAATCCATCAGAGCGTATGAGGAAAAATTCACAAGGATTGCACAATATGACTCTGGATTTATCATTACCCTCTAATTCAAGGTTAACCTCTTCTTTAGTTGGATGAAACCTAGCCTACAGAAAGCCCTCGCAATCCATGACTTCAACAACTATGAGGAAATTTTATGATGTGCCCTCAAGGTCAAAATGGAGATCAGAGAATCTATGGAGTATCATGAGGATAATAATCATAAGGTTGAATTCAGTTCTGGTAGCCCAATGGATAAATCAAATAATGATAAGAAGATTTAGCACCCCACTTTCGAAAGGTGTGGAAAGAAGCACCCTGGAAATTGCATGAAGGGGACGAGAAAATGCTTAAGGTGTGGAAGAGAATGGAACCTAGCTGTTAACTACTGATAAGAAAAAACATGCGATGCAATAGAGGAGAGGAACATTGTGTTAAAACCTCAAATTTTTGTTTATTTCTTCAACTGCAAAGAACTATGGCACCTTGAAAATCAGTTCCCTAAGAAAATGGTTTTCGAAGGCAACCAACAACCTCCAAGGCAGCAAGGGAGATCTTTTAACATCACTAACACAAAAGTGAACCCCAAAAACAAAGTGGTGATAGGTACTCTAGTTATTCATTAAAGAATAGAGAATGTACTTTTTATTCTGGTTCTATTCATTATTTTATATCCCAAAAGATTAGTATAATAATCCCAACACCACCACACATCATGGAAATAAAGATGTTGGTGTGTACAACACATGGGGAAATCATTGCATCCCATGAATATAACTACTACCCGGTCAAAATATGTGGATTTAACATTCTATAGAATATTTTCATACTCCCTCTGGTGTAATTTGATGCAATTATTGTCATGTATTGGATTTCCTTATATAGATCCAACATAAATTGGTGTGAGAGGGAAATCACTCTCCATGTGGCGAAACGACCCCCAATTCTATACAAGTGCAATGAGGAGTATGAGTTTTATTTATCTCCATAATCTCAAGTGTTGATATTAATTCCCTATGAGAAATTGTATCCAGCTCAGATGATCGAGTCCATGGAAGCAACCATCCTTGAAGACATGTCTATTGTGAGGGAATTCACTTATGTGTTTCTCGAGCAATTGCCTGGTCCTCCTCTTAGAAGAGATGTCGAATTTTCAATTAATATTATACCTGGAGAATTTCCAATATCCAAAACTCTATATAGAATGGTTGTTGTAGAGCTATAGGAGCTAAAGAAACAACTACAGGAGAATATGGATGAAGGTTTTATACACCCAAGTGCTTCACCGTGGGGTGCCCCAGTCCTCTTCATCAAGAAGAAGGATGGGTCAAGGCTCCTTTACATTGATTATCGTGAGTTCAAAAAAATCCTGATAAAGAAAATGTATCCTCTTCCATGAATTATTTACTTGTTCGATTAGCTTTTTGGAGCACAATACTTCTCCAAGGTGGATTTGTGGTCGGGATATTACCATGTAAGGGTGAAGAAGGAGGATATCCCCAAGATTGATTTTCATACAAGATATGGACCCTTTGAATTCATAGTAATGCCTTTCAGACTCACTAATTATCCAGAAATCTTCATGTACTTGATGAGTAGATTCTTTAAATATTACCTCAAAACAATTATGGTAGTCTTTATAGACAATATTCTAATATACTCCAAAACCAAGAGGAGCATGAGGATAATCTAAGCATTGTTCTAGAGACCTTGTGAAAGGATAAGCTCTATGCCAAGTACAACAAGTGAGAGTTATGGTTAAATGAGGTATCATTCTTGGTTCATATCATCACAAGTGATGTGATATATGTGGATACCTCCAAAATAGCTACAATAGAGGGATGGCTGAGGAAAACATTGGTAACACATATCTGTAGCTTTTTAGGGTTAGCAGGATATTATTAGAGATTTGTGAGAAAATTCTCATGGCTATCCAACCCTCTTACCAAGCTAACTTAGAAGGGAGTAAAGTTTTCTTGGAGTGATGAATGCGAAGAAAGCTTCAAGGAGTTAAAAAGGATGCTTATCACTACACCCATTCTCACACTACCCACTAGTGGATAAATTTATGTGGTATTTAGTGATGTTTTAAAGAAGGGTCGGGGCTCTGTGTTGATGTAAAATGATAAATTCACTGCCTATGATTCAAGGAAATTGAAAGTTCATGAGAAGAACTATCCAACACATGACCTGGAGTTGGATGAATTGATCTTCACTTTGAAAATTTTCCGGCGTTATCTCTTTGGGGAGAAGTGTGAAATATATTAGGACCACAAAAGCCTCAAGTATATATTCACATATAAAGAGTTGAATATGCACCAATGGAGAGGGTTATATCTGATCAAAGACTATAGCTCTTCAATCCATTACCACCTTGGGAAAGAAAACAAGGTGAAGGATTCCTTAAGTAGAAAGGATCCAGCGATTATGTCATTGATGTGAATTGCGAAGGATACAATATTTTTAGATTTGTAGAGTATGAACATGGGAATCATTAAGGGAGGAACATCATCAATCCTTACTCAAATGATTGCTAAACCATCCCTCTAGGACAAAATAAAGGGTTCTCAAAGAAAAGTTATGGAAATTCTAAAAAGGGTGGAAGCTATTAGAAATGGGAAATCCTCATATTTCATGGTTTATAAGGATGGAATTGTTAGATTTGGGTAACGATTTTGTGTACCATCTAATCCAGAGATAAAGAAGGAGCTTCTGAATGAGGCACATAGCTCAACCTTCTCTATTCACCCGGGGAGCACAAAGATGTATCAAGATCTATGAGAAAACTTTTGGAGGGACAATATGAAAAGGGAGATTACTGAATATACATCAAAGTGCCTCGTATGTTAGCAGGTGAAGCCGGAGAGGAAAAAGTCTAAGGGGATGATGCAACCACTACCCATACCAACTTGGAAGTGGGAGAACATTACCATGGAATTTTTCTCTGTACTTCCAAGGACATCCATAGGAAACAATGATATATGGGTCATTGTTGATCATCTTACGAAGAAATATCACTTTATCATGATTTGATAAGATATCTCATTGGATCAAATTGCAAGGATTTACATCAAAGAAGTGGTAATGTTGAATGGAGTACCACAATCTATTGCATCTGATCGTGATATGAGATTCACCTCGATGTTCTGGAAAAGTATCCATCATGTTCTAAGCACCAAACTGAACTTCAGTACAGCCTATCATCCTCAAACTGATGGCCAATCATATCGAACTATTCATACACTAGAAGATATGTTCAGATCATGTTCTTTGGGCTTTAATGGAGGGTGGGACCAACATCTTCCACTGGTTGAATTCTCTAAAAATAACAATTTCTACTTGAGCATCTGAATAGCACCATATGAAGACCTTTTTAGGAAAAGGTGTAGAACACTAGCATGTTGGGATCAATATAGTGAGCATAAGCTTATAGGACCTAAAATGGTTGAAGAAATGGTGGAAAAGGTGAAAACCATTCAGCAATATATCAAGGCAACCCAAAGTTGACAAAACAGTTATGCGGATAACCGTCGATGTGACCTTGAGTTCAAAGTTAGAGACATAGTGTTTCTACACATATCTCTTTGGAAGAAGGTCATGAGGTTGAGAAATAAGGGGAAGTTAAGTCCTAGGTACATCGGTCCCTTTGAGATTCTTGATTATTTCGGGGCTATGGCCTATCGACTAGAACCTACACCTACCATGGAAAAAGTACATGATGACATTCATGTATCCCTATTAAGAAAGTATATATCAGACCCTTCACATGTACTATCTTCAGAGGTAGTTCTGCAAGAGGATGACCTTTCTTATGAAGAGCAACTAGTGAAGATCTTAGATTGTAGAGAAAAATTTCTACAAATTAAGACAATTCCCCTTTTCAAGGTGCTATGAAAAAACCATAATTTTGATGAAGCCGCATGGGAATAGGATGAAGTGATGAAGCAATGTTACCCACATCTATTTTTGTGTGGGAAAAGAAAATTTTGAGGGAAAAATTTCTTAAGGGGGGAAGATTGTAACGACCCAAAAATTCATTAATGAAAATTCTTATTGGTCTATTTAAATTTCTTCTTAGGGTTATGAAAAACGTATTCACTTATTTGGTTCTCTGTTTCAGATTTTAAAATACCATTCAGAATTTTGATAGTTTCTAATATAGTCGTTGAACAATGATCACATGATTAGTATAAATATAGGGCTTTAACAAATCCAATTTACTCATAAAAAGGAAGTGATGTCCTCATCCGGTAGACTTGACCCATACAAAGCTTATTTTTCATAGCTCAGAAAGGAGGGGGTGTCATTGGGATTCTCTCTTGACCAAGCCCAAGTCGAGCTTGAATACGTGAAGCTCGAGCAGAACCACCTACGAGAGAAGTGGAAGTTGATAGATATTATCACTCGAGAAATGTTATCCGAGCCACCCCAAGAGTATGTCTCCATATCACACCATACCCTTAGGTATTATGCAGGTGTTTTAAGAGGTTATGTAACAAGACCCTAACACTATTACTATGTACATTATTTTTTATAAGGAATATACACTCATTTTATTATTGTTATGTTGTAAATAGTTTTTAAAGCACAAATAGTATTTTTAGTTAATATTGAACTAAAAAATCTATTTTGATAAATTAATGTATTTTTGAATTAAATAATAATTTAAAAAAATAATATTATTATTTAATTACTTTTTATTAAGTATAAATTAACATATAGTTTTTATGAATACAATTGTATTTTTTTATTAAGGTTTGAAAGCTGTTTTTGTCAAAACCCATGATTTTTTTATAAATGTCGGTATTTATTTCAAAAGTAAAAATTCACATATTTAGAAAATTATTTAGATAAAATGAAAATTATTTTTGGAATTAGGATGTCAAAGTTATCCAATGGTGAATTTTTCATAATTTTCTGAGATAGTCGAATTCTTGGGTAAAAATTAAATGTCATTTAAATATATAATGTGTTTTAGGACATCATAATGACACAATAGTGATGATATAAAATACTGTAAACTTTATGCTCGGTCAATATATGTTTTAACATTAAAATAATGTGATTTTAGATTTGTTTGATTTATTTTACTAAGCTTTAGTGGACCCTCAATGAGTTATAAAACATTTTGTCTTTTTAAATTGTTTTCCATGAGAGTGTGACTCACATCCACATAATAAACACTATTATTTTAAGAAGTTTGGCCATTGTCCATATAAAATATTTTTTTCCACTCCCATTTGTAAAAAACTATGGGAAAAACCATGGTTTGGTTTGTGGGTTTGATTTGTTTAATGTGTGGTGTCGCAAACCTAAATAATAAATAATTTTCTCTCCTTTACTATATAAACCCACCCAAGATCCCACTTCCTCTTCACTAAAAGACTTTGGAGTTTGTCCAACCTCTGACCTCCTATCTCTAGAATCCTCCAATGGTGCCCCAAGCTTCTAAGAAGCCTCTCTCAATCCCCTCCCAAGCCTTTGGGATCACACTTCCAAGTAAGGGTTTCCTTCCTTTCTCATCTTATCGAAGTTTCTTAATATTATTATGCCATTTTATTTTCAATTATGAATGTTGGGGCATGATTTATCACCTCCCCTATACTGTTATTTTTTTGTTTGAATGATGATATACCCCTTTCTCTCTCTTTTTATTCCTTCCATGTATACCCATTACCTTGTCGAAATTCTGTCAAGAATTTCTCTCTTCTCATTTACATTCAAGCAATTCTTTTGTGTTATGGATCTAAAATTCCATTACTCTTGTTTGTACATGTATCAATATGACACCCTTACTGTCCAATTCATGTATATATGACGAGACACCCCATTATCTCTCATCAACCATTTTTATGAGATATTATGCCACATCGTTATGCTACCGAAATTGCACCGCATTTTTCTAAGCCAAAGTCATTGTGTAGTGAATACCATGCCCATATATATATCAAGGGTATTCACCTTTCAACACATTTACTTATGGATTATAGAGTTTCATTTATGAATTCCACATTCCTCTATCGTGGAATAAATGATGATGTTTATTGAATCCATGTGGCACACTTATGCATGAAATGAATTGTTTAAGAAGGGCGTGCCCTGATAGTGCTCCGTTACATTTGGTAAAGTGTAGTATCATTATATGTCTTGTGCAATGAGTGTTGACTCATGCTGATTCAAGTGCAATGAGGGTTTAATCTTCCTTCATGTGAAATGAGGTTTTACTCATTCTCTATGTGAAATGAGCCTTGGCTCATGCTAATTCCATGTTAAGTGTTGTTGCCACATTTCCATGTTATGATAATCATGCTCTATCATGCCTTTATGTTATTTTTTCTCTTGTGCTCCATTTATATGATATTTCCTAACATGTATTGTAATATTCATGTAATACCTTGTTTACTCTTATACTGGGATTTATATCTCACCCTTTTCTTATGAATGTCCTCAGGTTATCCCATGCAATGATATGTATGTGCGAATGTAGTGGTCATGTAAAAGAAGTTTTCAATGAGATGTTGCATTCTATGTTTTTAGTTTTTTTGTAATGTTCTTAAGCCCCAAAGACACTCGACCTCTCAATCATCCATGTTTTATCAAGTGAAGAGTTTATGTAATTAATCATGTTTAAGTTTGAAATAAAAGTAGGGTTGTCATAAATCTCTTTCCCTGTTTATTAATAATTATGTGTTTTAATTTTTTTTAATATTGTGTAGGCACATTGTGATATACATGGATAAAATCTGTATCACATTACTGAGGAACACACCTCATTTTGTTAAGGGTTTGGATATGTTTTAGATTTTTCAATTTCCAATCGATCCGTTGATGGGAGAATAATATGTCCATGTACTAAATGTAAATTTAGAATATGGTTGATGAGAGATGAAGTTTATGAACATTTAATATTAAATAAATTCCCCAGTAAATATTTGTGTTGAATTTGGCATGGACAATTAAACTTTACAGAAAGGTTTAGCACTGATGTCAATCCACATAATGAGCTCCCAACTTTGTCAAAAATGTAAAATGAAATGAAAAACCTTATAAATGATGCATTTGGCACTTCAAGACCCCACCATCAACATCAAAACATATCAGAACAACCAGATGGGGGTGCTACAAATAGTAATGTGATAAGTGATGTTTTTGAGAATGTAGGACAACTAGATCAATATTTTAATATATCAGTGGATCCTCCTTTTGATTATATGGAGACTAATATAAAATAAAACTTCAACAAGAAAAATATTTTTCATGATTTATTTGATGATGGAAATCTAGAGTTGTATAATGGATGTTTGAAATATTCAAAAAAATATACTAATGTTGTACCGTATCAAATTTCTATGTGGAATTACAAATAAGTCAATGTCCATGGTATTGGAATTATTGCGTGATTCATTTCCTGAAGAAAAAATCCATGATTCTTTTTATGATATGAAAAAAGTTTCTAACACGCTTGGTTTGAATTATAAAAAAAATACATATGTGTCCCAATGATTGTATGCTGTATTGGAGAGATGATTCAAGTAGACAGGATTGAAAAAAATGTTCTTCTTCTAGATGGAAGTCAATGGGTGATGTTGGAAGCATGAATCAACAAACTACCATGAAGAAGAATAAAAGGAACACACCTGCAAAGGTTTTCCATTGCTTTCCTTTAAAGCCTCGATTGAAAAGATTATTCATGTCATCAAAAACCAATGAACACATGAAGTGGAATTTTGTAGATAATAAAAATAATGGGTTAATGCGACATCCACGAGATTCACAATCATGGAAGACATTTGATTCATTGAAAACAAATTTCTCAGTTGATCCTAGGAATGTTCGATTGGGATTTGCTGCCGATGGATTCAACCCATTTGGAACTTTGAGTAATAGTTACAACATTTGTCTAGTTGTTTTAATCAATTACAATCTGCCTCCATGGATGTGTATGAAAAAAATGAATTTTATCATTTAAATGATTATTCCTGGATAAGAAATGCCTAGAAATGATATTTATGTATACTTGAATCCTTTAATTGAAGAATTATATGAGTTATGGAGCAACGATGTTGAGACATTTGATGTTTCTTCTAAAACAATGTTCAAAATGCATGTTACTTTAATGTGGACCATTAGTGACTTCACTCGGATTGGGAATTTCTCTAGTTAGAACACATACATGGGTTTTCCTTGTCCTATTTGTAACTTGTTTTTGAGCCCAAACAGCTACCTCACATTAGAAAATGGTGCTTCTTGTGCCATCAAAGATTTCTTGATAAATCTCATAGATTTCGTCTAAACAGATCAAAATTTAACAGTTTCATTGATTGTAGACCACCTCCAAAGTTGTTAACTGGTTCTGAAATATTGACACAACTTGGAAATTTTGAAACAAAATTTGGGAAGGTTCATCATTTGAATTATAGTAAGAAATGGGTTCAAAGTGCATCATAAAGTGAAATCGGAAAGCAACAATGGAAGAAAAAAAGTATATTCTTCAAACTTCCTTGTTGGGAATTTAATTTGTTGTGGAATAATCTTGATGTGAAGAATATTGAGAAGATTTTTTGTGACAATTTGATCTTTACATTGCTTAATGATCATGGAAATTCAAAGGATTATCTCATTTCTCAGAAATACTTACAATTAGTGAACATAAAACGTGATCTCTGGATAGATGAGAATGAAAAGTATGATTCAACAAGTTTTTCAATGAAAAATAGGGATAAAGATACATTCCATTGAATTTTAAAGCATGTGAAAATATCTAATGGGTATTCAAGTAACATCTCAAGGTGATATGACTTAAATAATCGTAAGTTATATGGATTGAAAAGTCAAGATTCACATATTTTGTTACAGCAGTTAATACCATTGGCATTACGTAAATTATTAATTAAAAATGTTACTGCTATTTTCCTCCAATTCTACACATTTTTTAGACAACTGTGTTTGAAATTTCTACATCTATTTGATCTTGAAAACCTTCAGGAGAGGTCTGTATTGACACTTTGTACTATGAAGATGATCTTTCTTCCATCGTTTTTTACTGTCATGATGCATTTAACTGTACATTTGGTTGAGGAAGCTAAATTAGGAGTCCCTGTTCATTATCGATGGATGTATCCAATTGAGAGGTACATTATTTATTTGTTTTTCAGTTAAGTAAAAAAAATTTGGCACTAAATTAAATTCATAATTACGTTTGTTTATTTTATTTCATAGATATCTTTGGAATTTGAAATCATACGTGAGAAATAAAGCTCAACCAGAAGGCTCTATTGCTGAAGGCTATTTGATAGAGGAGTGTCATACCTTTTGTTTTAGATACTTGGATGATATTTGGACATGATTTAATCAAGTTGGACATGTTGAAGATAGATCAAGTCAATCTCAAATACATGAAAAATCAAAAATATTTTATGCTATTGGCTGATCAGTTGGGATGACCTCAAATGTTACACTGACAGAAATTGAATTATTATAGGCACATGGATATGTGCTTCTGAATAGTGAAATTGAAGATCCATTTATTGAATATTTGATGATACAAATAAATAGAAAAATGAGAGTCTGAATAGAAAATTAGAATGATATAACGAAAGCTGCTAATAAAGATCTTGTAGAATTGTTTACATGACGTGTAAGTTCATAAATATTGTAATAAATATGAATATTATGTTGACACATATATTTTTGTAATACTAATAAAGTATATTTATTTTTTTAGATCATGAATACTGATACTCAAACATATTTTTTAGAAGATTTGAAGTTTCTTTCTCAAGGTCCTCTAAAACAAGTTATAAAGTTCGACGCTTACAACGTGAATGGATTTAGATTTCATATAGTAGATCAAGAAGTGGGTTTAAAAACATAGAATAGTGGTATATTTACATTTTATGAAGTGGAATACTATGTAAATATGAATGATATTATTGAATTGAACTACCACTGGAATTTTTCAGTTGTTTTATTCAAATGAAATTGGGTCGATATTATCAGAGGTTTTAAAAGAGGTTCCTTGTAATTTACTTCTATGAACTTCTCTCACTTGATGGATGTTGGTGATCGTGAACTACATTATCCATATATCTTATTATCACAAGAAAAAATGGTATATTATGTAAATGATGTTTTTCATGAATGGTGGAGTGTAGTTACTCACATAAAATAGAGATATTTGTATGATATGGGTGATGAAGTGGAAGATTTGACCTCCGACATTGAATCTCATCAACAAAAAGAATCAGAATTATTTTTCCATCATGATATTGAAAATATTAGTCTATAAAGTATGAATGAAGTGGATGAATTAATGGATTAGGAAATATACATGATTGAAGGAGAAAATGATTCTATGTATAGTTATGCATTCATTTAGAAACCACTTATTTCATTTATGAAATCAATCATTATAATTGTTATGTGTATTTTGTTTATTAGTATTGTGAATCTATTATCATTTTTAATTTTTTTTCTACATAATTTTTATGAAATATATGTTTTGAACTTAATTTTATTTTATTAAATGATAGGAATGCCATGGAGGAAGTGATATACTATTTCATCGACCACTACGATAGATGATGATCCATATGTCTCCCTCCCTACGGCATCTGAGCCACCATCCGCTTTCCCCCCTACACCATCTCCCCCTTCAACATATCTCACACCATATTTGAGTGTCCCTTCCATAGCTCATTCGTCACCTCCCACTTCAGGAGCCTCGGTATTGGGGAAGCGGCGTGCCACTTCTAGTTCTTCGCGGGGATACTGGAGGGTGACTGTTATAGGTAAAAATTTTAATATGAATAAATTTATTGCTATTTTTTATACTAATTGTTTGTTCATTAAAAATGGAAAAAATGTAAGTGTACATAAAAATATAAAAAGTTCATATGTATGGAATATTACCAAAGAGAAGATTTTTGTCTCATTTAATTCATATGGGGTCCCTACGGATAATGCCGCAGGATTACATGGGCAGATTTTAGGCCAACTGGCTACAGATCTCGTTTCCCTTCTTATTTCATATGATGATGGAGGAATATGCATAAAAGTTTCAAAAATGATTTTTTTGATTCTCAAATAAAGGTAATTTTAATACATTATGGTGTAATTTAATGTCATGTTATTAATATTTTCAAAATGAATTTCTATGTACATATGTTTTTCCTCTTTACAGTTGCTCATGTGATAGCACAAAAGTCGACATTGAAAAATCTTGGAAAGAAATGGAAAGACATTAAATGGAGATTGTGGGGTGATGTCAATGATACTTCATTGACCTCCCAATAGATGTATGACAAGCTACCCGATGGGGTACCCAAAGAGCAATGGAATGTTTTTGTTGACAAACATCATGATGAGAAGCAAGTGGTATTTAAATATATATTACTATATTAATATAATTTTACATTTATACATGTATATGAATAAGATTTGAAATTGAATAAATTAATATTAAATGTAATTTAATTTATTTTAGGATCTTTCAATAAATAATGCATCAATCCGGGCTAAGCAGGTCATCCCTCACACTGCGGGGTCGAAGAGTTTTTCTAGAAGCTAACCTGCTCTGGTAATATTTTCATTAGTTTAAATATTTATAAGACAATATTATTTATTTGATATATTAAATTTTTTATTTATGTTAGTTTAATGCAGTCACAATGTTTAGGGCACGAAGAATCTCAAACATAAGGGTGGTTGAATGTTCACCAAAAATCTGATGGAAGTTTTGTTAATGAGTCTGCCAAAGAAGTTGGGGTATGAACTCATTTTTCATTATAATAAATTTTTATAAGTTGTTACTTTGTTAATATATATTGCTTCTAATATAATTTCTATTTGATTTATAGGCAAAAATTAAAGAACTGTGGGATGTCAATCCTGCACAGTCCTACACATTCTCCCAGGATGACCTAGTTGCTAAAGTCCTTGGGAAGGAGTATCCTGGTAGACTATGTGGGATGGGTTTGGGACCCGTACCATCTGAGGTCCTTGGTAGTCCACTGGGGATTGAAACTGAATCTACTCCTAGTTCTATTCATTCCATACCAAGAGATACTCAGAGATATATTTTTTCTCTACGAATCATAGTTCAAGACCGGGGGGCTCAGATATCTGCTTTGTAGAAAGAGTTGAATTATTTATATCATAATATGACTAGATCTTCCCCCAATGATATTGCATTGAATAGTGGTGAGAAGGTACATCACAAAAATTCAAAATAATTTAGTTTTCAATCATTTATTGGGTATAAGTTTAAATATAAATACACAATAGTATTTAATTTTCAATATAAGGTTCTTACAGGTGGTAGCAAGAAGTACAGATGGAGGTGGAGAGGGTGAAGAGCTTTGTTCATCATCGGACCGTGATTAGTTGTATTGTTGACATGATGGAAAAATATGCTAATAGTTGGTTTGTATAGGTATCATGTGTGGCACATAGTTTCCACCAAACATTTTCATGGCCTAACATTTTCTTGATTTCTCATGTTTCCTTTTATATATTTTATTGATTTCTCATGTTTCCTTTTATGTCTTGATTTCTTGAGTGTGGTATGCACCATATATGTCGATTATTTATTTTCATGAATCATTTTTTAGGATTCATTTTTCCTAAATTTGTTAGTTTTGTTACCCTAGGATGAACGATCAACCTTCTTGTTGATTTTCTTTGGAATATCCAGTTTTGTAACCCCCTTCAACTTGTTTTTAGTGGATAGCCCTTCTTTCATAAAATTTTATTGTATTATCTTCTCATGTTTAATAGTTATCATGTGATCACTCCCACATATTCTTTACTGTTATTCAAAATAGTTTTGATAAGAATTTACAAATATCTATTAAACACATGAGTTTCTTAATCCTGTTAAGGTAAAGGGACTGTCCACTTCATTAATAGTAGAATTTACAAATATTTGTTGAACACTTCAGTGTCTTACACTACCAGAATTTGTATCTCCCCAAAAGATGCATCTGGTGGATAAAATATATAATACAATACTAAAGCATGTCCTATATGGTTTGTATCATCCTTCCTAACTGCTCATCGATCTGAGTATAAAGGGTTATAAAAAACCTCAACTTTCAACTCATAGGATTATATTATAATTACCAAAACTATGAGGTAAAACTTGTCAACCCTGGGTGAACATCCCACTTCAACTATCAACTTTGACACTCAGTCATAATTTTTGTACAAGTAAATCAATGGGAAACAAATACTTCAATGTCTCTTACTATGGAGGGCCACCATAACATCCACTTTTCATTATTATAAATCATGGTCATCCCTAGGTGAACATCCCACTTCAAAGCATTATAGGATCTCATAAACTCATATCTCATGGAATATGTGACCATTACCATGCTACGAACTATAAAAAATCCATGTATATCAAAATTCAATCCTAAAATAGTTTAAAAATCTTCCAACCTATCACACATCATGATATATTCCATAATTATATTCTAACTTTTCTTTACTTGTTTAACCAATGAAGACATTATCTCTAAGGCCACCCACATTGCTTCCCCTAAACCCTCAACTACACCCACCAAATAGTCTTATAGTGAAGATACAGTCTTCTATTCAGCTAATGAAATTCATTCTCCCATCTCCTACATTTTCTTGCCCAATGCATTTACCACTACATTTCCATTTCTAGTTGAATACTATTTATTGATGTTAAACATATACAAATAATCTATGAAATTCATCTGGTAAAGATTATGTCCATGAAGTGAGAAAATATTATATGCACTCTAGGTGCCAAAGTACCCAACAAATCTCTCTCCCAAGAGGTTCTGTCATGATCATTTTAATGCATAGACTGCAACTGCAAACTAAAATACAGGATTAGAGTATTTCATCTTATAGGTTAAAATCTAATGAAACCAAAAGTGACTAATTTATCACTCTACATCATAACATATCCTAATCCAGAACTAGATGCATCACATTTCACTACATATCCAACATTTGGATTAGTAATTCTTAGGATCAGAGCTAAAAATAACCACTTCTTCAACACAATGGAAAATCCCTCACACTAGTATGTGCAGTCAAACATGAATCCATTCTTGGTAACTGTGGTCATTGGAAATGCTAAGTGAGAGATCTCCAAAATTATTCTCCTTTAATTCCCATACAATACAATAAAACATCAACTATCTATTACATTCCTCAGTTATGATAGATACACAAATACGTCAACATACTTGATATTAACTGTTATCCCTAATTGTGAAACCACTATATACAAAAGTGCACTTCATGTACTTAGAAAATATTTTATGTACTCAAATCATACTAAAACTGTTATGCAAGTATCAATCATGTGATTCTTATAAAAATGATACTCTTATGGAATTCCTTTGGATGTGGGATGTATGTGCATATAAAATTGGAATGGTTTTTTTTCAAGTCACTTGTATTGGGGCTGCCGAATCAGCTGCTTTTTTTGTAAATCTTGATTTAGCGATGGGTTTAACTGCCTCAGAATAAATGTATTATCTTTAGCGGTGGTTTTAACCACCGCTAAAATTTTAGTATTTTGCTATCTGTAGTGGTTAAAACCACTACTACAGACAATAATTTAATGGCAGTTAAAACTGAAGCTAAATAGTTTCCAAATTCCTTTGTTATTTTGCTGTAGTTATATTTGTTCTAGGGAGTTTTTTCCAACGCAAAAGATTTTTTTTAGTGGTGCTTTTAACTGCCACTAAAAAAATTATTTCTGATGGGAAAATCACCGCTAAATGCATCTACTATGATGGTTACCATAAACTACCACTAAACCGAGTAAACCGCTTTGTATTGTATGCCGAAACACAATTTAGCAGTGGTTTTTTGAAACCACTATGAAATGGTCATTTTCCTATAGTGGTTCTATAATCCTGATCGCTTGGACATCCTATGCAAGGGAATTGTGATGAAAATCATGACACTCAAGTCATATATCATTAATTTGATCTTTGGAACTATAATCCCAATCTATATGTACCTTCTTTATCCAACACTAGAAATGTCTCTAAGAATGAAATGTCACCATAGGGGATACCCTTCCTACACCTGGGTTCACCCATACACACCTCCATACAATGAAATCATGGATTCAGTGGAATTACATTTGTACATCCTATAAATCATCACTGATCTAGACATTGTGCTTCTTAGGCCATGTAAATACAGTCCAATGTCTAAGCCCTAGCTCCCAACCTATAGGCGGTAACAACATTCAGAGCTCGTATGATCCCTAAGGGTCTAACCCTTAAGTGATCTAAAAGGATAACTCACCAATGAGACACCATTACCACCCCCAGAATCTCTAATAAGGGAGAAAAATCATCCTTATAATCTAGAGGAGAATAATCATTCTGGGTATCCAATGATGTGAGAAGTCATGCTCAACACTGCGGTTAAGTAACCGATCAAGGAGAGTGAAATCATCACTATCAAAAGATGAAAGTTGAGGAAATCATAATCATCCTCTATCGACCACAAGTCTAGAAGATTGTAATCATCCTTATGATATATCAAATAGAAAAGATTGAAATCGTCCTCATCACTCAAGAGAGCATAATCATCCACGAGTATCATTACTAGGGATTCCATGGCCATATATCATAATAGGCTCAACATCAATATATTGTGAAACACCTCTGGACATAATAATAATATAATAATCAAATATACAGGCTCAACAGTCAGATCCCATGTAGTGCCATAGGGTCTACCAACAAACATAATAAATAACGTGGCTCGGAAGTAGGATCCTAGGAAATCTTGTACGGGAATCACAAAGAGAAAGAAATACACATCACATCAGGCTGAACAACCACTAACCATGAATCAAATATCATAAATACCACTATAACAACAATATAAAAGTAAAAGTAAAAAAAAATGAGTGAGGGTGGCCAAATTCCTAAACACATCACCACTACTATAGCCACATGGGATTACAAGTTCAGAATGAGTTCTATGGTGACACTATCTACCATCTCTACCTAAACCTGGTGTACTAGATCATGGTCAGTCAAACAATGGGGCACCCATTGGGTCCCTAAATACACAACACAAAAGAGGCATCCTACTTGGGATCCACATGGTCTAAAAAAGGTGAAGGGATCCTACTTGGAATCTTTAGCTAAAAAGGTAAAGGAGGAATCCTAATTGGGATCCTTTAATGGAAAGAAAGATTGAGGCATCCTATATGGGATCCTTAGAATGACGCATATGTGAAGATGCCTTACATGGGACCCTCTATAACTGTATAAGAATGTAGAGGCATCCTCCATGAGATCCTTATAATAGTATATAGGTAAAGGGATCCTACAAGGGATTCCCTAGGTAAAAATGTAAGAAGAGGGAGCTCATAAGGGTCCTTTAGTAACCAATAAGAAGATAAAGGAATCCTACTCGTGATCCTCTAGGCCAAAAAATAAATAGAGGAATCCTACAGAGGATCCTCAGAAACAACTAGTCTCATGGACTCATAGGCCAGAAAGGTACATAGCATAATTGAGAAGTCCTCAAAGGAAAAGTTACAAAAGCATCAATCTAAAGAGATTGCTCTTGGATAATCTCAGAACATGTCTCACTCTTAGAATACACTGAATACTATTACAGGTGGAAGAACCTATCTGTTTAGGAAAATACTGAAATTCCACCTAGGAGACCTTAAAAAACAAAACAACTTTCACCATCACTATCTATATGGAAAACTACTTATAATGGACTACTCGTGGGTCCAATTATGACTCCTAGAAGAAAATTTACAAAATACCCAAAAAGGGTTTCAAAATGGGAAGTGCAAGGTGTGTCTCCCTAAGCCGATGACATGTACTCCCAAAACCCCACCTGATCATGTACTCTATCCAGACTTGTCATGTAAACTCTTAAGTACACAATATGTAATATCAGTACATAGAGTGTACCCTACATGGGGTACCTGCCCATGTCCATCAAATAACCTATTCATGTACTTGTCCAATCCATGTACTTTTATATGGTGTGTAACCCACACGAGGTTCGGTCTTGTACTCTACATGGTATGTGCCCCTTATATTGGAAACCTGGCCAAATACTCATCTACATGCCCAAGAACCAACACATGGAGTGTATACCCCATACATGGCATGTACTTCCAAAAATTCATCTTCTCAAAACATAAAGAACACACATAGTTTTTTCCCAAAATCACATTCCATGTAGATGGGTTTTCTCAAATGGGAATCCTCTGAATCTCCCTAAAACCCATGTTTTATCCCAAAAAGTAGTAGATCAAGAAACATGGGGACACAAACAAGAATATAATGGGATTAAAACTAGAAAATGATTAATATGTTGCTATGTATTAAGAAAAGTTAAAAATAACCTACCTTTGGGTGGAATCCCTTAAATCTTTTCCCATTTCTACGGTCTGCGATTGTCACACAACGATTTGGCATATCCCGAGCTCTGTGGTGGTATCTCCCTCTCTCCCTCTCTCCTTTTATTTCTACCTCTCCCTCTCATATCTATCTGAGTCATGTAAAGGGAAATCTTAAGGGTAATACAAGAGAATAAAATGAAGTAAAAGAGAAAAAAGAAAAATAAAATAATGAAAAGAAGAAAATAAAAAAGAAAAAGAAAATAAAAAGGGGTTCAGGCTAGCCCTAGTGCCCAACCCAAGTTTATGCCCCACCTTGGAAAACCATCCTATTATGGACTCAATGAAGAAGATATAATATCAATTTTATGATCCATTCATAATATATAACCAAACAAACCTACATGAATAAATTATTATTTAATTTATGAAATATTAAATATTAACTATTCTGCTAAAATTAGAATAGCTTGGATATCTACTAAACTCTTGTCATAGGGTAAAAAACCCTATTCCAAGACTTAAAAAGTGGTCAACAAAATCATCAAAGATCATATTCTAGTTAAAAATAATATTTTAACCCATATCAACATCTGAAAGAAAAAATTGAAATTTATGCTCAAAAATTATTTCCAAAAAAACACAGGAACAAACAATTTTTGTGGGTGGGAATGAAAGGAAAAGTTGATGGGTTTGTTTTTCGATGTCTCATATATTAGTAAGTTAAGTTAGAGCACTAGAAACTAATGGGTATAATACAATATTTATCTATTCTTGTGTGTAAATGGGATCAAATAGCTACAGATTTTGTAACATGTATACTATGGATAATTTAGAAACATGATTCCATATGGGTGATAGTGGATTAACTCGCAATGTTATACCATTCCATCCCTATTTTTGAATCTCATATGGTATAATAGTTGTCAAAAATATATATTCTAGAGTTGGTAAAAATTCCTCACATACCAGTTTGGATAGTATCAGACTGAGATCCAAGGTTTATGTATCATCATTGGAAATCCTTACAGTAATCTCTTGTGACTCAGCTCACCATGAGCATTTTGTATCATCCTAAAATGGATGAAAAATATAAAAGTATAGTATAAACATTTAAATACATACTTAGGGATTGTATAATGGATTTTAGTGTCTCATGGGAGGAGAACATATTGTTAGTGGATTTATCATATGACCAAATTTGTTAGGCCTCAATACATTTGGCACATTTTAAAGCATTGTGTGGGAATCCTGATCATTCTCTGCGTTGTTGGATGGAAACATGTGATCTTCACTTGTTGGACCAAGCCTCATGAAAAATACAATGAAGAATATTTAATTGATTATAAATAGAATAAATACAGCTTAGTGTTGTCATTAATCCTATGAGGATTATAGCGACCCAATACTTTTACATATAACATTACATGATTTTAAGAATAATTATACATCAGAGTACAAGCCAAGGATCGTTAAGTCTAGTTTCTTGGAAGACTAGGTACATAAAACATAAAATATGGGGATAAAAAATACATCTTTATTTAATCTCCATAAAGATCTCCTAACTTCCTTTGAGCCCTTACATCAACATAGGGTACCCTAAGGAACATATGAACAAAGGGATGATCTAAAAAGCCCAGTAAGGGAATGAACATAAGTGTACATATTAAGCACATGAGTTCGGAGGCATAACATAATGATATCTAAATCATGGAACATATGATATCATATCATATAACCATGGGATCATATAAAAATGGAATCATATAAATGTTAAAGAATCATAAAACATGTCTTTAGTATGGGTCAAGTCTAATTTCCAATATCATTTCCCATTTTAGTATGGGTCAAGGCTAACCGCTAATCCTGTTTCCCATTTTAGTACGGGTTAAGGATAACTGTCAATATCATTTCCAATTTCACATCACATCTCATGATACGTAACTTTACCAAATTAATTAGAGCGCTGTCTGGGAACACACATATCAACATTTTCATTAATATTCTTTCCATATAAATAATTATACATAATCAACCACACATAATCATAAGGGTACCCGTGGAAATAATTGGGTACCACAATCCTGAAATAAAGCATAACCAATGAGCGTATCATGAAAGTGACTATGAAATAAAGGGATTATAACATAAATGGACGTTCATATGGTAAAATAGGAATATAACATGGTAAGTGTTGTCAAACATAAGTGAAAACATATAAGAAATTTATTTGAGAAAAATTAGCATTAAAACATTTTTTGCGGTTTTAAGGAAAATACTATAAAGATTTTAAAATAGAAAAGAGGAAGATATTTTATATAAAACCAAAATTTAACCAAAAATGTTTTCATAATAAAAAGAATAATTTTATAAAGACAATGGTGTCTTAAAAAAGGTGATAGAGTTCACTTCAAATTGGGTAAAAATTTGGGAAGTTTCCTTAAAATAGGTTTGCTTATCGGAAAGTTCCAAGGAGGGAATCTTTTAAAAACATCTATATCCATGAAAGAGAGTGATGAAAGGGTATTCATAAATGAATTTTGTAAAACTAAATAACATTTAGAATATGTACATAAATATCCAAGATAACTCCATTTTGATATAAATAAAGATAGGGCAACCCGAAAGAAAAAATGGTTCAGGTAGAATTCCTTACGTTTTATTGGCATGGTGTCGGGTGTACCTAAGAGAGGTTAATGAGAGATAAAATGGGATTATAATCCCTTATACATCATGATTAAATTATGGGGGAGGTTCTAAATCATACCCCATCATTTGAGATTGCCCTTAAAAAGGAATAGCATAGAGGACAATCTTGATTAAGAGAGAAATGGAGAGGATCTCTTACCTTAAATCCATTGGTGTTCTACACTTGTTATTAAATACCTGAATAAAAAATAGGTTTATTAATTAATGATTCTACAACCTATTATTATTTTAGTATAATAATTTTAAGTTAATTTACAACCATTTTGATTGGTTATGTGGTTTAATTTTATTGTTCGGGCTCGTTTGTTTACCTGGTTTTAATGACCAGTTTGTTTATATTCATGTTTGGATAAACATGAAAGATAGAAGTGGTTGTCCAGAATTGAATTTATATGATATTAGTGAACATCTTGGAGATTACATGGTTTTAAATTTAATTTGGTTACTTAGAGTGGAGTCTAATTATTATATAAAACCATAGTGACAACTGTTTTTGTTAATCGGTGGGTTTGATTACAAAGAACACATTTTTCTTTATAACTAAATACCATTTGTACAAAAGGATTACAGAACCAAAAATATGATATATTAAATATATAATAATCTGGTTAAACCATAACGCAAATGGTTTCATGACCATAACTAAATATGATAATAGAAATTGATAAACTATTGTCCTTGAATGTGCTAAATTAGCACATCTCAAATAGTGCTTTCATTTCTTTCAAATAAAAGGTGGGGAAAGGGGAGAAGATAATGAAATATAACATTAGAATAAAAAAAATAAATTACATATATGTTAATGGAGTTATCATACTATTTGGGTGAAGGTAGGTGAGTAAATAAACAAAAAGAAAAAAACTTAAAAGAAATGAAGGAATTGGAAAGAGGAATTTACCTCTTGAGACTTCCTCCTTTGAGAACCTCTTAAGGGGAGAGGTTTTGGTATTTTGAAGAGGACAAGGGATTTTGGACATGGGGGAGGATCTTCAGGAGAGATTTGGTCAGAATATTGGAAAGGCACAAGGCTTGATATTAGTGAAGAGAAGAGGGAGTGAGGGGGGGGGGGGGTTATGGTGAAGGAGAGGAGGGTTTTCAAAATATTATAATCATTAGTTTATTATTTTACCTCAAGACCCGAAATAGTGATGATTCCATTACCAAAAATAGTAACAAATGAATTTGACTTCGAACCAATTAGTCTTACATCATCATATCATCATTAATGACTCAATAAATCCCTTATTTAGCATTTATCATAAATTATTGTATTTTACTATTCATAAAAAATTCAAGTATTTCCGAAAAATCTAAAAAAAATCACCCAAACCATTTTTCGACGTGTTGAATCCAAAAATGAAATCCATTTTTAAAAATAATTTTTGAAATATGATTATTTTAATATTTAATTAAAATCATAATTTATTATCAAAAAGTGGTTTTAAAACATTCATTTACTTATTCCAAAATATAGGTATATCATAATTTCAACTTGAATAATATATATATATTATCATAGGCAAGGTTACTATTCATTAGGGTATATCACTACTCATAAGGGTATGTTACTATTCATAAGGGTAAGTTACTATTCATCAAAAATTACGTTTTCCTTATCAGACTCTAAATAGCGTACTGATTGCAACCTTTTATGTCAGATTTTTGAAATTCCAAACACAAAAGTGAAAAACTTATGTTTAAAGGTCCCTTATCACATAGTAGTTCATTATTCTATGTTTTCATGTGATTTTATGACATATTTATAAGAGAGTAATTTTCATTTATAATACATTGGGTTGTTACATTCTTCTACCATTAAGAAATTTCTCCCTCAAAATTTCATTTTACATTCTTAGACAAAAATAGGTGGGGGTACTTTTTCTTCATTTCTTCCTCCAGTTCCCATGTGCCTCTTCGTACTTATGGTTTCATCATAGTACCTTGACCAGATGAGTAGTCTTGTTGTGTAGAACTTTGTCCCTATGATCCAATATCTTCACTAGATGCTCCTCATAGGAAAGATCATCCTCCAACTATACCACCTATGAAGAGAGTACATGTGAAGGGTCTGGTATGTACTTCCTTAAGAGGGATACATGAAAGACATTATGTAATTTTGACATGGTAGGTGGAAGTTCAAGTCAATAGGCCACATCCCCAACACGATCAAGAATCTCTAAGGGGCCAATGTACCTGGGACTTAACTTCCCTTTCTTTCCAAACCTCACGACCTTCTTCCATGGAGATATGCATAAAATACCATATCTCCAACTTTAAACTCAAGGTCTCATCGACGATTGTCTTCATAACTTTTTTGTCGACTTTGGGTTTCCTTGATATGTTGCTAAATAGTTTACACCTTATCCACTCTTTCTTCAACCATTTCAAGTCATAGTAGGTTACTCTCACTGACTTCATCCCAACACACTTGTGTTTTGCACATTTTCCCATAAAGTGATTTATATGGTTCCATTCGGATGCTTGAGTGGAAACTGTTGTTGTAGGAGAATTCAACCAGTGGAAGATGTTGGTCCCATCTTCCATTGAATTCCATAGAACATTCTCTCAACATTTCTTCATGTGTCTGAATATTTCGCTCAGATTGTCCATCTGTTTGAGGATGATAGGCCATACTGAAGTTTAGTTCAGTGCATAGAGCATGTTAGAGACTTTTCCAGAATTTCAAGGTGAATCATAGATCACGATCAGATACAATAGATAGTGGTACTCCATGTAGCCTAAACACTTCTTTGATGTAAATCCAGGAAAGTTGTTCTAATGAGAACTCCTCATGAATTTCAATAAAGTGAGTTATCTTTGTAAGATGACCAACAATGACCCATATAGAATTGTTTCCTATGGATTTCCTTATAATTCCATTGACAAAGTCCATGGTAATGTTCTCCCACTTCCATGCTGGTATGGGTAGTGGTTGCATCATCCCCTTAGACTTTTCCCTCTCATCCTTTAATTTCTAACATACTAGTAACTTTGATGTATATTCAGTAATCTCCCTTTTCAAATTGTCCCACAAAATGTTTTCTAAGAGATCTCGATACATCTTTGAGCTCCCTAGGTGGATAGAGAAGGTCGATCTATGTGCATTAGTAAACAGAACATTATTTATCTTTGGATCAGATGGTACAAATAATCGTGTCCCAAATCTTACAAATCCTTCCTCATCAATTTTAAAATAGGAGGATTTCTAATTTCTGATACCTTCCACCCTTTTCTGAATTTCCACGTCTTTTCTATGAGCATCCTTTATTTTCTCAAAAAGGGATAGTTGAGAAATCATTTGAGAAAAGATTGATGATGTTCCTCCTGTAATGATTCCCATGTCCATCCTTTTCAAATATAAGAAGATCAGATCCTTTTCAATTCTCATCATTGATAGAGATACATGATCCTTTCTACATAGAGCATCTTCCCACCTTGTTTGCCTTACCGGGATAGTAGTGGATTGAGATTCATAATATTTAATGTGATCTATCCATCTTAATTGGAGCATATTAAGTTATTTCTATGTGAATATATATTTGAGAATCTTGTGGTCATTATATATCTCACACTTCTCCCGATAGAGATAATGCTTCCTGATTTTCAACGCAAAGATCACAGCTGCCAACTCCAGATCATGCATGGGATAGTTTTTCTCATGTATTTTCATCTACCTTAAGTCATAGGCTATCACTTTATCATTTTTCATTATCACACGGCCTAATACCTTCTTAAAAGCATCATTATACACCCCAAACATTTCTCCATTTCTGAGGAGTGTGAGTACTGGTGAAGTGATAAGCCTCTTTTTCATCTCTTTGAAAAAGTATTCACATTCTTTTGTCCAGAAAAACTTTAATCCATTCCATGTCATCTTGTTCATTGGTTTTGAAAATTGTGAAAAGTTATTCACAAATCATCGATAATACCCATCTAGACTCAAAAATCTATAGATCTCTGTTACAAAAGTTGGCCTAGGATACTCTTCAATTGCCTTTGTCTTGGAAGGGTCTCAAAATATCCATTTTCTAGTGATAACATGCCCCAATAATGATACTTCATCCATCTAGAACTCACATTTAATACACTTTTCATTCAAATTTCCCTTCACAATGTCTTTAACATAGTATTAAAATGTTCCTCATGTACCTCCTTACTCTTGGAGTATATCAGAATATCATCAATAAAGACTACCAAAAATTTGTCAAGCTAATCTATAAATACTCTATTCATTAAATCCACGAAAATTTATGGAGAATTATTGAGTCCAAAGGTCATCACTATGAACTCATAGTGTCCATACCTCATTCAAAATATAGTATTTGGAATATATTCCTTCCTCACCTTTAATTGGTAATATCATTACTGAAGGTCCACCTTAGAGAAATAATTGTCCCCATGAAGCTGATCAAACAAGTCATCTATATGTGGAAGGGGATACTTGTTCTTTATCTTGATTTTATTGAGCTCATGATAATCAATGAAGAGTCACATTGATCCATCCTTATTCTTGAAGAAGAGTACTGGTGCATCCCACGGTGAAGCACTTAGGCGTATAAAACCCTTCTCTATATTCTCCTGTAACTGTTTCTTCAGCTCTTCCAGCTCTAAGGTGGCCATTCTGTAAGGTGTATTTGAGGTAGGTAGAGATCCAGGGATATGTTCAATTGATAACTCAACTATCATTCCGATGGAAGACTAGGAAACTCTTCAGGTAATACATCAGTAAAATCCCTCACGATGGTCATGTCTTCAAGCATGATTCGCTCCTTTGTCTTAATCATTTGAGCTATATATGCTTTCTCATAAGGCAGCAATATCCACACTTGAGATGATGATTCGAAAGGAGATTCATCTTCCTCTTTTCACTTGTAAAGAATTGGAGGATGCTTCAGGATGTGAAGAGTGATATCCCTTTCCTAGTAGTTGATGTTGGCTTTGTATAAAGATAGCCAATCCATGCCCAGGATAGAGTCAAACTCCACTAAAGGAAGTATGACAAGATTTTTTGGGAGGTTCAGTCCAAAAACATTAACCAGGTAGGAGTTATAAACCATGTATGCAATAATTTCCCCATTTGATGTTCTCACAAATAACTTTTCCTCAAAATTTTGAGGTGGTGTTTGAATTGTTCTACTAAACTTGAAAGATATGAAAGAATGCATAGAACCAAAGTCAAATATTATGTTAGCCATTTTTTAATGAATAACTAGTGTACCTATCACCACATCATTGTCTGGATCCACCTTAGTAGTAGTGATAGCATAATCCCTTCCTTGTTGCCTTGGAGGTTGTTTTTGATTTCCACTAACAACCCTCGGCTTAGGGCAATTTCTTGCATAATGCCCATGCTCCTTGCAGTTGTAACACTGCACTACAGGATGAGTGTTGACCAGAAGCTTCCTTTCTACTTCAACATTAACTGGATTTTTCATATCCCTTTAGGATTTCACAGCCAAATGACCAAAATTATTTCATTTTAATTAATTCTTGGTTCCGTTGAGATAGTTATAAGGATGGTTCTTCACACAACTTTTACAAGGGTAAAAGTTAGGCTTCTTTCCTCATGGGATTTGTTCGATGAACCAACCATGTTGTTATCCAATTTTCACTTCTTGTCACTAGGACCACGAGACCACTTAGAGTCTCGAATCTCCATTTTAACCTTGAGTGCACAACAGACAATATCCTCATAACTTTCAAAGTCTCGAATCACCAAAGATTTTAGTAGACTCGGATTTAGTCCACTAAAGAAGTGATCCACCTTGATTTTGGTGTTCATGACAAAGCCAGATGCGTACCTTGCAAGCCTTGTGAAGTTTTCTTTATATGCCCCGATGGACTCATCTTCCTTCTTCTTGAGTGCGAGGAACTCTTTTTCTATCTTGATATGGAAGGTTTGAGGAAAATATTTGTTGAAAAACATCCTCTTGAATTTATCCCAATCCATGGAATCAATTTCCTCTTGGGACTTTGTATTCCTGATCAGTGTCCACCACTGATCAGCTTCCCCATCAAAACGATAGACCAGCAGTACAACTTACTCTTCTTCCGAGCACTGGAGTACAGAGAATATCTTTTCAATGGAGTTAATCAACTATTTTGCGAGGAGGGGATCATAAGATCCACTAAACATGGGAGGACTTTACCACATAAAGGATTCTATGACAAATTTCTTTTTCTTTGGAGGATGAGGGTGTTCCACATGATTCTAGTTATTACTCATAACTCGATCTAGCTAATAAAGTACCATCATGAAGTTTTGAGCATCCGCTCCCATCATATTAAGCATATCATTAGGGAAATCTTCACATTTCCTATAGAATTGGTTTTTGGAATGTGTTCTTTTCTTTCCCTCTATTTATTAAGAAAAAGAAAATATAATTAGATGGATTGAACACTTAGCTATTGAGCATAAAAAGGAAACTTTGAATATAAAGTGATAAACTTGTAAAAGAGAAGTATATCCTAACTTGTGATTCCCTATGTTTTAAACTAGGTTATCCTTGATCTATTTCTTAACTTTTATTCTTATGGGATTTTTCCCTTAATAATGGTTTGTAAAAATCTCATGAATCTACCAAAGCATATCCCCCGGGAGTGTCATAACCAAGAGTGTAGCAAGGCCCGTTGTTGTGTACCAGGATACCCTAGGTCAAGCCCAAAACTCATTGTCGAAGTTTTCACTCCTAGGTACATCTGTACTTGAGCCACCTCTATCTACTCATATCCAGACAGGGATGTATTTTGTTGATAAAACACTTACTCAATTCCCACCAAAATTTAGGAATGTTTTCTTATACTTAGTCTCATCATTAAGGTTCTCACTAAGGTGATCTATTCCTAATATCCAAAAATAACTAAACCATCCTTTAATACCAAATATATCAACCCAAGCCTTTTAAATATAACATTACATGATTTTAAGCATAATTATACATCATAGTACAAGCCACGTATCGTTAAGTCTAGTTTCATGGAAGAGTAGGTACATAAAACATAAAACATGGGGCTAAAAAACACTTATTTATTTAATCTCCATAAAGATCTCTTAACTTCCTTTGAGCCATTACATCTGTATAGGGTACCCTAGGGAACATATGATACAAGGGATGATTTAAAAAGCCCAGTAAGGGAATGAACATAAGGTACATCTTAAAAACATGAGTTAGGAGGCATGACATAATGATATCCAAGCATATAACATATGAAATCATATCATATAAGCATGGAATCATGTAAACATGTAATAATATAAATGTGTAAGAATCATAAAAAATGTCTTTAGTAAGGTCCAAGGCTAACCTATAATCTCATTTCCCATTTTAGTATGGTTCAAGGCTAACCGCCAATCCCGTTTCCCATTTTAGTACGGGTCAAGGATAACTGCCAATCTCGTTTTCCATTTCACATCGCATCTCATGAGACCTAACTTTACCCAATGCATTTGAGTGATATCTGGGTGCACCCATCTCATGATTTTCATGAATATTCATTCCACATAAATAATCATACATAATCAACCTTACATAAACATAAGGGTACTCGTGGAAAGAATTGGGTACCACAATCAAGACATAAAGCATAACCAAAGAGCGTATCATGAAAGCATCCATGAAATAAAGGGATTAGAACATACATGGATGTTAATAAGGTAAAATAGTCATATAAAATGGTAATTTTTGTCAAACATAAGTGAAAACATATAAGAAATGTATTTGAGAAACATTAGCATTAAAACATGTTTGTGCGGTTTTAAGGAAAATACTATAGATAATTTAAAATAGAAAAGAGGAAAATATTTTATATAAAAACAGAATTTGACCAAAAAGGTTTTCATAATAAAAATACTGATTTTATAAAGACAACGGTGGCTTAAAATAGAGGATATAGTTCACCTGAAATTGTGTAAAAATTTGGGAAGTTCCCTTAATTTAGGTTTTCTTATCGGAAAGTTCTAAAGAGAGATTCTTTTAAAAACATGTATATCCCCGAAAGAGAGTGATGAAAGGGTATTAATAAATTAATTTTGTAAAACAAAATATAATTTATAATATGTAAATAAATATAAAAATATAACTTCATTTTGATATAAAGAAAGATAAGGCAACCTGGTGGAATAAAAAGATTCGGGTAGAATTTGTTATGTTTTATTGGCATGGTGTCAGGTGTACCTAATAGAGCTTGATGAGAGAAAAAAGGGGTTTTTTATCACTTATAAATCATGAGGGAAGTATGGGGGAGGTTATAAATCATACCTCATCATTTTTTATTACACATAAAAAGGCATATCATAGAGGACAATCTTTATTAAGAGAGTAATAGAGAGGATCCCTTACCTTAAATTCGTTGGTGCTCTCCACATGTTATTAAAGACCTCAATAAACATATTAGGTTTATTAATTAATAATTAAATAACCTCTTATTGGTTCAGTATAACCATTTTAATCTCATTAATAACTATTTTAATTGGTTATGAGGTTCAATTTCATTGTTTGGGCTTGTTTATTTACTTAGTTTTAATGACCGGTTCACTTATATTCATGTCTGGATAAACATGTAAGATAAGGGTGGTGGTAAAAAATTAAAGTTATAGGATATTATTGAACATCAAGGAGATTACATGGTTTTAAATTTAATTTGGTTACTTATAGTGGAGTCATATTATTATATAAAACCATAGTGGCAACCATTTTTGTTAATCAGTGGGTTTGATTACAAAGAACATGTTTTTCATTATAACTTAATACCATTTGTACAAAAGGATTACAGAACCAAAAATAATATATATTACATATATAATAATATGGTTGAAGAATAACAGAAATGGTTTCACGACCAGAACTAAATATGATAATAGAAATTGATAAACTGTTGTCCTTGAATGTGCTAAATTAGCACATCTCAAACGGTGCTTTCATTTCTTTCAAATAAAAGGTGGGTAAAGGAGGGAAGATAATGAAATATCCCATTAGCATAAAAACATTATAGTAAATTTATGTTACTGGAGTTATCATACTATTTTGGTGAAGGGATATGTGGAAAGAAACAAAAAGAAAAGAACTTAAAAAAATGAAAGAATTGGAAAGAGGAATTTACCTCTTGAGACTTCCTCCTTTGAGAACCTCTCAAGGGGAGAGGTTTTGGTATTTTGAAGAGGATAGAGTATTTTGGACGTGGGGAGAAGCTTGGGGGTAGATTGGGGTAGAATATTGGCAAGGCACAAGGCTTCATAATAGTGAAGAGAAGAGGGAGCGAGGGGGGGGGGGTTTATAGTGGTGGAGAGGAGGGTTTTCATAATATTATAATCCTTAGTTTATTATTTTCCCTAAAGACCAGAAATAGTGATGATTCCATGACAAAAAACAGTAATAAATACATGTGATTTTGAACTAATTGGGCTTACATCAGCATATTATCATCAACGACTCAACAAATCCCTTATTTAACATTTATCGTAAAAGATTATATTTTACTATTCATCAAAAATTCAAGTATTTTAGAAAAATCCCAAAAAATCAACCAAACCATTTTTCAATGTGTTGAATCCAAAAAATGAAATCCATTTTTCAAAAATAATTTTATAAATTTGATTATTTTAATATTTAATTAAAATCATAATTTATTATAAAAAAAACAGTTTTATAACATCCATTTACTTATTCTAAAATATAGGTATATCATACATTCGAATTGAATAATATTTATATATTATCATAGGTAAGGTTACTTGTCATTAGGTTATATCATTATTCATAAGGGTGTGTTACTATTCATAAGGGTATGTTACTATTCTCTAAAAATTATGTTTTTCTTATTGGATGCCAAATAACTTACTAACTGCAACCGTGTATATCCGATTTTTGGAATTCCAAACACAAAGGTTAAAATCTTTTGTTTAAAGGTCCCTTAGCACTTAGTAGTTCATTATGTTGTATTTTAATGTGATTTTATGACATATTTATAAGAAATGAATTTAAATTTATAAAAAATTGGGTCTTTTCAAGGATCATCATCGATAGTCATTGTCATTCAAGGTGAGTGATCACATTCTCTTTATAATCTCTCCATGGCTTGTACATCAACATTTTGGGAAGTAGGGAAACTTATATCCTTGATACATAGGCCATTTATAGATTCTTGAATAGGTTAGTGATGTAGAATACTGTGTTTCATATATCTCAATTGAAGAAGTGTCAACCTGATCCTAACCATGTGATTTCATGGGATCATGTTGACTTAGATCTGGATGTTAGGTTGTTTCATGTTCCAGTGTAGATTGTAGATAGTTAAGATAAATTATATCATGGGAAAAGCATTGGTCTAGTGTGGGTTTTACAGAAACATGTTCAAATATAGGATAAAATGTGGGAACATGAGAAGGAAATGATGGAACAATGGATAGAACTCTTCATGGATAACTTTGTTTTTAAAAAATTTAGGGATAGAAAGACCAATGGTGAGAATAATGAAGCACCCCTAGGTTTCAGGTACTTAACCCTTTGTTTTTGTGTTTTAAACATAAAAATTTATTGGGTTATGTTTCAGGAGGTTTAGACGAGATTTGGAATTCTTTGGGGGGTTTCCTAGAGGTTCATGGTTTTATCATCGTTAGTAAAAACCATTCAACACATCTTATGAAACCGTGAAACTGAAATAGTGGGAACTAGGTAGGCGCGCGATTAGGAACATGGTTTTTAAAAACCATAAGGTTGAAAAAAAGTAACCATCCAATGTATGATAGAGGTTTTTATCTCTATTAGTGCATAGTTTGTCTAACTATGTGGGCCAATCATGAAATGTTGATTTGGAGTTAGTGGATTGTGCATGGTTAGCACACGGTTTTCCTAACTGTGCTCCCTAATCGTCCACCATGAAAATTTAAATCTAAAAAGTATGGATCTGAATCAATTTACTAACCTAATTCCCTTTTTCCTATAATAAGGTCACAACTTGAATTCTTATTTCTCCCAATGCTATAGAGACCATTACTTTCAATACATGAGTGATTCCTAAGAGAATCTAAGTGAATTAGAGGCCGTATCTGTTTCAAAGTGATTGTTCCTTTTCATCTTAGTTTTATTCTTCTTCCCTATCTTGGAATCATGTATGTCGTCAATTGGGGACAAATGCACATTTTTTTATGTTAATAATGATGTTATATGGTTTTTTTGGTTTAATGGAACAAGATATAAGGTTGAATCTTCAATATTTAGGCCAAGTTTTTGAAGTTTTTGGACCATTCATCATTTTCAAAAAAGTTTGATAGGCATTTGGATTAACTCTTGACTCCTATTTATTATAACTATAAGTATTGGTTTCAAATTTATTTA
Source organism: Viscum album (assembly GCA_963277665.1). NCBI lineage: Eukaryota > Viridiplantae > Streptophyta > Magnoliopsida > Santalales > Viscaceae > Viscum > Viscum album. Next base: position 1,181,728,258 of record OY728166.1, read on the forward strand.
ATTTCTTAAATTTAATTGTAAAATTGATGTTTGATTCTTAATGTAAAACCTCTTTAGTTATGGTTTTGTGAAATGGGGGAAATTTGTTTGTTTGATGTAAACTGGATTTCCTTTATGATTTTAAAATGATGGTTTTAAAATTATGGTTGGTTTTTTATTCATGAAAAATGTTTATGGATTTTTTTTTAATAAAATTATTGTTTTATTGAAATTAATTTGAATGAAGTTTTGCATAAATGGTTGGAATGAGTTTATTTTCATTAACGTGACCCTATGGAAGTGGTGTGTTACATTGGGGTACTTCATATTGGTTACCTTGCGATGACTTGGTAGATCCATGAGAGACCACTCATTAGTATAGAACTTTCACCTGGTCAAGCATGTGTGGCTGTGTGGTAATCATTTGATGGGTATACCAAATGGATTTTAGAAAAGGTTTTATGATTGATAAATGGTTTTTCCTTGGTAGTTCTTTGTTTTTGATATAAACTATTGAAATGATTTAAACTATTTTATATAAACTATTTTATATAAATTTCATAACATGTTTTATTATAGTGGCAAGAATTGGGAAGTAATTGGGGAAACCTAATGGGTTTTATAATCACTCCTTGCTTGAAAACATTTTTTTATTTCCATATGTGATATATCAAGACATGGGTAAAAGAAATATATCCTGGTTCTTTAGTGATGTGTCTTTACACCTTGGGCTAAGCATGTAGAGTTGGAATATGGAGCATGATGGGAGTTGCTGAGTTGATTCATTCTATTCTTTTGAGTTTTTTTTGTCTTGGTTTCCACTTTACACTCTAATATTGTTTGGTTTTGTTTCTTTTTCTTTGATTTTAACTTTATACTCCTTCATCATATATAGGTTGTTTTGTTGTGGTTATTTTTGTTTAGCGGTTTTATTTTCAAAGGTAAAATCATCCCCTAATTGTTTATGAATTCCTTGGAACATATTTCTAGCCTTTGGTGTTTTGGAGATGTAACCTAAGGCCAGTAACACTCACTGCCTCTTCCCATGACAATTGGTGAGGGGAAGGATGTTACACACATCATAAACAATGTTAAAAAATATCCTCTTAATAACAAAGAAAGTAATGTATGAAGTTCATTTATAATAACACATTATTAGGTTTCCAAATAAGAGAAAATTTGGTAGGAAATGAAAACATAGACATATAAGAGAATACTAATGACCAAGGATTAGTATATAGTGATAGATATCATTGATCATAATAAAGTGGGTGATCCATATAAGGTCAGCAACCACAAAACCATAAATCTATGATTTTAAAAAAAAACCATAGATTCAACATAAATGAAGTTATTAGGACAATTTTTTATTTTAATATAATTTTCCTAGAGTTTATGAATTTATTTACCATCTATAATGAAAATATATGAAAATATAGTTAATTTTGTATCTTTCTATTTCATAAACACGATTTAATATTTTGGTTTTTCTTCGATCATTTTCCACTTCATTTCATACTAAAATAAAATAATATCCTGGATGAATTTTTATGCCTAAAGAACTAAAATAAACTTTTAACATATCATATGATCCATAAAAGTGTAACCAAATATTACTTTGGTATTTAATAAAACCAAAATGGTTATAAAAATTTATCCAATAAAACCCAAAGGTCAACTTAATCCATTCAATAAATAGTTAACCTTAAAGCTCATCTAAAATAAGTCAGAACAAATTTAGAAGAAGGTCACTAAATCAACATTATATTCCCCAAATAATATAAAGTGGATCATAATTTCACATTACAAATATGTTAATACCTTTATCATAGTAAAACCCTACCAAAAACATGCATTATTTTAAAAATAAAATCTCAGGTTTCTGAATATATTCCATACGTCAATACTTATAGTAAACTCCCATATCAAACCTATAACCAATTTAATTTTCACCAACACTATCCCATAAACATATCATTATTATCTCAACATTGAAAACATAATAAGGGTTATCCTTCCTCAATCATGTGTTTCCCAAGAGGTTAAACTTGTCATTGAATCACTTTTCTTGGTCTTTGGTACCACTCAACATATTCTCTCAAATACTTTAATAAATATTATTGTAATACAATCCTTATATGTTTCCTGATGATCGTAATTATAATATCATCAATAAATTAATTTTACAACATATTTATTATATCCAAATACACAATCACATTAATCATTTCACTTTGGTTGTATCAATAGAATAAGATTAACCATGATCCCTTAGCTTATTTTGAGGAATATTCCCTTGAAACTTGGGGAATTTTTTAGAATAGTGACCTATCTTCTTATAGAAGAAGCATTAAACATTGTAAATTTCTTTCATTCCCTTGAAATTACGATCATGGTGGAATTTTTCTCTACACTTTAAGAAAATAAATTTTTCCTATTAATCATGTACCAATGTGTTTCCTTCCACATGTATCACATTTTGGAAAATCCTTCTTTCCCTCCTCCCCCTTATCCATTTTCTACTCTTTAGTACTTTTATTCTCTTTCTTATCTTTGAATCCATAAGTCTTGGATAATTCTTTTTCTGTATTGATAGCACATGATACTATATCCTCATATATTTAGAAAGTTTGGGAGACTAGTTCCTTTAGAAATATTGGATTGAGCTAATAAAATAAATGATCATTCTATCTCTTTGGATTATGTGCATTGATATGGTTCACATCCCTTCCATTAGGTTCCATTTCTAAAAAATATCATATTCTATATTAGATCATAACATTAAGAAACATAATGTATAATCCAAAAATTAGTTTAACACTTAAATTGAAAATTTTATGTATATATAATCTCATAATCATAATTGTTTTTGGGATATCATTATTTTCAACTCCTTAATAATAGTTTATAAATAAAATGTGGTTTATCTTATAAATATCTCCCATGAGTGTCAAACCAAGTGCACATTAATGATTTTTTTCATGTACTAGTTGGTGATTGGGTCAATCCTAATTCACCCTTTTTGTAGTTATTACCCATAAGTACATATAGGCTAGAACCACGTCCACTTTTTGGATCAAGACATAGATGTATTTTCTAGGAAAATCCAAATAATCTCTTAAAAACATCAAGATGTTATTTTATACATATCCTCAAAGTCTATCATAGGTTTATGTTCCCTAATCAATGTTTTCCTAAATCTAGTTCCCAGGTTTTCTACTAAACTTCCTCTGATACCAACTATAGTGACCTCAACCCCAATAGCCCAGAGTCAATTTCTACTTTATTACATTTGTATAAGATACAGAGAATCACATCTGAAAAGATAGAATGGTTTAATAGTATTGGTAAACTAGATACATACATTAAATTGTTATTATAATTGAAAACATAAAACACACAAATTATTTTCTTTTAGGACGTCATTTTTCCTCATAGTGTATCCCTTCATATCAATCAAAAAACACTTCCTGGTATCCTAGTGGAAATAAAACATATGAAAGGGGTGATAACCAATGCTCTATAAGGGTAAGAGTACATTGTAAGCTATGAATAAAACAAATAATCAATATAGAATGGTAAATAATTAAAAAAAATCATTAAATCAATAACTTGAGCATAATATGGTAGTAATAAATTATTATTAAATAATTCCATATAAATAATCACATGATCATGAAAAAATAACCATGGATATTCTAACTAATAAAATAATCACATGGTATATCAATAAATGAATTCATAATTATGGAATGAATAATTATAAACATTTAAAACATTCCATCAAGGCCTTCTTCCTATAAATCGAAATAAATTCATAAGGCCTTAGCCAAAACCCAATCTATCTTGTCTTATGAGACATACTGATGGATCAAGGGGCTATAGAGAGCCCCACCGATCATTTACTAAGTACAATTTATTCCTCTTGTGAAAGGGTTGGAACATAATAATCATAAACATTCGTATTGAAAAAACAACATATGAAATTTCAATACTTAATACAATAAAAAAACATAACCATAAACGATTCAAAGTAAAATGGTGAATGTTAATAAAATTCTACATTCCTATCAAAATAATAGTAAACCATTAAGAGAAATAATAAGTATGGTATCAATACAAAATATCCTTAGTAGATCATAAGTAAAATATAGGATGTATTTCATTGATTAATATAAATAACATGAAAATATATTTGAAAATAGTTTTTAGAAAAAAAACCTTTTCATTTTAAAAATAAACTTTTAAAAAAACATTCACAAACCATTTTTCAAATACTTTCCAATAGAAATAAATTTTAAAAAATTGTAAAAAAAATAATTAAAACATTTACTGTCAATGATGGTGGAAAATTCTATTCATTTCATACATGTTAAAACAAATATTCCTTTTAAGGGATATGTAAACATAAACAATATCGAATAGTGATGAGATTGTGAAATAAACACTTACTACTTTGGTAACTCTGGAATCCTAAGACACATGAAATAACTAAATTCAAATTAAAATTTAAATATAGTGAATTTAAATTACTTCATGATATAACATATAAAAGGTATAATATATACACCATACAGAATAAATAAGTGGTGATTATGGCGCATGTTTCACAGAAGTAAAAGTGATACGAAAAACCCTTACCTTATGTTCAACTTCCTTCATATGTGTATGAACCACTTGTGTATTAAATATAGGTTTAATATATATATTATAGAACTATACTCCAATATATAACACTATATATGATTTATTTATAATCATTTATCACCCATTTATTAACAGTTCTTTTTTAAAATCATTGTTTTGGGTGATAATTGTATCGCTTTTTATTTATGATTTTGTTCACTAATTTTGGATCTTAAAATTTTATCATTGTTAAATCATATTAATAATTTTAAAAATGATATAAATATTATATATGTTTATTATATGTTTATTTATCATAATCTATAAATTTTAGATATTTAAAATGGATTACATTATTCCTGAAGATGGTAGGTCGTACGTACAAATGAATGTTGTTTCTATTTTTATCGATGGATGAATCTAAAGTAAAATAAATATTAATTAACATTTATAGGATCATTATTATGTTATATATATAATTTATATTAAAAAATCTATTCTTATTACCATTCATGTAAAAATAAATTGAAAAACATTTCACATCGTTATGTAGAGGTGGTAGTCAACACATATGCATGAGCAATATTTTTATTTTACCAAGGATTGGAAAGATAAAATATCATAAGTATAATATAAATATATTAAATCCATCATTAAATCCATCCTTGAATAGTGGTGATAGAAAATAAGTGTCATCAGTTCATAAGGTGGTAGTCCACTTATACACGAATAATGATTTTGTTACCCATTTGATGGAGTGGGAGACAGATAAATAATATTCCATTAACATAATAACAAATAATTATATGGGATATACTTTTTTTATTATATTTTAAGTGTAGATACATAATTTTAGGTGAAAAAATAGTAAATAAAATGAATGATCTTTGTTAATAATATTACCTTCTCTAAGAGTGACCTCCTTTGGATCTCCTCTTAAGACCCTGAGGTTGGTCTTTTGGGAGAGATAGAATCTCTAATATATATATATAAGAAGTTTTAAGAGATATTTTTTTATGTTTTGGTCAATAAATAGGGATTTTTATGTGTGAATAATTGAAAGTAGTGAGTGCCCTTTTATAAGTGGGGAAAGTGAACCCTCTTAGAAATTACTTGGAAATTTCCCAAAAGAATCCAAAATGATAAATTCATTCACATTAAAAAAGATTCAAAATGACCTTATAATCATATTTTTGATATAAAAAGGTGTAAATTTTTTCATATAATATGATTTTGACATGTTGGTATTTCATTTTTACATTTATCTTCTTAGTTTAACACTACAGTTAACCCATTTTTACCTTAACTGTAGTAATTAATTTGGTATTGTTTTCACCATTCATTATGGTCAAAAATTAAGTCGAACTTATTAGATAAAGAAATTATTATAAATAAAAATACGGAATCAATTTTTCTAAATTCAATTCAAATAATTTGTAGAATCCAATTTAAAATTATACCCGCAGACGCGATGAAAAGGCGGGTTTCTAAAGAGAAAATTCTCATAATTGTAGATAGTTTTAATAAGAAAGTTAAATATAAAATTGACTAAAATGACCTATATTAGTAAAATTTTAATATATTTTAAATAAGTTTTCTTTAAATCAAATTTAAAATGTAATTTAACTTTCTAAATAATTCAAACAAAAAGTAAGTTTTTAGTAAAAATCAATATTTTACACTATTCATCAAAAAATGAAATATTTCATAAAAATACCAAAACTTCAACCTCAGATATTTTTTATATTAAGATTTAAAAAAATTAAGCTATTTTTTAAAATAAAATTTCTATAATTGTTAAATTTTAGTTATAAATTATGTGTGAAAATCATGATTAAACCGCCTTTTAGAAAAATACAGTTTTTTAGAAAACTTTTTTTTTACTTTCAAATGATTTATATTTTATTTGTAATTGATAGATAACCATTGAATTTATTTTATAAATGAGTAAAAGAGAAAAGTTTTATAATTTATTTATTAGTATTCATACTCGCCAACTTGATTATTATTTTATAATTTTCATGTTTAAATAGTACTATTTTAATATAGCATCACGTTTTGTTTAAAACCAGTATTACATGAATTGAAAGATATTAAAGAAATTAAATTTATTTAGAATATATATATATATATCATAAATTATTTAGGTGTTACGTTATATTCTAATCTTGGTATTTTGTGTCATATATGCTATCTAATATGATATTCATATTTTAAAATCTTGAGGCATTACAATAATATAATTTTATAATTCAGGATTTAGAAAACATATGAAGCTAGATGGGAATTAAGGTAAGGTATTTTCTTTTAAAACCATGTTTTAAATGTTTTAAACTCATTTTCTTCAATTTAAATGTTCATTAAATTTTTCAAGAATGTTCTTATTTTTTGTTTCATGGATTTTAAAAATTCATTTTCAACTACTTCTGAATTTGATTTCAAATGTTTAAAAGTTATATCATAAATATTTATTATATGTTTCATGTTGATTTTTTTTACCAATGTTACCAATGAATGTTTTTTTAATGTTTAAAATTGACTATTTTTCCACCATCATATTCATTATTTAGGATTAATATTTATTTAAATTTTTTAATTTTTTTTAAAATAAAATATTTCTCTCAATATTATGTGATTTTTTAGTTTTCTAAGGAAACTAAAAATTTTCCCAATCTTTATAAGATAATTGAAAGTGTTGTTTATTATGGACTTTAATGCTAATAAAACAAGTTTTATGGTTAAAGTACAAGAAAAATGTGTTTTATTAATTATATGGTTCTTGAAAATTTTATATGAATAATAGGGGAGCCCAATATTGAACTTCAATTCATTGGATAAAGTGACAGATTTTAACAGTGATAGGATACTCCTAAGAGATAAGGGAATTATCTAGTTTGGGATTCCATTGTATGGGTTCTTATAAAGGAAAATATAAGGATAATGTCCCAATGTTACTGCATGGTATTATTTAAATTATTTATAAAGTAAATCTTTTGATTTAAAAGGTTAAGAAAATGAGCTTATTTTTTAAAAATGTTTCTGAAAATTTTTTAATTAACATAGAAGGATTGTTTTTCAATGAATGATATTCATGAGTTTTCCTATTTTATATGAAACCAGAATTTCATATGAAAATTTTCATGTAATATATTAATAAATTAAGTTTTTTTCATAGAAAATAAAATGGGTATTTGAGGTAAACTTTTCATTGTGAAAAGTCAAACTTTCTTATGAATTTTTTAGGTTTACAAATAGACTAATGGGTTTTCTTTCTTTTATTTAGTTTTTTGAGATTTTTTTTAATCATCCCATATTTTCAAATAATTCTTTATAAGGATTAAAAATGTATATAAAATTTAATAAAGTTTGAGTTTTATATATGAGTGATACCTTGAACGAAGAAAGTGTGTCTTTATAAAGAACATGTTATATGGAAAAAATGAATATTATTTGGAAATGTAAACTTTGTTATGTTGTTTTTTACTTAATTCTATAAAAATATAAACCAATAATATCTTGTAAATATAATAAAGTGAATCCATTATTACCAATCATGTCATTATGGTTTGAATAAGGTATGGGGTGTTATATCTAGTACCCTAAAATTGAATCATTTTGACTTTAACAAGTAACCTAAACTGATATATATATATATAAAGAATAAGGTTCTTTAATTTTTTCTAAATCCATTTACCTAGAAATAATATATTTTTTTATATATAAAAATTTTCATTTCCCATAAGATTTGGTTCAATTTTAATTTTATTCTATAACATTTACCAAATCTATAAAATGATTGGGCTTAATAAGAAAAGGCATGAATTTTTCTTAAGCAGTTATTTATGGGTTTTCAATCTAAAATGTTTTGTGTCATTTTTTATAATAACATATGATTTTATAATATATTAATCTTTAAATAAATTTTATTTCTTTGAAATCTTGTGTTACATGCAACACTGAGTTTAAAATAAAATCCATATATTATGAAAATATTATTATTTAAACTGATAGTTATCACCAAGATGTTAAATTTTTTGGTACGAATATGACTAAATAAATTATAAAAATTATAAGTTTAAAAATTTTAGATAATAAATTCATTTATTAAAAATAGATTAGAAATTAAAATAAAAAACATTTGAATGTGAAAAAATGTTATTCTAAAACACTTTGCTTTACGCATAATGTTTTTGTATCACAATAAAATAAATTAATCACTAATTGTGAATTATTTTAATGAAATTTATATATTACATATTTAATAAAATTTATTAAAAATAATTTAATATTTTTTATGATCATGATATGATAATAAATCTTATTTAATTATTAAAAATTGTATTTTTCTAAAAAAACAGTTTCGTCACATTTTCTACACTTATTTTCAAATAATTTTTTTACACTTCTATAAAGTTTATTTGAAAAAATTAACTTATTTTTTTAAATCATAATTTAAAAAATATATTATAATCAAATTTTTATAATTTTCTAAAAAGATTGAGTTTTTTATGAATAGTGAAAAATACTGATTTTTATTGAAAGTTTCCTTTTCATTTAAATTATTTACAAAGTTACATTTTTTAAAAATGTTTTGAAAGTAAAATTATTTCTATTATATTATCTCTAATTATATTTATTTCATTTTAATCAATTTATTATTTAATTTTTATAAAAAAACATTTTATACTTAAGAAAACATTTCTTTAGAAAATAACTTTTTTGTTATGGTTACAGGTTTAATTTAAAATTATAATCTACCACTTTTATGATTTGAATTTTAAAAAATAGGTTCCATATTTAAAATAAGAATAATTAATGTTAGGTAATACGGTAAAATGGATTTTTGTTAATAAAAACCAATAATAAATAATAAAAAATATTTTCCATGGTTAAGGTTAAAATGGGTTTACCAGTGGTTAAACTAAAATGATAATGGTAAAAGTGACGTAAAATTTTTTCTAATTTATTCTTTATAGAATTATTTATAACTTATATCATCTAAGTATCTTTAATGGTCTATTTTTATCCATTTTTATTGTAAAAAACATGGGTATAATTTATTCTTTTCAAAAATTCCAACTATGTCCTCTCTCCCGCTTATTAAAGGATACCCCCTCTCCTCTCCTCTCCTCACTTAACGAGACCTTTGCATTATAAAATACCAACAAAAAAACTTTATTAAATCCATAACCATTAAATATTTTATCTTTTTATCATATAATTATTTTAGGAATGTGTTAGGTATAAACCTAAAGAGGTTATCCAAAGAAGAGGTATTGTTCTTAACCGTGAATTTTGGTTTTATTTATTATTATAACTAGATAAAATTTTCACAAACTATTCTAAAATAATAACAATAGTATAGAAATTATAATAATATGTTGTTTTGGTAATTTTAAACCTATATCCATCCCCTATTCCATAAAATAGGAAATGAAACTGTCAATCATGTGTATAGAGGACTACCACCTTACGAACTGATGTAATTGGTTTTCCCTCACAACCTCTCACATTTGGATATAATGATGGATTATATATATATATATATATTATTAATGAAATAATTATACTACTCTAATTATAATATCACATCTAACTTTTTAACTTCCAGTCAAATGGAAAATGATAAAGTCCCTCATATTTACATGTAGACTACAGCCTCCATGTTATGATGTGATATGTTTTTTGTTTTATTTTGAAATTGATGGAAATAAGGATATATTTAATGAATATATATGATATATATAGTATAATAATGATATATATATATATATATATGATATTTATGATATTTATGATATAAAAATGATTTTGTACTTGTGAATTATTATTTACATTTATTTTCTTTTATCCTTCAAAACAATGAAAATATTGTTAATGAGTACGTACGGGATTCCATCTTCCTGAATAGTTTGACTATTTATTCTATATATAACCTTTATGTAATAATCAAAATACTTATATAATGAATATATATGATATTTATATGATGGTTAACATTCTTAATATGACTAAACCATTATCAAAGTATAAGGACTAATACTACCAAACAAAAACATATATGAAAAACAAAGTAGTTATTACAGAAAATAGTGACTTTAACAAATAGCTATTAATAAAAAGGTGATAAAATACTATAAATAAATCATAAATTTGTGATATATATTATTATTGTTATTTAATAGATGTATAATAAATATATATTTATTATATATGAGGTTTTGACACATATGATGGAAGTCGAACATGTGGTAAGGGTTTCTCGTCTCACTTTTACTTCCTTGAGACATATGCCATATTCACAACTTATTTATTTTTTGTGGTTTTAATTTCTTTTATGGGGTCTATGATTCATAAGTTACCATGGTAGTAATGGTTTATTTCACAATCTCATAATTATTCATGATTGTTTATGTTTAAAACTATTCCTAGGGAATTATTTGATATTTAAATATTAAACCTAATATATTTTCTTCTACTATGTCTATTCATTAAATTTTCAAGTAATATTATCATTTTCATATCTTTGATACTTTAAATTATTGATAAAATGATTTTAAGAAAACATAAATTGCTTTATCTTTTTGTTCGAAAATGATTTTTCTTCCATATCCATGTTTTCTAAAAAGGTTGTCAATTTTTTTTACTAGTATTATATGATTGTTAAAATTTATTTTTTCCCATATTTTAATTTTTAAAAAATGGCTTAAATGGAATCCTTATATAATTTCTGAATGAAGAATTTTTTTTAATTTTTACTTAAAATGTGAAAGGAGTCTTTATTTTTAACATATTGAGAATGAATGGGATTTCACATCGTTAGGAATACTCATTTATTTCAAAATTACATTATAAGTTTCCATGATTATTTTTAGTAATTTTTTTATAATATTCTGTAAATTTTTAACTTTTAAAAGTGATTTTCAAATCAAAAATGGTGTTTTCCTCAAGGATGTTTTTAATGAAATTTTTATGTCGTTTTTATTCATAAATAAAAAAACCCCTAATTTTAAATATTCTATACTAAGGATATTTTGTAATGATATTATCTTTATTATTCCCCTAGATGGTTTATGATCATTTTGACTGGGGATGTACTGTTTTGATACCATTCACCATATTACTATCGATATATTATGATTAAGTTAATTGATTGGGGAAATTATTTAAATTTCATATTCAAGTTATTTGATACTAATGTTTGCATTGATTATTTTTCTCTACTTTCATACAAGGAATGCAATAGACTTATTAATTGATAGGAGGGTCATGATATATCCCCTCGATGCATTGGTTGGTCTCATGAGACAATCTATCTTGGGTATTTGGTTGAAGCCTTAACCATTTTTGTAATATGTCTTTGTGTGAGGATTTTATGGTATGTTTATGATTATGAAATTATTCATTTCCTTGTTATGAGATTAGCTATTTATGTTCATATGATTATTTTATTAGTTATGATATCCATGGATAAGTTTAAAGAAAATGTTTTTAGTTAAATGTAATTATTGTATCCGAATTTATTCCTTTCATATTATTTTTTATGACTAAGTTATTTATTAAATGAAATGTGTGTTATGATATTTACCTTACCATATTTATTATGTTGTATTTATTCATGATAACATCCACTATATGCATACCCTTACTGGGAATCTGATCACACGTATTTCTTATATTTCCTTTCCCCAGGATTTTAGAAAATGTTTTATGATTGATATGTAGATATATTCTAAAGGGAATAGTAGAGTACTAAAATAAAATACTATGTTTTATTTTAAGTTTTCAAATGTGATGTGAGTTTAATGTTTGTATCAATTTTTCCTATGATATTAAATTATTTGATCGTTTGGTATGTAATAGTTTGTATCTAGAACCAATGTAATAAAAAATCACCAAGTTTGGGATATTAGGGTTGGGATCTTTATAGTTTTTTGTCAAATAAAGTTTAGTAGAAAACATGGGAACTATATTAAAAACATTATTAGAGAACATAACCCTATGACTTACTTTCAATATAAGTCTAAGTATATGATAACATCCAAATGTTTTGGTAAGGTAGATATTATGTGGTTTTCCTAGAAATACATCCCTATCTTGATACTATAAGTGGATGGGGGTCTGGAATAGTTTTACCTAGGTTAATAACTCAAAAATGGGTGAGTTTGGATTTAACTCAATCATAAGCTGGTGCACGACAGTAGGCCTTACTACACACCTAGTTTGATAGTCTTGTGGGATATTCTTGGGTTAATTAATATTTTATTTACAAACAATTATAAAGTATTTAAATAGATAATGATAATTAATGATCGTGGTTAATACTATGGTGTATTAGATTAAGAAATATGTGTTATGATTTCAGAATCCTATAAATGATTATATTATTTTAAATTGTGATTATTATTTCTAAAACTATTATTTTTTGTGTTGAATATAAAATAATTATGTTGATATTGAATGTGATAGAAAATATAGCGATTAAGAGCAACCAAATGAGATTATAACTAAAGTAAAAGATAATTTTATTATTCCTAATCAAGTATCCTGATATATTATTAACAAATTATACCATAACCAAATCTCAGAATCACCAAATAAGAGAAGGATAGAGTCTGTTAAAAGATCGAGTGATGGAGACCATGGAGGAAAGAAAGCTCAATTTCTTTATAGTTTATTTTATTAAATGTATAAAATAGGGGAAATATCTGAGTAAATTCCCCATTTTAAATGTTAACACCTAGACCCAGGAAGGAACTATGTTATACCAATTATTAATGTAAAATGATTGAATTATTTATGTATTTGGATTTATGTATTATATGGTATTAATATTTTTATTAATGGTATTTTTGTTAAATAATGAAATATCTAAGTATTATGTTATTTTTTGGTAGCAAATTTATATTCATCTAATATTAATATAAGATTTATAGATACCATCATGGATTGATTATTTTAAGGTTTATTATAAGTTCAAAGTCTTAGAAACTCTTCCACAAGTTTTATGTGATGGAAGTACCGTGGAGACATTTATTATGTTTTAATAAATGCTTTAGGTATATTTAACCCTTAGGTTCAATGTGAAGTATTAATTTAGTAGGAATGATATTTTCATAAGTTTAAAGGTATTTCTAACCTTTAGGTTTAATATGATCATTTATTTTAAGATAATAATATTCAATTAATATTATTTTATTTTTTGAAAAAATTAAACTGTATAGAAAACCAAAATGGATAAAAAGTGATTTGATGATTAATGTAATTTTTTATGATTTTCATCATGTTTTTGGGAATTTTATTAGAGTTATATTAATATATTTTTAGAAAAAATATAACCTTCATTCTTGTTGAAACCCAGTCACATTTGACTTATCCATGGGGCATGAAACCACAACTAAAAAGAGACAAGGGTACAATGCCCACCACTTGACTACATAATGTAATAGTTAATATGACCTTGTTTTTTACTCAAATAGTTTGATGGATAAATATTGTTTTTATTTTGGGGAACATATTATAAGATAAAATATTTTTTATTTTTATGTGATTAAATATATTTTGGGAGACTTTTTATTGGAATGAGGTATAAATAACAATTAGGTTTAACGTAAAGGATTGTTTGGAAAGAATTTTATTATGTATTTGGAGGTGTAGGTTAAAGGGTGTGATATAACCTTTTACGTTAAAAATGATTTAATTTGGAGTTTATTGAGGTTAATTATGAAGTAGGGTTATTTATTTATGGAATTATCAATGTCAAACCATTGGTTTTATTATTGAATTTTGGAGATTAATGTGGATGATTATTCATTTGGGGTATTATATTACATTATGCTAACAATCTTGGTTTGAGTAAATATATTATAAATAGATTAATATTTTTTTTAGATTATATTATCCATTAAAATTTGATTTTAGTGCTTCAGGGATAAAAAAATAATCTTCGATATTTATTTCTTAGAGTAAAAAATGAAGTAAAAAATGATCAAGGCACAACCAAAAGCTGAAATTATACTTATGAAATGAACAGATATCAACTAAGTTTATTTTATCATGCTCTCTATCTTGATACAAATATAATCCCTCAACTTTAGTAAAAGTATCTTGAAATAAAAATCATATCCTTTTACATTTATTTCTAAATAATTGATGGTCCCTCCACCTATCACATATTTATGGTCTACTGGTTTTTTACTTTCTCTTGACCATATTTTCTATCACTCTTTATTTGTACTTGGGTATTAGTTTTCTCCTCCATGTGCATATTTTCACATCCCATTAATTTTATCCTACTTGTAAACTGAGTTATTTCTTATTCTTGATGACCTTCATACGTCCCTCTCTCTCTTATCAATAAGAAGTTTTATTAACCCTTTTTATGATGTTGATTTTCAATAAAGGATAGACCTGTGATGACCAAAATAGAATTGTGCGGGAAACATTAATTTAATGGGGTATAATATAACAACTTAATATTTTATAATACATTACTATTTAAATAAATTTTATTTCCTTGATATCTTTTGTTCCACGCAACACTGAGTTTTAATGAACCACCATATACTATCACAATATTATTATTTAATGTGACAGTTATCACTTAGCCATTAAATTAGTGGGTTTAAAAATATTAACTAAATTATAATAATTAGGTGGTTTATACATGTATAAAATAAATTTATTTATTTTCAATTAATTATAAATGAAAATAAAAATCATTTGAAAGTAAAATATTTTTTTTCTAAAATACAGTTTTTACGCATGCAATGTGTTTTTATCTAAATAAATTAAATTAATAACTATTGGTGAACTAATTTAATGAAATTTATATATTATATATTCAATAAAAGTTCTTATCAGTCATCTAATATTTTTTTTATCATAGAATAATAATAAATGTATTATTAGGCATAAAATTTTATTTTTTAAAAAAGTGGTTTCATCGCATTTTCCACACTTATTATCAAATTAATTTTGTTCACATTTATAAAATTTATTTTAAAAAATTAACTTAAATTTTGAAATAATCATGTAAAAATTGTTCTATATTGATTTTTTTTATAATTTTCATACCAAATTAATTTTTCAATAAATAGATAAAATAATAAGTTTTATTCAAAATTGCATTATCTTTTAAAGCATTTACAAAGTTAAATTTTAATTTTAAATGGTTTAAAAGAAAAATTAGTTCAATTATATTATTATTAATCCAATTTATGTAATTGGAATTAATTTCAAGTCTAATTTTGATATAAAAACATTTTATCCTTAAGAAAACATTTCTTTGGAAAATTGTTTTTCAAACACTTTTGAGAGTTTATTTTTAAATTAAATTTTTTAAAATCTATTATTTTAATTTTAAAAAGTAGATTACATATTTGGAATTAAAATAATTAATATTAGTGAATAATCTCAACATAAGTTGTTATTATAATGAATAGTAAAAACATTAAAAAAATAATTACCTCAATTTATGTTCAATTGGGTTTACTAGGGATAAAACTAAAACGATAAGGGTTAAAATGGCCAAAATACTTGTCTAATTTATATTATATAGAAATTTTTTGAAATTATATCATATAAGGTTTGATAATGGTGATTTTTGGATCCATTTTTTGTGTAAAGAACATGGTATAATTTATTATTTTCAAAAATTCCAAGTGTGTCTCCCCCACTTATAAAAGGATACCGCCTCTCCTCTCTTCTCTACATTTAAATAGCCCTTTTTTTCAATACCTACCCTAATAAATTACTTACATCCCTAACCATGGAATATAGTCTCTTTTTTATCATAAATTCATTTTAGTAATGATTTTGGTATAAACCTAAAGAGGTTATCCATATGTGATGTATAGTTCTTAATCATTAATTTCCATTTTATTTATTCTTATAACTACTTAAAATCATAATAAAATATTGTAAAATAATAACAAGAGTATTTATAATATTATAATATTTTGTTCTATTAATTTAATAACCTATATCAATCTCATTTTCAAGTAAATTGGAAATGAAAAATTCGATCCGTGTATGACAAACTACCACCTCGTAAACCGGTTTAATTTGTTTTCCATCACCACCTCTCATGACTAGATATAATAATTAATTTAAGGTATATATATGGTATTTATGACATAATTATTCTAATTAAATTGTAATATTAGACATACCATCTTACCTTATAATATATTTTAAAGAGATAACATTGCACATGCGTACGTGTGGACTACCACCTCCACGTAGTGATGTGATACATTTTTCATTTTATTTTGTGATGGAAAGTAATAATGATATTTGTAATGAATATATATGATATATATCATAAAATAATTATTCTTTATATTTGAATTATTATTTACCCTTCTTTAATTCCATTCATTAAAAAAACAAAAACAACATGCATGCATACGTACAGTTACCATCTCAATGAATGGTGTAACTCATTTTTCTATATCTAACATTTATGTAATATTATAAATACATATATAGTAAATATATATGATATATATATTATGGTTAATGTAACAACCCCAAATTTTATCAATGAAATTTCCCTTTTTATAAATATTTCATATAGTATAAATCACATAAAATCACACAGAGAACACAATACAAACATTATAAATAAAGAATGAATGAAATAAGAGGTATTATTAGATATTAAGGAACCTATACCAATGGAATAGTAACTTAACCATTGGAATGGTAATGTGACCATTAAGAATAGTAAACTGGCCAATAGAATAGTAAACTCACCTATCAAATTATAAATAAATTTTTTTATCTTATAAATGAAAACATGATAGATTTATATCTTGGAATAAGTTAATAAATGTTTCAAAAATGATTAATTATGTTTTGGTATTTTTTTGAAATGTAAATGCATTTTTAATTATTTTATAATTATTAAAATGATTTAAAATATATTTTTTTCATAAAATAGATTCATTAATTAATATTTTTTATCTTATGATTATAATATAATTTTACGATCCTTTAATTAATTTTTCAAAGTGTCAAAAAACTGATTATTATATTAAAATTTAAATTTTTTCAAAAAAAATGACGATTTTAATTAAAAATATAATTTCTATTATAAAAAAAATTATTTAAAAAAAGGATTATATTTCTTAATTAAACACATTGAAAAATATTTTGGGTGATTTTTTGGGATTTTTCTACAATAGTTGAATTTTTATGAATAGTGAAATACGGTAATTTATTTTTTTTATCAAATAAATGAATTTTTTATTCATGGATGATGTATGTATGATGTAAGAAACATTGGTTAAAACTAAAATTCCCTAATTACTTTATTTATTCACAAAAATTAAGACTATCTATAGTCTTGATCCAAAATAATAAAAAAAAATGAATAAAATAATCAAAAAACACTCCTCTCCTCCCCTATATATACCACCCTTCACCACCCCTTGTCCTCACACATCCAAATACTTGAATCTTGTCCAAATTATATCAAGTCTCCCACCAGTCCTCTCCCCCCCATGTATAAGATTATTTGTTCTCAATAAAATTCCAAACCCATTTTCCCTAAGGAGGTTCTCTAGGAGAATAATTTCAAGAGGAAAATCTTCTTTCGTTTTCTTTAAATTTATTTTCATATTATTTTATTTTATTATCCTCTCCTAACCTACCAAAACCAAAGTGGAATGATAACTCTAGTGTATTTTATATAATAAAATGTTATTATGTTAGTGTTATATCCATTATTCATTCTCTTATCTTCTTTTTTTTTTCTAAAAATGAAATCATATTCTGTGAAGTTTCGATTCACCACCTTTATGGATGATGATTTTTCATTTTATAATACCACATTCAAGGATGGTCATAAAACCATTGTGATGGTTAAATAAGATTTTAAAATTTATATTCAAACTTTTTTAATGTTTTGTAACCATTATATATAAATAATACTAATTAATAAAACAACTTGTTCATGATGATCGAAAAAACCCCAAAAATAATCTAAATAGTTGTGATTAATGTTTTATCTAATTAATAATCCTAATATATGAAAAAATTATATATAAGACCATTTAATATTTTTTAAGTTTATTAATAACATATAATTTAAATTCTGTATTAATATTCCCATTTTATATGATTTTTTTAGACATGTATACAAGTGAACCAATCGTGAAAACCAAGGAAATGAACACTCCCAAATGACAAAAATTAAATCTTATAACTCATAAAAAATCCATAAATAAAATTAATAAAATTATAATAAATCAAAAAAAAATTAATATGTTATTAATTAAATTATTAATGAATCAAAATTCATTATATAGTACATTAAGTTCAAATACAAAACACTTTTGGACATAAGGTAAGGGATTCTCTCTGAACCTCCATTTTTTTCTTCAGGTTATGCATTCTCTCTATTTACCCCAATGTAATTTTTAATTCTTATTATTTAATATTCATATGTTCTATATGTATTTTCAAATCATATGTTCCTGTCCCACTTCTTATTTCTTTTATGGGGAAATTCATGTTTTATAAGGTTCCATTCTCAAATTTCTCCTGATAGGAAAACCAATTAAAGGGAACTTACAAATTTCTTAACCTTTTTAAAGAACACTCCATAATCTGTTTTAATCCACTATTATTTTTTTAAAGTCACTCGTTTTATCATGAAAAAATATCTTGGTTAATTTATTGTTTTAGACATAAAAATATGTCCTTTTCTTTTTTAATAATCTTTAAAATTTTCCTTAAATCTCACTAGAGTAGCTCATTTATAAAGTTTCTTAAACACTATTTTTACATGTTTTCACTTAAGTTGAACATTATATTTATCTATTCCTATTTTACATTATGAATATCCATGTAATTTAAATCAATTGTTTCATGGAAACTTTTATGTTATGCCCATTTATTATACCTTATGACAAGATTACGATACCCATTTCTTTCCATGGGTAACCCTTATGTTTATATTTGATTCTTCATATGGAACACATGTTCATGAAAATTTTATGATGGGTTCACCTAGATATATATCCAATTTATTGGGTAATTTTTAGTCTCATTAGATGTCATGTTGGGAGAGGGAGTAAACTGGATTCCTTTACAGGACTTGGTACGTCGTGTGTAATAGTCTTGGAAGTTAGCCTTGACTCATGATCCACCATGTGTAATGGTCTGGGAAGTTATCCTTGACTCGTTCTTATTTCATGATGTATATTGTTTTCACATTTCTATTATTACATGATTATATGATACCATGTTCTACATGTTATTCTTCCATGGGTTTATTCATGTTCTATGCCTTTTTTATGTCATCATGTCATGTATTATAACCCACGTGCTATGATTTATTCTAATGTTTATTCCTTTATTGGGATTTTTTTTCTCGTCCCTTTGTTCATTTATTCCCCAAGTTATCTTATGAAGTTGTAAGAGCTAAAATTAAGTTAAGATATCTTTATATATACTAAATAAAATATGTTCATATGTTGGTTTCATGCTTTCTAATTAAGTATCTAATCTCCTAAAAAAATTAGACTTTATGATACTTTACTTATATTTGATGGTTGGTTTTTCATAAAATCCTTTCATAATATATGTAATAGGATAGGGTCACTCTAGTTGGTATCATATCATGGTCTAGTTATTTTTGGTGATTGGGATTAGAAAACATTAGTAATAACCCTAGGGATAATTCTATCACTATGGATAACATACATTGAAACTTAGGAAATCATAATTTAGGATATAATTTTCATTTACAAGTTTTCCTTTTATGTTCAAGTTTCATTTTTATATTCTTATTATCTAAGTATTCAATAACCCCTAATTGTACATTTTTTTATAATTTAATTGATAAAATAGAAGAATATGTTCCAATACTCAATGTGATGGGAAATGTAACGATTTCCCTAATGATATTCCAAATCTGATGGGAATAGGTTCCAAAAAATACATGAAAGTACTAGAACAACTGGCTAATGTTATGAATAATAACTTGAATTGTGTGGAAATACCTTCTTATCCTAATAAAGAGAAAGTTTTTGTCGAATTCTTTATGTGACAAAGGCCTCTCATTTTTATTGGATATTCTGATCCCCTCCTCTAAAAATAGTTGATTAATTTCATTGAGAATATATTCTCTATCCTATAGTGCTTAGAAGAAGAGAATGTTGTATTGGCAGTCTATTGTTTTTATAGGGAAAGTTTTCAATGGTGGACACTGATCAAAAACACAAAGTTCAAGGAGGAAAATGATTCCATGTAATTGTAATATTTTAAGAAAATATTTTCCAATAAATATTTTCCCTGAACTCTTTGTTTTTAGACGGAGAGGGATTTCCTTAGTCTGAAGAAAAGTAAGATGAATCTATCAAAGATTATGAATAAAACTTCACCAGAATTACATGATATTGCTCTATATTTTTCATGAACACTGAAATCAAGGTGGATCACTTATTTATCATACTAAAGCTAAGTCTATGAAAAGTTTTGGAAATTCATGCCTTTGACAGTTATGAGGAGATTGCCCATTGTACCCTTAAGGTTGAAATAGAGATGGTAGAATCTCAGTGGTCCTAAAGAAAAAAGAGTAAAATGGAATTTAATATGGGTGAATCAACAGATAAATCCCCTGATGGAAATAAAACCAAAAAACCCATGTGTCAATGTTTCTGGAAGATTTATCTTGGAAAATGTATAAGGGGAACTAGGAAATGACTCAAATATAGAAGAGAGGGGAAATTGGATAATAATTTCTAAAGGGATATGAAAAATATTTCTAATTTGGAAGAATAAATAATGGTTCATATAAAAATTCAGCATGTGGTGTATTGTTACAACTACAAGGAACATGAGAATTTTTCAAGACAATTACCTAATCTTAGGGTTATTTGAGGAAATTAATGAAAACCTCGAAGTTATTATAAAATGGAATGTTATGTCACGACTGTTGAGGTGGATCCTAACAATGATGTGGTGATAGGTATGCTATTTATTCATTCATGAATAGAGAATGTACTTTTTGATTCTGGTTCTTTGCATTCTTCTATATCTTGAAAGTTTAGTACAACTATTAAAATAGGGAAATTAATGTATCTAAAGTATATAACTCATCCCTAGTTAATGTTTTTAGACTGAACCTCCTAAAAAATCTTGTCATGCTTCATTTGGTGGATTTTGATGCTATATTGGTCCTGGATCATCTATATTTAATAAATCAAACATCAACTATGAGGAAAGGAATATCACTATTCACATCCCGAAGAATACTCCAATTCTATAAAAGTGTAATTATGAGGATTAATATCCTTCAAAATAATCGTTTCAAGTATGTATATTAATACCTTATGAAACAACATATCTATCTCAAATGATTTACATAACGAAGATAATCATGCTCGAAGACATGCCCATTAGGATGGACTACACTGATGTGTTCCATGAAGAATTTCATACTCTTCCACCTAATTGAAAGCTTTAGTTCTCAATTGGACATATTCATAGATATCTGACTTTATCAAATACACCTTATAGAATGGTCACCATCGAGATGGAGGAATTGAAGAATAAGTTACCGGATAATCTTGACAAGTGTTTTATATTCCTGAGTGCTTCACCATGGGGTGAACTAGTTCTCTTTGTTAATAATAATGATGTATTAATGCACCTTTATATTCATTATAATGAGATAAAAAACACAATAAAGAAGAAATATCCCCTACCATAGATAGATGACTTTTTCGATCAATTATGTGGGTCCAAGTATTTCTCTAAGGTGGACCTTTAGTTGGATATCACCAATTAAAGGTGAGGAAGGAATATATTCCCAAGACTACCTTTCAAAAAATTTATGGACACTATGAGTCTATAGTGATGTCTTATGGACTCACTAATGATCTAGAATTTTTCATGGACTTAATGAATAGATTCTTAAGTGATTACCTCGATAAATTTTTGGTAGTATTTATTGAAAATATTCTGATATACTCTAAGAGCAAGTAAGAACATGAAGAGCATTTGAATAATGTGCTAAAAAAATTAAGGGAGAAACTATATGAATATTATGGTAAATGTTTGTTATATATTTAAGAAGTTTCATTCCTAAGGCATGTTATCGCCAGAAAATGAATATCTATGGACCCTTCTAAAATAAAGTCAATTAAGGAGTTTCCCAGACCTATATCTATAATAGATATCTATAGTTTCTTGGCTCAATTAGATAATTACGAAGTTTTTTGAGGAATTTATCACTATTACATAACCCACTAACAAAGTTAACACTGGAAGGGGTAAAGTATGTTTGTATAAAAGAATTTTATGGAATCATTATGGAGCTCAAAAAGATGATTATCACCATGCCATTACTCACACTTCCAACACATGGGGAACTCTTTGTGGTATACAATGACTCTTCAAAGAAGGGATTAGGCTATGTACTGATGAATATTGATAATGTGATAGCCTTCACCTTGAGGTAGTTGAAAATTCCTGATAAAAACTCTCCCATGCTTGATTTAGAGTTAGCACCTATGATCTTTGCGTTTAAAATATGGAAGCATTGTCTCTATGGGGAGAAGTGTAAGATATATATTGATCCCAAGAGTCTCAAATATATTTTCACATAGAAGGAGCTTAATATGAACTGGTAAAGATGGTTCTAGCTCATCAAGGATTATTACTGCTCAATACACTACTATATAGTTATGGAAAATAAAGTGGCATATGATTTAAGTATAAAGCATCTTTCAATATTATCAATGATTATAATTGAGAAGGATTCAATCTTCTTAGAAATGTAATGGATAGAAATGGGAATTGTTAAAAATGGAACATCATCAATCCTATCTCAAATGATTATTCAATCATCCCACATAGAGAAATCAAAGGATCTCAAAGAAATGATATAAAGATTCAGAAAAAGGTTAAAGATATTAGAAAATTGAAATCCCCAGAGTTAAATATTGATGAGGAATGAGTTTTAATATTTAGTCCATGATTATTTATACCATCAAATCTAGAGATAAAGAATTTATGAATGATGAAAATAGTTCGACTTTCTCTATTTAACTAGGAAGAACATTGATGTATCAAGATATCCAAGAGCACTATTGGTGGGACAATATGAAGAAGGATATCACTAAATATACTTAAATGTTCCTAGTATGATATAAAGTCAAAGTTGAAATGTAAAAATTCTAAAGGGATAATGAAACCATTACCTATACCAACCTAGAAATGGTAAAAAAAACACTATAGACTTTGTCACCAGACATCCAAATAAATCTAGAGGAAAAAATCTATATGGGTTGTTGTGGATCATCTTACAAAGACAACTCACTTTATCCCAAATCCAAAGGACTTCTCACTAGATAAACATGCATAGATATACATCAGATAAGTGGTAAGTTTGCATGGAGTACCACTATCAAGTGTATCTGATCAAGATGTGAGATTCATCTCCAACTTCTGGAAAAGTATACAACATTCTCTAAACCCTGACCTGAGCTTCAGTACATCATATAATCCTCAAACTGATCACCAATATGAGCATAAAATTTAGACACTTGAAGACATATTGACAGCTTGTTCTATGGAAATCAAGGGAGGATGGGACCAACATCTACCACTGGTAGAGTTCTCTTACAACAATAGTTTCTAATCGAGCATCCAAATGGATCTATATGAATCCCAGAATGGAAAAATATTCCAAACATCATTATTCTCGGATGAAGTTACTAAATGTAAGATGCTAGGACCTAAAATGGTCAAAGAAATAGTCGAAAAGATGAAAACCATTAGGAAACACAACAAGAAATATCAAAATAGATAGAATAGGTATGTAGAAAACCTTCTATGGGACTTGGATTTTATGGTTGGAGAAACACTATTTCTCCACATATCTCCATGGAATAGGATTTTGAGATTTTGAAAAGAAAGGAATGTTGAGTCCCAGGTACATTGGCCCCTTCAAGATTCTTGATCCTATCAGAGTTGTGTTCTGTCAACCTATAATTCCACCTACCATGTCTTGAGTACACTATGTATTCTGTGTATCCCTCTTGAGTAATTAAATACCATATCCCTCACATTTACTAAATTATGAGGTGATATAATTAGAGAATGATCTCTCTTATGAGGAGTATTTGTTGAATATCTTAGACTATAGAGATAAATTTCTATGCAAAAAGAATACTCACTAGGTCAAATTACTATGGGGTATATAATTATTAAGAGGAAACATAATAATCAAATGAAGCAATGAATGAGATGCACCATCACCTATTTTCCCTTTAGTTTGTGAAATGAAATTTCAGGGGAAAATTTCATAAGGAGGGAAAATGTAACAAACTCAAATTTTATCAATGGAAATACCCTTTTTATAATTATGTAATATAGTAAAAATCACATAAAATTACATAGATAACACAATAAAACTTTATAAATGAAGAATTAATGAAATAAAAAGTATTCTAAGAAATTAAGTAACCTACACCAATGAAATGGTAACATAACCAATGGAATAGTAATGTGACCGTTAAAAATAGTAAATCCGCCAATAGAATAATAACCTCACCTATGAATGTATAAATAAAATTATGGAATCTTATAAATGAAAATATTTTATATTTATATATTGTAATAAGTAAATAAATCTTTCAAAAATGATAAATTAATTTTTGGTATTTTTTTGAAACGTAACTATTTATTTAAAATTTTATAATTAATATAATTATTTAAATAAAAATTTATTTTCATAAATTAGATTCATAAATCAATTTTTTTTCTTACGATTATAAGATAATTTTAGGAGACTTTAATTAATTTTTCAAAGAGTCATAAAATCAGTTAAAATATTAAATTCAGAATTTTTTGAATAAATGATGATTTTAATTCAAAAATAAATTTATCATTATTAGAAATTTATTTTCTAAAAATTGATTCTATTTTTAAATTATTCACATCGAAAAAAATTGGGTGATTTTTATGTATTTTTCTAAAAAAGTAGAATTTTTGTGAATAGTGAAATACGGTAATTTAATATATTTAACAAATACATGAATTTTTTAGTCATGGATGACACATGGATGATGTAAGAACCATTTTTTTAACACAAATTCACCAGTTGTTGTATTTAGTAACAAGAATCAACAATATTCATAGTCTTGATCCAAAAAAATTATAAAATAATAAAATAATAAAAAAACAACTCTCTCCTCTCCTATAAATACCACCCTTCACCACCCCTTCTACTCACACCACCGAACACATGAAGCTTATCCAAATTATTCACAATACTCTCCCAAAAATCTCCCCCACATCCAATATTATTTGGTCTCAACAAAAGATCAAACCTATTTTCCCTTAAGATGTTCTCAAGGAGAAGAAGATTAAGAAGTAAAATCCTCTTTCATTTTCTTTTAATTTCTTTTCAATTTATTTTCTTTTCTTATCCTCTCCTCAACTACTTGTCCAAAAATGGAATGATAACACCAGTATATTTTATATACTATAATTTTATTTTATTAGTGGTATATCCACCGTCAATTCTACTCACTTCTCCTTTTTTCTAAAAATGAAGACATTGCCCATGAGGTGTCGATTCACCACCTTCATGGATGATGATTTTTCATTTTCTAATAACACCTTCAAGTCTGGTCATAAAACCATTATGATAGTTAAAAAATATCTTAAAATTTATATTACAACTTATTTAGTGTTCCGAAACTAGTATATGTGCATAATTTTAATTAATAAAAACTAATTCGTGATGATAAAAAATGTCAAATTAATCTAAACAGTTATCATTAACATTTTATCTAATGAATCATCCTCATATTTTAAAAAAATGATATATAATAACATTTAATAGTATTTATTTTAATTAATAAAATATAATTTCAATTCTGGATAACTATTACCATTTTACACTATCTTTCATACATGTAAACAAGTGAACCAATTGTGAAAACCATGGAAACGAACACTCTTGAATGACAAAATTGAATCTTATAACTCATAAAAAATGAAATAAATGATCTTAATAAAATTATATTAAATAAAATAAATATTTAATAGGTTTTGAATTAAATTTTTAATGAATATAATTAAATTATCTAGGACATTAAGTGCAAGTGCATAACACTTTCGAACATAAGGTAAGGGATTCTCTCTAAACCTCCATTTTTTCTGTGAGTTACACCTTATCACTCTTTAATCCAATTTAATTACCAATTATTATTATTTAATATTCCTATTTTCTATATTTATGTTCAAAACTTATTTTACTAATCCAATTCTACTTTATTTTATGTGGAAATACATCTTTTATAAGGTTCCATTCTCAAATTCCTCTCGATCAGCAAATCGATTAAAGGGAACTTCCTGATTTCTTAACATCTTTAAAGTAAACTCAATAATATTTTGTAATACACCATTATTTTTCTAAAATTACAAATTTTATAAATAAAAAATATTTGGGTTCATTTTTATTTTTATACAAATAATTATTCATTTTTATTTTTAAAGAATCTTTTAAACTTTCCCTAAACTGCACTAAAGTGGCTCATTTTTAAAGTTTCTTACACACTGTTTTTATAAATTTTTTCCCTTAATTTGAATATAATTTATCATTATCTATGCATATTTTACCTTATCAATGTTCATGAATTATTTAAAACAACTATTTCCTGGAAAACTTTATGTTACACCCATTTTTTCTGCCTTGTAACATGATTACGATACCCATTTCTTTCCATGGGTGACCCTTATATTTATGTTTGATTCTTCGTATGGAACACATATTCATGAACATGTTATGATGGGTTCACAAAGATATCACACCAATGAATTGAGTAATAATTAGTCTCGTGATATGTCATATTGGGACAAGGAGTAAACCTGATTCCTTTAAGGGACATGGTAAGCCTTGTGCAATGGTCTTGGCAGTTAGCCATGACTCATGCTCCCCCATGTGAAATGGTATTGGAATTTATCCTTGACTTGTGATTATGTCATGATGTATTTTTTTACACATTCCTATAATTCCATGATTACATGATCCCATTTTATATATATTATTATTCATTTTTTTATTCATGTTCCATGTCTTTTTATGTCATCATGTTATGTCTCATAACCCATGTCTTATGCTTTGTTCAAATGTTTATTCTATTACAAGATTTTTATCTCATCCAATTGTTCATGTATTCCATAGGTTATCCTATGAATACATAATATCTAAAAGAAATTTAGGATCGTTTTATGTAGATTAAATAATAGAGTTTTCTATTTCGGTTTCATGCTTTCTAATTATGTATCTAATCTTCTAATGACACTAGATTTTATGATATTTTGCATGTATTTGATGATTGATTATACTTAAAATCATGTACTAATATATATATATATATATATATATATATATAATTTTACGGTTTCTATAGTTAACATTATGGATATTATGTAATCATGTTCAAATTAAAATGACTAAAACTACCAAACGAAAACATACATTCAAAACAGAGTAGTTATTACCCAAAATTGTGATTTAAAAAAAAATGTTAATAAAAAGGTGATAAAATAATATATTAAATCATATAAGGTGTGATATATATGATTATTGTTATTTAATATATTTATAATTTATTTATATTTATTATATAGGATGTTTGTACACATAAGAAGGAATCCAAACCTGAGGTAAGGGCTTCTCGTCTCACTTTTACTTCAATGAGACATATTCCATATTAAACACTTTTTTTTATGTTGTGTATATACTAGACCTTTGATATGTTATATCAAGAATATATTTATATTAATTCTATTTAAGGTTTCATTTGAAGTTATTTCTTTCCTAGGGGTTATGGTTCAAAGGTTACCAAGGTAGTAAGGGTTTATTATATAATCTCATCATTATTTAGGATTTTCTATGTTTAAGTCTCCGCTAAGGAAATTATTTTATACTTATATATTAAAAAATATATATTTTATTATGCTATGGTTATTTGTGAAATTTCCATGAAATATTACCATTTCCCACTCTTTAAAATTAAAATTTCTCATAAAATGATTTTAAGAAAAGACAATATTATTTCTCTTTTTGGTGAAATAGTATTTTTCTTCCATATCCATTTTTTCTAAAATGTTTTCAATTTTTTTTTGTATTAACCTATGATATTTATAAGTATTTTTTAACCATATTTTAATTTTTATTAAATAGTTTAATAGGAATCCTCATGTTATTCTCTGAACGAGGTACTTTTGACTTTTTACTGAAAATGTGAAAACAATATTTGTTTTTAACATACTTGACATGAATGTAATTTAACACCATAATGATAACTCATTTCATTCAGTTTTACTTTAAAATTTTCCATGATTATTTTTCAATAAATTTTTATTCATAATATTCTGGAAAATTTTAATTTTTCGAATTTATTTTCAAAGTGAAAATGATATTTTCCTCAAAGATGTATGAAATTTATATGTTATTTATATTAATAAATGAAAAAACCCATATTTTAATTATGATACAATAAGGATATTTTATAATGATTCCATCCTTATTATTTCTCTGGATGGTTTGTGATCAATTTGACTAGGTATGTACTATTTTTTCACCATTCTCTATATTAATCTGGATAGTTTATGATAATATTTATTTATTAGGGAAATTATTAACATTTCATATGCTAGTAATTAAATAAAAATGTTTGCATTGATTATTTTTCTCCCCCTTAATATGAGGAATAAATTGTACTTTGTAAGTAAAGATAGGGACCCACTATAGCCCCTTGATACATAAATAGTTCTCATGAGACAAACTATCTTTGGTATGTGGATAAGGCCTTACACATTTATGTAATATTTCATAGCACGAGACCTTGAAGGTATGTTTAAGATGTCCAAAATTATGAATTCCCTCATTATGAGATTTTTTATTATAGTCCATGTGATTATTTGATTAATTATGATATCCATGGATACGTTTCAGGCTTATGTGATTAGTTATATAGAATTATTTGATCATCATTTATTCCTACTATATTTTTATTTGTGATTAAGTTATTAATTAAATTACATTTGTTTATAGTTATTTACCTTTCCATGTTTATTATGTCTTATTTATTCATGATATATTTCATTGTATTTATACTCTTACTAAGTGTCTAAGATCACCCCTTTCTTATGTTTACTTCCCCCAGGATTCCAAGAAATGTGTTATGCTTGATATGTAAGGATACACTAAAGGGAATAATGGTGTTCTCAAAGAAAATATTATGTTTTATTTTACTTTTTTAAATTAAATGTGATTTTCAAGTATGTATCTACTTTTCCATAACTATTAAACCATTCGATCCATTTGAATTTGATCACTTGTATCTTAAAATAATGTAATAAAGTAAACAGGGAATATGGGATACTAGGATCAGGGTCTTTACATTATTTTTCTCACAGTCTAAATTTTAATTAATCCATGAATGGGTTAGGATTTTCAGGTGAAGTCTCACATTTTTCTTAGTCATCCCTTTATGGCTTTTTAATTTGACATTTTTTGTATCTTTCTCTTTATAGTTTGAATTATTATTATAATTTGGACCAAGATTAAATGTTTAGAGTTTGAGGTGGTAAAATTTTCGCAAGGGGTTTTAATAGTTTAGGTTTATACATAATAGTACAATTGGTTTCTAGACTTTAAATTCATGTTACTTATACCAAAATGTTTCTCTTAGTTTAGAGTAATAGATCATTTACTAGAGTGAGGTATCATTACTATAAAAAAAAGATAAATTCAACCCATTATGAATGATTAACCCAGTGAAATCATTGGAAATATCAAAGAGGTAATGTTTATATGGTTTGATATTATACTACTTAGACCATATTGGGTATTTTTAGTTTTAAGTCACACAACATTGACCAAAGTTTCATATATTTTATCCTCGTGTGATATAAAGCACCCCATAATCAAGCATTTTACTTGACATAATAAATTTCGACCTAGTGTAAATAAGAAATGATTCTAGTGTGAAAAATCTTAATTTTAGTATTGGGGAATTATTACTATAATTAAAGGTTGTGTATTTTGGAATAAAAGAGTAATTTTCTTGGAATGAATTCTAAAAATGGCATGGATAATGAACCAAATTCCATTTTGGATATATTTTTCTTCATCATATGAGTAAAAAAAATTAAGTTTAATGTCATACAGATTTTGAAAAAATTGTCTCATATTTTATATTCATGCGACATAAAGCCTATTTTTATATGGTGTGGTTATTCACCCAATGATAATGAACCTAACCCAATGTGAATGAAAATAGAGTTTTCATAAATGAAATGGAGGAGGAAATTTTAATATGAATTGCATGTCAACATATATTGAAAATGTGCCAAACACATAAAGGAATGAAATATAGGAACATTTACAATCCCTTAAATAAAGAAATATTAGATGATGGAAATAATAACTCAAAATATTTGAATTTGATATGGTGAAATGAAAATGGGTAGGCTGGGTCAACTGCTAAACACATTTGAATGATTTTTCCATTTCCATATGGTTATATATATATATATATCACGAATGGTCTAAAGCCATATTAAAATGATGGATTCCATTATAATACTATAAAAAGGCTTATGGGATTAGAGATCCTTTTCTTTAGGATAAATATATACCCTTGGATGGGTATTGATAGGTCATATTATGTGTTTTTATTCTATCATCATGCCAGAGGGGGTCCCTTTTGATCAAATTCACTCATTAACATTATTTAAAAAGGGTTTATGGTAAAAAACATGTAACACCCCGAGATTTTATGAAAAATATTATTTTAATTTCATTAACGTCTTATGTTGTATTCTACACCAAGATTACCTTGCGCTATACGCAACACCGTATTAGCTTGCAGTATACGCAACACTATTCTTGGACCGTGTTACACACAATTTTGATAATAGTTATTCTACGCAACATTGAGTATATATATATATATATATATTAAATGTATAAATGAAATATGGTTGGATTCTGTTATACGAAACAATGAAGGATTCTTTCACAACACGCAACCCTGACTTGGCTTGCATTACACACAATCGCGACCTTCCTCGATAGCGTGTGTTGTACACAATACTGGGTTTTAATAAACAATGTTATATTATTATAATATTGTCATGAACTAGCCGTTATGAATAGTATTAACTAAATTTTGAATTTTATAACATTATTATTCATCTTACACATTTCTAGAACATGGTATAAGAACAAAATAAATTTTTCGGGTAAAATAAGTATTTTTCAAAAAAAAATGCAGTTTTGCCGCCTTTTGATGGCGCACCCACTTTAAATATATTTTTTGACATGTTTATAAGTTCAATTTGACAAAATAAAATTCTTCTTTGGAATCAAGAAATAAAAATTTACTTTGGATAAATTTTTCATATTATTCTGGTAACTTTCACATTTTAATGAATAGTAAAAACACGCTATATTTTAATTAAAAACAACTTTTTTCATCGTAATATCTTATGTGGTTAAATTATAATATTGAATGGTTTTAAAGTATAAATAGAATATATTTTTACCATTTAATATAATGTATGTCATTAGCATTGATTTTACCTTGAATTCGTAGGTTAAATCAATTCAATCTTTTGCAATGTTTTAAACAAAAACCCGTTTTTATTCGACAACGGGATTAATTTTAATTTAATTTCTGCAACTTCTGTGTATGGAATTTTAAAAAATGGATTCCATATTTGGAATCAGTGGGTCCAAATTATGTTAATAAGATACTTTTTATTTTTGGGATTTATGAATAGTAACTACGGTAAATTTTATTTACCATAGTTAAAGGTAAATCAGGTAATTAAGGGTAAATATAATATTTTAAAATTACCCTAACAAATGTAAAAATCCTATTGGATGACTAAAAGTCGACCCATATCACCTAAGGGTCGAATTAGAATCATTTAATGAACATTTTTCCATGAAAATAACTTAATTATTATTAAAACCAAAGAAAGTGACAACATGTCACTCTCTTAAATTTTATAAGTATATTAATTTTAATTTAGTGATAATCTTCATGAAACTTCGAACATGAACAGTCTAAAGAAATCTAATGAAATTATCTACATCATATAAATTTATTTATAATTTTTAGGGATTAAATAATTATCATTAATTATGACACAATAGTGATGCAGAAATTGTTTATCTAGTGAAAAATCAAGAATAATGTTTTTTTAAACTAATAGTGACCATAAAATGCACAAATACCTAAAAAAAACTTATTGGACATGTAAATGTAAACCATAAGCATCCAATTGTCGAATATTTGACCATTTGGAGCCTTATAAAAGCGATTATGACACTTATATTATTTTATTTTAAATGATGCCAAAGTTGTCACCTTCATAATTTAATAAATATAACAATTTAAATATTGTTATTTTAAGATGATAAATTCTAGTAAAAGTATTATTGTGAAAGGTAATATATTTATATTCATCATAGAATTTTATTTTAAATTTTTATACAACAAATAAGTATATTAAATAATTATACAAAAATTATGTAGTAATTATTTTATTAAGAGAAAAACCAAATAAATGGTTTTAAAAATAATAAAATAAATATTATATGAACTATTTAATGTGATACACTAATTTTATAGATACATGTGACCTTTTATTAATATATTAAAGCTTTTATTTCGAACATATCTTCTGTATATATTTTATTTAAATTCAAATAAATGAATAGTGTCAAAATTGACACTATTGTTATTTTACAAAAATAACATATTATAAAATTGTTTAAAAATCACAAAAATATTTGAAAATTATAAATTTATATTTATATGGTCTATAATGTTATAAAGTAAAAAATTATGGAAAATTCACAACAAATAAGTAATTATTTGTTATAATTTAAAATTTAGAATTTTATTACCACAAATAAACTTAAATAGATTAAATAAGGATAAATCAAAATGATAAGGTTTAAAATAAGATCCAAACATGTATAAATTTGATTGGTTGATGAGATTACAACCCTATCTCATCTAATATTCGAATATGAGTCATTTTTGGAGGTTTTTAAGTGGGGTTAGATTTATTATAAATTAATATTTTTAAGAATTCCTAAGGTGCCCCTCTCCTCCCTTATAAAAGGGCACCTACTCCCCCTCCTCCTCACACCAATTTGAGCACTCAAGATCGGAAAACCCCTGCCAAAATCTCTTCTCCACTTCCCTAGCAACATCCTAGAGGTTCTGGTCTTCTTCAAAGACCAATCTTAGTTCCCTAAGTGGAGGATTCAAAGAGGCGTTTCAAAGAAGAGGTAATAACCATTACCGATCTTTTCAAATTCTTTCTTCTTCAACTTCTTCTTCTTTAGTTGTTTCATAACAAAGTAATAACATCAGTATTACTTACATACTGATATGTTATTATAAATATGAAACAACCCTAATTCACCTTCTATCCATCCTACGGAAAAAAATGAAATCACCGCGCGTGCGTACGTACGGAATACCGTCTCCACGCCGTGGTGTAATCTATTTTCCACCACCACCTTACAAGGATGGGTATAATGGTTTAATGAGTAATTATATATGATTATTATAATGTGATATTGATACTGAAATAGTATAAATACACTTCAATGCAATTCCACGACCATGGGAACGATATCATTGCTCATGCGTACGTACGGACTACCGTCTCCACGACGCGATGAGATTCATTCTCCATGTTAACCATTTAAGAATGATTATAAAGTATATATAAGAAATAATAATGAAATATATAACATTATAAAGCTACTGGATTTATGTATATATATATATGTATGTCATCTACTTACTTCCATTCAAGACAATAGGGAAAGGAAAACAGCGTTCATGCGTACGTACGGACTACCGTCTCCATGAACGGTGTTTTTCATTTCATTTATCTATCTATTATATATATATATATACTGAATATATATGATATATAAATCATATTTTATATTCTGGAAGTAAGTAAATCATGATATAAGTAATAATAATGTCAAGAACAACAAGTCAAAACACCTACGATAAAAGAAACGATTTTACCCAAAACGCTTCTTTAACATGGAATTTACAAAAGAACGGGTAATATAATGTCATAAGTGAACCATATATGATATCATAACAATGAATATGATTCTGTAATAAGTCAATTACATTATTTAAACCATTATACAGGAGCTTCGGACACGTACAAAGCAAATCGGACCTAAGGTAAGGGAAATATCACAATCTCATTTTTATCCGAGATTGTTTATTCATAAGTATTTACTGGGGTGTATTTTATAATCCACATCCATGTTTCATCAATATGTAATATTATTTCCATCCACCTACAATTTATTAAATCCATTTTTACCCTTCGGTGAGTTTTTAGTAATATGTATGAAAGGAATCTTTTTTTCGTACGAGGTACTTTTTGACTTTTCCGACAAAAGTATGAAGAATGTTTTTTTTAACTTATACGGCATGAATGGATTTTTAAACATTATTTCCAAGAAGATTCCTTTACAAGTTTTCAAGTTTATTTTTAATCAAATTCTTTTATTTTAAAGTCGTATGACATGTTATGAAAGGAAAAATGTTTTTGAAGTAGAAAGGATATTTTCCTCAAGAATGGAGTTCAAGTATTTTATCAAAATTATTTTCCATCTAAAATAATAAAAGGGTTCTGTTTTTATCCCTATTATTACATGGATTTGATTATATTATGATGGAAACATTTTTATGAATTCCTTTATCTTATATGAATTGTTTTATGATGTCATGTTGTTTAAGAATCCCATTTTTATTACATGGATTACGTTATGATGTATGGTTTATGATTATGTGGCACACATAAGAAAGGATTCATTATAAGATGGGTGGGACATATATCTCCCTCCAATGCATTGGGTAAAGATTTTATATCTCATGAGATAAACAGGGCTGGAATGGTAGGTTATACCGGTTCAGTGAAACAGGACTGAAACGAGGGTTACTCGATTCAGAAGGGACTTTGTCCACTAAGATAGTCTTGGCAATTAGTCTTGACTAACAAGAAATGATTCTCTAGGATTATGTGTGTATGCCACAAAGTTTCATGTTTTAAGTTATGATTATTGGGATTACTTTTTCACTGCCATGATTTATCCCATGATTATGAAATTATGCTCTCTTTTGCAGGTTATGATTTCCAAAATGTTATGTTCTTATGAATATGATGTGATTGATATTTATTTTTTTTACCCTTACTGAGCATTTGAGCTCACCCTTTTATGTTTTCTTTTCCCCAGGATATAAAGAAAGGTTTTAGGTAAAAAAAAGGAAGATCTTTATGGGAGATTTTGAAGATCTTTCACCACGATTAGAATATTATAGTCCGAGTTTCCAAAGACACTAAACTATTACAGTCCTTGTGTGTGTGTTTTTGTAATGTACTAAGTATTCCGCAAAAGTAATGTAATGTCCATGTACATCAGGCTTCGGGTCTCTACAGTTGGTATCAGAGGAAAGGTTTAGTCAACCTTTGGAAACTAGGATGCGAGAACTTTAGTGAGATCCCTAGAGATATTTCTAAGGTATGTCTAGGGATGTCTCTAAGGTTAAGTATGCGTATAGGTTATAGTACTAGAATTACGCTAACAATCATAGAATTAAACCTAAGATGTTAGATATTGAAGTTACTCCCCCTTTATTATGATTTTTGCCTCTCACACTATTCTTTTGGGGTTTTAGAAAATGGCTGGAAACAAGATGATTCACGATGATGGAGGATATGATGGACAATGGAATGATATTCTTCATAATGAAATGGGATTTGGAAGTCCAAACATCATTATTATGCCGAATCAGCAATCTCATAATATGATCAATAAAGTAAAATTTGGTAAGTTTCCTGACTCGGCTAATAAGAGAAAGATGGAGTTTCATGATGATCATAGAGGAAAGAAAGTTCAATTTCCCCTATGTAAATCATATGGGAAGAGGCATCAAGGAGAATGTTTCAAAGGAACTGGAAGATTCTTTGGGTGTGGAAAAGAAGGACACAAAGCAAGTAAATGCAAAGGAAAAGGTTCAGTTAACAACATGGATGAGGATAATGGTATTGCTACGACATCAACAATGGTTAAATGTTTTAAATGTGGAATGTACGGGCATTATGCAAACCAATGCCCTAAGGGAAAGTCTCATGAAGATAATCAGTATGGTCGTATGGGAAGTATTTATGTGGATGATGATGAAGAGACTACAAATGATATGTGAGATGAAAGAATTGTTGAAGCTCGGTCAATGGTTTAAGAATGTAGTGGAATGATTACATGTTTATCATGTGTAATGTTGTATAAGTAATATCATGGCACTATGGAATAAAGAGTCATGCAAGGATTGTTACATTGTTGTCTGATTAATGTTACCAGTATCCATGAAATGTTATTCAGATATTTTTGGAATGTAGATGATATGCGCATAATGAAGGGATAAGGAGAAAATAAAATGTTTGATAGTATTCATGAGCTCATGACTGATATAAGGAGAAGGTTATATCAGGGTTTGAGTATATTGAATTTTTGGATTTTGGTATGTGGAAAGAGTTAACTTTTGACAGCATTCATGTTTTCACTAAGGTTTAATGGGTATTCATATTTTTCAAGAGAATACATCATTAAAGTATTCACATGATTGGAATGTGACCAACAAGATATATGGGGGATAAATGATGGTATTCACATGCTTGGTTGGAGACATTTCAAGTAATCATTTTCTTTATACTATGAGCTTGGACCAAAGTATTTTAGATAAGCCTAAAGTTTGTAATGGATTATGTTAACCATAAGTTAGTATTGTTTAAGTATAGAAATTTTTTTATATTATTTATGTGATGTTATAGTAATGTAGTTTTAGAAAAAGGACAACCTGCAGGACGGGCGACAGCCCATCGCTTCGGACAAGGCTGTGGGAATCGAACCCACAACCGAAGTGCGACTGGCCTTTATCGCCTACCACTGACCTACAGGAAGTCCCTGTTTAGTAGAAAACTAGTTTTATTATATTAAGTAGTATGATATGTGAAGTGTAAGTTCATTTTAGGAACTATATATGATTAATCTCACTATAGATCGACTTATGTATATAATTTTTGCTAACCTTTTGTTTGAGACAGATGGAATGACCCGTCATTCTATCACATGATCTGCTAACACTTCACGAATAACAAATTCAACTTCATTTATTTAAGAGATGAAGTGGAAATTGTTCAAGGCACGAACAACAGTGAGATTGTACCAAAATAAAGTAAGTATTTATTGTAATTCAAATTTTCAACTTTAGGGAAATGATCTTGAAAACCAAAAATGTTGTCCTAGTGCCCTTATATCCGATGAATCAGATGATACCCTAGATCATCACAAATTTATGGCTTTGTGATTGCTAGCTTTTCCATAGCCATGTTCTCTACCACTCTCCATCAGAACATGATGGTTAGATTTCTCTTCCATATCCATATTTTCACCTATGTGGAAACCCAGTGATTAGTTTATTTGGGTAACTGTTACGTTTCATAATTTTATTTTTTAAAGATAAGTTTGGGTATTCCTTTTTACGATGTGGGTTTCTATCAAAGAAACTTTCAAATAGTAAACCATTTATAACCCCGACGAATTTCGAGGGCGAAATTCATTTTAAGGGGGGTAGAATGTAACACCCCGAGATTTTATGAAAAATATTATTTTAATTTCATTAACGTCTTATGTTGTATTCTACACCAAGATTACCTTGCGCTATACGCAACATCGTATTAGCTTGCAGTATACGCAACACTATTCTTGGACCGTGTTACACACAATTTTGATAATAGTTATTCTACGCAACATTGAGTATATATATATATATATATATTAAATGTATAAATGAAATATGGTTGGATTCTGTTATACGAAACAATGAAGGATTCTTTCACAACACGCAACCCTGACTTGGCTTGCATTACACGCAATCGCGACCTTCCTCGATAGCGTGTGTTGTACACAATACCGGGTTTTAATAAACAATGTTATATTATTATAATATTGTCATGAACTAGCCGTTATGAATAGTATTAACTAAATTTTTAATTTTATAACATTATTATCCATCTTACACATTTCTAGAACATGGTATAAGAACAAAATAAATTTTTCGGGTAAAATAAGTATTTTTCAAAA
Source organism: Viscum album (assembly GCA_963277665.1). Taxonomy (NCBI): domain Eukaryota; kingdom Viridiplantae; phylum Streptophyta; class Magnoliopsida; order Santalales; family Viscaceae; genus Viscum; species Viscum album. Next base: position 1,181,767,109 of record OY728166.1, read on the forward strand.
AAAATGCAGTTTTGCCGCCTTTTGATGGCGCACCCACTTTAAATCTATTTTTTGACATGTTTATAAGTTAAATTTGACAAAATAAAATTCTTCTTTGGAATCAAGAAATAAAAATTTACTTTGGATAAATTTTTCATATTATTCTGGTAACTTTCACATTTTAATGAATAGTAAAAACACGCTATATTTTAATTAAAAACAACTTTTTTCATCGTAATATCTTATGTGGTTAAATTATAATATTGAATGGTTTTAAAGTATAAATAGAATATATTTTTACCATTTAATATAATTTATGTCATTAGCATTGATTTTACCTTTAATTCGTAGGTTAAATCAATTCAATCTTTTGCAATGTTTTAAACAAAAACCCGTTTTTATTCGACAACGGGATTAATTTTAATTTAATTTCTGCAACTTCTGTGTATGTAATTTTAAAAAATGGATTCCATATTTGGAATCAGTGGGTCCAAATTATGTTAATAAGATACTTTTTATTTTTGGGATTTATGAATAGTAACTACGGTAAATTTTATTTACCATAGTTAAAGGTAAATCAGGTAATTAAGGGTAAATATAATATTTTAAAATTACCCTAACAAATGTAAAAATCCAATTGGATGACTAAAAGTCGACCCATATCACCTAAGGGTCGGATTAGAATCATTTAATGAACATTTTTCCATGAAAATAACTTAATTATTATTAAAACCAAAGAAAGTGACAACATGTCACTCTCTTAAATTTTATAAGTATATTAATTTTAATTTAGTGATAAACTTCATGAAACTTCGAACATGAATAGTCTACAGAAATCTAATGAAATTATCTACATCATATAAATTTATTTATAATTTTTAGGGATTAAATAATTATCATTAATTATGACACAATAGTGATGCAGAAATTGTTTATCTAGTGAAAAATCAAGAATAATGTTTTTTTTAAACTAATAGTGACCATAAAATGCACAAATACCTAACAAAAACTTATTGGACATGTAAATGTAAACCATAAGCATCCAATGGTCGAATATTTGACCATTTGGAGCCTTATAAAAGCGATTATGACACTTATATTATTTTATTTTAAATGATGCCAAAGTTGTCACCTTCATAATTTAATAAATATAACAATTTAAATATTGTTATTTTAAGATGATAAATTCGAGTAAAAGTATTATTGTGAAAGGTAATATATTTATCTTCATCATAGAATTTTATTTTAAATTTTTATACAACAAATAAGTATATTAAATAATTATACAAAAATTATGTAGTAATTATTTTATTAAGAGAAAAACCAAATAAATGGTTTTAAAAATAATAAAATAAATATTATATGAACTATTTAATGTGATAAACTAATTTTATAGATACATGTGACCTTTTATTAATATATTAAAGCTTTTATTTCGAACATATCTTCTGTATATATTTTATTTAAATTCAAATAAATGAATAGTGTCAAAATTGACACTATTGTTATTTTACAAAAATAACATATTATAAAATTGTTTAAAAATCACAAAAATATTTAAAAATTATAAATTTATATTTATATGGTCTATAATGTTATAAAGTAAACAATTATGGAAAATTCACAACAAATAAGTAATTATTTGTTATAATTTAAAATTTAGAATTTTATTACCACAAATAAACTTAAATAGATTAAATAAGGATAAATCAAAATGATAAGGTTTAAAATAAGATCCAAACATGTATAAATTTTATTGGTTGATGATATTAAAACCCTATCTCATCTAATCTTCGAATATGAGTCATTTTTGGAGGTTTTTAAGTGGGGTTAGATTTATTATAAATTAATATTTTTAAGAATTCCTAAGGTGCCCCTCTCCTCCCTTATAAAAAGGCACCTCCTCCCCCTCCTACTCACACCAATTTGAGCACTCAAGCTCGGACAACCCCTGCCAAAATCTCTTCTCCACTTCCCTAGCAACATCATAGAGGTTCTGGTCTTCTTCAAAGACCAATCTTAGTTCCCTAAGTGGAGGATTCAAAGAGGCGTTTCAAAGAAGAGGTAATAACCATTACCGATCTTTTCAAATTCTTTCTTCTTCAACTTCTTCTTATTTAGTTGTTTCATAACAAAGTAATAACATCAGTATTACTTACATACTGATATGTTATTATAAATATGAAACAACCCTAATTCACCTTCTATCCATCCTACGGAAAAAATGAAATCACCGCGCGTGCGTACGTACGGAATACCGTCTCCACGCCGTGGTGTAATCTATTTTCCACCACCACCTTACAAGGATGGGTATAATGGTTTAATGAGTAACTATATATGATTATTATAAAGTGATATGGATACTGAAATAGTATAAATACACTTCAACGCAATTCCACGACCATGGGAACGATATCATCGCTCATGCGTACGTACGGACTACCGTCTCCACGGCGCGATGAGATTCATTCTCCATGTTAACCATTTAAGAATGATTATAAAGTATATATAAGAAATAATAATGAAATATATAACATTATAAAGCTACTGGATTTATGTATATATATATATGTATGTCATCTACTTACTTCCATTCAAGACAATAGGGAAAGGAAAACAACGTTCATGCGTACGTACGGACTACCGTCTCCATGAACGGTGTTTTTCATTTCATTTATCTATCTATTATATATATATATATATACTGAATATATATGATATATAAATCATATTTTATATTCTGGAAGTAAGTAAATCATGATATAAGTAATAATAATGTCAAGAACAACAAGTCAAAACACCTACGATAAAAGAAACGATTTTACCCAAAACGCTTCTTTAACATGGAATTTACAAAAGAACGGGTAATATAATGTCATAAGTGAACCATATATGATATCATAACAATGAATATGATTCTATAATAAGTCAATTACATTATTTAAACCATTATACAGGAGCTTCAGACACGTACAAAGCAAATCGGACCTAAGGTAAGGGAAATATCACAATCTCATTTTTATCCGAGATTGTTTATTCATAAGTATTTACTGGGGTGTATTTTATAATCCACATCCATGTTTCATCAATATGTAATATTATTTCCATCCACCTACAATTTATTAAATCCATTTTTACCCTTCGGTGAGTTTTTAGTAATATGTATGAAAGGAATCTTTTTTTCGTACGAGGTACTTTTTGACTTTTCCGACAAAAGTACGAAGAATGTTTTTTTAACTTATACGAAATGAATGGATTTTTAAACATTATTTCCAAGAAGCTTCCTTTACAAGTTTTCAAGTTTATTTTTAATCAACTTCTTTTATTTTAAAGTCGTATGACATGTTATGAAAGGAAAAATGTTTTTGAAGTAGAAAGGATATTTTCCTCAGGAATGGAGTTCAAGTATTTTATCAAAATTATTTTCCATCTAAAATAATAAAAGGGTTCTGTTTTTATCCCTATTATTACATGGATTTGATTATATTGTGATGGAAACATTTTTATGAATTCCTTTATCTTATATGAATTGTTTTATGATGTCATGTTGTTTAAGAATCCCATTTTTATTACATGGGTTACGTTATGATGTATGGTTTATGATTATGTGGCACACATAAGAAAGGATTCATTATAAGATGGGTGGGACCTATATCTCCCTCCAATGCATTGGGTAAAGATTTTATATCTCATGAGATAGACAGGGCTGGAACGGTAGGTTATACCGGTTCAGTGAAACAGGACTAAAACGAGGGTTACTCGATTCAGAAGGGACTTTGTCCACTAAGATAGTCTTGGCAATTAGTCTTGACTAACAAGAAATGATTCTCTATGATTATGTGTGTATGCCACAAAGTTTCATGTTTTAAGTTATGATTATTGGGATTACTTTTTCACTGCCATGATTTATCCCATGATTATGAAATTATGCTCTCTTTTGCAGGTTATGATTTCCAAAATGTTATGTTCTTATGAATATGATGTGATTGATATTTATTTTGTTTACCCTTACTGAGCATTTGAGCTCACCCTTTTATGTTTTCTTTTCCCCAGGATATAAAGAAAGGTTTTAGGTAAAAAAAAGGAAGATCTTTATGGGAGATTTTGAAGATCTTTCACCACGATTAGAATATTATAGTCCGAGTTTCCAAAGACACTAAACTATTACGGTCCTTGTGTGTGTGTTTTTGTAATGTACTAAGTATTCCGCAAAAGTAATGTAATGTCCATGTATGTCAAGATACGGGTCTCTACAAAACATATCCAATACATAAAGTATATAATATGTGATATAATATTTCAAATGGATTCAGAATATTCTAACTTTAATAGGAAAAAAATTAATTGATTAAAAGTGTTAAGAACTTATTGAGAAGAGGATAATGTATATGAAAAGTGATTTAAAACCTAGAATGGATTAATAAACACATAACACTAGGAGTATGTAATAAATGTATTTTGGGGTGGATGAGAGGTTATAAATTGGAATAGAATAGGAGATTTAGGAATCACTATATATCAAGTGCTAACAAGATTCAATCCATGCATAGTTTGAAAAAATAAGTACAGATACTGGTTTGGAGGAAGAATTAATGTGATCAGATACATGTATGGCCTGAATTATAGGAATATAATAATTTTGGAATTGAAAACCCAAAGTATAATAATGATAAATGAATCATATAAGACCAATTTGGGAGTGAAATTGAGTATAATCATGTTTTTGGGTACAATATATAAAATTTGAGAGTCAATAAATATTCTTTAGTGATAAAAATCAAGCCATATATAGTTTTGGAACTAAAATTTTATATTATAAACACAATATGAATGAATAAGAAACTAAAATGTTAGAGTTTGATTCAAGGAAATTGAATGGAGTGAAAGGGTGAAATCATATGATAATTAGAGGAAAAACCCAATGTTACTCGATGGGAAATCAAACACCAGGGTAGAAAAGTTAGTGAAATATGATATAGAATTATATATGGGTATAGGATAATATATTCCAGTATCACTATTTATCTTATGATAACATAAATAAATCCACATGTAGTTTTGAAGGACATTGAAAAGGAATATATTCTGACATGAATGAAGTAGCACAATCCCAATATGGACTAGTGGAACCTCATTGTCTAAATTAAGGTGTGATGAGAGAAATTGAGGATTGAGGTTGAGCCTAGTATATAAGATATAGATATGAAAATATATCATATTATCACTTGAATCAAGCCATATATAGTTCTGAAAAAATGAATTTTGTTAAAGGTTAGGTGAACCTAGATACTAGAGAAGGAAAATAACATCATAGTTATCAGATATCCAAATAAAGAGGGATCTTGAAAAGATTAATATCTTATATAAGAATGGTTATGTGGTTTAAGGTTGTGAGGGGTATATCACTCTAAATAATATGATGGACAATATGTCATATAATTTATGGTCTTACAATTTGGACCACTCAAGAAATTTAGTATCATATAGACAAAACTATATATCATATAGTTTAAAGTTATGCATTATTATACGTAGGGTAATATTTTGAGTAATATATATTGTTTAATTTAAATTCATGTGATAAAAACTATACACCATGTAGTTTATGGTCATTTGGTGAGGACCTTGGGAATTCAAAATGAATTTTCAAGAAAATTAATTCTTTAGGAACCCCATATTATTGAGAGTTTTAATATGTTATCCATGTAGAGTTATCAAAGAGTATTATTCTCTAAAGTAGACTTTGTGTGTGATTTAATCACTTTATCATTTCGACTCTAATTGTGGGTCTATCGTTCCTGGTATAATTAGTGTCCTTAATTCCAACACCAATTCTTCATGAAAAATTGAGTGTAGGAAAACCTTATTGATGAATTATTAAGTTATAATATTATCATAAATATTAAGGTTATTCAATTCCCATAACTGTTTCTCATCGTATGCTTCTATCTCATCAATTTAAATTTTTTATTTTTCATCCTTAGTTAATAGATTACAAATGATTAATTTATGTGAAGTTAATTAAAACTCAAAAGGTAATACCACTTCAGTCCCTTACTCTAGTGAATGGGGGGTCACTTATGTATGAGCACATGTGCTGGATTAATAAAGCAAGACATTCCATGGGGTCTAATTAATAAAATTTAAATTCTACTGGGTGTAGCCTAATGCCTATCTAGGGATGACCCTTTAAGAGATTTGAATTGATTAATTCTCTTTCACATGTTTTTCACATAGTATTATTTTAAAAAAAATTAATATAAAAATTCTTGAATCATAAAATAAGATGGTAAATTTAAAAATAAAACTAAATAATGGAAGAACGAAGATCAGTGTGAGGTATTAATCTTTAGGTTCGACTAGTGGGTCCTTTTTTATCCTCTTATACTTGTTTTAAATCAATTTTTGTAATCAAATAAATAATATTCATTGATTAATCCCCAATATTTTTATTATGGAGCTCATTATGGTTTAAATAATTCTAAAACATATTGGGCCCCACCTCTTCAAAAATGAATGTGTAGTAAAAATCCCCAATTAAAATTGTGTCACCTTTAAAATAAATGACTCCAACATTTTCTATCCATACCTACTATAATATTAAAAATAAACTATATAACCTTACAATTAAAAACTAATAACTCCCAATGGGTGGAAACCCTTATCATGGACACTCCACTATACATTTATACACTGTAGATGAAGGTTATTGATTTCCTCTTCATCCACAAATTATCTCTATATGTATTGACCTCCTTAGATCATTCCATATAAGGGCGCCTCAACCATCTTCTCTAATATATTAATTATAATAATAATATTCACTAATATAAAAGAAATGGTTTTGTATATATTTTATTGGATGTAAATCATATGGAAGCCTCATCCAAGTATTTATAGATTTGGAATGACAATGATAATGGGATCTTCTTTTTGGTTGTAGGGGATATGACTCTGATATAATAATATTTTGATCAATACAATGGTTTGGGATGATATTTATGTGTACTCTAGTTTGTTATAGAGGAGTCTTGAATATTTTTTTATATACATGGATGGATTTCATGGGCTTCAAGATAAAATGGGTAATGTGGAAGGATAGAGAGTCATGTTGTGAGGTGGGTACATCAATTTATTTGTTAGTATCATGGGCAGAAACATTATGATATTATAGTTAGTTATAGTGGAGGTTCTACTAAATATTTATTGTAACAAGTAGGGTTTGGTAGATATTTAAAGTATTAATACATCTGGTTGTACTATTTATTTTCCAAAAATATAGAATATCATAGACACCCCCACAATATCCCTTATATCATAAATAAGAACATTGAATCATAGTAGGTGTCATCTTAGACCGTAATAATTGGTATCAGTGCTACACTTCAATTTTCCTCTATCACACCCAAAAATATGGAATATCTAAGTAGTAACATGAACATATACACATAGGTTGGTCCAACACAAATTATGATATTGTTTATAGCTATTTGTGATGAAATTGTAAGAGGAAATAGGGGAGTTTCACTAGCCATATTATCTATAATATAATGTGGCATGGCCAGGCATCACTAATAATAGTCTTGATTAGCCCTCTCCATTTTAATGACCTGATGTTTTATAAATGAAATTCCCCTTTCAAATGAATAAATTCTTTATTAAGTAATGAAGTTTTAGAAAACACATGCACTACTTTAGTTATTTTGCACCTTTATTAGTTATATCCTGTAAAAATTTAAAATACTATTAAGCATCATAACCATTAATAATATAATTGATGTACAATGGTTGTTATGATTATTATATAGTAAGGGTGATGATAAAATCCAATTTACACATATAAAAGAAGTGATGGCCTTGACTAGTAGGATCATACCCTATAAATCCCATTTATCAAAGCTTCCAATGGATATGAAATCACTGGGCTTTTCCATTAAAATAGGAATGAAATAGAAATTCAATCATTAATGGTAGAATTTTAAGCTTATTGATATCACATCCCAAACCATGTTTGTTGACCCACCCTAAGAATGTTCCACCATCATACACATTACCATTAGTGTGTACACTGTTTAATAAGGGTTTATGTATCTAGACCCTATTAGTATGAATTTTTATGTTTTATTTTTAATAAAAATAATTATTATATTACCACTTTATATCATTACATTATCAATGATTATATAATGAGTTTGATAAAAATTAGATTTCAATATGAAAAAAAATTCTTTTTTGGGAAATATGTAGTATCAAATAAGATACTCTTTTGATAAATTCAAGTATTTTTGATATAAATTATATTTTAATAGAATAATTTTAATATATAATAATTATTTAAATATAAATTATAAAATAACCTAATGAAGTCCAGCGTAATTTTTATAAAGGTTATAAAGTGGTAAATATATTAATAATGTAATATTTTTCAATAAAAAGGATTCTAATTGAAAAGTAAAAATTTTAATATCTAGAAAATTATTTTGATAAAATAATTATTATTTTTGAAATTTTCAATTCGAAATTATCCAATGGTTATTTTTCATAATTTTTTTATACAATTTAATTTTTGTGTAAAACATTTAATACGGAATTAATATACGGTCTATATTATGACATCTTGATAGCTCAAAAGTGATATAATAAATTCTATAAAATAAATCCACAACCAAATATATATTTATATTTTAAAATAATGTGTTTTTTGAATTTATTTTATTAATTTTATAATATTTTATTGAATCCCCCAAAACATATATTATATTTTAAGGTCTTAAAATCAATTCTTTATCAACATGACTGACTTCCACATCACCAAGAATTTTATTTTAATGATTTTTTTCTTAGCCTTATAAAATATTAAAAACCACTCCTCTTTAAAAAACCCATGGTAAAAATAAATTGTATGTTTTTTGGTTTTTATTTTTTACCATATAGAGTCAAAAACCAATGTTTCATAATATAAATTAATTTATCCCTCTTTTTCTATAGATACCCACCCATAATACCCTACCATTCACTCAAAACTCTTATATCATGAATTTAATCCCCCAATACATATCTAAATCCCTCCCAAGGTGTTCCCAATCTATTAATAAGATCATATCAATCTTTTAGAAGTTCCAACTCAAGGTGTGGGATCCTCTCCTATGCCTTTTTATTTAGAGAACTTTTTTTACACTAATCCTTTTCATTTATGTTTTAAAATGTTTTTACACATCCATTTTACAATCATTATGATTCCCATGTAATTATTGAACACATTTCACTCTCATTAACCCCTTTCATGAACCTTTATATACATTGGTTATGCTAAAAAAACTATCTCATGATTGTTCATGCAAAAACTTTGAATTGTGAATATCCATCCACATTTCCACACAAAGGTATTAAATACATTAGGTAATGTTTTTTCTCATGAAATTACATGTATTGTGTATTAAAGGTTATCCTAATCACAATATGTCATGTTTCATCAATGGTTATCCATGAATTATTTTTATGATTTCATGTTTTAATGCATTTTTTACATTCTTATGTTTCCTTGATGTTATCATATTATATCATTCTTTGATGTTAATGTTTATAATTCTCAACCCTTTTATGTCACTTGATATACCTCTTGACTAACATGTATTACTTTCATCAGGTTATGATTTGGTTATTACCTTAATGGAATTTATATCTCACCCCATTCTTATGTACTTACCCCGGTTATCCCATGTAGTTTTAGAAGATTAATGGATATTAAGGGGATATTTTGGTGTCTTCAAATAATGTCATTGTATCCCTCTTTCAAGTTATTGGGTTATATATCTAATTTCCCAAATAAATTAGGCCTGTCAATCTTTAGAGATTATATTATGTGTGTAATTATTTAATAAATAATGAATTAATTTTTATTAAACATATGCGTTTCCATAGTTGGTATCATAGGAAAGTCTAGTTATTTTTAGGTATTGGGATTAGAAAATATTATTGAAAACCTCTAGAATAATAAAAAACATAGGAAAACATATCTAAATTTTGGTAAAGTATATATTAAGTTGTTTATTTGAAATAAAATCCTTATATGGATACTATAAGTGGATGTGACTCTAGCATAGTTGTGCCTAAGGGTAATAACACCCAAAAAGGGTGCATTGGTCTTGACTCAATCATCACCTGGTGCATGACAAAGAGGCCTTACTACAGACCTAGTTTGATACTCTTAGGGGATATGTTTTGGTAAATTTAAAATCTCCTTATGAACCATTATTAAGGGAACACAAATTCTCATAATATTTCATTTTAGGAAATATATCATGGATAACTTATATTGAAACCTAGAAATTCATAGGTTAAGGAATATATATCTTTTATGAGTTATCCCTTTAGTGTTCATAGTTTACCTTTAATGTATTTAAATATTTTCAAATTCTCATCACCAATTTTCCCTTTATTTTATCTGATGGTTGGGAATAAGAGGAATCAATCCAATAACCAATGGGATGAGAAATTTAATAGATTCCAAAATGGGATTCTTAGCTATATGGGAGCAGTCGTTTGTAAATTCCTGATAATAATTTCTTAATTAACTCATATTATAAAAAAACTTGAATCAAGCGGAAACCCACATCCCTATAAGAAACAAGAATTTTCAATTAAGCCCTTTATACTACAAAGGCCTCTAAATTTTAGGGGATATTATAATCCTTTAATCAAAAAAATGATGGATCAACTCCAATGAAAATATTTTATACATCCTTAAATGCTCTGAGTAAGATAAGGTTTCCCTATATTTTTACCATATATAAAGAGAAGACTATAAATGGTGGATGTTGAAAAAAAAATATTAAGACTGAGGAAGAGATCAAAGCAATATAGTTGAAATAATTCAGGAAAATGTTTTAGAAAAACATTTTCCTTGCACTCTCTCAGTTAAAATGGAGAGAGATATCCTTTTCCTCAAACAAAATGATGATAAATCCATTGGGGAATATGAGAAAAAACATTAAAATACTTTAAAAATAAACCTCTATCTTTTTCATCTCCTCTCAAAGTAATGTTTACCAACTCTTTGGTGGACTAAATTCAAGTCTACTAAAATATTTGGTGATTTGATATGTTGATATATATGAAAAAATTTATGATGTTACCTTAAAGTAGAAATGGATATAAATGAATCTTTAGGGTATCATGTATCTGGAGATAGGATTCAAAAGATGTATTTTAATTCTGGTGATTTGATGGAGAAATATCATGTGGGAAATAAAGTCCAACACCCCACATATCAAAAGTGTGGGAATAATGATCCCATAAATTTCATGAAGGGTATAAGAAAATGATTTAAGTGTGGGATGTATTAGAACCTATATAACGAATTTTCATGGAAGAAACCCACCAATGTGATGGAAGAAAGGAATTATCAAGTTATTCCTCGCCCTATTGTATAATGTTTCAACTGCAAGGAATAAGGACACTATGTGGATCAATAAACCAAAAAAAAATTCAATGATAAATAAGGCCAAAAAACTCAAAAGACTACAGAGAAATAAAGATATTATAACATCACAACCGCTAAGTTGGATCCTGACAATGATGTGGTAAAAAGTATGCTGGTTATTCAGTCAAGAATAGAGAATGCGCTATTTGATTCTGGTTCTTCACATTCTTTAATATCAAACATGTTTTGTACATTTATTCAAACACAACCATAAAACATAGAAGTGGAGCTATCTTTGAAAATAAAAAATGGATCAATTACCACGTCAAAAGTATATAACTCATCACCTATCAAAATTTATGTGCATATTTCCCAATAAAACCTTGTGATATTACCTTTAGCCTAATTCTTTTTTATTCTGGTTATGGATTTTATTTTATTACTTAGAGTGAATATAAATTGATGAGAGAAGTAAATCACCCTTCATATCACAAATAACACTCTGATTCTATAAAATTTCAAGGAGGAGGATGAATATACTTTGGTATAATCATCTAAAGCATGGATATTATTACTTCATAATAAAGTGTATCTAGCTCAAATAATTGAGAATGAGGAAGAGATCATCCTATATAATATTCACATTATAAGAGAAATTTGTAATGTGTTTCCTGAATAATTATATAATCTTCCTCCAATCCAAGAGTTTGAGTTCTCAATCAAACTTATTTATAGATCTTTTCTAACATTAAAGACTATATATATGATGAACACTGTTAAACATTAGGATCATAAGAATAAACTAAAGAAGAATCTAGAAAATGGGTTTATATTCCCTAGTTCTTCACCATGGGATGCACCAATCCTCTCCCTCAAGAATAAGTATGGGTTAATATACCTATGTATTTACTATTATGAGCTCCATGATATCAAGATAAAGAAAAAGTATCCTCTGTCATGTATTGATAACTTGTTCAATTAGGTATGTGGAGAATAATATTGATCTTAGGTGGATCCTTAGTGATGATATTATTAAGTAAATATGAATAAGGATGATATCCCCAGGACTTATTTTTGTACAAGGTATAGGCACTACGAGTTCACAGTGATTCCATTTGGACTCATCAATTCTATCTCTATCCCTATAAACTTATTTAGTGGAGTCTTTAGGGATTTCATGGAAAAATTTTGGGTAGTCATTATAGAAAATATTCTTATCTAATCTAAAATAAAGGAGGAACCTGAGGATAATTTTAAAATTATACTAAAGACCTTGGAAAAGGAAAATTGTATGAAAAGTGAAATAAATGTGAGTTTTAGATGAAGAAATTAACATTTCTGGGGAATTTGATCACCAAAAATTGGATATATATATATATATATATGTATCCTTCAAAAATAGATGCAATTAAAGGATTTCCTAGATAAAAATATATGATAGATATTTATAGTTTTATTTGATTAGTTGGGTACTATCATTAATTTGTGAGAAAATTATCATAATTTTCAATCCCACTAACCAAGTTAACTTAGAAGGGGGTGAATTTTTTATAGAATGATGAATGTGAGGAAATATTTAAAGAGTTAAAGATGATAATAACTACATCTATCACTATCAGAAAATTTCTGCATAGTGGAAGTTTTTTTTTGAATATGGTGGTGGTTAAAACTGCCGCCATATTCTTCTGTAGTGGTTTCCAAAATCTGCCGCTAAATTGTGTGTTAGCATACAATATGTGGTGGTTTCATCAATTTGGCATCATTTTCTAGTAACTTTCATAGAGATCACTTTTCACGGCGGTAGGTTGTCGGTTTAACAGGGGATTTCACTGAATTTTTTTTTGCGGCGGTATAAACCACTGTGATGAAAATCCTTTTGTTTGGGAAAACCAACACTAAACCATGAACAACCTCCTCAAAATGGTAATAGAGAATGAAAACTATATTAAGGCGGTTTTAATCACTTCTAAATTATTGAGTTTAGTAGCGGTTTTAACAACCATAGATAGTAATATACCAAATTATAGCGGCGGTTAAAACCACTGTTAAAAATCATCAATTTAATTAGCGGTGGTTTAAACTACCTTTGAAGGTAGATTTATAAAAAAAATAAGCCAATATTGCAGCCCCAATACCAGTGTCCTAAAATAACATTCCAATTTTAAATGCACATACATCTTATATCCAAAATAATATAAGGAAAACAACATTTCATAAGAAAAACAACTTTCAAATCCACACACTTATTCAATTTGGAAACACAAAATAGAGATAAAGAATATGGTAGGGTAAAGAAATATGATATTATATAATACCACATTGTGCTCTAAATATTGTACTATAAGAGTTCTAAATAAAGAAACTAATTCCA